>CM056557.1:0-1200000 GCA_029721515.1 Synanceia verrucosa | reverse complement strand
ATATTCCTTCTGCTTTTTTATAAAAGAGTGAAGTTGAAAATTCCTCAATAACAACGATAAAAAATGTTTTAGCATTAAGGATATCATTCTGATTTAAGAGCTTGCACATACTGGTGGATTATCCATTTCAGAAACATGAAAAAATTTGATTCAACCTTGGGCCTGATGCAGCTGTAACTGTATTAAAGGAATAAAATGTACTGTGACATAAACAACTATATTTATAACATAGTCTGTCCTTTATATGTGACATTATAAATGCATCCATATTAATTTCAGTCACAAGTGGTGCATTATACAATGAAGCATGTGGCATATTTACTCTTATAGTACTATTTGCATTAGCAGACAAAATTGCAGTAATGAGTAGCAGAAGCGATGCAGAAGCCAGGTAGCTAAAAGCTAATGGTTGCAGAGTTCTCCATTTAGATGGCAGCTATGACTAGCAAATAAATGACAGGAAAATGATAATACATATGATTTTTTTTTACAGTTACATTATGCCTTAAAAGTAAAAGACTACCATGGTAGGAAATAAATATTAATATTGTTCTGAGTGATGCAGTATTTAGGAGTTCAGTAAACCTAAACTTCAACATTGGTCTTGATGGCAGTGTTTTAGCTACATTTAGCAGATTCTACTAGTGCACGTATCTGCTTCTACACATGAGAGCCAGAAAAAACAGATACGTTACCATGGCAATAAAGACCTCCTTATGGAAAAAAAAAACAACAAAAAAAAAAAAACCTTAAGATTACTGTATATGTTGTTACCAATGAGTCTGAAGTCTTCATTTAAATGTTTGGGAGATAATTTATAATTTGTATATTCCTCCACAGCAATTTGGATTATTTACAATACTATAATCATGTGTATTATACAAAAGTCTGGCATTGATTAGTTTATTATAAATTATTATGTAAATTATATAGTCAAATATCATGTTGTTATCATATCATATGAATTCCTTTAAATCACCAAAACTAATTAAATTTATTTGTCTGGGTCAATCTTCTCTGCTACAACAAAGTTAGAAAAGATTACGAATGAAGGTTCAACGGGAAAAAATAGTTTAATTGTTGACTGAAAGCTGGAAAATGTAAAATGTACAAAACACCTTTTAGTTAGTAATGGAATAATAATTTGGATCATAAAGCACATTACTGAAACCCCCACACCTGCCTCTACTCTGTCACTTAAAGTGAAAATGCCTTAAAACTTCCTATTCTGTGACATCTGTTTGCAAAGACATAAATTAAGTTATTTATGTTGCTCCAAAATTTGCCAAACCTAGGCAATAAGACTACCAGGGTAACATTAGATGGTGATCCAAACATATATGTTCTCATCCTGCAGGCTAGTTTCATACACATATGCCATAGAATCAATTTTTACTCCACATTGTCATGAACTAGGAAGTATGAGGAGGCCAATAGCACATAAAGACGAGGTCGGGGGATGGTTTGCTCCAAGAACATTGGACTTAAACCAGGTGACCAACGTTCCTGTGTGAAACATCAACATTTATTTATTTTCCACACAGCTTCTTTTCTTAAGTTACACCACTTCCAAAGTTATTTTAACTCAACCCTTGGTATTGTCCTTAACCAAAGTATGTGGTTTTGTTGCCCAAACATTACCAAGTTTTTTCCAAGTTTATTTTTGAAAAAAGTAGGAATTGACATCAGTATTGTATATTAAATATGAGGAGGATCTTGCATAATGTAGCTGGGCACACGCAAGGACCAGAATCACTCTGTCCTCTGGTGTGGACTGAACGCTTACCCTTCCTATACTAATTATCATCCTTGTTATAAACTACCTGCTGCATCGCACCACATATAATGTAATGGTGTCCATGTTCAGAGTGTACGTTATAGCAGTAAACTAAGTGAGCAACACTGATTTAAAATCAAAAGCTGCTGGCTTCTTAATGTCACCACCAGTCTGTCCACTGTGGAAAATAGCAAGCTAATCCTGGCCTCTGTAATTTGTGTGCTAGCAGTCAGGTTGGGAGCAGGAAGTAGTCTAGAAATCCCATGAAAAAGTCCCTGTAAGGTATTATTTAGTATGCAGAATAAGGCGTAAAGAGGGCTGACGGGGGAACAGGAGCATCTTCAGGGGTTCAGGTGACGTCCTAATTATAAATTAGAATTTGAGATTATAGAGCGGCATCAACGTTAAAGTTAATTAATTCATGGTCAGCACATTTATCCTTTGATAGTCAACCTATCTGGTCATGACTTAAAAAAAACAGTTTTCAAAAAATCCTATGTACATATCCAAAGTGTAAAAACTGTCAAACAAGTTAAAGGGGAAGTGTATTTTTTTTTTTACAAATTGGACCTTATTTCTGGGATAAGAATGTCCTTCACAGTGCCTGAACTAAAACAAAGCATGTATGTGTATGTGACAACATCACAAATAAGTATTTTAGTTCAGGCACTGTGTAGGGTGGGCACTAGGGGTCCTTAATAAACTACGATACACAGGAAGTAGAGTCCGTTTACAGATCAAGTGAGAATAGTAATAGTGTAGCCCATCTTATTAAACGTCTGTTATTTGAGAAATGGTCAAGTTTGTGTCATTCACTGGCTGCATTTCTGTGCCCCATTCACTCCTGTTAAATGGATGTCATCAATCCAAATATTGACTTCCCTTTTAAAAGCTCCAGATCAATGTTGATGGCAAACTTACGTCCTTGATGTGTACAATTAGTGACATTTTCTCAGGTTGGTGCAAATCCAAAAGCTTATTTATATGTTTATTAAAAGTGTCGTTTTTGCCTTCAGGTATAATATAAAGTTGTTGAACACCTTATTCAACTGAATTCAGAAAGTACACTCTACCCCACTTCATATTCAAATAATCCATTCATACCTATTTCCCCAGTTTGTGCACCAGCTTATAATGGAGCACAAACAGTGTGTGAGCTCCACTACAACATTAATTCCTAAACAAGCTTATTCATCTTTTCAGAACAAGGAAAATGAAGACAGAGAGGGTGAATAGATCCAGCTGGCACCTCACAGACAGAACAGTCTGACATTTTGTTTTACAAACTCAAGGTTTCTCCAATCAAATGATGAACTACATTACATTTACAACACTTTGCTTGCGCTCTTGTCTCATGCACAAATGCCACCACTTCTTCACGTTATGCACTCTGCTATGTGGACATGCTCTGAAAGTGTGCAATAATTGACACACTGTCACTCGTTTGCTTGGATTGCACATAGTGATTGACTTAGTATGTAGACAAAAGAGGATTACTAGACTAGAATAAAACAGGGTTTTACAGGGTTTCAAGCTGCTAAGCTAGTATGTGCTGCTTCTGTTTCCAATGAAAACACTTCTCAAACAGCAGAAACCCAGAAACCAAGACAAATGAATCATGCTATTTAAAGAAAGCTACAATCTGCAATCTACTGTCTTTCGGCTGATTGTTATTAGCGCTGAATCGATATGAGTATCCATAATCAAAAGCAATTCTCGCCACTTTTAGCAACTACAATAAACAGATAAGACATTATTGTTGCCATGCCAGCCATAAAAGCTCAGCTCAGCTAGAGTTAATCGAAGAAAGCTTAATAATGATGGTGGCTTATGGCATGCTGTGGCTGATATGACATATTGAAAAGGCCAGTACTTGAGATGAGTGTCACCCTAAAATTTAATCTCAAATTAAGGTGTAGGATGATGATTAGGATTTACAGTCATTAGAATGTTCCAACATGTTTTCCAATGTCACAAAAGTGAGTAAAAGCTATTGGCAGGTACTCATATTCAGTCACTAACTAAACCCTAAACCCTAGACCCTAACCCACTGCAAGTGGGTTTCAAGAGGTTAAGAAAATAAGAATCCACTACACGTGAAGCTTGTTCATCCCACATTCCAGTGATAAAAATTACCAGTCTAATCTGTGAAAATCAACCATACAGTTTGTTTCATTGCTCCAGGCGTCTCATCTAATTGAATACCACCTACTTTTACAATATGGGGTTGTTTTCTCACCACGATGCTGAAAGTGTCAAGTTGAAAAATGTGGTGCTAAGCATCTCTTTGTTGTGTTTCACATGCTTGACAGTGCACACCCTGCAATTTGCATTTTATAATTACTTCTGTAACATTAGAAAGGAGCAAAAATAGCAGCTAGACATTTATATACGGTACATGGTTGAGCCATACACCTTCTTATACAATAGAGGAACTGTTAATACTTTTTTAAAAGTTTAATAGACATGTTACTGACATAAGTCTGTGTTTTTTTGAGATTACATCATTTACTAAACAGATTGTAATGCCACAAGATAAGAGCATTGTCAGAAGAAAGTATACACTTGTTAAACATTTTAACAAAAGTATGAATAAACATTTGATAACTTTACAAACTGTAGACCTCTGTAGGCTTCTCATTTTGAATCACCCACCATGACTATGAGACTTCTTGTCTCAAGTGTGTCCCCAATATTACTCCACTACATCCCATCATCTCTGCTTCATGTCAACTTTTTCATTTCTGAGAAGCTCTGCAAAAGTTTGAGAAACATGCTTCTTTGTCCTCAGATCCAGTTAGATACAAAGTTTACATCCACTTGTAAAGAACATAATGTCATGGCTCTCTTGAGTTTCCAGTTATTTCTACAACTCTGATTTTTCTCTGATAGAGTGATTGAACAGATACTTCTTTGTCACAAAAACATTCATGAAGTTTGGATCTTTTATGACTTTATTATGGGTCAATTGAAAATGTGACCAAATCTGCTGGGTCAAAAATATACATACAGCAACATGAATGAGCAATTTTGGTTACTTAGAAAGTTGTGTCAGTGAAATGAGCTTCATAGCATGACCTCTTAACTTCTTGTGAGTGATCATGAGTGACTACAGCTGCTGACTTCTCTGAGGCCATTTAAATAGGGCTCATTGGATTCAAACGCCCACAAACGCTACAGTGGGAAAGTCAAAGGAGCTCAGCACAGATCTGAAAAAGTGAATCATTGACTTGAACAAGTCAGGAAAGTCACTTGGATCCATTTCAAAGCAGCTGCAGGTCCCAAGAGCAACAGTGCAAACAACTGTTTGTAAGTATAAAGTGCATGACACTGTTTTGTCACTGCCACGATCAGGAAGAAAATGTAAGCTATCACCTGCTGCTGAGAGAAAATTGGTCAGGAGGGTGAAGAGTCAACCGAGAACCACCAAAAAGCAGATCTGCCAAGAATTAGAAGCTGCTGGAACACAGGTGTCAGTGTCCACAGTCAAGTGTGTTTTACATCACCATGGACTGAGAGGCTGCCGTGCAAGAAGGAAGCCCTTGATCCAAAAGAGGCACCTTAAGGCTCGACTGAAGTTTGCTGCTGATCACATGGACAAACATAAGACCTTCTGGAGGAAAGTTCTGTGGTCAGACCAAACAAAAATCCAGCTGTTTGGCCACAATGCCCAGCAATATGTTTGGAGGAGAAAAGGTGAGGCCTTTAACACCATGCCTACCGTCAAGCACGGTGGTGGTAGTATTATGCTGTGGAACTGGTGCTTTACAGAGAGTAAATGGGATAATGAAGAAGGAGGATTACCTTCAAATTCTTCAAGATAACCTAAAATCATCAGCCTGAAGGTTGGGTCTTGGACATAGCTGGGTGTTTCAACAGGACAATGAGCCCAAACACACGGTGTCATTTTGTGACAAAGAAGTATCTGTTCCAATCACTATCAGAGAAAAGTCAGAGTTGTAGAAATAACTGGAAACTCAAGAGAGCCATGACATTATGTTCTTTACAAGTGCATGGAAACTTTTGACCATGACTGTAGAGAGAACGATAGTTCAGGAAGAACTGGTTAGTCTGAGTACAAAGACTATTGTAAACTATTCAGTATCAACGATGCATTGGCCAACATTCTTACAACTAAAACTATGAAAGCTGAAATGAAAGCAAGATCTCACTTTTAAGCTGACTGTAAAATGGAAAATTAAGATTTCTCAAAATGTCTCTCTTAATGTGTATAGTCTAGTGTACAGTAAGTGCCTATTGTTTCTTTACATTTTTCAAAAAAAAAAAAAAAATCTCAGAATTTCGGATAGATTTACCTCTGCTCTCATATGGTAACAGTACTGCTGCCCTGCATGTCAGGAGGCATAAAGGGCAATAAGTGAGTAATTCATACAGTAACGCCTGGTTCAAAGGAAGAGCACAATCAGGGCAAAAGACACACGTCACAAAATGATTCTTCATTAATTCATTAAATCTGTCAGAAAACTTTTGGATTTTGGACTCCATCATTTTCAACTGAATCCCATTCCTCATGGAGAAATTTCACTGGAGAATTACTTTGTCATCTCCATGCTCGTCTGTCAGATTTCCATGATTACCATGGTTGTCCCCTTCCTCCTCTTGCACCACCTGCTCCTTTCTGTCCTCTTCTGTCCCCCTCCCCCCAGCTCCTCCTCCACTTCCTCCTCCCGCTCCTCCTCTTCCCGCTTCTCCTCCTCCTGCTGCTTTTTCCTGTCTTCCTGCCTGCTGCTGAGGCTGCTGCAGACTAACCTGGCTCTCAGGGTGCGGGGACCACCAGCTGTGTGAGGAAGCTATCTCATCAACCCCACACACACTCACACACACACACGCACAGACTTGCATGCATATGGATGCACCAACACTATGCATGCATAGAGATGTCTATGCTCAGAGGAGAAGTCCAGCCAGGTTGTTGTTACTGAGAGGAAGAGATGCAGAAATTCCCTCCTTGGATCTGCAGCAGTGTCCCACAGCAGCCACCTGACATACAGTGTGTCATAACAGACCAATGGTGCTATCCCATCAAAAACCAGATCAATAATAGCACACTTCTTTTGCCCAAATTTAGAAGACTATCTGTGGATCTATCAGAGGTGTCAAAATTGGACAATGCTACAAAACTCTTGGTCACCAGGATCACTTCATCAAACATAACATGATGACCACTGAGAGGTGAATCGAATCACACTGATCATCTCCTCATCATGGCTCCTGGATATATAAGACATCAAATGAACATTTAGTCCTCAGAGTTGATGTTAGAAGCAGGAAAAATGTTCCAGCATCAGGATTTTTCAGGAGTTTGACACCAAGAATCAAACAGTGATCTCTAGAGGACTGGATCAGAGCATCTCCAGAACTGCAGCTCTGGTGGTCTGTTCCTGGTCTGCAGTGGTCAGGATCTATCAAAAGTGGTCCAAGGAAGGACCAGTGGTGAACCAGAGACAGGGTCATGAGAGGACAAGGCTCACATGCAGGTGTGGAGTGAAGGCTGGTCCTGGTGGTCTGATCCAACAGACCAGAGAGAAATTAATGCTGCTGAACATAGAAAGGAGTAAGACACCACAGCACACTCTCACTTTCAGCCTCACTTCATGAAGGACAGAAACTTCTTGAATTAACACCACTGGAATCACAATGTGTGGAATTATTCCTGAAATCATGCTGTGTTACTCCTGGCAAACATAAATTGAGAATTATTCATCATTGGCTGTTTATGGTTTGCCATTTATTCAACAACTTCCAAATGGAACATTCAATAATGTATGATTTTATAACAACAGGCAGATTTGAGTCCTTCTGAATTTCTCCTGTAGACATTTTTGGGCATAGGCCTAATCATCCGGGTCTGCTTGTAAAGGACAGAGGGTGTCATATCCTGTACAGATTGTAAAGCCCTCTGAGGATAATTTGTAATTTGTGATATTGGGCTTTACAAATAAAATTGACTTGACAATAATAAGCATTCACTCTCACATGAATTCAACACATTTGTCTCTTTTGACATCTTTGACATATTCTATAACTATTTGATAACAGGATCCTAGTGCATGTGCCTAAATAATTATACAAACATACACTTTTTTTAATTAATTTTTTAATGTCTGATGCTTTCTCTAATGGTCTGGTTATGTGTCCAGAGTGTATGCCAAAGTTAACTTGGATCAGCTCCAGACCCCTAAAGACCCTGAGAAGGATAAGCCATGGTTACTGTACATAACAATGATCCAAGAATGTCTGATATTTTCTGGAGGAAATAATGGCCATGCAGTCCATTATAGCAGGTCCACAGTGTGGACATGTTCTAACTCTCTGACGGGTTTTTCAGTTGTTGACTTCTTCAAACTCATTGACACACACACAGAAGTATGCATGCAGACATGAACACTGACATAGAACCTGAGGAGAGGAATAATCAGATCATTTCAACCACCAAGCAAAATGTAGATTGCACTGCACCGAACGTGGATGACAGCTCACAGGATCCCACAGATTAGACAAACCCTCAAAGCAAATCATTTACTGCCCACCGGGGGCCAGAGACGCAGAGTAAACTGAGGATTACAGCACAGCCGTGCCCCATCATCCCATCTGCATCCCAGCTTCACATCTGTCCCTCTGCATTCAAGCTTAACGGAGCCCATTAGTTCACTCTCACAGGTGAGGGACCTTTACATGTTGAATTTAGAGGGGGCTGTAGACTAGACCAACAGTGCTCATTTTAAATTGATTCATATTTGCCTGATACACCTCTATTCCATATATAACCTTTGTCTGATTGCTTTTGGGTTATTGCACCTATAAAATCCATACAAAATGAGATTAAACCAATAACATCCCCCTCAGAATGTCTTCATGACACACAGTTTTATCAACCATTATTCATTTGTATCAGATCAAGCCTGTGTAAATGATCGCTGGACAAAATGCACCTTTTTCCTATTGATGCTCCCAGCTTTAGATTTATGACCTTGCCATTTCCCTCAAAGCAGGCAGGCAGCTTCCTCTGAGCGATCCCACATTGCTGCAGCTGATTGTTGAGCGTCATAAAAACTATGTAATCCAATGACCCTAAGCAGCCGCCATCAATCCAGCATGCCAGCAGCAAGCAGCCATGATGGCAGTATGTCCCCTGAGAGCGAGCGGAGTGGCCCAGTGTACGCTAAAGCCTGGAGCTGCACGGCTTTTACCGGTGAAAACACTGCCATGGCATTTACTTTAAAAGAGGGGGGAATCAGTTGTGAAAAGCTAGCATGTTTCAGAGTATCTTATACAGCAGCACACTGCCTGAGTGCTAGCTGCACATGTAACAGATAGTGGTATTAGCACTACACAGTACATTCCTGCACAGACAGCACATACTATATTTATATTTATACCCCGACCCTATGAACAGATCATGGTCAACACACATTCTCTCCCTTCCCACACTACACACCTTCACCGAATTTGGTGCAAATTGGACCAGCAGTCTTTGCATTATCCTGCACACGGGCTGTGGGAATATAGGGATGACCCCATGATTTTACTGTGGAGTTTGTAGTATTAATGTTAAAGGTAAAACCAGTGCAGTGAAACTAAAGCAGCAGCTTCATTAAGTCAATCAGCATACATTAGAAAATAATCATGCTGCAAATAGTTGTGATTGGTGCAATGTAGCATAAAGAACACCTGATACTTTTCACTTAACTCTTTGAGTGCCATTGGCGAGTTTCACCGTCAACTGAAATAAACGCTTGAGTGCCACTGACGAGTTTTGCCATCAAAGTGTTTTTTTTTTTGCTGCGGATCGCTGTCTGCTGCAGACGTGAGTAATTTCGGGGCTTCTGTGAGTTGTAATTGGGACATAAAGGGTTAATATGCATTATGGAGCTCAAAACAGGAAGTGGAGACGATCGCATTTAGAGAGCAAAACAACTAGATTCTGGTCAAAAAGTGGTGTTTTGATGAAAGTGTCCTCTACCTCTGATAAAACAAGAATGGAACAAGGTAAAAACAAACATTTTTTTTCATGATGAAATCGAGAGTCTCTTCTTTCATTTGAGCTATTCAGTGTTTTCAGAGTCATAGTACAAAATATTCTGTGGGTCTAGAAATATGACTCAAAATGGACAAAAATGCTGGCTCACAGCACTTTTGATTTTAAAAAAGGCTGGCACTCAAAGAGTTAACTGCAGGTGGCATTGTGTGATGATGACACAGTTAAATCCAACTAATTAGGGTGAGAGTTTGTGAAAGGTTGGTCTAAAACAATGGCACACAATCACAATGAGTCACATGTGTTCACTGCAATTGTACTAATGTCTCAGAATCAATATGGTATAGATTTTCTGATGGTAAAATAGTACAATATGTCTACAGAATCAATATCAGTTGACATTATGAAAATGTGTTCATACTGTATTTCCACCATTGCTTTAGCTATGAATAGCATTATCAATGGCCAAAGAGGACAAGCAATTGAAACGACAGGACTGACTGAATTAGCCTATGACTGATTATAATACACACTGATAGACCTCACACCCAATTACATTCAGTGTGGGTCCTTCCCATTTCTATGTAAATATAATAAGGATAAGTATACACTGGGCTGCAGTGCTAATTATGGCTTTCAAATATGACTGAAGTCACAGTAAAGTTGCTTTAGAAGCGTCTCCAGGAGCAGGACTGTACCATTTCCCAGCTGCTGCTGTTGTTTCACGCAGTATTTGCAGATGCCATAGTAGTTCATGACAAAAGAAGAGTGAATGCGAAGAAGCAGCCGTTTAATTGGGCATGAAGCGACAAGGAATTTCATTCTGATGAGATACAATGTGCATCAATAAGTGATGATGTTTTATGGGTGTAAACCCACCACGCTCATTGAGATTGTGTTTGTGTTTGGGATGTGGACAGGCCTGTCGTGTTGGCGATTGTGCATAGCTTCTGTTCTGAACAGACCGAGACCACAAATCACACTGTTCCTGAGTTAATGGCAACCCTGATAACAGCTATTTTAATAGGGACCATATTTAATGAGATGAGTTCAGCTTTGTCTTGTTGATACTCCAGATTTCTGAAGTGCTTAATAGAAAATATTTCAATACTCCATTCTGTACACATCCATGATGTGGGAGTGAATGCTGTTCTACTGACAGCTGTTGGTTGTGATTCACTTCCTTGATGAACACAATGAGTGGCCTGATGCTGAGAATGTAGGATTGTTGTTCACTGATTTAAATTATGAAGAGTAAGTGGAGGCATGTTCAGAACCACAAATCCCTTTGACTCTGCAAATCACAGCACCCTTAGCATTATGTTTAAAGGAGGACTGTTGGCAGTGGATGTTCATAATCTTGTCGTTAAACATAACCCAGGGTTTTGCAAAACTCATTGTTGCCTGGTTATTGCATTGGTTTGCACCGTCCTACAGGATCCACACTTGACAACCAAGTTCTGTAAATGTAACACTAAATGGCAGCAACACAACTTGTCTCCTATAAAAATATGTTTCTATGCTGCTTGGAACATAATGCCTTCCAGGTGTTTCCAGGTTTCTTTAATCAACTTAATGAGAAAACTTTTTAATGAATATGTGTAAAGTTGCAAAATGTTACTGTAATGTACTTGCAGAACACTGACAGGGTGTTTCATTTGTTTTCCAGCATTATTCACTTCTGGCAAATGAAGCATGAATAACATTGTTATGGATAATTAAGGGGAAGTTTCTGCCTTTATTACACAAACAGTGATGGCTTTGAAGGCCATGGAAGGCTTTAACCCCTCTGGCCACCGGGACACTCTTTATATTTAGGCAACTCTAAGCTCTCAAAACTATTTTTATCAATATTATTGTGATTGCTCTTGTATTAGTAAAATATCAGGCTTTTCTAGAATCAGCTCAAGAACGAAGTTGTGATATTGCCTGCTGAGGACAACCCTGCAGCATGTACTTTTTTAAACAGTTACCAATGTCCCTCACTTGTGGATACATGTGTAATTTTGCAGCATTTAGCTACATTTCCTCCAGTTTTTTTTTATCTCTTCAATGTGACCCCTCTCATCTCCACCTTATCTCTTTCTCTCTTTGCACTCGGCAGCACGCAGCAGCTTGTTGATGATGTTGATGAGCATGTGACCCACAGCGAGTGATGAAAGGCAAGGGTCATAACATCAGGTTGAAAGCAGGCAGGATGCTGACGGCACACTGCTCTGAGTGACCTGTGTTTCCTTTGATTTACACTTTTTATTTTGCATTTCTAATATTGGCCAGAACCTCAGGTCCAATTAGCTGGCCAGAAAATTCTGCCAGTGCTCCTGATTGGCCTGTTGGCCCGAATAAATTCTTGTGTTCCTGCTTTTTGTTTTGAGTTGAAAATTTAGTTTGCACATCACAGCTATAACAGGTTTTGGAACATCCCTTGAATAGGTTGAATCTATGAATCTATACAATAATTACATATTACTTTTACTGATATCCAGCAAAGCTCTATGCAGCGAAGTAGTCTGTCACATTGTCCAGATATTCAATCTCAGTTGTCATAATCACAGTAGGTGCAAATCTATCAGATTTATCTTATTCATATTTGTCTCTTCAGTGTACCCATCGCTCTAATGTAATACACTTGATGTAGGATACTTCATGAACTCTTTGAGTGTCATTGACCTACATATAAGTCAATGTGTTTTTTTGGCAGCTGACACAAGGGGCGCTCTCAAACAGCCTGTGAGTAATTTTGGGGCTTCTGGGATTCGTAGTCTGGACATAAAGAGAAGGTTTTTTTTCTTGATGAAATAGAGTCCTTTTTTTCATTTGAGCTATTCAGTGTTTTCAAAGTCATAGTACAAAAGATTCTGTGCATCATGAAAGATGACTGGCCCAAAAACGCTGGCACAAGGCACTTTCTGTTTTATAAAAGAACTGGCACTCAATGAGTTAATACTCAATTATCCACCTTGTCTTTATGTAAGTTTTACCACGAGTCCCAACGTGATTAAGAATATTTTTTTCCAAGCATCATCATGAAAACGCAAAACTAAAAATCACGCACAGAGAGCTCACATTTCAAAAGAAATATTTAAAAGAGTCAGCTTTTCAAACAGGTAAATTCAAACCATTGATATCTTATAGGATCTTGACCCTTTTTATTTAATTTTGTACTTAAAAATCATGTCATATATACAACTCACTGATCTTAATCTTGCAGAACTGCATAGATATTTTGTCTCCGGTTGTCACTGGATATCGCTAATGTAGAAGCGTTATACACACCAATATATATATATATATATATATATATATATATATATATATATATAAAAGCAACAAAAGCCTGGACTGGACATTACAGATACAGATTGATGATGTAACACTGTTTTGGATGTAGGATGGCTCCAGCAAAGTATCCTGCACCCTGCATGAGCAGAGACAACCAGGAATTCACCACTGATGTATTCTGACAGTATGTGGAGTAATCCCATGTCTTTACACTTTACACTCTAATACACAGCCTATAGACCTGCACCTCCTTCCATCCTGCTTCTTCCCCTGCTCCCATCCAGTATTCCCTCCATTCCCAGCCTGCCACACTGTATATTTCATCGTTTCCCCTTTGGCAGCTCTGAACTGCAGTGGTGGGTGGTGATGGGGAGGTGGTAGGCTACAAAATGAGGCTGCCCACAGGGACAACATGCTTGCTCACTTGCCCATAATATTTGGACAGGGGAAGCGATCTGAAACCCATTCTGTTCTCCCTTTTTTCTGATTTTCCTCTGCAGAGGTCCTTCTGCAGTGCCATGGTGGACGAGCTACGGGTTTCCCTCAAGTGCCAGCGCCGGCTCAAACACAAGCCTCAGCCGCCCGTCATGGTGAAAACGGAGGAGGTCATCAACATGCACACCTTCAACGACCGCAGACTGCCAGGGAAAGAGACCATGGCCTAAAATGGGAATCACAATCACTTTTTCACTCTCTCTCCTGCAGTGAGGAGGTGTGCAGAGATACTGGGGAGAAGGGTGGTGGTAAATGGTAAGGGGTGGGGGGTGGGCAGGGGACAGTGGGGTGTAATGGTTGACATGTGGGTTATTTCAAAGGTAGCGCTGAGGTGCTTGGGAGTGTATTGACTAAGTGTCATTCTTGTTTCTTTTTAAATAGCTAGGGCTAAGAGATTCAACAATATTTCCTGTGGAAATAACTTGGACCTGGGTGAAATTTCAGCGAGTTACCTCAGTACTCTTACCACGCACCAAACTACAGGTGCCAGGATTTTCAAACTCCAGGAGTGAAAGAGAGAGGGTCTGGAAATTGATATAAGGTGTGACAGATGTGGTCCCTTAAAACAAAAAGAAAAAAAAAAAAAAAAAAAGAAGCGGACCCATCATTTTTAGCTGCTGCCCAGTCAGTCTCTCACTGCACAGTTCAAAAGAGGCTGGTTGAGCAGCATCAGCAGCATCTCACAGGTTAGCGGTGAATATTGACATGCTAACCGGGGCAATGACGAGAAAAGTTTGTAAAGGATTGTTTATTTTCAAAACTTGTGAATAAGAAGAGCGCACAGGTTCTTGACTCTCTCAAATTTAAAGAACTCAAACTCAAAGCCCTGAAGACGAAGGTGAGCTGCTGCTCCCAAAATGTACAGAGAGGCTTTGCTTAGTCACATATGATAGTGATCGACATCAAAAACTGATATACTGTATATCATCCATCAGGCAATAAGTGATATCATTAATTTGTGTTTCAGAGTACTAACACTTCTTGTCTTTAATGTAGAGGGGGGTGGGGGGGAAACAGAGCAGGGGCAATATAGTGAGCAACTGATGCATCAGCCAGTCATCATGACGATCCTATGGAGGTACACACTCTTATCAATAAGGAGGAAGCTTGGAATGGTGTGGGCATGACTTACCAAGTCTAAATTCATAGCAATCACACCACAACACTCAAACTCTATTTATTCAAAGTATTTATTGTTTTATTTATGAAACTCCTTATTTATTATCTCTATGGACTGAATTTTCACGACCGCCGTAAATACACCTCACTTCAACTCTGTACGAGTACACACTTTCTTTCCATTTGCTCAGTGTCAAGTCTCCAGTTTCATTTTGTACTCCTGTGGCTATTTTTTTTCTTTCTTTGGCAGTAAAACCACATTTATTTGTGCAAATGCAATTTCTATGAAAACGTGTTTTTGTATGACGAGAATCAAAATTTTTGTAATGATTTTTATCAACACGAAACGCACCATGAGGAGTGTCATCTATGGCAGAGGGGTGGTGCTCCAGACCAGTAGTTCAGGAGGCTTTCTAGACACTAGACAGAGCTGACACACACACACACACACACACTGGGTGCACCATCCTTCATGGAGCCGATTCACAGCAATTAGTACTATTAGAATACCAATGTTAATACTGAGAATTCTGGTAGGCATCACTGATGTATGTAATGCTGCTTCAGAGAAGAAGAAAAATGAAAGTATTTTTATCATGTAAAGGAATCATATTTAAAGAAAGATATTTTTACTTCACATGAAAGAAGAGAAATGATATTACTGGTTCGAGCAAATATATAGTGTACACACACGGGAAGGGAGGAAGGGACTGCTGATGATGCTCATCATTCTACACCCCCGATTACTGATAGACTGCTAGAACCCAGTGCTGAGCAATCGTGTGTCAGTGGTTTCAAAATGGAAAAAGATGTATTAAAAAAATAAACACTTAACTAATTTTGAACTTGTTGTGAAAACAAAATGGAGTGCTCACAGTTTACCCTTTGAAGTTGATGCACAAATTTAAAGAAAATAAAAAAAAAAAAAATATTCACAACTTTCCCGATCACCTGTCTCTTTATTGAATGTGAGTGCATGAATAAAACGTGTGCCCGAACAAAATAAAATGAAACTATTCTCAAAAACCTTTTCAAAGTGAGAAATGATGCCCGGTAAGGGGGTAAAATACAGGAAGAAATATACAAAATAATTTTAAAGTCACAACAGAATTAACAAACTAATAGAAATTGTGGGCCAAGAGTCAGTAAATACACCCATAAACACTTTTAGAGTATATTATTAAACTGTTGTGTTAGCAGTATAAGGTGTATCATTTACAATAAGGGAAACAAAATTTCTTAATCTAGGCCTATGTATTTCAGTGAGCTATATGATTAAAATACAGCGACATGATAAGGTGCTTGAGTTCAAATAACTACACTTGTTTCAAGAGATGTTTTCCCAGTAATATATAATGTATAAAATAGAGAGAATTCTAACTTGTTTAACTTCCTAACTAAAACCTCTAGGGTCTATGCAAACAGTAACAAGGGAGTGGAAGTTGTTTCCTTTTCTTTTTTCACCAGTAGAGCTGGCCCAAGCCTCCATGGGGCCCTAAGCAAAATTTGAATTTTGGGCTCTCTATTACTACACAATGATATTGTTTTTTGAGCATTTCCACACCTACTATACTATACTGGACATACACTCAGGATTTTTGGCCCCATGAAAAGAAATTTCACTGGGCTGACCCATAGCTGGCCGTCAAGCTTTTTCTTATTATTGTTTTACATAAAACTATGCAGTTTAATGGTATGACTATCTTTCCCATATTTGCTGTGATGACCTGGAGACTTGTCCAGGGTGTACCCTGCCTTTCACCATAAGACAGCTGGGATAGGCTCCAGCCCCCCCAAGCACCCTATGAGGATAAGAGGTAGAAAATGGATGGATGGATGGATTCCTATATTTGTGAACAGAACAACATGACGGTTATTTAAGGGAAGCTCTGTGACTGCTGCTGCACTGGTCTGTTCAGAACATGCGCCATTTTGACTAACGGGGGATAATTTTCATTCCCACATGGAGCCCAGGGTGGCTCAAACGAGACTAGTCCTCTTCAGCCATAATGACTGGAAACACCTGCGTACCTGCAGACCCATATGTTCAACAACTGCACATATTCATGCCTTAAACAATTCTTCAAACAATGCTTGACATGCCAATAAAAATAAGGTCCGCAAACACAGACCTCAGTGTGTGATAAAATGGACAATCACTGTTTTTATTGACAGCGTGTGGGCTGATTATTATCTCAAGGTAGACAAAATATGTCACCAAGTGTGCATATTGAAATAATTAGCTTGTTGCCCAAGTCATTAACACCAATAAATGGATACCTAGTAGACCTGAAGATGATTGCCTGTGTCAGTCCCAGTTGTATCCATTTGATGACCCACATAGGTGTAGCATAAGAATGAGTATAAAATGATGGACTTGTCTTATAATGAAGACATTCTGTAATTTTCTTAGTGTTTTCTCATTGTCCCAGCACTGACCCAAAAAATCCCCACATCACTAGGTGCTCGAGGCTTAGTTTATGACCAGTCTGAGTAAACGAGAGAGGACCATTCCCCATCCTCCCAGCATGACCCAAGAAACTCCAGAACACACGTGGGTGTTAAGAAGTTTTATTGCGCCTGCACCCCGCATTCCTGTGTCTGACACAGACAGCCACAGACATCCAGAGCCATGTGTCCCAAGTTGTATTCTTTTTATCTTTGCTTAGAACAGAAGAATTAATTTTTAATTGCCAACTATGCTTTAATTCTTCAGCTACTGTCATATAAGTATCACTTTTACCATGTCAAAGGTCAGTCTCCAAACAGATCCTCTCCCTTTTTCTTCCCTCTGCTAAAGACCAAATGTGACACGTGGGACTGGTTGTGGAATAAGTCTACATATACGATCATACATAGATCTTCCTATATAGTACGCCTACCTATATGCTGTGATTTCGTGGTTCATCTGTGTGATTCATTAAATAAGATAAAAAGAATATCATCTCAGTTAATTTGTTGGATGAGGAGTGACCAGTGGTCACACCCTCACTGGACCTTCAACAAATACCATAAAACAGCAGGCTTCAGCTGGCCTGAAGTCAATCAAGCTCTTGGTCTGACCTCCTGTATCTGCACTCCTGCTGCTACACTCCTGATCTCTCCCCCTTTCTCCCAGGGAGGGAAGGGTGAGTGGACCCACTGACAGAGACATACAGCCCTGCCGCCACGATGACCTTCTCAGGGCCCAGCGCCTCACGCCATGAAACAGCCTTCAGATAGGACTGAAAGACTCTGAATCCTGCCTCCAGACCATCTCTCCTCTCTGCTCTGCACCTGTGCCTGAACTGAAATGAAGTAAGTCTGCCCGACACAGGCTGCAGAAATGACAGATGACTCCAGCCTCCATGAAGACACTCCAAAAGAAGAAAAGACTGTCTACAACAGTCATATTGAATTGGTGTGATGCCACCCCCCCCCTTGCCATGTCAACCCAAGATGTCCAGAGACGACCAAAGGTGTCCAGAGCTGTCCACAGATGTCCACAGATGCCCAGAGCCAGTGGTGATGAAGCAAGTCCAGCAGAGATCCAGCAGACCCAGACAGAACCTGCAGCCACCCCTCATTCCCATCCATCCAGAAACCGTGATATAATGCATATACACAATATTGCCTAAAGTATTTGCTCATCTGCCTTGACTCGCATATGAACTTAAGTGACATCTCATTCCTAATCCATAGGGTTCAATATGATGTCGGTCCACCCTTTGCAGCTATAACAGCTTCAACTCTTCTGGGAAGGCTGTCCACAAGATTTAGGAGTGTGTTTATGGGAATTTTTGACCATTCTTCCAGAAGCATATTTGTGAGGTCACACACTGATGTTGGATGAGAAGGCCTGGCTCTCAGTCTCTGCTCTAATTCATCCCAAAGGTGTTCTATCGGGTTGAGGTCAGGACTCTGTGAAGGCCAGTCAAGTTCATCCACACCAGACTCTGTCATCCATGTCTTTATGGACCTTACTTTGTGCACTGGTGCACAGTCATGTTGGAAGAGGATGGGGCCAGCTCCAAACTGTTCCCACAAAGTTGGGAGCATGGAATTGTCCAAAATGTCTTGGTATGCTGAAGCATTCAGAGTTCCTTTCACTGGAACTAAGGGGCCAAGCCCAGCTCCTGAAAAACAACCCCACACCATAATCCCCCCTCCACCAAACTTTACACTTGGCACAATGCAGTCAGACAAGTATCGTTCTCCTGGCAACCACCAAACCCAGATTCATCCATCAGATTGCCAGATGGAGAAGTGTGATTCATCACTCCAGAGAACACGTCTCCACTGCTCTAGAGTCCAGTGGTGGTGTGTTTACACCACTGCATCCGACGCTTTGCATTGCACTTGGTGATGTATGGCTTGGATGCAGCTGCTCGGCCATGGAAACCCATTCCATGAAGCTCTCTGTGCACTGTTCTTGAGCTAATCTGAAGGCCACATGAAGTTTGGAGGTCTGTAGTGATTGACTCTGCAGAAAGTTGGTGATCTCTTCACACTATGCACCTCAGCATCCGCTGACCCTGCTCCATCAGTTTACGTGGTCTACCACTTTGTGGCTGAGTTGCTGTCATTCCCAAACACTTCCACGTTCTTATAATACAGCTGACAGTTGACTGTGAAATATTTAGGAGTGAGGAAATTTCACGACTGGATTTGTTGCACAGGTGGCATCCTATCACAGTTCCACGCTGGAATTCATTGAGCTCCTGAGAGCGACCCATTCTTTCACAAATGTTTGTAAAAGCAGTCTGCATGCCTAGGTGCTTGATTTTATACACCTGTGGCCATGGAAGTGATTGGAACACCTGATTCTGATTATTTGGATGGGTGAGTGAATACTTTTGGCAATGCAGTGTACATCTTACAGATATTTAAGAGTTTGATGATTAGACACTAAATTAAACGGCCAAATTTAGAGCTTTATCTAGAAAACGTAATAATCATGAACAATAAAATATTAAACTGAAATTCTGAATAGTAAATTGCTCAACAGTCTTCTCTGATTCCTCTCAAATTCTCAACTGCTGAACGGTGCACCAAACCTAAACCGAATTCAACCAACTTCAAAATCAACTCTTAATTTGGTTACTAGATAACCACCACTGAATCTAACTGGTCACATTGAATTAATTAATCATTTACTCATCCATCGATATTCCTGTGTTCTACTTTTTTCTATTTTCTATTTTATTATTTTTGTTAGGAGCCTGGTCATTTAGTTTGTCAATTTAATCATTTATTATTAGTTATTTTCTTTTACAGTAGTAGTCTGGTTATAGTTTGTCAAATAAACATCTCATTTATAAAGAACTTGGTTATTTGATTTGTGTGTGTATATAAAGCAGTTGAATCACTGTACACTAGGTCAAGAACTCTGTAGCACCCTGAGATTAAGAGACTCTATTAATTAATGTCAAATTCACAAGTTTTCCCTGTTTTAACAAAACTGGGTGGCACCCTGATAATTTCTACTATTAAAAGTAATAGTGAATTATACTTGAAGTTGAGTTTCATCACTCTGCTTCACCTTTTATGACCATTTATGTTTTATGATCAATAACTTAAAAGTTATTTTTTGTAAATACATAATTTGATATTAATTAATGATTGACTATTAAATCTGCTCTGAATATGCATGCTAATTTGTGTTATTATTTGTTATTATGTTTCATTTCCTCTTAAATTTGTAACTGATGTGACAAACAAGCACAATAATGTATTTTGCATGGCCCCATTTTCTTTTTTTCTGTCAGCTCAATATATTACACTGCACACATTGTGCTATTAATCTGTTGATTTTTTACTTAGTTTTTCTGACTTTTGATCATTTTCTGAAGAGCTATAAAAACTCCCGGCATCTCTCCAGCACTGTTAACTGGAGATTCCCTCATGAAACTCACTCACTCAGCAGATACTGAACCACATGACAAGGTTACTGGCTAACCAATCTGTGACCCCTGTCAGGGACTCCAGTCAATGTAAGCCACAATGACTCAGCAGAATGGCAGCCAATCAGATTAAAGCGGCCATTCTCCTTGCCCTGACCCCAGAGGTGGCACGCATCAGAGGAGAGGGCGCTTTGGGAAAGACTACATTACACACACTTGTACTTAGTTGTCTGTCCTGCTGGCCTGGAGAGGACTGTACCCTTTCCTGCTTGACCTCAGAGTTCATCTGTTAACTTCATGTGTGTCTGGCAGCAGAGTGACCCTGGCATTATAGATCCATCAGCACATATTTGTGCTGTTTGCAGCTGAAGGCATGCACTGACCTCTGTGATAATGCAGGGCTGCTCCTTCTCTCAAGAAGAGATCAAGGAGCTGGATCGAGATATGTTGAAAACAAGATTTCTTTTTATCCTTTCAAAAAGTGAAATGCAGTTTCATGAAGTGTGGATACTTAACAGAATGAATATGGACATTTTCTGTCCCACAAATGAAATTTCAACTAATCCATGTACAATATTTGCATTTTTTTTTTTTAATAAAAAAAATCTCAAAACAGGTTTTTAATCATCAAAATTACACAATAAATTTCTGTCCCACTGCACATGTGCAATCCTGTTTCCAAAACGTAATCAGTCTGGCAGAAGAAGAAGAAAACAATGAGTCAGAATTGTTATGTATATTATTCGAATAATACAAATTCTTTACATACACCAACTAGGTGAACAGATATACAGTGTTGACCCAGGAGAAAAAGCTAAGCAGTGATTTGCAATCATGTTTTCTTAATTACAGTTCAATTAGAAGGGACAATCTATTCTCTATAGTTCACTTAAATAATTGCACAAATTAGATTATAATTTAACATAATCTATACAATTTATTTTTCAATTAGAAGTTAATCAATGCAAGTTGTTAGTTAGTATTAAATAACCCTCAATTGACAGTTAACTAAAATTTGTGGTAATCATCACTACTAATGTCATTAATGCTACATTTTATTTATACTTAGGTAATGGTTAGGATTAGATAATAGCGCAAACTGATACGTAATGATCAAATGATCTGATACGTAAAGGCACTGACTAACGAACAGATGGAAAGTCAGACTATTATGACTATATTAATTGTCACTCAACAATATTCTTTTGGTCTTGAGTATTTATTTGTCACATTTATGTCACAATCAAAAGTATGACTCTGTTCAAGCAAATTGCTTTCTCAGTGGTTTGACCTATTTGAACTCTTTTCATGATTTCAATACATGCATAATTTATTGGAGCAAATATTTGAAAATAATTATTGAAATTAGAACAATGAAATATCATAATTTAAAAGTTGGCCAAGATAGATTTCAAAAGTTGCTTAAATTAATTTAAATCAAGTCATATCTTATCTGCTGGTCAAATGTAATAAACTTGCTGGAGGCGTGAAGCGCTGAGTGTTCATGCAGTTCTGGAATGGTGAACAGACTCTAGTTGCCATTCAGGCAAGAGAGGAGAGGAGAAGAGAGAGGAATGGGGCACTCTTAGTTTTATACGAGGTGACTTTTTACATGGGACAGATAAGGAACTGCTCAGTTCAGCTGTAGCTGTCTTCTCTCTGCTAAAACCTGACCACAATTTCAATGATTCCTAAAGCTGATGAAATATGTTCATCGTCAGCCCACAACACACACACACTCTTCTTTGTTGTGTAGATCATTACACCGTCACCTGTGGTGTTTTCCTCTGTGTGAATGCGTTTGAGTGTCAGCCTCCATTATCACGTTGACATTTTCACACATAGATACACTCAGATGGGACGTTAATCTTGGCCTCAGCTGAGTTGGGAGGCAAATGACCAATGCACATGCTCGATCCCATTAATTAGCTAATTATCTGGCTGATAAGGAGTGGCTCTGATCTGGGCATAAGAGGCAGACTGCTTCCCTGCAGCTCATATATCCTGTTGATCAATCAACAGTTATAATGAAGCCTCTAACAGAGCTGCTGCAAGGAGATCTCTGATGTCCTCTGTAGTCCACGGTTTTCTACCTGCAGGTATAAACAATACAACTTTTAATTCTTTGTAATTGTAAAGTGAATTCATGAAAGCTACTAAAAAAATACTTAAATAAATAATGCAAAGATAAGACCTTCTGGAGGAAAGGTCTGTGGCCAGACCAAACAAAAATCCAGCTGTTTGGCCACACTGCCCAGCAATATGTTTGGAGGAGAAAAGGTGAGGCCTTTAACACCATGCCTACCGTCAAGCACGGTGGTGGTAGTATTATGCTGTGGAACTGGTGCTTTACAGAGAGTAAATGGGATAATGAAGAAGGAGGATTACCTTCATATTCTTCAAGATAACCTAAAATCATCAGCCTGAAGGTTGGGTCTTGGGCACAGTGGGGTGTTCCAACAAGACAATGACCCCAAACACACATCAGAAGTGGTAATGGAATGGCTAAATCAGGCTAGAATTAAGGTTTTAGAATGGCCTTCCCAAAGTCCTGATTTAAACCCCATTGAGAACATGTGGACAATGCTGAAGAAACAAGTCCATGTCAGAAAGCCAACAAATTTAACTGAACTGCACCAATTCTGTCAAGAGGAGTGATCAAAGATTCAACCAGAAGCTTGTGGATGGCTACCAAAAGAGCCTAATTGAAGTGAAAATGGCCAAGGGACATGTAACCAAATATATGTATATATGTATGTATGTATATTTTTGAGCCAACAGATTTGGTCAAATTTTCAGTTGACCCATAATAAAGTCATAAAAGAACCAAACTTCATGAATGTTTTTGTGACAAAGAAGTATCTGTTTCAATGACTCTATCAGAGAAAAATCTGAGTTGTAGAAATAACTGGAAACTCAAGAGAGCCATGATATTATGTCCTTTACATTATGTTCTTTGGTTGCAATGTCAACCATGTTTAAAGGCAGTGTGTTTATATTGGATTAAAATGGCCACTCTGCTATCACAGAGAAGGGACAGACATGATGAATCAAACTAAATGGGATGGGAGCCAAAACTTTCAGTCTCACCTCAAAGTTATTGATGGTGTTGCAATGTGGAGGTATTTTTGCGAGGAACAAAAAAAGAGAGCTTGACAGTGGGTGCTATTGTCATTTTCAGAGGGTTACACAGGGTTAGGCCTTTTTTTCAGGGTCAGAAAGTGACATTTATTTTGTGTTAGCTGTAGAACTGGGGAAGAGCTGAGGTCAGAGTGAGTGCTAAGTCTACAAAGGTCCAGACAAATAAGCAAGTGACAATTTTTATCAAGGGTGAGGGTTACAAAACACCATTTTTTTAATTGCTTCTGTTTTCCCAGAAAGAAATCTGAGGACAGACAAGGTGAGAGTTGCCATACTGATGAGAGAAAAGTTCTGGTTGTAGTGGGAGGGATTTGGCCAGATTCACTTGTGCTGGAACAGAAATACATCCTGAGAAGCTGTGAAAGTATGTGAAAACCCTAGGTAAAATTCACAAGGTACAGCCAAGCCTACTGTGTAGCACAAAAAATGGCAGCAGCTTGGACTCTGTCAGGAAACGGATATGAAGCACAGCTGTAAGGGATGGAAAAGTGGCTGCTATATATAGGTATAAATCTAGTGTTGGAAAATAAAGACAGTGTCTCGGTTTGTGGCAATTACTGGCCTGGAAAACACAGAGCAGAGTAGTGAAAAGGGAAAGTCACAGGTGTTTACCCGCCTCTGATCCCCACCACAGGAGCTTTACAGACATAATCCCAAATTCCACTGTGAAGCCACACAGACCTCACAATCCATGACCTGATTACACAGATTGAGACCCACTGAGGACTAATGGAGTGTGACCAGATTATGGATTACCTGTGGTGAGAGTTTCTCTAGTAGTGAGACCATTTATAGGAGTAGTGCCACATCACCTTTACTTCAATGGAAGACACAATTTCCCAGTGTTAATGCTCTACCCATTTTGTTGAGGTCACTCTGGAGAATTTTGGGTAGACATTTATCCCAGTGAGTATTGTGTTCATAGACTGTATAAACCAGCTTCATCTGTGAATACTTTCAGACAGACTCACAACAACTGTCATAATCTATGGCAGTTATTATGTTATTTTGTCACTATATAAACTTGCAGAGTGAGAATAGGCTAGAGGGGAAAAATGTTTTACTTTATATATTTTAATTAGACATCCCAACTGGAGATAGAACACAACACAAGCATGATTTTCATCTTCTTGTCTAATATATATCATTTCATATATGAAATTCTTGTGTAAAATATGTTAATGTAAAATAGTTAAATTAACAGATATTATGTACAAACCATGAATTAAAACTAGTGCAAAATAGATCACTGAGGAAAGGCAGATACTGCTGAACTCATGTAATTTAGAAAGAAAAAAAAAACTTGACTGAGCCAACATTTGGGGGATAGCGGACAGTGGGTGCATTTACATGTGTGTAAAAACAATGTTTTATCTTGATGCATTGAGGAAATACAATACAAACCCACAAGTACAGTAGTCTATGATGAATGTGTTAATTTACACTTAGGTGGTTTTGCTAGGATGGTCCCTGAAACACCAGTCAGCTTTAGCTGGTGCTAAATTGTGCTGAATCCAGCAAATATCATATGTAACTGCAGAGGGTATCATCAGTGGTCTACATGTACAATATCTGTTCCTTGGAAAATTATATAGGTTAGTTGTGAAATGCTTTAATCTTAGACTCTCTGCATCAGTGTTTACCATTGTGAGTTAAGTCTAGAGGAAAAAATACTCAAGTTGCAGGGACAGGAGGTTGTGTAATTTTAAACACAGAGTAAATTAAATATGTAACAGAGAAATATATCTACTACAAGTAACATATAGTAGTAATAAAGTACTGTAGATTACCCACTGTGCAATCATGAGTGAGTAACTAAGTGTTCAGAGCAGGTGAATAAAGTATATCAAGGTGAATAATGTGTCACATGTGGTGAGCCTGGGAGCTCAGGAGTTCAATATTCTGTGGGATGAAGCTCTCCCTGTGCTGTGATACTGTCTGCCAGACGGCAGCCGGTAAAACAGTTTGCTGCTTGGGTGATGAGGGTCTTTAATGATCCTGGTGGCCTTCTTCCAGGAAACTCTGCCGGGTGTGGAGGTGCTACATGGATGGCAGCTCCTGGCCTGACGCACTTAGTTAGCTTTTACCACCGTCTGTAGAGCCTTGTGGTTGATGACCTAACCAGGCAGTGTTGCAGCCAGTCAGGATACTCTTGATGGTCCATCTGCAGTTACAGAGTCGATGCTGAGCCTCCTCAGCCTGCAAAGGAAGAAGAAGTGCTGTCTTGCTGCCTTGGTGTTGGTGTGGAAGCTGCTGTCTCTTTCCACAGTATTGCCACTGATGTTGCATCCTGTCTTCCACAATCGGCTCCTTAGATTTGCGGACCTTGAGATGAAGATTTTAGAGGTAGGCAGAGGAGAGGGCTGAACATGCAACAATGGCATACACCAGTGTTCAGAGTCAAGGTGGGGGAGGTGGTGCTGCCTATCCGCACTGCCTGGGGTCTGCTCGTCAATAAGTTCAGGAACTTCATCACAGTGTCAAGTTATTACCGCCGCCAAGTAGGTTATGTTTTCACCAAGGTTTTTGTGTTCTATGTTTCATTTATGTTAGTTTGCAAAATAACTCAAAAGGTTATGGGCAGATTTTGACAAAAACAGGGTTGGGCTGAAGTGGCCTAACTTAAAAGTGATTAATTTTTGGTGGTGATCGGATCTGATTCAAGGTCATCAAGGTCAAATGAAAGGTCTGCCTTAGTAATGTATGGCAGATTTAGCATATTTCTGAACTCCAGGGTGTACAAGTTTCAGCCAATCGTCACCTAATTTGGTTTATGAACTAATATAGGAATCGAGAAGTCACTGATTCAGTTTGGTCAAGATCAGTAAAAGGTCAAGTTCATTGAGGTCAAATATGCATTTTTAACCATAACTTCATGTAGGAAGGAGCTAGAGCAATGCAACTGGTCTCAAAATATCCAGAAAAGAATTCTGAACTTGCATTTGCAAAGTTTTACTGGTATTTTGGTCTTTTTAAAAATTCAAATTCAAATGTGACAAAATATGAAATAGAGTAAAAATGTATACACACGTATATATATATATATATATATATATATATATATATATATATATACACGTATACACATTCTGAGTGTATACATATATATATACGTATATATGTATACACTCAGAATGCTGCCTTGGTGGAGATCTGTGCTCTCTGAGTACTTTTCTAGCTTGTATTATGCTATCTGTCCCAAATGTCCTGGAGTCCATAGGTACCCAGTCCATAGGTGCAGATCATGTCTATATTGCGTCTGTCGGTCCAAGACCAATTCTGGACTACAAAATGACGTTAAAGTTATGTCCACTATTATGTCACTATTATTTATAAGAGTACATGATATTTTGTTATCTGTTAACTAATTTAGGTATTTATGTATGTTTATTGATTTGAAAATGCAATTTGAGGAAAATTACAGCCTATTCATATAAAAAAATGATTAAGATTCTATGGGTCGATGAGTTCAACCAATCAACTCCACTCTGATTGGCTGAAGCAACATGTCATCATAACCAACTAGTAAACGGCACTCTGATTGGCTGAAGCAACACGTCATCATAACAACCAGTAAACGCCACTCTGATTGGCTGAAGCAAAACGTCGTCATAACCAACCAGTAAACGCCGCTCTGATTGGCTGAAGCAACACATCTTCATAACCAGCCAGTAAACGCCACTCTGATTGGCTGAAGCAACACGTCATCATAACCAACCAGTAAACGCCACTCTGATTGGCTGAAGCAACACGTCATCATAATCAACTAGTAAACACCACTCTGATTGGCTGAAGCAACACGTCATCATAATCAACCAGTAAATGCCACTCTGATTGGTTGAAGCAACACATCATCATCATCATAACAACTAGTAAACACCACTCTGATTGGCTGAAGCAACACATCATCATGACAACCAGTAAACGCCACTCTGATTGGCTGAAGCAACACATCTTCATAACCAGCCAGTAAACGCCACTCTGATTGGCTGAAGCAACACGCCACTCTGATTGGCTGAAGCAACATGTCATCATAACAACCAGTAAACGCCACTCTGATTGGCTGAAGCAACACGTCATCATAACCAACCAGTAAGCGCCACTCTGATTGGCTGAAGCAACTATCATCATAACAAGCAATAAACACCACTCTGATTGGCTGAAGCAACACATCATCATAACAACCAGTAAACACCACCCTGATTGGCTGAAGCAACACATCATCATAACCAAGCAGTAAACACCACTCTGATTGGATGAAGCAACATGTCATCATTGCCAACTAGTAAATGCCATTCTGATTGGCTGAAGCAACACATCATCATCATAACAACCAGTAAACGCCACTCTGATTGGCTGAAGCAACACGTCATCATAACCAACTAGTAAACACGACTCTGATTGGCTGAAGCAACACATCATCATAACAACCAGTAAACACCACTCTGATTGGCTGAAGCAACGCATCATCATAACCAACAAGTAAATGCCACTCTGATTGGCTGAAGCAACACATCATCATAACCAGTAAACGCCACTCTGATTGGCTGAAGCAACACATCATCATAACCAGTAAATGCCATTCTGATTGGCTGAAGCAACACATCATCATAACAACCAGTAAACGCCACTCTGATTGGCCGAAACACGCCAGGCCGAACTTTTTTTTTTTTTTTATTAACATTCATTCAAGTCACATGTACAAAAATAAACATCAACACGCACAAAACAAACAATTGGCAACATCATCAAATATGTAATATACATTACAAACAAATTGCCAAGGGAACGACACTAGAATAAGCAGTCACTTGACAACTTATGAACATCTCAAACTTAAAGTGCTTGTATTAGTTTTTTGAAAAAAGTATCATGTAAAAATAAGATTAAAAAAAAAAAAACATCATCAATATTAATCCATCACATGGAGGGGGGGTGTTGTTCTTGCCTCAGTTATTCAATTATGTGGGGAAGTTTTTTAGAATCTCATACAGCTTTTGCGCTTTTGTTCCTTCAATTCGTTTTAGGGATTTCAGGTACAATTTAAATTCAATTATGAAAACAATAAATTTGGGGGATGATTTCATGACTCTGTACTTGTGGACAAAGAATTTTGTGAGACATAGAGTTCATCATTTTTGTTTTGCATAATCACACCAAATGTAATATCATCTCTAGAAAAGGAAGTTAGAAATGATGGAATGATTTGTTTGATCCAGTTGTGAATATCAAACCAGAATGTCTGCACTACATCACAAGAGAAAAATATATGGTCTATAGTCTCAATTTCATTTTCACAAAACGAGCAATTATTATCATCAATACCAAAACGTTGCCTAAGAAGTTCTTTGGAAGGGTATATATTGTTCATAATTTTGAGGTGTGTTTCTTTCGCTTTGGGCGGTATAGGCCAGGCCGAACTCCTGTCTATGTCTATGGCTAACTCACTAAGCTAAGCATTACAAGGCAGATGATAAGTTTTTGATATTGAGCACTGGTTGGAATTACAGTCAGGCTGTGTGAACACCTGAAGCACACACCACAAAGAGAGGAAGGTGGAGGTCACGTCACCATTTCTCAGGATTGATAAACAAAAATGAAGAGAAATGAGTGGGGATTGAATTGTGATTCATTTGTGAAGTGCAAGTGCTGTGTTTTTTGTTTATTTGTTTGTTTTTAGGGCTCCAGATGCATGTGGTATATTACAGTTATTTATTTATTTATTTATTTATTTAGTTGAGGTCATGGAAATTATGTATGTTAACCAGGGAAAAGTTGGTGAATTTTAAGTTTGACTTACAATGGGAATCCTGTTGAAAATAAAAATAAATTATTAATTACTAACTCAGAAATTATTAAAAAACAAACCTTAATTTTGCATGTTTCTGAGCATGGACTGGGTTTTGAATCTTACCTCTTCAAGTACAACATGTGTATCTGTGGCTCTAGAAGGTGAAGAACCTGTGAATTAAACTGAATAAAATGAGTTTAAATTTAAGGTAGACCTCATTTGGACTAGAATTATCCCTCAACTGGAGGTCCTGGGAACGTCAATAATGTATGTTCGCAAGACGTTGCAAAAAAAATGTCATCTGGTGTTACAGTCTGCACCTTCAGTGGACCGGGAGTGGACATACAAAAGTGTCCATAAAAAGATGTTGAAACATATATTTTAGACTTAGAAAAGACGTTGACAACAACCTCATTTGGACTAGAATTAGCCCTTATCTGGAGGTCCTAGGAACGTCAATACTTGAAGTCCGGAAGAAGGCATTACAGCGTGCACCTTCAGTGGACTGAGATTGGATGTACAAAAATTACCCTAAAAAGATGTTGTTTCAACATCATTTTGAGCAGTGGGTACTGTCAGTGAACACAAATTTCCCCCAGGGGATAATAAAGTCTCAAGTCTAATAGTAAAGTCTAATGCAGTCCAATGATCCAGTCTCACACAGTGGTGCTGAGTCTGACCTGTGTCCCATTGCTTTGTGTTTAAATAGTCTTGTTTCTTGTTGTGCAGACAATGAACAAGAACTGTTTGCTGAGGCTCCAGTGCTTCAGAAAAGAGTGCTGGACACACTATCTTGTATCTTAATATATGATCACTCTGTGTGGTGGTCCAGAATCTATGTAGTGAGGTGGTGGTCCAAGTCAAGTCAAGTCAAGTCAAGTTTATTTGTATAGCCCAACATCACAAATTATGAATTTGCCCCATTGGGCTTTACAATCTGTACAGGATATGACACCCTCTGTCCTTTACAAACCCTCGCATCGACTAAGGAAAAACTCCCCAAAAAAAACCTTTTAACAGGGAAAAAGAAACGGAAGAAACCTCAGGAAGAGCAACAGAGGAGGGATCCCTCTTCCAGGATGGACAGACGTGCAATAGTTGCCATGTGTACAGAATAACAACAATGAAAACACATTAACACTACATATAAAATTGTATGGAAATGTCCAACTCAATATAACAACAGCTAATATACAGTGTATATATATATAGAATTGTATGATAGTGTCCAAGGAGATGAAGAGCATCATCAAGCTATCAGCAAAGGATGAGAAGCACATCTTCCTCTCCACCACGCCAACCAGAAGAAGCCTGGGCAGCACGTCCTCCTCTCCACCACACCAACCAGAAGAAGCCTGGGCAGCACATCCTCCTCTCCACCACACCAACCAGAAGAAGCCTGGGCAGCACGTCCTCCTCTCCACCATGCCAACCAGAAGAAGCCTGTGCGTCACGTCTTCCACTCCACCACACCAAACAGGAGAAGCCTCCGCAAGATGACCTCATCACCACCACGTCACTCAGCACCAGAAGATGAAGCCTGACTGGTCTGCACAACCACTACTCCACCAGGTAGACTGAATCCATGGATACCTGTGAGATGAGAACACACAGGGACTACGAGGCACAAAACTAATCTGCAGCATGTATTAAAGGGAGGAAGAGGAAATACATCCTCTTCTCCACTACCCTAACAGATACAACCTACAATCTCACCACCATCACGACAGACGAAGCCTGGATGACACCACCTCTTTCTCAACAAGTAGCCTCAGCTCACGGACACCAGGGAGCTGAGAGCACAGGGACTCCAGGGAAGAAGATGAGTTAGTAAAATGACTTAATGGAGGCATCGAAACGAAGAAGAAGAGAAGCTCAGTGTGTCAGAGGAAGTCCCCCGGCAGTCTAGACCTATAGCAGCATAACCAAGGATTGATCCAAGTCAGCCTTGGATCAGTCCTAACTATAAGCACTATCAAAAAGGAAAGTCTTGAATAAGGGGATGGTGTCTGCCTCCCGGACTGAAAGAGGGAGTTGGTTCCACAGAAGAGGAGCTTGATAACTGAAAGCTCTAGCTCTCATTCTACTTTTATAAACCCTAGGAACCGCCAATAGTCCTGCATTCTGAGAGCACAGAGTTCGAGCAGGATTATAAGGCACTATTAGCTCTTTAAGATAAGATGGCGCCTGACCATTCAGTGCCTTGTAGGTGAGGAGGAGGATTTTAAATTCTATTCTAGATTTTACAGGGAGCCAGTGCAGAGAGGCTAACACCGGAGAAATATGGTCTCTTTTCCTGGTTCTGGTCAGAATACGTGCTCCAGCGTTCTGGACCAGCTGGAGAGTCTTGATAGACTTATTAGGGTAGCCTGATCATAAGGAATTGCAATAGTCCAGCCTAGAAGTTAAATGCAAATGCATGGACTGATTTTTCTGCATCGTTTTGAGAGAGAATATGCCTGATTTTTGCAATGTTACGCAGATGGAAAAAAGAAGTTCTAGCTGTTTCATGTGGACGTTGAAGGACATATCTTGGTCAAAAACTATCCCTAGATTCCTTACAGTGGTACTCAAGGCCGGTGCAAAGCCACCTAGAGTAAATAAGTCATTCGATTTTTGGGGCCAATTAGAATAACTTCAGTTTTATCTGAATTTAACAACAAGAAATTGTGCGTCATCCAAGTTTTTATATCCTTAAGACATGTTTGGAGTTTAGCTAACTGGCTGGATTCGTCTGACTTAAGTGATATATATATACGTATATATATATATATATATATATTATGTATATATATATACTGTATATATATATATATATATATATATATATATATATATATATATATATATATATATATATATAGATATATAATATTATATAATATATATATCTATATATATATATGTATATATATATATATATTTTATTCCACTGTATTTAGTTCTTTGTAAATATGTAAATATTTTATTCTATTCTATTTTATTATTATTACTATTATGTCACTACTGCTTTTTTCTATGTTGCTGTGGCAGGTGATTTCCCCCCAAGGGGGATGAATAAAAAAACTATTCTATTCTATTCTATAAAGTAAATAGAATTGGCCCAAGCACAAAACCTTGAGGAACTCCATAACTGACTATGGACTGCATGGAGGACTCATCATTAACGTGAACAAACTGTGATCGATCCGATAAATAGGATTTGAACCAGCTTAAAGCAGTTCCTCTGATGCCAATTAAATGTTCTAATCTCTGCAACAGGATATGGTGGTCAATAGTATCAAAAGCAGCGCTAAGATCTAACAAGACAAGTACTGAGACGAGTCCATTGTCTGACGCAATTAGTAGGTCATTAGTCATTTTCACCAGAGCGGTCTCGGTGCTATGATATTTTCTAAATTGTGACTGAAAGTCCTCAAATAGATTATTGTTCTGAAGGAAGTCACACAGCTGACTGCACACTGCTTTCTCAAGGATCTTAGAGAGAAAAGGAAGGTTGGATATTGGTCTATAGTTGGCTAAAACTTCAGGATCAAGACCGGGCTTCTTCAGAAGAGGTTTGATTACGGCTACTTTAAATGACTGAGGTACATAGCCTGACAGCAAAGATAAATTGATCATGTTTAATGAAGAGGTGCTCAGTAACGGTAAAACTTCTTTAAGCAGTGAAGTTGGGATGGGATCTAAGAGACAGGTAGAAGGCTTACATGAGGAAATCATTGAAGTCAGTTTGTGGAGGTCTATGGGAGAAAAGCAGTCCAAGAATACATCAAGTTCTTCAATGGGTTCTAAGCTTCCTGTGTTTAAAGACAAACCAGTTTCAGTTAAAGGCACAGTGTGACTGATTTTCTCCCTAATAGTTATAATCTTCTCATTAAAGAAGCTCATGAAGTCACTACTACTGAGGGTTATGGGAATAGATGGTTTAATAGAGCTGTGGCTCTCTGTCAGCCTGGCTACAGTGCTGAAAAGAAACCTGGGGTTGTTTTTATTTTCTTCTATTAATGATGAATAATAAGCTGCTCTGGCCTTACAGAGAGCCTTCCTATGAGCTTTCAGACTGTCATGCCAGTCCAGACGAGACTCTTGCAGACCGGTTAAACGCCACTTCCTTTCAAATCTTCTTGCTGCTTGCTTTAAACTGCGGGTGTGAAGGTGAAGGTACCATGGAGCCAACTTTCTGTGCTTTACTAGCTTCTTTTTTAGAGGAGCAACAGAGTCTAGAGATGCTCGCAGAGAGTCTGCAGCACTATCTACCAAATTATAAATATGGATAGGACTGAAGTCTGAGCCCTCAAGTATATTGATATTAGGTATTGAATTAAAAGCTAATGGAATTATATCCTTAAACTTGGCTACAGCACTATCAGATAAACATCTAGTGTACATGGATTTACCTGATGGAGTGTAGTCCAGAAGAAAAAAATCAAAGGTTAACAAGTAATGGTCTGATAGGAAGGAATTCTGTTGGTGGACTGATAAATGTTCTACTTCAATGCCGTAGGTCAGGACCAGGTCGAGTGTATGGTTAAAACAGTGAGTTGGTTCCTGAACATTCTGACAAAAGCCAGTTGAATCTAACAGCGAGATAAAAGCAGTACCAAGGCTCTGTCAATGTCCACATGAATATTAAAGTCACATACAATAACGACTTTATCAGTTCTTAGGACTAAAGTTGATAAAAACTCAGAGAACTCAGATAGAAATTCAGAATATGGACCTAGAGCACGGTACACTATAACAAATAAAATAGCTTTCTCTGTTTTCCAGGTAAGATGAGAAAGACTAAGAACCAGGCTTTCAAAAGACTTATAGTTTAATTTAGGTTTAGGTTTGATCGATAGACTAGAATCAAAAATGGCTGCAACTCCTCCTCCACGGCCTGTATCTCTAGGAATATGAGTATTAATATGACTGGGAGGAGTGGATTCATTCAGGCTGACATAATCATCTTGACACAACCAGGTTTCAGTAAGACAAAATAAATCAACCTGGTTATCTGATATTAATTCATTTACCAGTAGAGCTTTAGATGATAATGACCTGATATTTAAAAGTCCACATTTAATTCTCCTGTCCTGATTAACTATTTCAGCAGTGTCCACCCCATCATGGTCCAACCTGTCCCACCGAAGTGTAGGCTGAAGTATGTTGAATGCACTAGAGAAATCAATGTAGGAAGAAGATCGCAGCATCAACCACCCTGATGCCAGGTTGGTAGGCAGGCAAAGTGCAGCAGTCGAAACATGCTCACCAGCAGGCGCAGGGTAACAAGGACCAGTGTCTGGGTCTTCATAAGGTGAGACCTCAACTCCGCCAGCCTATAGCCGTTGAGGTTCTTGGCAGTGTGCAAAATACCTGTCAATATTTGGGGGGTCTTTTGTTTGTGACACTGACCCCCACCCCAAGCTGCTGCCGCCACCAGGCCGGCGGAAAAATTTTGATAGTGTTTTACATGAAACTATGCATTTTAATGACCTTTTTGATGATCCCCGATCACCCTGACTTTAGAGTCATCCTGACGTCTCCTCCTCCTGTTGTCTGTTGCACTGTGTAGGCTGTCTGAAGGGAGCAGCAGTGTCATGGAAAATATTGAACAGTCAATGATGGGAGAATGGATGCACCCAGGAGCCTTCTGCAGTTGATTAAAGAAGTAACATTTATTGAAGATTCTGAAGCCATGGGCAAGCTTCTCAGCATCACAGACGGTGAGGGAGTGACAGAGTCTAGCTATGTTCCTGTGGAAGAAACAGGATTTGCACAGATGTTTCATGTGGTTTTCAAAGGTTAGTTGAGGGTCCAGTCTCAGGTGATGGTGGTTATAGAAGATGTTTGGACCTGGTGGGGGGTGCCAATCAGTATGGCTTCGGATTTTGAGCAGTTGAAGGAAATTATGACTCATCCATACCTTTATCTCCTCCAGGCGCTGAGAGTGGTATTAATGCTGATGGTGATGAAAGGAAATGGGAAGGACAGGTGTTAGGTTTATGTAATATGGTGAGTGTGTGTTGCATGTTGAACTTAGAAAACATTTTAGTGACAGTAGTACATTATTTTTAACAAGTTTGCACATTGGTTCTTCAGATGTGGAGTCTCTGGTACTGATAATAGGTGGGATGTTTTCTGCAACTTCCATTCATTCTTCTCAGTTGGTTCCTGACCTGGAAAGATGTGAGGGACACGTTGGGGAAAGGGGGTAGCATCTCAAATGGTGTAGGGGTGAGGGAAGGGGGCAGAGCAGGATGTGGTGTGGGGTGGGGTGGAGTGATGGCTGGCAGTGAGCTGAAGGTTGTGGAGTGGGGCATGTTGCAAGAGGAAGTACTGCATGTGATTCCTGATCGTACCTGTTAAAGACTGTAATGGACGTTATGTTCTAATTCAGGACTGATCGGCCCGTGTGAGGGAGCACAGAGACATCCTGCTACCTTGCCTTGCCAACAACAATGTGAACCTTGCAAACCCTTGCAGTAATGTGTCAACTGAAAAAAGATTGGTACCCCATTCCAAAATACACTAAAAGTGTCATATTTGATTAACAAATACCCCCCTTTTCAAACACTCATGAGAAAATTCCAAATCAGGACAACATGGTTATTCAAATGACAAGACCACAATCATCTCCTCCAGACTGGACTATTGATGATAACGATATGTAAAGCATTAAAACCAACAGCAGAAAGAGAGAAAAAAAAATCAAGAGCATAAAAACATAAGAACATAGAAACAAGGGGGCACGAATAAATTAGTCAGGACAATGGTAATATTGATGCTAAAATCATTAAACAAAGTATTTCAAATACATGACAGGTTGTTTCGTATTTACATATAGTTGTCCCATTTTCCCCAAAAACCATCTCCTTTGTCCTTTTGCAGTCTTAAACCGAAAGTCAACCGTTCCATACATTGAATGTTGCTAATTATGTTTGCCCATTCCTTGATAGTTGGAGGTTCCTTCTGTAGCCAACACCTTGTTATGGCCTTTTTGCTTGCTGCCATGAAGACTTTCAAAAGATATCTATCTGCCTTAGATATTCCCAAGTCCATGTTCCCCAAGTAAAAGGACAAACAGGAGAAATCAATGTTATAACACAGGACCTCCCTGATAATATTATGAACCTCATCCCAAAAAGATTTAAGAGCAGGGCAACCCCAGACTATGTGTGTGTGATCTGCCATACAGTGGCCACACTCTCTCCAACACTTAGGTGGTGGTCCAGTCTGTCTGGACTTTTGTTTTGGTGTTATGAAAAATCTAACACAACTTTTCTAAGAAAAATCCCTCCACTGTTGCGAAGCTGTAGTAGTAATTTGTGTTAATAATATCAGTCCAAATCTCATAATAACAATTTAGATAACAATTTCCAGTTCTGTTTCCTATTTTGTCTCAATATAATTTGTTGTGTGGCTGCGTAGTCCGACTATGTACCTGTACAGTTCACCAATACTTTTCTTAGATAGTTTTGAGTTATAGGCCCTGATGAACATCTGAGCAATACCCGATACATTGTTTGGCATAGATCCTTTAATATTCTTATCAAAATAGTGTCGGAGTTACAGATACCTATAGAAATCATGTCGGCCAACAAGTCTAAAAAAATCCTTATTATCAACCATCAGACAGAGCGCTGTAATTCCTTTACTCACCCATTGGGTGAAGCTGCTGTCGTTCACAGCTGGTTCAAAGTTTGGATCATAAGCTGGCCATAATAATATTTGAGTTTCTGTTTGAATTTTAAGTTTTTTCACTAGACCAGACCAGATTTCTATCGAAAACCTAACCCACTGACTCTGGATATCATGTTTTGTAGCTTGTGAATATCCTAGTAAACTCTGAGGGGGCCTATCGAAGAGAGACAGCTCAATAACTTTCTATTTTACAGAATATCCCTGATTACACCAGAGTATCAGTGGTCGTATTTGTGTTGCAAGATAGTAGGCTTTGAGGTTCAGTAGGCTCATTCCTCCGCAGCTCTTTGGCAGCTGTAAGGTTGTGTATCTTATCCTAGGAGCCTTACCACTCCAAATGAATTGGGATATTGACTTATCCCATTTGCTAAATTTGTTATCAGGGATTGGAATAGGTAAAGACTGAAATAAGTACAGTAATCCGGGCAAAATATTTGTTTTTATTGTCATTATTCTGTTGCCAAAATCGAGGGGCAGGGAACCCATCTATCCAAATGCTCTTTTATCATTGCAGTAATATGTTTATAGGTATTAGTGTATAGTTGGGATATATCTTTAGTTAATGTCACACCTACTGTAAGTATTCAATAGATGTAGAGTCCCAGTTAAACTTGTATTCATTTTTAAGATCTGATGTTGGGATAAAATTAAACACTAAGGCTTGCGTTTTGTCAGTGTTACAGGTGTAAGCTGACATGGCACCATACATCTGCAGCAAGTCCATTAGCCTGGGAACTCCAGTCTCAGGGTATTTAAGACTGACCAAAATGTCATCTGCGAAAAGGCATATTTTGTTCTCTCTACCACTTATTGTTATACCTTCTAATTTTGAATCTTGCCTTATCGCTTGAGTAAGCGGCTCAATGAATAGGTTAAAGAGCCCTGGGCTGGCCACCCTGGCGACAACCTCTATATAAGTGTATGGTTTTAGAAAGGCCTCCATTAACTTTAACTCTGGCCATAGGGGATGTGTACAGTGTTTTAATACTTTTGATGAATATCTCAAGAAAGCCAAACCTTTCCATAACATTATAAAGAAACTTCCACCCTACTGAATCGAACGCTTTTTGCGCATCCATGCTGAGTAGGATAGTGCTGAGTTTTTCTTTTTTAATGTATTCAATTATATGGAGGGTCCTCCTTATGCAGTCCTGGGTCTAACTACCCTGAATAAACCCACACTGGTATTCATCTATCAATAAAGGCATCATCTCCTCCATTCTTTTTGTTAAAGTAGCTCCATATATTTTATAGTCCTGATTCAAAACATTAATAGTTCTATATGACCCGCATTCCTTTAAATCCTTGCCTTCTTTTGGGATTACTGAAATAGTTGCCTCCCTCCAAGAGGGGGGATAACTCCCTCCCTAAATGTATAGTTGAAGCTCTGATGTAACATAGGTAGTAGTTGCTCCCTCATTGATTTGTACCATTCTCCTGGGAAACCATCAGTCCCTGGAGACTTCAGGATTTCAGAGAGGAGATCACCTTGTCTATTTCTTCAATTGATAGTTCGTTTAGTAATTTGTCATTGTGTAATCTCCCCAGTGAAGGTAAGTCCAGCTGGTTCAGAAATTCTTCAACCTTACAGGAGTCAAATGATGCGGGCTGGGTATACAGAGACTGATAAAAATGTTCAAATGCTTTTTGTATCCCCTCTAGCTCGTGAGTAATCTTTTAAGAAATAGGATCTCTAATGTTATATACTGCATTTTCAGATTGCTGTTTTCTCAGCCTCCAGGCTAACAACTTGGAGGCTTTTGAGCCTGCCTCATAATATCTCTGTTTTGTGAATCTGAGCTTTTTCTCGATTTCGTCACAGTAGATCTTATCTATTTCCTGTTTAATTGGTCTCATTTGTGAGAGAAGTTGCGGGTCTTTATTTTTATTATGTTGTCGTTCAAGGTCCGAAAGCTGTTTTTGTAGATCCAGTAATCTTTGGGCTTTTTTTTTTTAAACTAGAGCAGTTTCTGATATTATTTTCCTACGCAGGACTGCTTTGGCTGCATCCCACAATATCACTGGATTCAGAATTATTTGACATACTTACATTTAGTCTCCACATCGTTGATCCTGCTCTGCTATCCAGGTGATCTGACAGGTCTCTTGGGTTTATTTCACATTCTTTTAACCTGTAACGTTCTGTGTTGTGCGTAAATAAGTAGTCTATCTTGTAGATATTATGACAATTTGAGTAAAACTTATATTGTCTCGACTGTGGAAGTGTCTCCAAACATCTATCAAGCCTAGATCCTGGATTCTTTTTGAATCCATCTTTCAGTAGCGGTGTTTTTTTCTTTTTTGATTTGTTATGTTAAGGCCTGGATTAAGGATCATGTTGAAGTCACCCGCACATATGATAACTCCAGCAGATTCAAATGACTGCTACATGGAGGTGCGTACACATTAATTAGATTGACCTCTTTTTGATCTAATTTACCCTTTACCATTATGAACCTGCCTTCCCTGTCTTTAGTTTCTGACAAGAGTTCAAAATGAACAAAATTTGGCATCAATATAGCCACACCCCTTTTACGTCATGTCTTGAAGGATGAATAATATGTGTGTCTAAAACCCATTTTCTTTAGTTTTTCATGTTCTTGACTTGTCAAATGAGTTTCTTGCCAGAATATAATTTGGGCCTTTTCTCTTTTTGCCTTTGAAATCATTTTACCTCTCTTGATGGGACTTGTCAAACCACTGACATGAAGAGTTATAACCTTAAATTCTTTGTTGTGCATGTTTTAACCAACATCCTTTCAGATATTCACTCATGACCCCAAGAAACAATGAATAATAATAACTATTAACAGTATGCAGAGAACAAATATCACAGTAAAACAAGCAAGTACCAACAATACAAATCAAGTGGGCTTCCATCAAAGAGGTTATCCCTATACCTCTTGCATAGGGGATGATATAGACTGACTCAGGTTCACCAAAATAAAGGTAAAAACCTCAGTCAAAGGACAACAGTAAATGGCAAATTTAGTTAAGAAAACTCAGCAAGCCAGCAGGGAGCTCAGTCTTAATTCACAGATAGGGCAGAAGAGAAAACAAAAATAAAACAGAAAAAATGTACCTCAGAACCAGAAGTTGCTGCATAGGTATCCAGTCATCAGCAGACTGAGACCTGTTGATGTAAGCCAGGATGGATCCATGCTTTCATGGTGTTTACACCAAATTCTGATCCTACCATCTGAATGTTCAGCTGAAATGGAGACTGGTCAGACCAATCAACGTTTCTCCATCATCTTTTGTCCAGTTGTGGTGATCCTGTGTGCATTGTAGCCTCAGTTTCCTGGTCTTAGCTGACAGGAGTGGCTCCAGGTCTGCTTCTTCAAGGATCCAAGTGTTGTGCTTCACAGATGCTTTTTTCCCCCACATATTATGCTGTAAACCCATTCAACACACTATAATAAGTCTTTCTCGATGACTTTTTTTGACCTTTTAAAAATTTTAATTGTAATTATTTGGTTGTATGATTGTGATGGGTAGCGCTGTTTTTCCCTCTCCTCCCGATCTAGCCACACCTTTCAATCACCCCGATGAACAACTGGCAGCACCAGGCGCTACTAATCACTGCCATGCAACAAGCTTGCCTCATTATTGTTTAGAGGATTTATGCTCAATAAGCAGGGTCTCCCTGGCACATGTCTCCACCTGTCTCCACATGTCTCTCCCTGCTGGAACACCGTGTTCTACAATCTGTCATCTGTGTTCAATAAAGTCCCTTTTAGTTGCACCCAGTATCTGTCTCCTTAGTTTGGGCTGTCTCCTGCGTTTGGGCTCTCCCAAAAATGGAGCCCTCACAGTGCGATCTCGCTAGACAGAGCCCAGCCAGCTGGCCTGTGGTTTCAATGAAATGATGGCTCTGTTACAGATCAGCACACCGAGCACAAGCACCAGAGCAGCAGCTGCCCATGCTGCCTCTTCCTCTCCTGTTTCTGTGGCGGCACCTATCTCTGCCTACAAGCTGGCTGCTCCTATGTTTTTCTGGAGACACCGAGGACGGCAGAACCCTTCTGGTTCAATGTGAGCTTTATTTTGAGTTTTCCCTCACGATGCTCCCACGTGGCCTTCATCATGTCAAACCTTACGGGGTGCGCTGCCGCCTGGGCCACCGCTGAGTGGGCACAAGGAGTCGTGGTGTTCCAGAATGTTGAACTGTTTTGAGAAGCCCTGAGCAAGGTATTTGATCAAAGATCTCCTGCAGCTGACACAATCAAGACACTCAAAGATATAACCCAGGGGACACCGATCTGTGAGTGATTATGCCATCCATGACAGAACTGCTCTTTTGGGTGAGCTCTTTCACCACTCCTGAGACTTTGCCTCATTACCTAACTGAGGTAACCTGACCACCCACACACTCACCAAGCGTTTTTACGCACTCATTGACTCTGGAGCTGATATGAGTCTCATAGACTGGGGGCTAGCTAGCCAATTGGTGTTACAGGCGGTTCCTCTTCCGGGTCCCCTAAAAACCATGTCTCTTGATGGTAATGACTTTATTCTCCCTGATTCACCGGACTCATCCGCTCACCATAGCCATAGACAATCACGTAGAATCTATGTCTCTGTACATGTTTAAAGCGGGGTACACACATAACGATAATCAAGCTGATTCTGCGTTGATTTTACACCTTCCCGATTATCTTCTGTCTTATAAGGTTATCCTATATGATTATCCTGTGGTCTGTGGTGTGTTAAGTCAATTTGTCCCAACAATCGTAAATATTAAACATGTTCAATATTTACGACGAAAAATCTTTATGTGTGTGGGGAAAGCCAAACTGATGCGAAAAACATACTAACACCATCATTTCCTCTTCTGCGTCACGTTTATTTACTCCTGCTGTGAAGAGCTCGGTGACGCTGGGGTTGTTGCCATGGGCTACTGTAGATCACATTTGATCACGCGATATTTCTGACTCGCAGGACAAATTCTAAATCACCCATGAGACTGATAATCTTTATGTGTGTGTTGTCCTGTGCTGAGAATATCGGAGCACATAACGATCAAAGCTGATTTTTTTAATCATTCACGTGTGGAGACTGTGAGATAAAAAATCTCTTAGGATTTATAAAATGCTTATGTGTGTAGCCCCCTCTATTCTGCTCGTCCGCTGTTGGTGCTTGGCTTTTCCTGGCTTCAACAGCACAACCCACAGCTGGACTGGAGCTCTGGGAAAGTCCTGTCCTGGTCTCCGGATTGCAGCGTCTCCTGTCTGCGCTCTGACGTACCCCCGGTGGCTGTGAGCACCCTGCAGTCCAGCGGTGAGTCAAAAGGCACACACCCTCCTTCACCTGATCTGTTTTCTGTTCTAGCCTGCTACCATGAATTAGCAGAAGTTTTCAGCAAGTCCCAGGCCATGTCTCTGCCCCCACATCAACCCTACCACTGCACCATCGACCTGATTCCTAATGCCACCATCCCCATGGGTCAGCTCTATGCGCTCTCAGGACCGGAAAAAGCGGGCCATGGAAGACTACATCTCCACCTCACTCCAGGCTGGCCTCATCCGTACCTTGTCATCTCCTGCTGGAGCCGGCTTTTTCTTTGTTAAAAAAATAGGTCTGGATGGGATAGGTTGTGTCCCTGCATCAATTACGCTCCACTGAATCAGGTAACAGTCAAGAAGCGGTACCTGTTATCTTAATGTCTTCGGCCTTTGAACTATTACAGACTGCCAAAGTATTCACCAAGCTGGACCTGCGGAACATGTACCACCTGGTCCGCATCAGAGAAGGGGACAAGTGGAAGACCAGTTTTAACACCCGTCCGGCCACTACGAATACCTCATCATGCCTTTCGGTCTCACCAACACTCCAGCGGTGTTCCAGGCTCAATGATGTGCTCTGCGACTTCCTGGATCGCTTTGTGTTCTTCTACCTAGGCGACATCCTGATTTTCTCCCCGGACCTCGAGACCAACCACAGACACGTAACGCAGGTACTCATATGACTCTTGCAAAATAAACTCTATTGCAAAGCAGAGAAATGTGATTTCATGCCAAGTCGGTTTCCTTCCTTGGCTTCCTCGTAGCCCCAGACCTGGAACAGTCATTCACGAAAAAAACCCTCTTACGGATGTTTGTAACTGGTTTTAATCTTAATGAGGCAACAATCAGACTATCCTGGTCTACCTCCTCCTTGTTTTCTTGGAACCAAATGGACATAAAGGTCAGAATCTGACCATCTCACCCAATACTTTCATATGGAAGTTAAATCAACCACCAGGACTCTTCACCTCACATGCAAAGTTGTCCCCAAGCAACAAAACAACCCAAAGTGACTCAAATCCTTCACACCTTTCTCCTCTCTGATCTTTTTCTTGCCTTTACACACACACACACACAAACACACGCGCGCGAAGGAACTCCATGTTTTAGGACCTTGGAGGAAGGAACATCTGGAAGTCATAAATGGATCCTGGTTTTGTAAAGTGTTCTTTAAATGTAAAAGTATATTATGAATATTTAAAACTTTCTTTTACGTTTTGTCTTCTGTGTGGTCAACTTCCACTTTCCTGATAAGCCACTGGTAGGTAGAATTTTGCCATCTAGCGGACAGTGAAGGTACATCCATCCATCCATTTTCTTAGGGCGGAAGGCAAGGTACACCCTGGAGAAGTCGCCACCTTATCGTGTGAAGAGAAGGTACACCTGTATATTCTTTTTGATAAACAAAAGTGTTAAAGTGGTGATTTGGTCAGCTTACAGTCTATCTTGTTCTTTGCTAGCATGATTGTATTTTAATCCTGCGTAATCTTGTTTAGTTTGAGAGAAATATAATGACATGCATTGCATCTCACGTGGTAATAATTTGTCATGTTTGATTAAACTATTGATTATAAATGTTTCATCATGCCTTTTATGCTGGAGTAATAATGTGTTCGGTTCATAGCGGCAAAGAAAAAATGTGACTCATACGTTTAATAAGGAAGTTAATAATTCAAACACAAGATTTAAAAGAATTAAAACTAGGAGAGCAAAAGCATCACAGGAAACCCATCTGGTGAGGTGATCAAATGTCCTTTTGGTTTGCCACAGCTCATGAATAATCATGAGCCCAAGAGAAAATCTCCATCCCTCCAGAAGTTTTGGTTTTAGTTGTTCCTGCCTGTTCGCAGTGTGTTTTTCCTGCCTTTCGTTCAGTTAGCTCTCGTTGTCTTCTTGTTATTAGTGTCTGCTTTGCGCTGGTTAGCCGTCTATGCTTATCTCTATATGTTAATTTTCAGCGTCTTAAAGTAAGTCAAGTTTTAGTCAAAAGAAAAAGCAACACTGCTTGTTAGAGTGTGTTTCATTCATTTTATTTGGAGTTAAATGTTAAAATGATTGCGTTGTGGCCAAACAAGATTTAATTAACATTAAATCTAAATAACCGGTCCGCAGGGCCGCCCCTGACCAAATTGACAAAATTTTATTTGGAGGCCCTACCCCCTCCCACCTCTTCCCCGTCCCAAATGTGTCATAGGTAGGCTATAAAATGACCATACAACAACATACCATTCTGCCTGACCAACCTTTATTAGCAATAACGAATGTAAAGGTAGTTTGGCTGTATGAGTCTAATAAAATCAACCTGAAATGCTGAAAGAAGTAAATAAATAAATATTTTTAAAAAATTCAAAAGCCATCTATTCTCTGCACACGCTGTATGAGCCGCATGCGTTGTGTATGTGCAGCCTCAATAAAATTAAAATCCAATTAATGCAAACTAAAACTAATGTCAATAATAAAAATTATAATAGCCTAATAATAATAGTAATAATAATAAGAAGAAGAAGACGAAGAAGAAGCTGTTATTATTATACTACTGTCTATTTTTATAGACTATAATACAAATACCACTACAGCTGCGACTACCATTATTAGTATAACAGTAACAACATAAATTGATAGACTATAGGCTAAATATATTGGCTACAGTTTATGTCCTATCAATATCTACGGCCACCAACTGGTCATGTTACCACTCTTTTTCATCAGAGGTGAATGCAGAGGGCATTAGCAAGACATTTAAAAGACGTTAATCAGAGCTGCTGGATAAAAAAAAAAAAAAACTCCAGTCTAGACAGAGATGATGCTGATGAGTAGCAGCTCAGGTAAACTGTGCCACAAAGTTTGATTTCAACAACATATCTGCCTGCTTCACTTTATTTGCTCCCGACTCCTCAACATAACAACTCCTCACTCGCTCTGCAGATGCATGCTGGAGCTCCTCTCTGATTGGTCAGATGTCGACTGATGTCATTGCATTGCTGATTTGATGCTGTACGTGCTACGCATCTCACGTTTCTGGACTGAATTCTGCAAGCTCATCAGGGCCCATGTCAGCCTGACGTCGGGATACCACCCAGAGGCTAATGGACAGACCGAACGGCTGAATCAGGTGCTGGAAACCTGCCTCCGCTGCCTTGTATCCCAAAACCTTGCACCCTGGAGCAGCATGATCTCATGGTTTGAGTATGCGCACAACACTTTACCCACCACAGCTACTGGCATTTCCCCATTCCAGTGTGTTTATGGCTACCAGAACTCCCACCTTCTCTGTCAACGAAAAGGAGGTGGTGGTCCTGTCTGCCCACACTTAAGTCAGAAGCTGCCACAAGGTCTGGGCAGCGACGTGCAAGAGCCTACTCCAACACATGCAGCACATGAAGAAGGCAGCAGAACTGCACTGCAGGCCAGCTCCCCAGTACAAAGTGGGCCAAAAGGTATGGCTTTCATCTCTCCACAATCTGAAGACAGAGCTCCAAACTGTCCCTACAGTGAAAAGAAGTCAGCAAGCTTTTTTCCTATTGTTACCCTTCCTCTGGGATAACCTCACTGCTGACAGTGCTCTGTTGATATGTGGAACATCTTGTCCTGCTAAGAAGAATACAGCTGTGTGTCCCTCTGTCTTGCTGATTATGTTTATGGTAATTGCAAAGTTTGTCTGTTGTGGTCTACATTTGTGGACTGTTTTGGCAGGTTTTCCTTATGTGAATCGAGGGTCTACAGACAGAGGGTGCTGTGCAGAATGGAAAACCCTTGAGGCCAATTTGTGATACTGGACAATAAAACTGACTTGCCTTCCCTTTAGAATCACTGTAGAAAAAAATAAACTCAGACTTTGTTAAAAGTGTGTGTTTACAGGTGCTTTAAACAGCCTTGTAAACCACTGAGATACCCACGTTTCTCCAGTTTGTGTGTTGTAGATCACACAGAGTGATATTCTATGTCCCACTGGGTGGCAGGTGCTGTGCTACAGGGACAATAAACTGGAGCAGCCTCATATTGTTTGTTCTATTAGCCAGCAGCAGAGTTACAAGCAAAGCTACTAAAATGGGAAATCCATGTGTAAATCACTTCTTCATAATCTGTTACTGCAGCAACAAGCTCAGCCTGCCGCCGGGCTGTGGGCTGAATGAAAACAAGTCAAAGCCATCAAGGCACTTCATCTGTAATCCTTCCCCAGGATACAACTCACAAAACAACACAGTACAAAAAATACACACTCTTTGTCCCGCTGAAATCAATAGGGCTAAGCAACGGTATATAGTGGTGCAGCGTTACTCTAAATTTGACAGTTGGGGGGGAAGTTTGATTTAGGTCCTCTCTGAGATCAATGCAATTAAACTTGAGACCAGCAACTTTTAATTAGTCTCAGGGCCGAAGCAATAACAGAATTATTTGGAAAATAAGATAAGCCAAATTTATGCACATTTTTTGAGCTGATATTGTGAACATGGGCATGAAAGAACAGTTGAAACTGAACACAGCACATGAACAGCGCTCTCCTGGATGAAAGCCTCATGTTTGTTGGGCCCATCCACCAGCACCCCACCTGCCTGTGTCTTTGCATTTTTTAAAATACATTAGCACTTTGTTTGAGCATTAACTGTTGCTACAGATGGGCTTGTAGTTAGTCTTTTGTGTCTTATACTCATACTAAAGGGCACCTTGTGAAGTGGGATCACACACATACCAAGACTTAGTCCTGGGAATAAAGCCTGGTTTATGCTTCTGCGTCGCGGCGACAGCGGAGCTACGGCGTAGACCCGACGCCGTCGATGAGCATTCGAAGCTCTGCATCGAGGGAACGCGTTGCTCTGCAATTCACCGCCAAGCTGCTAGGGGGGTGTGTCTGTGTCTTTGTGTGGCTTCTGGGGGCTCATATCGGATTCCTTGGTTTTCTTCCGACAGTAAACAATGACAACTGAGATCGAGCGGGTGTTTCTGGAGATGGAGCTCATAAAATTGAAAAAGAAATTGTTATGTTACTACAACTGTTGAAACACAGAAGACGTTTGCGGAGGTGGTCTGTCCGATCATTCCGTACCGCTCGTGCCGCGCCGCTAATAGCGGTGTTGTTGAGCTGTTGACCGGAAAAGCAACCGCCGGAAATTACGTTCTGAGCGGACCAATCACAGTCGTTGCCATTCATGTCTCAACGCCTTGACATGACGCGTAGTCAGGATTTTTTGGAGGTGCACGTCATGCTACGGCGTAGGGTCCGCGTAGGGGTCTGCGTCGACGCCGTAGCTACGCCATCGCCGCGACGCAGAAGCATAAACCAGGTTTAACAGGCTAACTACCCAACAGAAAGAAAAGATGCAAAGAAGTTTGTAAATGAGCGCTGCTTTTCAATTTTACAATGGAATTAAATCTATGCGGGTTGCCCTTGGCCCTGGTCATCATGAATTACGTCGTTTGCACTTATCACTGCAAAATAATGTCATGATGCACTGGAGTCGCCAACGATGCATATCAGCATGAGCATGACATGCTCATCATCCAAAAATATTTCCATAATTAATACAACTGGCTATGGGAGGTGGTTTATCATCATGATGAAGACCAACTGTTCTACTGTTTGTGTGATACACCATAATGTATGATGTGGTGTTGTCTTTTTATTATTATTAATATTCCTATTAAAGCAATAGTCTGTCATGTTAGAGAGCTAGCAACATTTGAAAGTAGCAACTCCTCTCTGTTGGTAAAAGTGGGTGGCTTGCCTCTCCTAAAGGGTACTTATGAGTCTATTTTCCCACACTTTAAGTGTAAAGGGTAATTTCACTAGTATCTTGCCACACTTTACTCTCAAAGGGTACACTGTAAACCCAAATAAGTTCACAGAACTCAAAAAATATTTTGTAACAGATTACACAACAATATTTTAGTTATGTTTTTAAATATTTTAAGTTTAGATAAAATAAAAATTATATTTGTACTAGCCTTAAATTATCTCAGTGTTATCTTATAAATGTTGATATTCCACAACTTATAATTATGGAGTAATTCACTCAAAATTTTCAATATTTTTCAACTCATTAAATGTGGGAAACTTTTCTCATTAAATGTGGGAAAATTTTCATTAACCTTCAACTCATAAATGAGGAAAAAAAAATCTGTGGGAAATGCACTTAATGGTAGAAAATTCAAGACACCACAACACCACAGTGTCAATGTAACACATTTTTAATTATTATTATTAAATATCCAGTGCTACATTCTGTATCATTACTTGAGGTAAACAGTACCACACATTCAGTGTCGTTATTTGAGGTAAACAGTGACACTTTCAGTATCGTTATTTGAGGTAAACAGTGACACTTTCAGTATCGTTACTTGAGGTAAACAGTGACACTTAATTACTTAAAGCAAACAGTGCAACATTACAGTGCAACAGTGTAAAGAAAGGGAAAACAATAAAACACTTCCTCAATACACAGCACAACACAATCTCTGTGAGATTCAGTCATTGAACAAATCATTTCTCAGAGTCAGCAGATGCCCTTTCAATGGTTTATTGTCATCAAGACACATCACAACTTTTTGGATAAATGTGAATGGGAGCTCAAGTTGCTTTGGATACTGTAGGTCTAATGCATAGATGTAGCCAGAGAGCAGGAGAAAAGTGTCAGCCAGGACCACTCACAAGTATTTCATCCTCCACAACAATACAGATGCTCTCGGGGCTGAGGAGGGCTGCATCAGGAGCGTCACCCAAGACGACTGTCAGGAGAGCTACTGGAGTGTCTGTGAGGTCTGGTCCATCAGCTTACTACAAAACACAAATAATACAAAAGAGTTCAGCCCCTGAAGGATACATGTTTACATCGGCTTATATCTTATGTTATTTTTCCTACCTGATAGCATACTTTTTGATCTTAGTGTAATGCTTTATACTTACCTTTTCATTTCTATGTATTTTCTACATATCAATTTGCAATAACAACTCAAGTAAACCTCATTAACATGTCCTGGTTTTCCTTGAGTCATTTGAGTGATGTCATTTGTTTAGGTTGACTTAATAGGCAAAGGGCCTGATAGTCAGGCCAGTACACTTACATTACAGGTCTTGAAGAAGTTAGACGCATTTTCGTGAAGGTAAACAGGAACCGCCAGAAGGATGAGGGCCCGTCGTCCCCATTCCACTTCTCCTCGGTTCCATTGATCTTCCCCCCATCACATCGTCCTTTAGCTTTCATCCTCTATTTAAAATGAGACTTGTATATCTTTCACCATGCAAACTCTGAACTTAATAACATGGAACTGTCAGAAATAGGGGTACAGAAGGGGTCCATTTCTGTCCCCCAAGGTACAATCTACACTAACGTACCCCCTGGGGCTAATTATTGGACCGTAAGGTACATATAAGTACCCTTTTGAGGGCCAAAAGGTACTTATATGTTCCCAAGCAGTAAAAGGTACATATATGTACCTTTTCTTCTAAATGTTAAGGTACAGTATCAGGAGACAGTGTGTGTTAGGCCAAATACAAAAAGCTTCAGTATAGTTTTAATTTTACTGAAGGTTTTACTTTTTCCTCATCTATTTAGGGTAGACTTTAACTTGTAGGCTATGGTTGAGCAGCCTTGACATGAAAAAAGTTAAGGTTTTGTAACTGGATTTGTGGATATGAGAAATTGCTTCTACATTAACCAGTCAGTACTGTGATTATGATATAATATTGACTGTAAGTAAACAAGAACAATGCTGAATGTACTGAATCCCGACGCTACAGACTGACTCATATTGGACCTGTTTTAATGGACAATATTCGGGCAATAAAATTATATTTTCCCAAAAAACAAAAATCAGGAGAAAGTGAAGTTTTGTGTCTCAGATCTGCTCGCTGTCTGCCCCGCCTGCTGCAGAGGCATTAACATTACAGGTTTTTAGTGGATCCTTATGTTCCTCATGTGTTTTGTGTTTGTGAAAAATAACTTTTAAATTAAAAAAAGACAGTAGAAAATACAGGAAAAGCTGCCGTCCACGGGGGCGTATTCTACGAAGATCGTCAGCTCCCTACTTTTGATTGGTGGATACGTGTCAAACGTGAAGAACCAGCCGTGATTGGCTGTTGGACTTGAAATTCAAATTAACTGTCGGCTGCGGCAGAGGCGAAGTCGAAGCCCAGAGATTCAGAGGTAAGTTCAACTTTGAAGTGGATTACAGCCCCAAAACGGCCCATTTTGACTAGCTAGCGCGGTAACGTTAACATGAGCTAAGTTAGCTAACATTACACAAACTGTGTCCACTTGCTAAAGTTTTTCATCACTAGCTAGGTTTATGTCGCTGACATTAATATAGCTCGCCAACGTTGGCTAATGGAGGAGGGCGCAAATTAACTGGCCAGCTAAAGTTTTTGTGGGTACCTTTACTAGCCAATGTAAAATTGCATACAGGCCACAGCGGGCAAAGTTTGGCTGATGTAAAATGGCGCTCACCGTGAGTTAAGGTAGGACCACGAAGCACCGCAAAGCGCCAAGTGCTCTCCGCTGCCTTTCGGCCCAAGTTAATCAATATGGTTGCTTAGACAGAATTCTTGGAAGGTGATCATCATACTGATGTTATGTTATCTCTCTGTTAAACGTTAGCTTTTTTTTTTTTAGATAATGATGTGGATGGTGAAACAGTCCATTGTGGCCTCACAGAGATGATGGTTGCATTCTTGGTTCAAGGATCTTTCAAAAAAAACAGGTGAAATTCAATCAGTATGTGTGCAAGCTGAAAGAGCCACTTGTAACACTGACTTTAGAGCAGGTGCCACCAGAGGAATGGCAGCAATCTACTTCTGCAGCTATATCAAGGTGTGTAACTTGTTTTCTTATGCATCTGACTTCCTGCCTAGATAGCAGTTTGTAGTTAGGGCATTGCTGTTCCTTTTACAAGGAATACATTCTGTGAACAAAAAAAATGTCACGATAGAACGTAATTGCATTTTGCCTATTGATAGGGTCATAACAATGCAGTGTTTCCCTTAGAAATTATTTGCAGCAGCAGCTGTTGTGTGCTCCCCTAGGGGGTCTCGCGGAATGCCCCCCATGGGAAGATTTTTATTTTATATATCTGCTTTAAATTGTGGATTTACAGTTGATTTAAGCCCGAGAATATTAGGGATAGTAGGGAATATTAGGGAGATTTTGTGTATTTAAACGATCCCCACCTAGGGAGGACCTAATTTTTTGTGGACAACATCTTCATTTTTCAACAAGTGAAACAAAAATTGTTGGCACTCTTACCTCTTGCACATTTTTTGTTTATCGGTAACAGCGTCTGGGTTACCGGTTCCGGCTAACTGCGCGGGCAGCTATGCTCGGGGTCCGACATGCATGACGTAGAAGTAGTTATTGTCCAATGACACGTCCTGAAATTTGCCGGTTACCATGGATACATTGTTAAACTGCTGCTGCGGTTGTAAGCTAACGCTATAGGAGTACAATACATAAACAAGTTAAAGATCGCAGTACACGCTTACACACATTGCTAATATAACAACAAATTTAAATATCAATCACTTTAAGAGGAGATGAAATTAATCATCAAGCTTGATAAAAGCAGGAAAACGTATAGTTTAGATGTAGATCTGTCATCCCTTCTTTTGAAAACTTAAGTCTTCTGAAACAATGTCATTGTGAACTTTGCACATAAAACTGACTTATTTCCAACATCTGAGATCCAGTGAGATGGTATTTTTTTCACCTCTGACAAAATTAGCATAATGTCATAAAAATTAGCCACACACATACTACACTCCTCCTCTTGAAACTATGTTTGCCAGCATACCACAGATGGTTGGATGGAGTGCTGTATGCATCTTTTGGATAAAGACAGGATGGAAGAAAATTTTGACTTTTGCTGTGTTTCTGTGGAAAGACTTAGTACCAAAGAGAGTACTGTGGCAGAAGAGCCAGTGCTTAGATTTAACCTTAAAACCAAAGTTTGTTGTCATACTAAATGGCTTTAGCTTGTGTGACAACCCCAGTGGGTGTGGTCGTGTGTGCATGCGTGGTTTTTTTCCGCTGTCTCCCTTTCTATCCCAGGCAGGTTGATTACTTGATGAGCCTCTGGTGTGCGTTTCGGTGGGGGGCGGGGTCCCCGCTGTAAAATCCCAGTGAGGAACACTGTCTGGGCTCTCTGCACCTTCTCAGCCGGGCATCGGGCCGTTCATCCGCTGCTCTTTTCTTTATTTTGTGTTTTTGTAAATAAATATTATTGCTGGCAATTTCCCTCTTGCGCTGTTTATTGGTCAGATACCTAAGCCAGTTCTGACAAATGGGGGCTCGTCCGCGTCTTAGTATTTTGTTTGGTGGCAGTGTGGCACGGTAATGAGAGTTTTGGTTCACCTTTCGAGTTTAGGTGTTGCACAGCGGATGCGCATTTTCTGGAGGTTCCCGTTAGGCATTAGGGCACTCTCTCCTTTGGGATTGTGTCTGTTTGTTTTTTGTTGTAGTGTTGTGGGGAGCGGCTAGTGTTGGTTGCACACGCAACCTTCTCGGGGGCACTCCGTGGGATCACCTGTGGTGGTTCCGCTGGTTTTGTGCTTAATCCACCCGCTGCAGAACCGCATGAAGACTAGGGTTGAGATTAGCCAGATTCTGGGTTAGGTAGTTAGGGGAACGCTCTGGGGGGCTTGTTGCTCAATTGCATGTAGCTGTGTGCATCTGGCTCTAAGGTGAGTATGGATAGTTTGTCAGGTTTTTATGAAGCGCCCAGTGCGGTGTTTTTGGATTTGTGCAGAAAGGATCAGTTGATAGAAATTGCGGAGCATTATAATATTGTGTTGCAAGAGGGATTGCTCAAAGATGAGTTAAAAATGTTTGTGTTATTGTCATTATTTGAGAGAGGTGTGTTGCACAAAGAGCCTGGCGCTGAGCTGGAGGCTGGGGCTGCTGTCAGCCCAGATTCAGCATTGAAGTCTGGGGGACAAGCGGCGGTGCTCACGTTTGAGAAGCAGAGATAGCTTTTGCAGTTGCAATTGGAACTGGAGCGTACAAAGCTGAGGATTTTGGACCACGACAGGGGGCTCTTTGGCGCATTCAATGAATCAGCGCGTGAGGGCAGGGACTTGATGGCGAGTCTGCGCCTTATGCCACAATTTAACGAGCGAGATCCCGATACTTTCTTTATGTTGTTTGAGCGGGTGTCAGAGGCTAGGCAGTGGCCAGATGTAGATAAGATACTCCTGCTGCAGTGCGTCCTCACTGGCAAGGCGCAGGAGGCATACTCGGCTGTGTGTGCGCAGGAGAACCTTACATATGAAACCGTGAAGTCAGCCGTCCTCAAGGCATATGAACTCGTTCCAGAGGCATATCGTCAGAGGTTTAGGCATTGGATGAAGGCCGGTAAACAGACGAATGTTGAATTTGAGCGCGATTTAACAACTCATTTTCACCGCTGGTGCGCCGCGGAAAAAATAAACTCATTTGATGGTCTGTGTGAACTAATGATCATTGAACAATTGAAAAACATTGTTCCTCAGCGCTTAGCCGCTTATTTAAATGAGAAAGGGCCAGCTACTGCGCTTAAAGCGGCCGAATTGGCTGATGATTTTTTTGTTGACACATAAGTCTGGGTTTACTGAGATGCAGCAGCGGGTAGGTGATGACAGCAGTTTCACGCGCAGCCGTTTTTCCAAGCCGGGTCCGGCACGGACCGCAGCAGGTTCTGTGCGCCCGGGACGTTCAAACCTGTGCAACTTTTGCCATGGAGAGGGTCAGTGGAAGGACCAGTGTCCTTTAAAGCATAAAAAGGGTGTTCTTTCCCCAGCTCCCGCCATGTTGTGCGCAAGTGCGCGAGAGGAAAAAGTGGTGAAGGAGACTGTTAGTGACAAGTCGGGGTTTGAGCCTTTCATCATAGAGGCACAGGTGTCCTTGGTGGATAGGGCTGAACGTGTTAATGTTAGTGTGTTAAGCGATACAGGGGCCCGACATTCTTTCATCGTACAATCTGCGCTCCCTTTTTCCTCTGATTCGCAGTCTGGTGATGTCATTGTGATGAGGGGGATGGAGCTTGGTTTTGTCCCCGTGCCATGCCATAATGTGGTGTTAGACTGTGATCTGGCTAAAGGTGTTTTTGCTGTGGGTGTGCACCCTGAATTACCTTTGCAGGGCGTCTCCATGATTTTGGGCAATGATATCTGTGGGGGTCGGGTTTGGTCTAATGGTCCCCCGTCACCTGTGGTGGTGTCCGAGCCGTTAGCGGTGACGTCTGACAGCTCGGAGCTGGACGTTTTTCCTGTTTGTGCCATGACGCACGCTCAGAGTAAAGATGCGCCCGTGCCATCGGGGGCCGCGGCTTCAAGGTTCCCAGTTGCGCTTCCCGTTTTGACTCCACTGGTGTCAAAGGATGAGTGGGTTACGGCTCAGAAAACTGATGTTTCATTGTCCTCGTTGTGGGATCAGGTTGTGCCGTGTCATAACATCGGTGAGGTTGCTCAGGGGTATTTTGTTCAGGATGGGATTCTGGTGCGTAAATGGGTGCCTTGTATCGGGGATGTTCTCCTCCTCCTGATGTTCTCCTCCTCCTGTGTTTCAAGTAGTGGTGCCTAGGGATTTTCGTACTCAAGTTCTGAGAGCTGCACATGATGAAAGTGGTCACTTTGGAGTGCGTAAAACGCATCTACAGGTACTGAAACACTTTTTCTGGCCGCGGGCCAAGAAAGAGGTGGCGGCGTATATTAAAACATGCCATGTTTGCCAGCTGACAGGGAAACCCAACCAGCGCGTAAAGCCGGCGCCGTTGCAGCCAATTTCTGTGGCGAGTGAGCTTTTCGAGTATCTGATTATAGACTGTGTGGGGCCGTTGCCTAGTGCAAAGTCGGGGTGTAAGTATTTATTCACTGTAATGTGTCAATGTACTTGTTATCCAGCGGCTTATCCGCTTCGTTCCATTACCACCAAAGCGGTAGTTAAAGTGCTGGCACAGTTTATTTCAGTGTTCGGAATACCCAAGGTCATACAAAGTGATCGAGGGTCTAATTTCTCCTCACATATGTTTGCTGAAGTCTTGAACACGCTGGGGGTGTGCCATAACCAGTCCACTGCATATCATGCGCAAAGTCAGGGTGCGTTGGAACGTTTCCATCAGACGCTTAAATCCCTACTGCGCGCTTATTGCACAGAGTTAGATCGAGACTGGGAAGATGGACTTCCCTGGTTGATGTTGGCGGCGCGAGAAGCCGTGCAGGAGAGCACGGGATTCAGTCCGAATGAGTTGGTTTTTGGGCACTCGGTGCGTGGGCCGCTGGCAGCTCTGAAAAATGATTTAATTCCTACTGAGGTTCCCAGGAATCTGGTTGATTTTGTTAATGGTTTTTGGCACAGGTTGTTTCATGCGGGTTTGTTGGCAAAAGAAAAACTGGGGCAGGCTCAGAAAAAAATGAAAACCCATTATGACCGGGATACGGTGTGCCATGAGTATAGTTCTGGTGACCAGGTTCTTGTGCTGACACCGCTGGTCACGTCGCCGTTTCAGGCTAAATTTATAGGCCCGTATCAGAGCGTGCGAGTGAGATTGCTGCTTTTGTTACGCCGGCAGGCCTTTACCAATACACTGTTATGCCTTTTGGTTTAAAAAATGCTCCGGCCACTTTTCAGCAGCTGATGAACCGGGTTGGGCATGGGTTAAAGGGCCGCTCCGTGTATTTAGATGATTTGGTTGTATACAGTGACACATGGCATTCACATTTGCAGAGAATAAGGGACTTGTTTGAGAGGTTGGCTGAGGCACAGTTGACAGTAAACTTGGCTAAGTGCGAGTTTGCTCGAGCCACTGTTAATTACTTGGGCCGTGTAGTTGGTCAGGGTAATGTCGTTCCTGTGCAGGCCAAGGTGCTAGCTGTGTCTGACTTTCCACAGCCTACTACAAAAAAGGAACTGCAGCGGTTTTTGGGTCTAGTAGGATATTATAGAAGTTTCTGTAGAAATTTCTCTACTGTCGTCTTTCCTTTGACTGAGTTGTTGAGGGCTGGAGCGAAGTTTGTGTGGTCTAGTGAGTGCCAACAGGCCTTTACTAATGTAAAATCTTTACTGTGCTCCAGTCCTGTGTTGGCAGCTCCACAGTTTGACAAACCATTTGTTTTACAAGTAGATGCCAGCCAGGTCGGGGCCGGTGCCGTGCTTCTTCGGGGGGGGCGAGGGGTTGTTGAGGCCGGTCTGCTTCTTCTCCAGGAAGTTTAATCGACATCAGGCCAACTACTCAGTCATAGAAAAGGAAGCTTTGGCACTTATTTTGGCTTTACAGTATTTTGAGGTGTACGTGGGTGGGACGGCACCTCTAGTTGTGTATACAGATCACAACCCTTTGACCTTTTTGGGTTCTTTGAAGACTCCAAACCACAGACTGGTCAGGTGGTCTCTCTTTTTGCAGGGTCATGACTTAGATATACGCCATATTAAAGGGAAAGATAATATCATGGCAGATGCCTTGTCTAGGGCACCTTTGCCTTAGAGTGAGGGGTATTGTGGCAGTGCATTGTCTATTTGGTGTGCTATGACATGTAATTTTATCTCTGCTTCTACTCTCCTACTCATCATCATCAGGCAGTCTCTTAAATAAGCTTCCCCGGTACCAGGTTGCGGAGTTCTGGATGATTGGGTGAGTTAAGGTTGTATTTTTGCAAGGATAACTTGTTCATGTAATTGTGCGCTGTTATTAATGGTAAATTGGTAATTGGCCAAGCCACTTTTATGATTGGGTTATAGCTTTGGTGTGACGGTTCCCCTTTGGGGTTCTGTCTTAAGGGGGAGGGTGTGACAACCCCAGTGGGTGTGGTCGTGTGTGCATGCGTTGTTTTTTTCCACTGTCTCCCTTTCTTTCCCAGGCAGGTTGATTACTTGATGAGCCTCTGGTGTGCGTTTTGGTGGGGGGCGGGGTCCCCGCTGTAAAATCCCAGTGAGGAACACTGTCTGGGCTCTCTGCACCTTCTCGGCCGGGCATCGGGCCATTCATCCGCTGCTCTTTTCTTTATTTTGTGTTTTTGTAAATAAATATTATTGCCGGCAATTTCCCTCTTGCGCTGTTTATTGGTCAGATACCTGAGCCAGTTCTGACACTTGCCAAGAGAGTGAACATGGAAGTTAGCTTTGACGACATATATGTTCATTAACTGTCCTTATATATTTTATAATTGTGTTAACTTATAATCATTTGTCTTTGCATTAAGATAAAAAAAGATTAATGGAGCTTTAAAATGCTGCTAACAGTAATATTATTTTAATATAATGTATTGTACTTGAGGGTGGCACAGTGGTGTAGTGTTTAGCACTTATAAATAAGTTAACTGTAAACCTCAAACTTCAGGAACCTGCTGCAATTCCAGCAAACAGTGGTTGACTGCTACAGCCACTTTACAAACGTGACAAACATAAAACGAGCCCAGAGAAGATGTGAAAAGGCACCTTTATTTCACAAAGAGGCTGAAAAACAGGGTAGGTGTCAAATCAGAACACTCATGTCAATGTGAATCTTGAACTTCAGCTGTGAGTCTAAGACAAATAATAGAAATTATCATTTTTTGATTTGATTTCACCAATAGTCTAGGCAATACAATGATCAAAAAATGAAATACAAACAAGAAAACAACAAAAACATTATACACCTCCTGAAAAAAACACAAAACATGGATCGGAATGCAAGCTATTACACAAGGCACATGCAGACGTTTTTGTCCCCAACTGTAATCTTTGGAAGAGTACCTGAGAGTTAAAAAAACAATAAATATGGTCCCACTAACCTGACATGTTCAATCTGTTATAATGTAATGAAGAAAAGCTTAAATGTGTTGTCTGCTTCTTGTTTTTTAGAGCCAGGGGTAGAAAGAGAAACAGACTATGGTGAGGGAACTGCTGCAAAGACACAGGCTCTGAGATCACACACTGGTGACCTCCACACATCCAAGCGGTCACCACACCTATTGCCAGTACAATGCATAATTTGCAAACATGAAAAATACAAAAATGAGTCATACACCTGGAAAAGAATTAAAGAAAAACTGATTCAGTGTGAAACAATCATAGCTGGTAAACTGCTTCTGGCAGCTGAAGAAAGAAGAGATGAGTCTTCTTCTGCACATTTGGGACAGGGACTTAGTGGCCAGTGAAGCAAGACACCACTTCACCTGTTTCAGAGACTATACTCGGTACCTTCTAAAAAGACAAATGAGACAACAGAGAGCAACTTGTATGAAAATGGGTACAAGTATTTCTGCGAGACTGTGATTGAGGAGAGGCTTTTAAAAAGACGAGAAGTGTTATGACTGTAGGTTGAACATGCTTTTTAAAAACAGTGTAAGAGAAAGGAAGAAGTGGACTGGATGACACTTCCCCCAGCTCCAGAGGCAATACTGGAACTGGTGCACTGCTCTTGTAAAAAAACAAACTGTGTTAAGGGGAGATGCACCTGCAAACTGCATGAGCTGCCATGCACAAACCTGTGTCAATGCACAAACTGTGGCAACAGGTCATTTGAAGATGACTCGGGGTTCCAGGGCCAGCATGAGATGCTAACCTTCTTATCAACCAGTACTGTGTTCATGTTATTTGTTCCTGTCAATGTGTTCCTTAGCAGATGTTTGATGGTGATTAGAATTAGCAGATGATTATTAGAATTAAATGAACTCACCAACAGTGTATGGTTTGACCACCATTTCTCATTGTCCGGCATGGGAGTATTACCTAGTGGAAATACAGTTAGTCGGTTAGTGCTTAATGAATTAAAATTTCACACAATTAATGTGCCACTAAGCTGATTAAAATACACCTTACACTCAGACAACAAGGTTCATGTTGTATGAAATATTAGCCTAACTACTAAAATATATAATTATGCTCATGGTTTCCCCCAGAAAACTTGCTAAATCTGGCGTCTGATGTGTATGGGTGGGTGTCGCAACTCGCAGAAGGCTGTTCTGAGTGACCACTGACTATGAGCGACGCTAAGACTGATGGGGGGGGCACGTAAAGTAGTATGGTAATACCAATAAAATACAGTAAATAAACTAACTAGTAACATTAATTATACTCACCACACGCTTGACTTCCAACACGTTGGGTTATTCACATCATGTTAAACGAATAATGTAACATTGATTTGATTAGAATCGTTAGCGATATTGAAATATAGATTCAGGTCTCTTGAGCTTAATTGAACTGATTAAGTGAGCCCATGTTGTTAACACTCGGTAGGATTTTAGCTAGGCTAACGGTTAGCGTTATCTTTACAATTATAAATGTTGCCTCGCCAAAGGTTACACATCAAATAAATACCATAGCTAGCATTAACACTTACCTACACACGTAGACGCTGCTTATTTAGCTCAAAATATTTAGTGTAGTTTTTCCATGGCTGTATCTCTGTCTCCACTTCGTATCCACGAGTTGGATCTTGAGAGCAGCAGCTGTTCTTCGCATATCTACGCTTGATTTACACGGTTGCATGCCATTGGTTTAGCTGATATAGTAAGCTGTGGCGTTTGCCTGCAAATTTAACAAACTTTAAACTATGATCATGGAAAAATGTGCAAGAATCATGAGTACCAACAAAGAAAATCTGATTAAGAAAAAAATAAACTTTAAAATGTAAAAGATCCAGGTTCTCCCTCACTAGGGATCATTATTTTTCAAAACTAAAGCAGATACGCGGCCTCGGCCCACCGCCTATATAGGGGAAAACTCACCCTAGAATTAATGTAATCTTACTGCTGCAAAAATAATGTAAATAAGAAATTAGTTCAGATCACTTTCAGGGCAAAGTCAGGAGAGTGCAGAGCTGGCTCCAAAACTGTACCAACTGTTTGAGCTTAGAATCATTTTCTGTAACACACAACCCATGTAGGTAATTAGGAATGGGCACTAAAACCCAGTATTAAACAGGCTTATCAGTACTTTTTAACTCTATGCGGCAGAGGAGCTCCTTCAACTACCCTGGCATACCAGACTCTTGCTTTAGTGATGTTACGAATAAGAGATGTTTGTTTACCTTGTTCTTAAAGGAGCTGCACTATGTAGCTGTCCCTTTGAATAATGAGCAGAGGGAGGATTTTAGCAGAAGTGCTCATAATTCAGTAGAGGAAACACTGCAGTATAAATTGTGTATTTTAAGTTGATTTCCATCTCAGATTAAAAGGTAAAAGGTAAAACATCTGCTATATTACAGCAATGGAGCTAATGTGAGACTGCCCGCTAATTCTGACATCCCAGCATTCCCCAAACATCTACAAACAAAGTTAGACAACAAAGAACCATGTCACAGAAACCCAAAGGACAGGCACATAATCATCCTATATGAAGTTCTATTTGAAGCTGTGGCAAAATACACAATGTAAGTGTGCTCAAGGTAATGATAGATCTTGGTAAGGAAATAGAATGACTTGTAATTTTAGATATTACTGATGATCAACCTCAGCTATCTACTTGTGGACGGAGATGTCACCAAGAAGGCTAAGCTAACCTTTCTATCTATCTGTTGAAATACATACACACACGTGTGTGTGTGTGTATGTGAGAAGTGCTTGTGCTTGCACTTTCAGGGCAGGTGACCTCTACATTTCCTTGTTGTAGGTATCCCACAAATTCAGAATATGTGCAAGCTGTAAAGACCCTGATTGTTTAATATCCTTTCCTCAAGGATCACGAAGGAAATACATACATAAGTGAATCTGCAAATGTTATCTGTATCTTTAACAGTAGATATAATACAAGCTTGTTAGTGCAAACAAAGATATTATGGTTGTCTTTAATAATTTATGTTTCTGTTTCAACTAGCATACATGGCACATGTCTCTGAGGCATAAATTCAAATCAGAGCGTGCACCCCTGGTTGACTACGATGAAGTGAGATGTATTAAGGAGAAGTTCAGCCACAAGAAATTACAGCGTCCTCAACCTGTAGAAACTGCAAAAACCAGTCAGAGAAATGTGTCCAAGGTCAGTGGTGCACATCTTAGTGATGATTTCATGATGACTTTTTTTTTCAATCTGATGTTTATGTGAGATTTATTTGGGGGGTTAGGGGTTTTCCACTAGTGCTTGGATTTAACAAATCTGTTAACTCTAATAAAGCAGTTGGGATGTGTCTGTTGTATTGTCTTTTTCACAGTTTTATGTTTATCTGGTCTGTTAGGATTGCTTAATTCGATAAAAATAGAATTACTCATACAATTTAGTATTAAGTTTTGGGTCAGATGTCTGCTTATATGCCTCTTACCATCTTTAGGCATCAAGCATTCTTGGCGAGGATCCATTCTCCATTGAGGCTCATGTGAAGGTCCTGCATAGCCAGTACCAGAAGATGCAACCAGACACGATGATTGTACGAGACCGTATGCAGCAAACCTTTGCATGGCGTCAAAGGGAGATTGCAGATGGCATGACCGTTGAAGACACAGTTAAGAAGTACCCTTTCTTAAGGACACCCACTGGGGTAAGTGAAACTGTATAATAGTTGGGATTCTTACCCAACTCTTCTTGTAGTGTAACTGTAATATATCCATTAAGTTTGGTTTATTAACTCTTTCCCTGTGGTTAAAATGAGAGCTTCACTGGGAGTGCACTGCTCAAAAATCAAAAAGTAGATACAGATTACAAAAAACACAATTTTAAAGGGGTAATTCAGGATTTTGGACATGGGGCCTCATTTCCAAGTGAGCCAGAGTGTTGGAGACAGTTTTCAAAAAATTTCATTCAGTCCTTCTAGTTGCAGAGTTCACTGGTGCAAGCCTAATGCAAGTCAATTGTTCTAGTTTAGCCTGCCATTAAAAACAGTTTTACCCACTCCACACTGTACCCACGGCAATCAGTTATAACGCCAGTCTATCAATGTAAATGTCTGTGTTGATAGACTAATTTTAGATATAAAACTAACCTTGCATTTTGAAGCAGCAGCGGTGTACTATACTTCCTGGTAGTAAGCTCGGCAGTGGTGGACTGATATCACCTAACAGCTAGGTTACCGGATCTATAATAGTTCGTTTATATGCAGCTGTCATGGATAGACGATGTAGAGTACACAAAGAAGCCTGTTCTGAAGACCAGTTTTAGCCACATTTGGAGGACTTTCAGATGCCTTTGAAGACGACGATGAACAATTTTCTCCAATGAACCATACCTGGACGAGCTGGAATATACAGACGAAGAGCTGCTAGAGCTGGATGCTAAAAGGGAAGAACGAGAGAAAGTGTCTGTAGAGACAGTCCCCACTGGAGCTGCAGAAGAACCAGAGACTGGTGGTGCCAGTGAGGAAAATACACACAAATGCAGACGGAGGAGGAATGCAAGGTAAACAAACTATTATAGCTCTGATAAGCTAGCTGCTAGCTGATATCAGTCCACTGCTGTTGAACTAGCTGCTGCTGCTGAGACATAAATCCTTCAAAATGAAAGGTTAGTTTTATGTCTAAAATTATTCTATCAACACAGACATTTACATCAATAGTCTGGTGTTATAACTGATTTACCTCGGGCGAACAGTGGAGTGGGTAAAACTGTTTTTAATGGCAGGCTAAAATAGAATCACTGACTTGCGTTAGCCTAGCACAAGTGAGCTCTGCAACTAGAAGGACTGAATGAAATTTGTTGAAAACTGTCTCCAACACTCTGGCTCACTTGGAAATGAGGCCCCATGTCCAAAATCCTGAACTACCCCTTCAGATTAAAAAACAGTACTGAAGGATGCACAACAAAACATGTTTTTATTTATTTCACTTTGAGTGCTCTTTTCAGCCAGCTGGTTTCCAAAATGACGGAATCAAAACAAAAGTGTGTTTCCTTTTTTTTTTTTTTTTAAATGTTGTATGTACACTTTTTATATGAAAAGTAACATGTAGCCTACAGGCCAGTGTTTCAACAAACTCCTATATGCCTTTAACTACCAATTGGTTCAGGATCAATCTGTGTGAACTCTATACTGAATAAAGCTCAATATGTTTTTATCTGTAGTTGTGTGAGGAGTTGGAACGTATCCATCCAGCAACAGGAAACCTGTGGCAGAGGTTCAATGAAGGCTTCAAGTGTATCGTACCAAAGGTGCTTTAACTGGCTCAAGGGAAATCCCCACTGTCCCAACTCTACCTGGAGGCGAGAGAAGAAGCTCTCACTGAGGATCTTGCAGGTATGTCTACACTAGACCAAATACATAGTTCTTAATCTGATACTTGCCTGCACTGCTTTTCAGTTAGAAAAAAAATGCAGTTTAAAGTGAAACTCTTGCCAAAATGCAAGTGAGGCTTTATTTGCGATTGAATACCAGTCAAACCTTCTGGTCAGTGCATAATTTCATGAAAGGCCCACCTTTAAGGTTTACTGTAGTTGAAGGTTTTTGAAATACTCACGTTAGCTGCTGCGTTTCCGGCGCATCGCTGCCATGGCAGACAAAAAATGTTGATCCTTGAATGTGACCTCACAGACAGGAGAGTTACGGTGAACCGCTCCTCAAGCTTGCCTGTCAGGTCACACTTTTTGTCTGCCATGATGAAGAGGCAGCAGCTAACGTGAGGCGTTCAGTCGTTTTCATCATCTCTGTGTACACAATGTTCTCAATGCTCGTGTTCATGTGTAGAGACCATGGTGATGCTACGAGCAAAGTTTCATGTTGTGTCGAGCCTTCTTAGTGTTTTAAAAATAGAGATTTTCATGCCATCATATCTCTGCCCCAGCACTCCCATTCAAACTTAACACACCTGAAAATGAAACTATGGGAAAACTTAAAGGCGCGTCTTTCGTCGTAATTATGCCTTTACCTGAAGGTTTGACTTGTATTCAATGCAAATAAAGCCTCGGTTGCATTTTGGCAAGAGAGTTTCACTTTAATTTTTAAGTCTGTTGTAAAACTTGTCTTGCAGATATTGACTTTAGAGCAGCCATCCTCTTCCTGCCGTCCATCTTCAAGGAGAAGATTGACCGCTTTATTACACTTGGAGAGGTATGTCTAACTTGCAGCCATCTCTTTTGTTCACCACACAACACACATACACTTGATAAAAATACTGATTAAAGCATCCCCATATTTTCTAGAAAGAAAATGACATTAAAACCAAACACATCACCACTTAAAGTGATACTTTACCCACAACATGAAACATCCAGCACTGAGAGCATTGTGTACGCAGAGTTTACTAAAAAGAATGTTCCGGCATGGGGTAAGGCTGTCATGTTAATTTGCTTTGTCTTTTTTACCATTTGGTTTGACATAGAGTGATCCTGACACCCCGTACCCAACTATTCAGTTGACTGATCAAAACTGGAAAATGGCCCTCACCAGGAGAGCTCCAAACATCGTGAAATTGCACGGCTTCGAGGTGTGCCGCAGTTCAGGAATTGATGAAGGCATCATCTCAGCCTTCTGCACATACTTTGTCTTCAATCTGGCATATCCAAGAACCCTAAAGAACACTCTGATGTTCCTTCAAAGGTACATTGCCAAAATAGTCGAGGCTGGTGACCAGCCTATGCCAATAACTGTCACAAGGCAAATAAATCTCCTCTATTGACATGCCTCGTCCGTACCAGTGCTCCAAATGCTCCAGAGGAACGTTCAGCTCGATGAAGCTCATTCAGCACGTAGGACTTATTCATGCCCATGAAGCCAATTTCACCATTACATGTGGACTTAATGACTGCCAGACAGCATTTACTAAATATGAGTCTTTTAGACGACATGTTTATCGGAAACATAGAGACAATGTTTTATGTCCTGGCAATGACTACAATGGAAATGATGGGAATGACAGTGAGGCAGCCGATGAGGATTCTGATGAGCCTAGGACACTATGGATGACTTGTTAGTCAATTTCAGAGAAAATCTTTTCAAGTTCATTCTGAAATGTAGAGAGAAAAATCATCTACTACTCTCAGTTCAATAAGACATCATTGATGATGTTAATTTCTTACTGTTTTTTCAAGGAGAACTATGATGCTTTTATAGCTTACCACCTGCAGTGGTTTTGATATATCAGAAAGTCCAGAGCTGAAAAAAGTCATACAGTCTACTGATTTCTTTGATGAGGCATCAAAGGCTGTTTGATCGCCATATATGATAAAAGACCATTGTAAATCCAAGCTTAATATGACAGAACCTGTCCACTACAAGTTAAGGGACTCTGTAGGACATACTGTGGGCTCCTATTCATATGTACCGATTGATAAGGTGCTGAAAAATTACTGTTCTCATGAGGACATACGAGATAAAATTTCGTCAGACGATAATCCAGAGACAGACAGTAAATTTCTGACAGACTACTGTGATGGACAAATTTTCAAAGAACACCCATTTTTTTATAGATCACCCAAATGTGTTGCGACTGCATTTTTATGAAGACAAATTCGAAGTAGTAAATCCTCTGGGGTCAAAAAGAACCAAATACAAGCTGTGTGCGTTTTACTACACTGTAGGCAATTTGGACAGAAATTATAGATCTCAGCAGAGACATATTCATTTGGCGTTGTTGATACGCTATTCATTTGTCAAACGGTGTGGTTTGAATGTGATCTTAAAACCTATGCTAGATGATCTCAAGAAACTTGCTACTGATGGTTTTACAGTAACTGTTGATGAAACTGAGCACACAGTTCGTGCCACTCTTGCAACTTTATCTGGTGATAACTTATCAGCTCACATGATTGGTGGATTTACCATGTCATTTAACTCTGGTAGAATTTGTCGCTATTGCATGGCTACTTATGAAGATATAAAACAATTGTTCAAGGAAGACAACTTTGTTTTAAGAACATCTGAGGTTCATCAGTTTCATCTTGCCCGTATCCAACAAATTCCTGCCGATAAAGCGACTTATGGCGTATACAGTGCTTCGCCTTTTGAGGAATTGCAATATTTTGATGTAACTAAAGCTTTACCACCAGACATAATGCACGATTTATTAGAGGGTGTAATTCCACTAGTTCTGACACTAGTTATAAGCAAAGCTCATTCAGAGAAAGACATAACAATAAAAGAGATAAATGAAGAACTAGAAAAAAACATGCATTTGACAAAATGACAAGGAAAACAAACCAGTACAGTTATCAGAGAGACTGCAACATGTTGGTGTTACTGGATCTGCTTCTCAGAAGTGGTGCCTTTTCAGGCTGCTGCCTTTTCTAATGGCGCACCGTGTGCCACCTAATTGTAAATATTGCCATGTTTTTCTGTTATGTCGAGAGATCACTGAGATTGTGATGGCTCCAAAGGTGAGAAGAGAGAATCTTTTGTTGTTAAACTTACTCGTTCAAGAGTTCCTGACAGAAATGAAGGATGTATTTGGGGATGTTATTACACCAAAGTGTCATTACTTAGTCCATTATGCAAGACTGATAAAAATGTATGGGCCTCTGCATTTGTTATGGTGCATGAGATTTGAGGGCAAGCACCAATATTTTAAAATGGTTGCCCATAACTGCCGAAATTTTGTGAACATAGCTACAGCTCTGAGCAACAGACACCAGTTCAGGCAATGCTGGGAGTTTTCTTCACAGAGTAAGCTGGGTGAATTTGAAAAGGTGCATGGAAAAAGTGTTACCACTCCATTTTTATCTCTACCTGTGGAACTGCAGAGAGCCCTGGCAGTCAATCCCAACCTCTGTAATGTTGATTTTACAGACAAAGCTATCCAACGTGTGTCTGAGGTAACAGTCAACAATGTCAAGTATGCCATCAGAGATGTATTTGTTATAGATGTACTGCATTCAGAGAGAATTCCGCTATTTTGGCAAATCAAGTACATTTTTAACATAGACACCATGTGGATCCTATGTAGTAAAATGTTGGTTCCTCTGTTGTATGACTGTCACTTTCACGCATACAGTGTCAAGGTTGATGGAGAATGGACTTTACTGAAACCAGGAGATGAAATGGACTTCCAGGCAGATGACACTCACTCTGTAGATAACAGTTTATATGTCACAGTTCGACATTGTCTTTGAAAATGACATTGTTCAAAAAACACATTGTGAATGTGAAAATGTCAGAAGGATGTTTTCTTATGACTCACTTGCACTCCATTTGACAGTTTTAAAAATGTCATGTTTTCAAAAAATCTTTACAAATTAAATGAATTGTGAAAATGAAAAGGATTTAAATTCTTTTTTTGTGTGAGATAATATTTACCTGTAAAAGCCAATTTAGTAGCATTTTATAAAGGTTCATTTTTGTACCCATTTATATAGGTTCATTTTTGTACCCTTTTTATAAAGGTACAAAATTGTCACCAGAAGTACAAGACTGGTTTCTATAGGGTACGAACCACAAGGGTACAAATAAGTACCCAGTGTCAAGGGTACTTATTTGTACTCCTAAAGGTACAAAGGTGTACCTTATTTTCTTCTACCTTCACCCTAGCTAACATTTATGACCCCAACAAGGACGATTCAACCTTTTTTCATAGTTTCTTCCCTTTATTATGTGATTCCACAAATATTATATTGGCCGGAGACTTCAACACTGTCATTAATCCCTCAATTGATCATTCTAATACATCAAGCAACCTAAGAAACTGGCACTCCACAGATATAATAAAACAATATATGGAGGATTATGGACTTTGCGATAGTTGGAGAAGAAGAAACCCATCATTGAAAGAATACTCATATTTCCCTGTGCATCAATCATACTCCAGAATTGATTTTTTCCTTGTAAGCAACTCACTCATGCAACATATCCAAGAAAACAAAATCCATTCAATCATAATTAGTGACCATGCTCCAATTGCACTATCAGTAAATACTCAATCACCGATCAAACCTCCAACAAGATGGAGTTTCAATACTTCTCTCTTAGATGATCCTGATTTTACCTCCATGATCCAAAAAGAGTGGGCATCCTTCCTGGATATAAACGACTCTCCAGAAATCACACCAGCATTATTATGGGAAACCGGCAAAGCAGTAATCAGAGGTAAAATTATATCATACTCATCACATAAGAAAAAGCAGCAACAGCAATTGGAAAATAATCTGGAACAACAAGTTAAACACCTAACTAATCAAAACGCCAATAACCCCAGTAAAGAAATACAATATGAATGGAGACTGCTCAAAATAGAACTTGAAACTATCATACACAAGAAAACAGAATTTCTCCAACAGTTAAAATATGAAAAATTTCAATATAGTAATAAATCAAGCAAATTCCTAGCAAATTTATTACAACATAAGAAAGAAAAAGCACTTATACCATCAATAATAGATCCTACAGGCAACATCACACAAAACGCACAGGAAATAAATAACGTATTCTATAATTTTTATAGCAATCTCTACTCTTCAGACCACGAACCCCACCAATCAGAAATAGATATTTTTTTTAACAATTTGAAACTACCTCACTACCCAAGGATGAAGTAAATAATTTGGACGCACCTATCACTATTCAAGAACTCAATCAAGCTCTTAATAAGATGCCAAACAATAAGTCACCAGGTCCTGATGGATTTCCAGCTGAGTTTTACAAACATTTTTGGAATATTTTTCAAAGTCACAACAGAAATTAAAACGACCTCCACCATACCAACCCATATGAATACAGCAGTCATAACACTTGCCCCTCTAGCTACCGTCCAATCTCACTAATTAATGCTGATCTAAAAATTATTACCAAACACTAGCATCCAGAATAGAAAGAGTCACCCCCCTGTTAATTCACCCGGACCAAACAGGATTCATCAAAAATAGACATGCCTCAGACAACACCCGTAGACTGTTTAACCTAATCAATTTATCAGAACATCAGCCAAATCAAACAATAATTGTATCATTAGATGCCGAAAAAGCTTTTGACAAAGTTAATTGGTCCTTCTTATTTAGCACACTGTACAAATTTGGCTTTGGAGAGTCGTTCATCCACTGGATTAGGATTCTCTATACTGCACCAAAGGCCACAATAATCACAAATGGGATTACTTCACCTAATGTCACACTTCACCAGGGAACCAGGCAAGGATGCCCACTCTCACCATCTCTATTTGCCATTTTCATTGAACCACTTGCAGCAGCTGTACAACAAAATAGAAAAATCAAAGGAATTGAGAAAGCCAATACACAACACAAGCTTAGTTTATATGCAGATGATCTCCTCTTATACCTACAGAACCCCTCAGTATCACTACAGGAAGCTTTCAATATCATTAACAACTTCTCCACCATGTCTCACTACTCAATAAACTGGAATAAATCAACTATTTTACCATTATCAGAAGACACCCGGGATTCTGCAGCCCAAAGTCATTCCCTTCACACTGGCAATATAAAATACTTGGGAATTAACATCTCTCCCAGGCTGTCAGAGTTATTCAATCTCAATTACACCCCATTAATCAAACAGATAGAAGAGGACCTCAAATGCTGGACAAAATTACCACTCACCCTAATTGGAAGAATAGCCTCAGTAAAAATGAAAATTCTGCCTGTTTTCAATGATTCCCACCACTCCTACCGACAAATGGTTTAAAACACTAGATTCACTGACTACTCAATTCTATTGGAACAACAAAAAGCTAAGGATATCACTTTCAACACTACAAAATAAAAATCACAAGGTGGACTAGAAGCACCAAATTTTCTATACTACTTCCTCTCAAATCAATTGCAATATTTATTCAAATGGACACAAAAGCAAAGTCACAATATCCCCTGGTTAGCCCTAGAACAAAGTATATGTAAAACAACATCAGTCACAGACCTTCCCTTCCTACCACAATCAATCCAAAAACTGAGCTACTGAGCTACTGAGCTACAATCCACACAACTCTGACAGCCTGGTGGAAAACCAACAAAATCACCAAATCATCGCTTGCCCCATGTAAATACACCCCAATCTGGCACAACCCTGATTTCAAGCTATGCAGCATCCCTATCCATTTTCAAACATGGCACCAAAATGGAATCACCCATCTCCACCACCTCTTTCCCGACAATCAATTCATTTCATTTGATACTTTAACCCAGGAATACGGGGTTGGGAGGGATCAGATCCTACAATACCATCAAATTAAAATCCGTAATTAAATCTAAAATTAAGATAGTCAACAACACACTCTAACCATCTAAATTAATGGAAGACATTATGAAATTTAAAACCTCAAAAAAATCACCTCCAATCTGTATGAACTTATTTCTAGCACAGACACACTCGCTCCCAACCCTGATTTCTGGATACAAATCAATGAAAATATCTTCTCCATAACTACCAACACAAACCTACAGTTAATACAGTATAAAACGATCCACAGGTACCACATTACCCAGAATAAAATGTTTCAAATGAAATTAACAGACACAAACATCTGTTCACAATGCACAGAAGGTAGCACACTATATGCATGCCACGTGGGTCTGTCATCCAGTTTGCACTTTTTGGACAGCTGTCACTGAAAATCTTTCTACTTTCTTGGACTGCAGAATCCCATTGTCCTCATCACTGTGCCTACTAGGAGACACCACACAAATCACTCTCCCTCTCAAATACAAAAATCTATTATTGGTCTCTCTAACTATTGCAAAGAAAATAATCTTACAAAATTGGAAAACTAAAAATTTGATCCATATTTCCCATTGGTTCAACGCTCTCACAGAATACATCTCAATTGTAAAAATATCTGCTCGCAAAAGGAACAATATGTCTGTCTTTAACGATACTTGGAACAAAATCTTAATTCATTTATACCCAAAACAAAGTCCACCAAACCAAAACCACGTATGGAACCATGAAAACCTCCCCCCTTAACATACCACTCCAAATAAGACTATCAAATCCACACTCCCCCTCTCTTCTTTCTTCTCTTCCCTTTTTCCTATCCCCCATCTCTCTCTGTCCTTGTTCTGTGTAAATCAATTTGTCTTATATGTTTGTTTAGTTTGTTAGCTTATTGTTGTCGGTTTGTTTGTTTGATTTATGTTTGATGTTCCCGTTTTCTTTTTGTCAGCACTTTGTTCCCTGGACATTTTTTTTTTTTTTTGTTCTCTCTGAGTCAGTGTGTATTATAATTATTCATATGTTTTATTCTCTTTTTTACTTCTCCTTTTTGAGGTGTCCTTTTTTTTTTCTTTTCCCTTTAGGGTGGTGGGTGGGCCCTCTTGTCTCGGGCCTCCTGGGCTCGTTCGTGGCGTTGTGGGGCGTCTGGTTGTGCCTTCTCTTGGTCCCTGGGTTTGCGTGTTTCTCTGTGGCTCTGGTTTGCTCTCTGGGCGAGGCATCCTGGGTGCTCCTGCTGCCTGGGTGGGACGGACACTCGGTCAGCGGGCCCCTGCTCAGTCGTCTTAGCTGCTCTAGGCTTCGGTGCCAGTCACTCATGCATGTTGGTTCAGGGTGTACGAATGCCTGTCTTGTCCCATTGTTGAGTACTGATGGGACCCGCCAGAATGGGTGAAATCACTCTTTGGGCTTCACACCAAATTCATGCTTTTTATGCATTCTTACATCTCACCTTCGCCCCTTGGTGCCCAACTTTATTTACTTACTCGTTATTGTCATTATCATTGTTATTATTTTTATTATCTTTTCTGTCTTCTTCTTATTTCGGGGAGATTGGTTGTTTGGAATAATGCATCTCACATTCCTTATTTCTAATAACACTGCATGTTTGTACCCCTTTCCCATCCATCCTATGTCATCCTGTCTATCATCCTTTTTCCCCCTCAATTCACAAAAGGTGCAGCACTTTCCTCTCTGGCTCATAATAAGAAATTCTAATAAAGAATGATAGCTTAGTTGCCAGAGAGGGCGGGGGCCAGTTACATACATGCACAAAATATCATACTTTTCTGCAAGATTAAAATAAGCACCAATCCCATAAAAAGTTGAGACCTGCCATCCTGTGGTGTTTTACGATGGGAAGAGGTGCTGACAAAAAAAAAAAGGTGTGTGTCTAGCCAGCTCCTTGTAGAATTGATTGCGCAGGTTAACGTTGTTGAGTCGATGAAACTCAGCTGACACCTGTACATGGACAGAATCACACAGAAATGTGAATGTATTTTAACAACTTTTCAGTTGGTAGGTTGCAAAACCAAGGGCAATTCTCAGTTATTTAAATACTGGAAAAATCAAAACAAACATGTTCAAAGTGGGCATGTAAGAGGTATGTTGGTTAATTGCTCTGTGGAGAAAAATAAGACTACATGCCATTAAAATAACAGGACCTAGACTGGAATGTTGTTTTTTTTGTACCTGTGACTCCTCACACTGAGCCTACGTGGAAATACAAAAACAGGCATGGTTAGCATCATGATAACACACATTAACATTTCACTATGCTAGCACACACAATGTTACACACAGCAGGTTGGCTACTGATATGTAGGTTAACGTTACTCGACAATGTAAAATATTAGGCACGTTTCCACCGCAGGACTTCGGGGTAATTTTATGGGGCCGACTCCCAGGGTCTAATGTACACCACAGGGCCCCTTACAAGCCATTTTAACAGGGCCACCTACTCAAGGGTATATGTACTCTGTTTGTCTCCTGGGAGCTAAGGAGCATTAGCTTAGCAGACACCGCTGTAAACAACTGTAACTGTAACTGTAATGCGTACACATATTGAATATACTCACAGTAACATCCCACATGTGCATAACGTTAACTGCTGGCCAAGGAAAACAACAACCGGCAGGAACCAGATACCCGTCCCACGCAAACATGCATTATGGGAAATGTAGTTAATCCAGGAAGCCCGCCAATAACGTTACACCATTGTAAGATGCAGTGACATACGTTTATCACATTCAACAACTTCTAAAGTTTCAATTACTTGGATTTGTTAACTATTTACGACAAATATTCACTGAGCACATTGTACAAATCCATTCCTGTTCCAAATTTATCTCATTCAGTGCCACAGTTTTCTTTTTTCCCTCAGAGTGCAGCCAGTGCCAGCATCCAGTAGACTCTGTCTGTACACCGGCCATGAACGGAGCGAGCCGGCTGACTCAGCTTTCCTGAGAGAGATTAAAGACCCACCCACCAGAACGTCAATGATGTCATGACGCTACTGCATGTTACCCAAACTTTTTGAGCGGTCCGTACATATTAGCTATAAAATATTGAGCCTTATTAAATTAAAGTAGCATAAATCTTAACAGAGCTCAACACTTTATAGTTCAGTCAACTACATACCGACATTTGACTCATAGGACCTTATTAGTTATGAGCTAGTACAACTGTTTGGGATTACAGTGTACTCATATCTAACTTCCCGCACTTTAAGTAGTACTAAACTGACATTAAGTATCTGACTCCGAATGCTTAATATACCTTTCACCCGTTTTCCTGCATTGTCTTTGATGGGAGGAAGTGAAGACAAGGATGCAGAGAAGTTCTCAGTTGAGTCTCTGGGTTCTGAATAACTCCCCCTAACAGACAGCTTAGAGGCCTGAGCAGTTCAGAACCTTAACTCATGTTTCCCTGAACCCTTTATACGCCCTTACTAGACAATAGTTTCACTCGGTATCGGGGGTGTCATCTTTGCATGTCGGATATCCACAGTTCTTCTCATCATTGGTTGATATTTGGTGCAGGGTGTCTTCTGGGATGTCAGACCTACAGATGTGAGTTTGGAGACTACAGCGATGTCTCCACCTAATAACGAGATAAGAGACATTCCTGCACAAGCAATATACATTCCTTCACTCTGTATGGTTCTCTGTTCTCTGTCTGAAGGCTGTGTGCCTTCAGGGTGTAATTAAACTAAATCTACGCAGTTATTTTGTGCAGTAAAGCATTTAAAAATATGAACAGAATGAAATGATGAACACATAAACACATCATAATTAATAAGTATATGTATCTGGTTGGATAATAGGATAGCACAAACATGACATCTCAACAGGGCTTACCTATCATGGTAGAAGGGTCAGAACCTCCCCCTTTTGCTGCGTGAAACCTTCCTGTCACCTGGAGATGCACAGCCACAATGAGCGCATTTTTATCGATTATATTATTTTCAAACTTACTCTATTGATTAAATAGCTACAACCTGGCTAAATGTTTATACCATCCTTACACATTGGGCTAAAGGCCCAAACATACTTGGCGGAACAAGCTCAAATTTTGCGACCACGAAGACTCTGCTCCACACTGTTGTCTCACAAAACACTGCTTGGCATCTATTTTTCACATCGATCCACAAAAAGTTGGCAAACATTACATATTTCATGAAAATAATAATTACCTGTCCAACAGAAATAAAGCAGAAACTTCTGCATCACTTTTCAGTTCCATCACGTCTCAGTGTCTCCACTGATGTCCACAGAGGTCTGATTCTTTCCCTTCCTTTTTCTGAACACATAATGTATTGACTGCTCTCAGGGTGGAAGGACCATTTCACCCAGTAGAACAAAAAGTATTTCTGAACAGAATGACAGACTATAGCTTTAATATTATTATTATTGGCATGGGTGTGTTTAGCTTGTGGTAACAGACCTATTGAAATGTGGGCTTTATCTTATTTGCAATAGACTTAGAGGATGAAGCCTATACAAAATAACGGGGGCGGCAGTAGCTCAGTCTGTAGTGACTTGGGCTGGGAATCGGTGGGTCCAGTTCAAGTCCAGGTCGGACCAAATGTGGAATGTGGACTGGTAGCTGGAGAGGTGCCCGTTCTTCCTCCTGGGCACTGCCGAACCCCCAACTGCTGGGAGCGCCTGGATATGGGGCAGCCCCCTCACTCTGACATTCATAACTTGACAACTTAACTTGACTTAACATAACTTGATAACATAACTTGACATTTCATAACTTGTGTGTAATGTGCAACTGAAAATAAAAAAAAAAATACTAACAGAGTATAAATTGAAATTTCCCTCATTGAGGGACTAATAAAGGAATCCTTCTTCTTCTTCTTAAAATGAAAGTTACATATTGTAACTCCAGACTCTATGAGTATAGGCGGGGCGGTCCTAGACTATTTGGCACCCTGGGTGAACACCTCCTGTCTCTTAATCATGTTCATCATCAATATATTAATGTCTTATTATTATGTGCCTGCCGTCGAGCAAGGCTGGCGAAGCACGACGGTGCATATTACTATTCCTTTTGGAAGGGGGCCCCAAGATTCTTAGCCTGCCATGCATGCTTGTAGTAGGTCCAAAAACATACATCAACGATAAAAAAAATCCCAAAATATCCATCCCAAAATCATAAAAAAAAGTGTGTTTTAGCTGCCAATGTGTATATTAGTATTCAGGATGAGGGTTCATTTTTATTTTTTATTATTATAGACACATTTTCGGCAATTAATGCGGCCCTAACCGTAAGGTGTGTCTCAATCGTTTGAGGGGTGGTATTACTTTTCTCCGTCAAATCCGTTATCATGGCGATGCTAGACCCCAAAAACCGCCGAAAACTGCCCCATAGGAATGAATGGGAAATGGGTCAGACTTCAAACTTTTTTCCTTCAGTGAACAGACACAGCTCCCTCATACTTTCACCTAGAAACTCCATTCAACTTGCAAAATGCAGCAAATTTACATGACTACATCTTCATAATTCATCATCATGTTAGAAAATGTATCGTTTGTCCCTCAGATTGTTCAATTCAGAGCATGGAAAATGTCAAAAATCAGTTTTACATGGGTGTCTATTGCATGCACTAGAGTGGGAGAACTACACACCTAGAGTGGAGAGCAGTTTCAGAATCATCTGATTTTTTTTTCTTAAATTGTGATTGTGAGGGCTACGTACACTCCACTGACATATTTTTTACAGCAAAACGTTGGAAATCTTGTGCCGGTCGTAGTGATGTGCCTCTGGTATCTGTGAGATTTATAGTTTTGGCTCCGTGCCCTTAAATAGGGCGACACCTCCAAAAATCTCTCTATTGGGCCCAATGTTAATTTTCAGAGAAAATTCTTGAAAAAGCAGAGAATCTCTTTTGGTAAACCTGCCGCTGTCGGCCTTCTGAGTGGACTACAGACATAACATTTACACCGCTGCGATCCTTGTGTGCTCCTGCCGCCTCTTGTCTGAAAATCAAAGCCGTACTCCTTACGGTTTTTGAGTTATTTAGAGGAGTTGGGCATGGTCTGACTCAGCTTGAAATCATTGTCAGTCATCAGTCAGTGAGAGCCAGTGTGGGAGACAGACCAGGGGCATGCCTAGACTTTTTCATAGGGGTGGCCCAAGGGGTGCTGGCGTCATGCAGGGGTGGCCAGCAGAATTAGATGATATGCATGAACCTCCGTCAAGATAGCATCTTTCTAATCCAAAAATCTAAGCTCTACTCTTTACAGTTTTTTTTAACGAGAGGTAATTCGACAGGTCAGCTTATAATCAGTGGCAGAGTGTGAATGGATGTTGGTGCGTGTCAGGTGGGGGATCCACATAGGATTAACTGCTCTGAATCAGACTTTTTTTCAAAATAAACGCCCTAAACTCCAGAGAGGTAGCTGTTTCCTCACAGGAAGCTGTGGCTATGACTGTCCTTTCAAAGTAAAAGCCCCGAACTCTGATTTAATCTTCACAGGAAACAAGGTCAAGCACACACGAAGTGCGTGTTTCAGGCTGTGCGTTTGCAACATGAATCTTGGACAGGCACACATTTAATGTGTATGGTAGACACACCAGGGGCGTGTCTAGACTTTTTCATAGGGGTGGCCCTGGCCTAAGGGGTGTTGAAATTATGCAGAGGTGGCCAGCAGAATTAGGTGATATACATGCACCTCCATCAACACAGCATCATTGTGTGATTGATGACATTATCAATGATATTCACACAAATCATAGTCATTCATACATCTCCAACTATTTATCCAACTTTACTCCTTTCAAACAGATTAAACTCTAATAGATTAGTTAAATCATTTTCATCCCATTTTTACTCATTAATACTTTCATTCTATTCTATAATTTCATTCTAAAATTTTCAACATTCAACTTTTAAATTTAATTCTAAAATTTTCAACATTCACTTTTTAAATTTAATGCTAAACTTTTCAATATTCACCTTTTAAACTAAATTCACAGATATTCAACGTTCAACTTTTAAATTGAACTAAACAAATTATACATTCATCTTTCCTGCAACACTCAAGCCAGCATTAGCAGATTAGCTTAAGCTAAGCAGCATTCAGCATTAGCAGCATAGCTTCAGCTATCAGTATTCCCACGCATTTTCAGCAGGAAATGCATTTTCTAGTTATTCTTCCGCTCACTTTTTTGGACCGCTTCTTCTCCTGCAAATTTCAACGTAGGAACTTCAAACGAACTTTAAAACATGTGGCGTCATCGGGAATGGTGTGCTATGACTTTTCCTAGTCATAACCTTCATAATCTCTGAGAAATTAACAATCCATCCATTATCTACCGTTTATTTTAATTAATTAATTTTTTTTTGTGGGGGGGCTGGAGCCTATCCCAGGCAGGGTACACTCTGGACAAGTCTCCAGTTCATCGCAGGACACATAGAGACAGACAACCACTCACACTCACACCTACGGACAATTTAAATTAACCAATTAAACTAATCCCCATGCATGTTTTTGGATGGTGAAAGGAAGCCGGAGTATCCGGAGAGAAACCACGCAGACACGGAGAGAACATGCAAACTCCACACAGAAAAGCCCCAAGCCTGGGATTCGAACCTGGTACCTTCTTGCTGTGAGGCGACAGTGCTAACCACTACACCACCGTGCTGCCCGAAATTAACAATAATTCATTAAAAAAATTGCCATTGAAATTAATGGAGAAAGCTTCAAACTTCAGCCGTTTTCAAACATTTGACTTCAGCGAACAAATATAAATCCTCCATACTTTGACTTACAAACTCCATTCAACTTTCAAAACGCAGCAAATTTTTCTGTCAACATATTCATAATTCATCTTCAATTAAAAAAATGTATAGTTTATTCAGCATTTCAGCTTCTTTCAGACCATGAAATCTTCAAAAATTAGAGTTTAACATGGGTGTCTATTGCGTGCACTGGAGTGGGACAACTACACACCTAGAGTGGAGGGCATCTTCTGAATCATCTGAAAAAATATTTTGAAATCGTGATTGTGAGGGCAATGTACACCCCACCGACAAAATTTTTACAGCAAAACATTGTAAATTTTGTCCCAGTCGTAGTGATGTGTCTTTTATATCTCTGAGATTTATAATTTTGGCCCCACACCCTTAATTAGGCCGACACCTCAAAAAATTACTCCATAGGGTCCAATGTTAATTTTCAGAGAAAAATCCTGAAAAAGCAGAGAAAATCTTTTGGGAAACCTGCTGCTGTCGGCCCTCCGAGTGGAGTAGAGAGACACAGTTTTCACCGCTGCAATCGTCGCAAGTTCCTGCCGCCTATGGTCCAAACCCCAAAGCCGTACACCTTACGGTTTTTGAGTTATTCAGAGGAGTTTGACATGGTCTGACTGAGCTCAAATAAATGGCAGCCTAAGAGGACAGAAGGGAGCGGAAGCGAGAAGGGAGGGGCGGTCTCCATGGAAACGGCCCAGCTGTGTATGTGTGTGTAAGACTGAGCATTGACCAACCAGAAGCCTGTATCACAGGCAGGGTCACTGCAGGTCAACTGCCACACACATTTTCGGCAATTAATGCGGCCCGAACCGTACAGTGCACCCAGACATTACATATATCAAATTGTGCGTCTTGATCATGCCACTGCTGCTATTAATTTCACCGTCAAAACTGTTTCTGTGGCGATGCTAGACCCAAAAAAAAAAAAAAAAAAAAAAAATTTCCATTGAAATGAATGGTGTGGTTTCTCCACATTGCCCAGGCACACAAGTGGTAAGCAAGATGAGGCAATGTACTGTTTATTTCCTCTGTTATGTCTATGTATTTGTATAACTGTTTCTCTTGTCTGTGAACAGGCCAACAGGTCCTGCAGACAGAAGAAGTCCAGCAGCACAGTTCCTCACTGCTGGAGTCAAAGATCCACGTGCCTGGGCCACGTGGAGACGCCACACCAAGAGACCTCTGCTTCACCTTCAAACCACCTGCACCTGTGCCTGGTATCTACTGTTGTTTTTAAATATGTTAATGCTGCAAGTGACTTCCAGTGATACACTCCATTCTGACCAGTTCATATCATCTCTGCCTTCCTCTGAGTTCCTACTAAAAGGTGAAGGCAGAACCATGTGACTGAAGCGAGGCCATGCTGACAGAGGGGAGCCTGGGCAACAGGACAACCAGACAGCCGGTGTGGATGTGGACCTGGTATGTGACTGTGTTTTTCTCTGTGTTTTTCAGAGTCATGCTGAACCACGAAAGTGGTTCAGCATGACTCTTTAAACTGTCAATGAACAGAAAACATGTTCAGACAGCAAACTATTGTGGAATGATGTTCATCTGCATCACTGGTGTAACAGTTCTGTCTCCTGTCCTCACACAACAGAACCACATGGACCAGAGGACCAGAGGACCAGAACCACCAGGACCAGAACCACGTGGACCATAGGACCAGAGGACCACAGGACCAGAGCATCAGAGGCAGTGTGTAATATTTACTGTTTACAATGTAACGCTTCTTAGTTAATATGATATAGCAATAATATATCAGCAGGGTAATCAGAGCTAGGTTCGGCTATAGGGAGAGAACTGGCAACGACCAGTATTTGGATGAATAAAAAGTATGAACAGTTTATTCACAAAAGATATTGTGAACCACAATAGAAAAAGTAGAACCCTTAGTCAGTCAGTATAAACGTATAGTCAGTCAGTTACCCAATATTCACTAGAGTGGGAGAACTACACACCTAGAGTGGAGGGCATCTTCTGAATCATCTGAAAAAATATTTTGAAATCGCGATTGTGAGGGCAACGTACACCCCACCGACATAATTTTTACAGCAAAATGTTGTAAATGTTGTCCCAGTCGTAGTGATATGTCTCTTATATCTCTGAGATTTATAGTTTTGGCCCCACACCCTTAATTAGGCTGACACCTCCAAAAATTCCTCCATATGATCCAATGTTAATTTTCAGAGAAAAATCCTGAAAAAGCAGTGAAATCTCTTTTGGGAAACCTGCCGCTGTCAGCCTTCTGAGTGGAGTAGAGACATAAAATTTACACCGCTGCGATCCTCGCGTGCTCCTACCACCTCACGTCCAAAAATCAAAGCTGTACTCTTTACGGTTTTTGATTTATAGAGAGGAGTTAAAGGTCAGACTCAGCTTGAAATCAGTGGCAGTTATTTTGAGCCGGTGTGGGAGACAGACCAGGGGCGTGTCTAGACTTTTTCATAGGGGTGCCCCAAGGGGTGCCGAAGCCATTCAGGAATGGCCAGCAGAATTAGGTGATATGCATGCACCTCCATCAACATAGCATCATTCACATCTAAAAATCTAAGCTAATATACAGATTAGGTGATGTAGGCGGTGGGCCGAGGCCACGTATCTGCTTTAGTTTTGGAAAATAATGATCCCTAGTGAGGGAGGACCTGGATCTTTTACATTTTAAAGTTTATTTTTTTCTTAATCAGATTTTTTTTGTTAGCACTCATGATTCTTGCACACTTTTCCATGATCATAGTTTAAATTTCGTTAAATTTGCAGGCAAATGTCGCAGCTTACTATATCAGCTGAACCAATGGCACACAACCGTATAAATTACGTGATGTTGTTCAGCTAATCAAGTGTAGATATGCGAAGAACAGCTGCTGCTCTCAAGATCCAACTTATAGATACGAAGTGGAAACAGAGATACAGCCATGGAAAAACAAAATATTTTGAGCTGAATAAGCAGCATCTACGTGTGTAGGTAAGTGTTAATGCTAGCTATGGTATTTATTTGATGTGTAACCTTTGGTGAGGCGACATTTGTAATTTGTAAAGGTAACGCTAACCGTTAGCCTAGCTAAAATCCTACCTAGTGTTAACAACTTGGGCTAACTTAATCAGTCAATTACACTCAAGAGACCTGAATCTATATATCAATATCGCTAACTATTCTAATCGAATCAATATTACATTATTCATTTAACATGATGTGAATAACCCAAAGTGTTGGAAGTCAAGTGTGTGGTAATTTAGCAGCTGGTCAGCGTCAGTCAGTCACTCACAGTGTGTGAGTATAATTAACGTTACTAGTTAGTTTATCTAGTATATTTTATTGGTGTTATCGTACTACTTTACTTGCCCCCCGCCAGTCAAAGCGTCGCTCGTAGTCAGTGGTCAGCGTGTGAGCTGAGCTCAGAGCAGCCTTCTGCTTCTTCTGGACACCCCCAGTCCCCGCCACCAGATCAGATGCCAGGCTAAGCAAGTTTTCTGGGGGAAACCCTGAGCATAATTATATATTTTAGTAGTTAGGCTAATATTTCATACAACATGAACCTTGTTGTCTAAGTGTAAGTTGTATTTTAATCAGCTCAGTGGCACATCAATTGTGTGAAATTTTAGTTCATTAAGCACTAACAGACTAACTGTATTTCCACTAGGTAATCCTCCCATGATGGACAATGAGAAATGGTGGTCAAACCATACACTGTTGGTGAGTTCATTTAATTCTAATAATCATCTGCTAATTCTAATCACCATCAAACATCTGCTAAGGAACACATTGACAGGAACAAATAACATAAACACAGTACTGGTTGATAAGAAGGGTTAGCATCTCATGCTGGCCCTGGAACCCCGAGTCATCTTCAAATGACCTGTTGCCACAGTTTGTGCATTGACACAGGTTTGTGCATGGCAGCTCATGCAGTTTGCAGGTGCATCTCCCCTTAACACAATTTTTTTTTTTTTTTTACAAGAGCAGTGCACCAGTTCCAGTATTGCCTCTGGAGCTGGGGGAAGTGTCATCCAGTCCACTTCTTCCTTTCCCTTACACTGTTTTTAAAAAGCATGTTCAACCTACAGTCGTAACACGTCTCGTCTTTTTAAAATCAATCACAGTCTCGCAGAAATACTTGTTCCCATTTTCATACAAGTTGCTCTCTGTTGTCTCATTTGTCTTTTAGAAGGTACCGAGTGTCGTCTCTGAAACAGGTGAAGTGGTATCTTGCTTCACTGGCCACTAAGTCCCTGTCCCGAATGTGCAGAAGAAGACTCATCTCTTCTTTCTTCAGCTGCCAGAAGCAATTTACCAGCTATGATTGTTTCACACTGAATCAGTTTTTCTTTAATTCTTTTCCAGGTGTATGACTCTTTTTTTGTATTTTTCATGCGCGCAAATTATAATGTAGCATAGTGTAGAGCAGATTAGTCAATCATGAATTAATATCAAATTATGTATTTATGAACAATATCTTTAAGTTATTGATCATAAACCAAAAATTGCCTTTAACAGTAGATATTATCAGGGCGCCACCCAGTTTTGCTAAAACAGGGAAAACTTGTGAATTTGACATTAATTAATAGAGTCTCTTAATTTCAGGGTGCTACAGAGTTCTTGACCTAGTGTACAGTGATTCAATTACTTTATATACACACACAAATCAAATAACCAAGTTCTTTATAAATGAAAAGTTTATTTGACAAACTATAACCAGACTACTACTAGAAAAGAAAATAACTAATAATGAATGATTAGTTTGATGAACTAAATGACCAGGTTACTAACAGAAATAATAAAATAGAAAATAAAAAAAATAGAATAAAGGAAGATTGGTGGAAGATGCATGGCATTGACTCACTGTGACAAAAATGGAATGAATGATGAAACAAAGGCAAAGTTCAAAGGATGAATATCTGATTAATTAATTCAACGTGACCAGTTAAATTCAGTGGTGGTTATCTAGACCAAATTAAGAATTAGGCTGTCAACAAAATTTGGTTTAGGTTTGGTGGCGTTCAGCAGTTGGGAGTTTGAGAGGCATCAGAGAAGACTGAGTAATTTACTATTCAGAATTGGTTTAGCGTTTTACTGATATCTTACTTATTATTCAGTTTGCTGGATTAAGCCCTAAATTCAGGCCATTTAATTTAGCGTCTAATCATCAAACTCTTTAATATCTGTAAGATGTATATGCAGTATATCACCGTTCCTGGATGGATGGGAGTGAGGAGTGGCTGCAGGTTCTGTCTGGATCTGCTGGATCTCTGCAGGCGACTTCGACTTGAACTTCACCAGTGGCTCTTTCGGGCATCGGTGAACATCTCTGGACATTTCTGGGGAGTTTTGGAAACCTTTGGTCATCTCTGGACAGTTGTGGACAGCTCTGGACATCTCTGGTCGTCTCTGAACATCTCTGGTTGACATGGTTCCATCTCAGTCTCTCTCTGTCTGTCTCTCCTCTTCACAGCATAGTCTCTGTGCCCTTGCTTCAATTCTTCCCCCCCTCTTTGTTGGTGGGGGAGGTCGGCTGGATTCATGCCAATGTATCGACAGTCTTTTCTTCTTTTAGTTTCTTCATGACGGCTGGAGTCATTTTCTGCAGCCTGTGTCTGAGCAGAGGAGCTGGCTCACATTTTCAAGGCAAAGGAGTAGACAGAGGAGACAAGATGGTCTTGAGGCAGGATGCAGAGTTGGAAGGTTCTGCCATGAGGTGCTGGGTCCTGAGGAGGCCATTCAGAGGCAGCATTCAGAGTCTTTCAGTCGTATCTGGAGCAGGTTGAAGATTCTGGAGAGGTTGCTCTTCATGCCGTAAGGCGCTGGGCCTGTCTCTGTCTCTGGGTCATCATTGTTTCCCTCCCCCTCCCAGCATGTGGGAGAGGGAGAACAGAGATGCAGTGGAGAGGATGAAGACCAGAACTTGACTGGCTGAAGGGCTGAAGAAGAGAAGCCAGAGCGATCAGACCAGCTGAGGCTTTTTATGATCTTTGTTGAAGGTCCAGTGGGGGTGTGACCACTGGTCCCTCCCCATCCACCAAGTTAACTGAGATGGTATTCTTTTAACTTATTTAATGTTAATACTGCTGTGTTTTACTTTATTAAAGTTTCTCTATGTGAAAGCTTCTCTCTCTCAGCTGTAAATCAACACCAAGCAACCTATAGTAGGAAACCACAGAACAAAACTTGACCAGTTGAATTGAAATGAATCAACCAATTAAATAACACAGATGAACCATGGTATCAGAGCATGTAGGAAGGTGTACTACAACAGGCAGATCTATGTATGAATGTGTCTGTAGACTTAATCCACAACCAATCCCACATGTCACATTTAGTCCTTATCAGAAGGAGGAAAAGGAAGAGGATCTATGTGGAGACTGATGTTTGACATTGTAACAGTGATACTTATATGACAGTAGCTGAGGAATGAAAGTGTAGTTAACCATTAGAATCTTAATGTAATGTTCTGTTCCAGGCAGGGAGAAAGGAAGAGGCCACATTAAGCTTTGGATGTGTCTGGCAGGATTAAAGCAGGAATGTGGGCAATAAAACTCCTCCCCCTGGTGTATGTCCTGGAGTTTCTTGGGTCAGAGAGGAGGAACTGGTCTTATCTGTTTATTCTGCCAGTCATAAAACGTAAGCCTTAAGCACTTAGGTGCCACATAGTGTCAGATGGATTTCCTGGGGAGATACTCAGAAATGAGAAGAGTTAAGTTCATTATTTTATGCTCATTGATATGCTACAATGCATTGTACTGGCATAGGTGTGGTGCCCGCTTGGATGTGTGGAGGTCACCAGATCTCAGAGCCTGTGTCTTTGCTGCAGTTCCCTCACCATAGTCTGTTTCTCTTTCTACCCCTGGCTCTAAAAAACAAGAAGCAGACAACACATTTAGGCTTCTCTTCATTACATTATAACACTTTGAACATGTCAGGTTAGTGGCACCACATTTATTGTTATTTTAACTCTCAGGTACACTTCCAAAGATTACAGCTGGGGACAAAAACGTCTGTATGTGTCTTGTATAATAGCTTGCATTCCTGTCCATGTTTTGTCTTTTGTTGTTTTCTTGTTTGTATTTCATTTTTGGTCATCGTATTGCCTTGACTATGGGCAAAATAAAATCAAAAAAACTATAATTTCTATTATTTGTCTTAGACTCACAGCTGAAGTTCAAGATTCACATTGACATGAGTGTTCTGATTTGACACCTACCCTGTTTTTCAGCCTCTTTCTGAAATAAAGGTGCCTTTTCACATCTTCTCTGGGCTCGTTTTATCTTTGTCACGTTCGTAAAGTGGCTGTAGCAGTCTCTGTGATAGCCACTGTTTGCTGGAATTGCAGCAGGTTCCTGAAATTTGAGGCTTCACGGGGGGTTTTGATTTAAATTCTGACTCAGAGCGTGGAAATTCTGACATTCACGTACAAGTGAATGCACCAAACACATACGCCAGTCTCCCAATGCTGCTGCAGTGACATAAATCCAATTCTTATTATTTTACATAACATTTCTATGTTTAACAGCTGTTACATGAGTAATTTATATGATCAATAACACTCATTCATCTCCCCTCCTCTCGCCCCACACAAACTAGGCCTATAAGCACTCCAGTGCCTGAGTAGAGGCACTGGAGAGGAGATACCATATGTCAGGGCTGAGTGGAGGCCAGTGAAAGTGCACCTGGACAATAAATTGGACTGGGCAAAGAACACTGAGGCTGTGTACAAGAAGGGCCAGAGTTGACTATACTTCCTGTGGTGGCTCCGGTATTCAATGTCTGCATCATCATCTATATCAGCAGATGTCATTTTTAAAGGAATACGCCACCGTGTTTCCATACTGAAATATGTTCTTCCCTGATCTCAGACGAGTTGATACATGCCTCTCTTGTCTTTGTGCGTGCACTCAATAGCGTGGCGCTATTATGTTAGCATTTAGCTATTTTGTTAGCATTTAGCCTAGCCTAGGACTTTCCTTGGGATCCGTAACCTTATTTAAATGGGGGAAAATGTGGAAGTGCTTGGTCACTTCTAACTTCACCTCTGTTTGGGTCCCAATGAAAGTACTGGTACTGGAGAGGTGTGTATCAACTCGTCTGAGATCAGGAAAGAACATACTTCAGTGTGGAAACACAGTTCCTTTAACCTCTGTCTGAAGAGCACAAATCTGTTTAAAAGAGCGCATCGTTCTCCGGCCTTTCTACAACAAAAGATGGTGGCTCAACTTAAAGAATTTCACGTTAACCGAGGGGTGGCCGAAGACAATTCAACCCTTTGGCTTTTAAGGGGCAGCTTTACTGCGTTTGTATCGTGAAAATGGCATGAACATTGTGGACACAGGAGACAATTAATTGTTGTGGATGAAAGCCTTTTCTTCGACTGTCTAAGAATTAGAACAGACTGGTAATTTTGGCAATTCATGCTTCAGTAATAAAGGCAAAATGATAACTTTAATAAAAAAAAATGTAGCACAGGTTATGGAGGCTACTGACCACAGCTTCTGCATGTGCCACTGTCACCATGGTGATTGATGTCATGGTAAGGCAAGCAGCATTTATAATATCATTTTTAAAGGTCATTTCTTGACCTTGAGGTTCCACATGTACCAAAAACTGCCTACCTGAGTCAGTAAAACATATACACCAAAGTAAAGCAGCTGAACCTTCACCCAACCAGGAACATAAAAGTAAGCAGTGACAGGCAGGAAAACTCACATAACTTTGATCATGCATTATGAATTCTGGATGTATTATTCATATGGGTGAAGAAGCAGAGCTCGAGGATATGGCCTTTTCCCCTCTCCGCGGTGTTTACTACTACATGAGGTAATACAGCCTTGTTGTCTTTCCAATGCTTCGTCTCCACCTACAAATCAGGAAATCTCTCTCCTCTCCCCCCTGAGGCCTCATTCTTACCACCTATCTACAGACCAGGACTCTGCAAGGGATAAGAAAAGACTTGGTGCAGAGGAGGCACTGTTGGTTAGGCTGCATAACCCTAACAACATGTGATTTGTTCCACTGTGATGTGCTTTGGGTCAGCTGAGGAAATTTGGAGGCGAGAAAGGAAGAAATGTTTTTTTTGTGTTTGATCACAATGCTTTTTCAAGTATGAAACATCTGGAAAATGAACAAGTCAATGTGTTAATCAATCTATGAATTAACTCTTTGAGTGTCATAGACTTGTCATTTAAACTCCAATGCTTGAGTGCCATAGACGTATATTTACGTCAAAGTGGCTTTTCAGCAGCAGGCACAAGAGGGCACTCTCACACAGCCTGTGAGTAATGTTGGGACAGAGATCAAAGCAGGAAGTGGAAACGATCGAGGTTAGAGAGCAAAACAAACAGAATCTGGACAAAAAGTGGTGCTTTTGGTGAAAGTGTCCTCTACTCTACCTCTGATAAAACAAGAATGGAACAAGGTAAAAACATTATGACATACAGAGTGTCTTCTTTCATTTGAGCTATACTGTACAAAATATTCTGTGCATAATGAAAGATGACTAAAAATGGCCGAAAACAGTGGCACAAGGCATTTTGAGTTTTAAGAACAGAGATTTAAGAACATGCAGGGACTGATTATTAGTGATGGAGAAATGAAGCTTCATGAAGCACTTGTGATATTTTTTGACTCCTGTAGATGACACTTTTGGTTTAAAGAAAAAGTAAAAAATTAGTAAAGGTAGGGTATACCCTGGACACGTCTCCAGTTAATCACAGGACACATAGACAGACAACCACTCACACCTACATTAGCCTTAAATTAAGATAAGGCCCCATGCATGTTTTTGGATGGTGGGAGGAAGCCGGAGTACCCGGAGAGAACCCACACAGACATGGGGAGAACATGCAAACTCCACACAGAAAGACCCCCGGCCGGGAATTGAACCCGGTACCTTCTTGCTGTGACAGTGTTAACCACTACACCACCACCCAGAACAAACTGAAATAAAGAAAAACATGTGGATGAGACATAAAAAAGAAAAGTCGTTTAAAGTGGTCCAAAGATTTATAAAACACAAAAGAGCCCAATAACCTTTTGTTGTGGTATCCTGACTACACATGAGTAATGTTATATTACTCTTATCAGTTTAAGGCAGTAACTTCCATAGATTAGATTTTATCCTTTTATCATTTCACACATCCTGCCTTAGAGGTCTTTCTCTCCTTTTATACAACGTTATTTTGTGGCAATGACATATGTAAAGTTAGGACAGATTCTTATTACAACTTTTGCCCTGCATATTTTTGTCACTCACGTGCCACAAGTGACAGCTCAGTCCTCATCTCTGTAATAGTTTTAAAAATCATATTTTTTATCCATTTTCTGGGGGGGTGGCTGGAGCCTTAAATCCATGTTATGATAAGCCTTTCAAAAACAGCATCTTCATTGTGGTCCAAACAAAAAACCTGGTGAGATTATAAAACAAATAAATGAATTAAGAAATGAATGAGAAATAATTAAAACTGATGGGCTCCACATTAAGCTCAACATAAGCCACACAATGTTTACTGTAGAAGAAGACTGAGTGAAACAATGACAATAAGCAATAAGTTATATGGGTAAGCAGTGACACCTGAATTAAAAACTAAAAGTCAAACTTTAGCCACATGGACATGTGGGTTTGTGAATGTGTAGTTTAAAAGTGCTTTGAATGGTTTGATGACTAGAAAGGTGCTATACGAGTACAGTCCATTTAGCGCTTAACTTATCACAGCAGACGGGTTTCAAATCTGACCCAGCATACCACAAAAACAGATTTACTGTTAGGTTAAAATCAGGTGGGTTGAAAGTAGTCAGCTTTGGGCAGGAGGTTTATTCCCTTTATAATAATGTGGCTGACTTATTGGTAAGTGAACATTTTCAGTGATCCCACACATATCCATGTATAGCAGATGTACGCATAATGTAAAATGCAGTACACACTCGCACATATATCTCTAGATCCCTAGAGTCAGGTTATACAACAGTTATTGACATAATTCAAGTCCTAACTTGGCTTCTGTTGATCGATCATCATCATGGAAGGTCTCCTCTGATCCAAACCTGACTTGTGCCATTTTGTCTTGTGCCTCCTGCCAGTCAACCAGCCATTACCTTGTCTTTTTACCTTCCCATTCAATGTAACTTATCAAGTGATTTGTTACTTTTAGTCAGAATATAGTCATGGCTTGTTAGAGTAGTGAGACACAGACAAGTATCTCCTCTTTGTGAACATGTTTTGCTTCAGGCTCTTTTTTCTTAGTGAGCCAGCATTTTAAAGTGATTTTCTGTTCTACTTTGAGTCAGATAGTTTGCACGAACCTACCTACAGTCCTATCATCTGTTTGGGCTTGCCAGTAAGCCCATGTATCATAACTTTAATAAACTCCTTAGCTGTTCCCGTCCACTTGATTGTCTGCATTTTCCACCAGTGTACCAGAAAGAAAGGGCAGGAGAGAAAGATCCACTGTATTAGAATGTAAAAAAGGAGAAAAAATAAACAAGGGGACATGGATGGAGGAAAGAAGAGAAAATTAGAATAAAAGTGTTGAAAGAATAGATGAAAACTGAATTTCTGACATTAATTCCTATCCAGCAGCAGCTGGCCTCCCAGCCCCACAATGAGAGGCAGCTGTAGCTTCAACCATTATCTTGATATTCCCGAACTGTCCAAACACAGTCATTAAACTGATGGATCCACCTTAAAGCCCACTATTTGCATTGTCCTCAAAGATGATGTTTACTACCATTTCAGACCTAATGGTGGAAGTGCTGCTGCATTAGTACTCACAACCCCAGAGGTGAGCACCACCTTGAAGATGGAAAAATAGAGCAATTTGTTTGGTACATCTGTGTAAGATTATATTGCAGATATGAAACATTTGTATTTATGCATCACAAGTCAGATTGCAGGCTCATAAAAGCAGCAGATCTCTTGTGGATTGTGTTGTGATTTAATTGCTCAGAAAAAGTGAGGCCATGCTTAACTGTTGGAATTAATCTGCTCCATTAATGAAGAGATACATACAGTCTGTCTTATTTGCATCAGGCTTTTGTCATGTGATGAGTTGGAATGAGAACATGTTGTCTCCTTTTGCTGCAGTCAAAATCTTAAAGGTGCAATGTGTCATACCAGGCCACCTGCTCCAAAAAAGTCAGCATTTAATAGTTGCTTTAAATATACTGTATATATCCTGTAAATAAAGCAAAAATAGAGCCTCAGTATAAAGCTCTGCTGCATGATACTGATACATTTGGTGTCAATAAATACTTCTTCACACTTTCTTCATAAGATAAGTGATTTTTAAATTCTGGATAGATCTGGTCTTGCATGTACATTCAGCTCAGCATTTATGAAAACAAAATCACTTCATGTCAGTGGAATTGCAGCAATTATTGAATCTACTCACATTATATGGTAGTTGAAGCAAATCAGTGCAGAGCTTTCGAGCTGACCTGGTAATAACCAAACAAACTTTTAACTCACAACAATCCCACATACTGTCTTTCATCATTCCTATTATTACTGAGACAAAAACCTTAACATAAGTGACAGTGTTTTGTGTGGTAGCCACAGATCCATCAACTAATAATGGGTAAATCGAACTTTTAATGTAAATTTGGATGTAAATATAAATTTCTGTCAGCATCACTTATTTTACAAAGATGCTCTGCTTCATTTCAGTTTCACTCTCTTAGTGGCGGTAGGTATTCAAACACTACACTGGTAGGCCTGTAGCACATCACTATGTAATAACGCCACATTTTGGAATTGAGTGCTGCATTTTCTAATAAAATTGTTGACCGCGACATGTTATTAAGTTTGCCGCATTTTGTAATAAGTTGTTACATATTGCACTGGTTCTTACAAAATGAGGCTGTTTTTCTTTTTAATTAAAAGTAATAATTTGGTTGATTATGTAATAAACCACCAAAATCGATGTCTTAATTTGAAAAAACACAATAATGTTAGAACAACATTGATGTTAAGCATTCTCGCATGACTCATAATTAATGTTACAAACTAGTAAGATGTTTCATTAGTCAAAACGTAACCAAATAATTTGTTTATTGTTTATTAAATGGGCGGCACGGTGGTGCAGTGGTTAGCACTGTCGCCTCACAGCAAGAAGGTACCGGTTTCGAATCCCAGGCCTGGGGCCTTTCTGTGTGGAGTTTGCATGTTCTTCCCGTGTCTGCGTGGGTTCTCTCCGGGTACTCCGGCTTCCTCCCACCATCCAAAAACATGCATGGGGATTAGGTTAATTGGCTAATTTAAATTGACCGTAGGTGTGAATGTGAGTGTGAATGGTTGTCTGTCTCTATGTGTCCTGTGATGAGGTGGCGACTTGTCCAGGGTGTACAATGCCTTCTGCCCTAAGACAGCTGGGATAGGCTCCAGCCCCCCTGCGACCCTATGAGGATAAGATAACGGTAGATAATGGATGGATGTTTATTAAATTCACAGAGAATGTATTTGAAAGTTCAGAGAGAAAAACTGCACTAAATACGTGTTACAGACAAATGTTATCATTGCACTGAAATGTCAGGGGAGGAAGGAGGGGAGGAATGGGGAGGAAGGAGGGAATGAAGAAACCTTGAACAGTATGTGTCTGTTGTAACTGTTTTTTAAGCTCATTTTGATTTGAAAAATTGTTTAAACTGTTATTGTTAACCCTATAGAAAATCAAGTTTTTTCTATTCCATATTAGTTTTTGTCTTTTGTCTGCTTTCCAGCATGTATTTATGCAAAACATAATCAAGATTGCATGTGTGTATGTCTTTTGATATTTCAGTGCTTTTTCAGTGTCCGTTAATGCAAATCCATTCTCTATTAATGTAACTGAGTTATATTTTATTCAGTTTTGACTCGTGAAACTTGGAAAATTAATTCTTGTTATGAGTCATGCTAGAATGATTAAAATGAGTGTTGTTCTGACACTATCATTTTTTTCATCAATTTTGGTGGTTTATTACAAATTATTACATTTCTTCATCAAAAAAGTAAAACAGCCTCATTTTGTCATAATTTTATTACATATTACATTCAAGTATTTTATTACAAAATGCAGCAAGTTATTACAAAATGTGGCTTTATTACATAATGATGTGAAACTGTTATGACATTAAAGCCTCTTTATATCTTTATATATATATATAGTTGTTGTTATATGGAGTTGGACACTTTCATACAATTCTATATGTATTAACTGTTGTTATATGGAGTGTTAATGTGTTTTCATTGTTGTTATTCTGTACACATGGCATCTATTGCACGTCTGTCCATCCTGGAAGAGGGATCCCTCCTCTGTTGCTCTTCCTGAGGTTTCTTCTGTGTCTTTTCCCCTGTTAAAAGGTTTTTTGTTTTTTTTGGGGGGGAGTTTTTCCTTAGTCAATGTGAGGGTCATTTGTAAAGGACAGAGGGTGTCATATCCTGTACAGATTGTAAAGCCCAATGGGGCAAAGTCATAATTTGTGATATTGGGCTACACAAAACTGACTTGACTTGACTTCTTTAACAGTGTTCTGATAGTGATGCCAGCAGTCCTTTAATATTAAAAATGACACATGCAGCTTGTCCTTCTTCCACCTGCGTTCAGCTCTGCAGCACTCCCTTCTAGCTGCATGGGTTGTGTCATTAAACCAGGGCTCAGGTTTAGCTTTGGGCTGCACAGTTTTCAATGGAGCCATAGAGTCCACTATGGTTTGGCAGGAGGAGTGAAACCAAGAACTAAGCTCCTCCGTTTCCAGAAAAGTTGAGATGGAGGGGACACAGAGCTGACGAAAGCAGCAGAGAGAGGGTTAAAAATCTGACAGCGCCGAGCAGGAACGCTTGATTTAAGTGCAGCACAAGAGAAACCAACATCAACTATTATGACAAACAGTATGATCAGAGAACACATTATCATCAGTCTCAAGATTGAGCACAGACAAATCATGGGAGAGAACAAGATTTAATGTGTCCATGTTTGTGTGTGGGACCCGACACACACTGCACCAAGTTCAGGCTTAAAAAGTCCTTCACCACCGGCTCTTCAGGACAGCACACATGTATGTTAAAATGCCCAACAATGAGGACATGATCATAGTTAGGCATGATTCCAGTCAGAAAGAGCCCTCATGTTTTTGAATGGTTGGTAGATGATGGCACAGAGTGCTGGATCAGAGCATCCCACCTCTAATAATGTCACTCCAAAGCTAGAAGAAGACAAAGATACAGGACACTGCTTACATTTAAAGCCATTTTTTTTTTTTTTTTACAAAAAGTAGCCTCCTCCATGGCCTGACATCCATGGGGAGTTAAAATGAGCAGCTATCTGGTACCAGTTCAACAAGAGCACTGCACCCACCACCCACCACCCACCACTCAGCACTGCGCTCACCAGCGTTACCTAGTGCAAGTGAGTCAGGACTCCAGATAGGAGTGGGCACAACGTTTTGTGTCCATCATAAGCAAACACACTCAAATTTCTGACATTATGTCACAGACCCAACAGAGTCTGATCGTACTCCAGCAGAGACTTGATCTGTAGAGTGCCATGGACTAGGCACAACAAAAACACCAACATAAGTACCTATCACAACAGTAAATATACAACATTTAGCAAGAACAGAAAACTGATTATTGGGGATGCAAGACAGAGGCACATGGCCTTTTATCAGAATTATTATTATCAATGGCCCTCACGCATGGATGGCCACAACAGGAAGAGACAATATTGTGTTTACATATTGTTATGTACTGTTTTATTAACTCATTGAGTACCAGTGACGTATATATACATCTTAAAAAATCTGACGCTTGAGTGCCGTTGATGTAATAATATGTCAACGTGCTTTTCGTGATCGGCAGCGGGTCGCCGATCATGTTCTCCCGCAGCCTGTGAGTAATGTTGGGGCTTCTGGGATTTGTAGTCAGAGCGTAAAGAAATGGTATATGCCACAGAGCTCAAAGCAGGAAGTGGAGACGATCGAGATTAGAGAGCAAAACGACCTCTACTCTACCTCTGATAAAACAAGAATGGAACAAGGAAAAAACAAATGTTTTTTTTTGTTTTTCATGATGAAAAAGTCTCTGGGGTAATACACTTTGAATACAATATTGTTGAGACCTATATAAAATGGCAGAGAAAGTGTATAGTATGGGATCTTTAGGACACACATTATCAGAAATTATTATGCATGAATAAACATACATATTGATGTGTGCTGCATTGGCATATTGATCTATCCAAAAAAGTGACACCAAAATGAACAGCTCATGCTTACATACGTATATAGTATTTCATCCATATTAGGCTTTGGTAATCATATATATCTTCTTCATGATTAGGCAGTGGGGGGAAGAGTGTAGCATGTTCAGTTTGATTAAACTAATGTGGATGCATGGGATTTTGTCTTTCATAAGACATAAATCGACGCCCACAGGTTTCTTTGTTATGTTTCTCTTTTGATCAGTTAACCGCTAAACCTCAACAAAGGCAGCCAACTGGATTTATTCATTCTTTGCCTTACTGTATATCTCCACCTAAAGAAAGGTGCTTTAAATATTCTATTATCAGCCCTCCTCTTCCTTGCTTTGGCAGGTATCTCTTGTTATCTTTGCTAAACAGGAAATTATAGCTCTATCATCACGACCCAGAAGCTGTGTCAGCCACAAACCCCACCGTCCCATGGCCTACTCCCAGCCAGTCTCATTATGATTATCATTACTGTACAGGCTGGGGTCTGTCAGTTCATCGCTACAACAGCATATCAGAACTGGATGATCCTTGTTCCTGTCATTCTGAAAGTCAAAGTTGGTCAACATCAGCAGTCCAGTCTAAACCACCTCAGCTAATTTTAAGACATTTCCTAGAGTCTGATCTGGATCAAGACCATGTCATGACCAGACCAGAGCAAAGTGAGGTTCAAGGGGGAAACCAGAAGAGCTATGTTGTCATTCAATAATCCCTTCAATTATCTGTTGTGATGAGTAAAATGTAAACCAATCAACAATTCAATCATTTAATTTAGAATTATTTTACCTTCTGTCCATAATTTTTCATTTTAATGGTCGTAAGGGGTTAGATCATTGTCAACCTGACTGTACTGTAGTCAAAGAAAGTCCTGTCAGTACATATGCAGTGCATATATTCCAGTTTGTTAATGCTAGCACAAGCAGACAATATATATTACATTATTGTTTGATTAACTGATTTTAATTTTCCCTGAGGGAGTCATCCCAAAGGGATCAATAAAGTTTAAGTCTAAGTCTAAGTGTATTTTGGAAGTTTCTCATCAAAACACTGCAAACACCTTTCCATTGTTCAGCCTGTGATCAATCAAATGCAAATACACATTCATGCAAAAGGAACCTGAAAATACAACACACAGTGCGGATAATCTATTGAGTGGCCCTAACACATGGTTGGCCACAACAGGAATAGACAGCAACGAGTTGATAAGACTCGAGTTATGTGTGGAGAAACACACACACTGCAAAATACGTTATTGGCCTATGATTTCCAGTAAAGTAAATACACAGAAAAAAGTAAATAAAAAAAAACCCAAAACAAAACAAAACAATGGCACAGAAATTGGTGCTTCCCCAAAAATTCTCAAATTCTCGTCAGGAAAGCAGGACCAGGTCACTTCCTGGTGCCCTTTCAACACATGACCAATACAAGTTTATAACACCTTCACTTTTTCTGTATGGCTCTTCTTTCTTACAGGTTTCTGCAGTTTAAAGTGCAAGTATAGAAATATAAACAGTAACACAATATAAAAGTAATATTAAAATAGAGAAATCAGGCTGGTCTCATTAAATATTTGTAGAAATTACTACGAAAAGTATTGCACTATAATTTGTATATAACCCACAGAATTGTTGTGATCACGCAACATTTGATGCAGACTGCTCTGACATTCCTTACATTCTCAGTGGAATAGTTTATGAGTTCAGGTGTGTTTTGATAACATTTCTAGCAGGAAATATGCATTTTATTTCCATAAGCCTAACACTAACCCTATCCCTAAACCTAACCATCACTGTTGGTGTTGTCAGGGCGTATTTCAATGCGTGAGCTTTATTGTAATGTTACGGTTTCTGCTGACAGTGAAAAGAATATCCAGCATTTTTAAGGCTCTCGCTTCGGGGCTCACACATGTGCTGACCGCTCATGTTGTGGTCATTCGTGAGATATGCGCGTAAATCTGTGACACACTTTTCGTATGATATCATACGAGCTGTTTCATGAGAATACGTTGAATACATTAACAGCATTTCAAACAAGATAGTTGACTGAGATAATTTAATCATTTTAGTAATATTTTTTAAATAATTGTTTTAAAAGTTGTTTTGAACAAGGACCAACTAAACTATCATTCCTGATGGGTTGAATTTCACAATGGTGTCCCAGTAATAATTATTCACTGCTGGTCACATTGAGATACATTTCCACATACAAAGTCCAGTACCACCATTCAGTGCAAATGCAGGAAACCCTTCATCTGGATAGAAAGTAAGGGAGTGGAGATTGGCGTGGTGTATGGGTGTGGAGCATGAAACACTTGAAATAATAAAATCAATTCTTCAATCAAAAAAATAATCACAATCTTTCCCTAAATTTACCTAACAGGTCCTCCAAATTAAATGCCAAATTTTTCATTGTTGGCCCCCTGGAGTAGTGTTTAGTGCTGTTGCCTCACAGCAAGGTTCAGATCTCTAAATTAGAGTTGAACTGAAGATAGATCAAGGGTGCTGTCAAACCTGTATTAGAGTTCATTTGGTTAAGACAGAGGGAAAAAATCAAACCTTGTTACATTTTAGTTGCATTTAGTTGAAGAGGTTAGGAGCTGCAGCAGCCTCAGTTCTATCAGTGCTGGAAAGTAATTCATTAATTGAATGAAATATTAAAAAAACAAACAAAATTAAAAAAACAATATTATTTTGAAACAAACCAGCAGGTTATGTTCGCGGTGCATTTTTAGAAACAAACCACAGGAGTAAACATAGTTGTACAGACTCAGCTAACTCATCTTGCATCATCAGGACCTACAAGAGGAAATCAAGTTTTGGTGACTGAGAGAAGCGTATGTAGCATTTTAACGCTCCCACATGACTGGTGTGGACACATAGTCCAATGTTATTAGTAGTTTAGCTTTCGACATATTGCTTAAATCACACACCTACCACAAAAAGTCCTGTGGGTAGTTTGCTTTCACAGCACAAATGGACTGAAACCCAACTTTTCAGGCATTTTTGAAACACACCAGGATTTGATTGACAACTTTCACACCAGCCAAAAAAAACCATACTAACCAGGCAAACAGTTTGTTTAAATCTAACCAAACAGTATAGGTATGAAGGCACTCTGAGTACTTCATATGTTGTATTGATCAGCAATGTGGAGTAGCAAAGCAGACTGTTTCCTTTCATCGGAATGTCACTGATTAATTGTTGGAGTAATCCAGTTGAGCACTTTAAGTAGTAGCCTGTCCTGTGTGGCTCTGAGCACACAAACTGTAGACACAGATGTGTTCTCCAACAGGATGCCATGCATGTGGTGTTTTATCTCCAGCAGTCCACACTGGGAGAAAATGCTCAGCTCACAAATTAATCAAGCATGCTGAAGCCCAGCTTCAGGCAAGGCCAGGTACCAAGAGGGGTCTGTGGGCCCAGTGCCAGTGGTCTGTATGCTTCTCTGTGTCATTTAGACAGAGAAAGAGAGACCTCAGGGGACATCTCTCTGCTTTCTTTCTTAACCATCAGCAATTAAGCTAAGCAGGTTTTTCTTTCTCCCCTTATATGAAGAAATGACTGACTGTGCGAACAGGTGGGCACCTCCAAAGCCACAGCAGACAACCACAGCAGCTCAAAGTACCCGCAGACATGTTTTTAATGTCCTTACACAACTAGCCACTGTGTCATATAGCATCACTCTGAATCCATGAATGATGGAGAGAAAATGTTACCATTACCAGGTTTGTCAAGGTCTGGGCCAAGCAAGGGCATAAGGGGAAGTAAATGGTCTGCATCAGCTTCTGTAGGCTCACAGAGAGACTCGCTAATGACTGAAACATGCTCTTCTTCAGACGAAATCCATCCTACAGACAGTATACTGTATTGTGTATCGGGGTCAGATAAGATATATTTATATAATTCAACACATTAGTTAAATTCAAATTTAGTCATGCAAATTTCTAAACTGCTCATCATGTTTTTGGTGGCTGGGCCCCACGCTGCAGAGGCATTTAGCTTTCTCTTTTACATATATTTTGAAACAACAGACAGGTAGAGTCAGTGTGGGGTTCAGTGTGAACTGAGCAGTCCTGCAGCAGAGCAGCAGTCTGCAGATAAACCTTTGTTCCTACCTCCCTGACGAAACACCAACGAAACTTTATGAAGCATGCTCTCCCTCCAGTTTACACCCAAATCCACCTGGGTATGGTACAATGCTGCAGGCTACTGTTATTAATTATTGATAATATTTGGTGATTGGTATTTCAAATGTATGGTGCTCTTTTCAAGTGAAGTTGAATTACTAAGCCGTACTACTGTATTTTCAAAATAACTACTCTGCAGGGTACTTCAGGAAGCTGATATGATTTAATCTGAAATGGAATCAATTAGGCTATTAAAAAGTCTGAAAAATATTTCTAATTTATTATTCTATGTCGTTTTAGTTGTCCAGTTAAACAACTCATAATTAATTCTCTGTTATCTTTCTATTATTGCTGTGACAGGATCTTCTTGAAGCAACTGGATTTATTCATGTTTTCCACCAAAAATTATGTTTCATAAGATTACATTTGAACACGTCATGATAGCTTTATAATTTATCATTGCCTTATGCTCATTTTTATTGTTACGTAGAGAGCCATAAAGTTGGCGCACACTTGGAATTTAATGTTAAAGTATTTGTTGAAATTCTCACATCCAGAGAGCAATCAATAAAGACAAAAAAACTATTAGATGTGGCTGTCACAGGACTGCATGACTGGCGAACCCAGCAGGTGCTAACTTGACAGCTGTGACATTCATAATGCTAATAGCAGGGGAAGGGTGAGGCCTGAATGATGGGCAGTCAGTGTTGGATCCTTCCCCTCAAGAGAGCTCTAGTTTAAGCCCAAATACAGAGAATAGAGTTTTGTTTTCACTATTTATTGGACCACAAATAATAAATGGCCTCAAAGTCCAGATTACTGCATCTGTGAGGTGCAGTGTGGTCAAAAACTTTGGAAACTACTGCCCCAGATCTTACATCTATGAGAAATTGTACTACATCAAAAAGTCAGAAAACTCTCAAGAGAATGAAACTTATGTCAGTATGCTTACAATGAAAATGTTAACAGTCATTTACAAATAAAATAACATGTAACTGACATTAAAGGAACCCTCCTCTCATAGTCCTTGTCCTCTGACCCTAAATGGTCAGGCACCATCATGTCTTAAGGAGCTCACAGAACTCTATTACCCCACTGGAACACTGCACTCTCAGAATAGTCCAAGCTATTAATGCAAATCCATTAGCCATCAAAGAAAAGCAGAGACTAAAAGTAACTAAGTAACTATTATAGGTTACTTTGTTACTGTCACCTCAACATAAAAATGACAACCGTTTTTTCAAACACTCATTTATATATTGATACTACGAGCATCAGATTATATTGGACTGCATCTAAAATCTCCGATATGAACACTCAGCTGCTAAGGTGCTAACATAGTAGCAAGGAGCAGTTTCCTGTGGTGGCACAGAACCAGGACGTTTAATATAAAGTGACCAGATTTCTGAAATGAAGTCTGGGGACATCTCCAGCTATAATAACAGTGAATACAGCAGCGACCTGCAACTGTTGTTCTACTCTGTGCTCAACGTGCTCCTTTAGGCTTTCTGCTTCCTACATGGATACCGTAATAAGTGTTGTGTGCCTGCAACGTGCTCACTCGTGCTTCCCACGCATCACAAAAAACTGTGTGAAGACATTCAGGGTCTTCTAATTTATTTTTGTATTTATTCTATTAAATTGTAGTATGCTTAGGTTTAAGTTAAACTACTGTTTTTTGCACATTGAAATATATTTTTTGGATTGGATTTTTTGGATTCATTGAGGTGATTGTTCAGTGTCTTCTAATTTGTTTTTCATGTTATTCAATTGTAGAATATTTTTTATGTTTAGTAGGTTATGTAACCCATTGGTTAATAATAAATGGGTCAGTTTTTCTCAGACCTACTGCTGTTGACTATTGTTCTCTGTTTGGGTAATATCACCTGATCAAGCCTTTTCTAACACTCCATACTGCAGAATAGGTAAGAAAAGTATGTTTAATTTGTGCTGATATTGTATCGGATCAATATTGGGATCGGCCAATACTCAAGGCTGCAATATCGGTATCGTATCAGAGGTGAAAAAGGTGTTTCGGGACCCCCCTACTTATTTATATTGTTATTTTATGATTTCAACTCAAGTTATTTTCCTGTAATTTGGTCTTTATCATGGTAGACATACTAGTCAATGGTCTGATGATGAACAACAGGTACAGGCTGCTACAGCTCCTCTTTAGGACCCTGGGGAGTGAGAGTTTGCCTGTAGCTAGTGTTTATGTCAGTAGCAGATAGCATGAATTCCATGTCGGGTTGGTGAGCTTTTCCAAGTTGGAGATCCATCTCCACCGGAGTTCTGATTTAATTTCTGACTTGGTGCCATGAGCACCATTACTCTAAAAACTCAAACTCGAGACTCCCAATGCTGCTGCAATGACATTAATCCTCTGTTTTACCAGCAATGTTTGTCTCCTTATGCTGTGAAAGTGGAGGGACGGATCAGTGTCACTATGAATCTGAAAGGGACATGTCCCCCTTCCCTATTGCCATTTGGGAGCATGGTAACGCACAGTGACTTGGATAAGTAACACATATAGTAACAAGTTAGATCACTCATTACTGAAAAAAGTGGTCATATTATTAAAGTAACTGGCATCACTGGCTGTGTGTGATGGGCTGATGCCATCAAGGCTGGTAAGGCCAACAAACTTAACAAGCTGATAAGGAAGGACAGCCCTGTGGTTGGGTTGGAAGTAGCATAGAAGAGATGGAAGCACAAGACCAAAGCCATCCTTAAGACCTCTAACCATTCCATGACAAGCTGTGGCAGAAGGACAGCTCAGCCATCCCATCACCCCACGCACGATCAAACCCTGAGAGCTGCCATCACTGTACAACAGCAGAGCAAACCAAGACTGTCCAAGTCACCTGCTCACTATCTAATTTATCTTTTTATCTTTTATAGTTTCTATTTGACTTATTTTGTTTTTTAGTTTGATATGACCATTACTATTGATTTTGTCTTTGTCTATTCATTTCTATTTATTTCTGTCCTTTTTCTGTTGCAATAACTAATTCCTCTCAGGGATCAATACAGGTTTATCCTAACCTTATCAATGTGGATGTTATTAATGGTCTGTAAGGGATACCAAAATGATTGAATTAAGAAGGGTCAACACACAGAGCCTGCATGGTCACATGGATGTGATCGGCTCACAGGAAACATCCTGCTTATCCATTCACCTCATCACTGACTGCTAAATGAAACTCCACCTGACACATTAGCTTTCTATCAGCAGGCAGAGTCAGGACTCCTGCACTGTCTGTCCTGGACGAAGTATTAAGAATGTGATCACTAGATGTAAATACCAAGAAAGTGATTATACTGTATTAATCATGTTCTTAATGAACATCAAGATATGGACAGCATTTTATCAGCCACTGTAATTGTGTCTGTGCAGTGTTTGGGGGAGTGAAGAGACTGAGGACAACTCCAGACAACAGCAACAGGTTCAGTGGAGTAGAGAACTTGTTTTCCCTGCCAATACAGAAATGAGCCAGAGTTGAACAGAAGTCATCAAACTGTCTGCTGCAGGCACTTCTCTAGTTCAAGCAAATGGACAGGAATGGCATATTGGCTGATTCAAGACCTGTGGGGTTTCTCATCTAGGGACCAGACCAGTCTACGAGTGATCAAAAAGGTCCCCGCTCTTTGGCCAAACAAAGACCAGCCTGCAGTCTGCTGTTGACTTTTTAAGCGTGGCAAGTTTCAGCAGCCAAGTGGACAGTTGGGCCGATGATCACTGGTGCATCAGCTGATGTTTAAGGCAAGCCCCTGGTGTTCAAAGAACACCAGGGGCTTTGAACTGGTGAACTGGTGTTCCCGGGGCCAGAGCTGGCTGCAGTACCTGGCTTGGAAATATAAGCAGTAATCCTGCAGCATGTGTTAGTAGTGTAGATGAGTGCACTGTTTAAAACTGTACGCTTCAGATTATGTCTATGTCTATTCATTTGAAACGTCAGTAACAAGAGTGAACAACGTTAAGTGAAACATTTTGTAATAACCTCAGGATTCTAGGCTGCACCTCCCTTATGTGAAGCCACCAAGCACAACCAACGGCCAAGGACCCGAGGCAGTTTTCGATCAGTCAGCTGCCTGTCTGTGATCTGTGTCAAGTTTGGGGTTTTACATGTCCTGACCTGAAACTCAGTGGCATTAACTGTTTTTCTGTGATAAACGTGTGCAAACAAAAAAAAGTCATGCTGCTATACTGCCATGTGGCTGACCCACATACACAGAGACACTCAATATTGGAGGAATTTCGGAGGATCACACTGAAGCCACTGCAGTCCACATTCCTGGGGAAGTTGGATCAGTTCTCACCTTAACTATTGAGCCTGTACAGGAGGAAGGGAGAAACTTGATGCGACCCTTCGCATGTCAGATGAGGTATGTACTTTTAACTATAACTTTAACATAAATGACTTTATGTTGTAGCTATATACATAACATTCTTTGATATCTAATTTGTTGTAGGACAAAATCATTGAGTCCCAAAGAGAAGCTCTTATCACATGCCTTATTCTCTATGTTGGAGAAAAGATGGAGGATTTAATCAAGGACTACCAGGTAAATGAGGCTACGTTCAGACTGCAGCCTGAAGTGAGCCAAATCCGATTTTTTTACCCCCATGCGACCTGTATCCGATCTTTTAATTACAGTCTAAACGACATAGATCTGATTTTTTTCAAATGCGAGCCAGGCCACTTGGATATGTGGTCCTAATACCGATACATATCCGATCTTTTGACATGCGACTTCACTCTGAATGGCCAGGTCGCATTCATCCAACCTACACGTCACCAACAAGCTACAAACATCACTATTCTGCGGCGGAAGTAGGCGCAGCGGGAAGAAAAACAACAACGATGGCAGACGATAATGTGGAGAGTAGTCAGTGGAGAGAAAACAAGGTTTCTGAGTTAATTCATATTTGAGGGGATAGCTCTATTCAGGCCAAACTGAAGGGGTCTTATCGGAACCGGACTGTTTACACTCCACCGCTAGCATCCGTTTACTTCTGTAAACACTGAGCACGCTCGCTGCATGTGACGTCGTCGCGTCCTCCAATGTGCACACCTGTGAGGCGTTTAAGTTCACAATGGAGATCACATACAAGTTGCATTTAATTGGAAATGTGAACGACCTCACAAAAAAATCAGATTTCACAAAAACAGTGGAATTGGGCATTAAGCCCTGCAGTCTGAATGTAGCCTAATATGTACCCCTGCCATTACTCTGATCTGAAGCCCTGCCCATTTGAGACAAATTATTTAATTCTAGGATAGCTAAAGGTAAAGTAATTGCATGCCTTCAGGTTCTTAACTAGTGGTATATTCACGTTTGAAAATAAATACATACACAGTACAATACAATATGGTCTTTTTAAAGCTGCTAGAAATAAGCAAAGTAAGCCTCATCTCTTTTATTTTGAATTTCTTTTTAATATAAATGTTCATAAGAGAAACTTTTTACACATTCTTATCAAGCCATGAGTCTCCATTGGAGACAACTAAACACAATGACATTTACTGTAGGTGAAATACATCTTGTAGATTAAGAAGTACTGTTTAATTTTTTTGTGTTATCTTTTATCCAAAACCTTAACAGACAACAGTTACTTGCTTCTCCTGGCTGACAGGAGACGTAATGATGAAGGAATCTGTGCATCCCTCTTACTGATAAAGATGTAGGTCTGATATATGATGATGGTGATGCTGCAGATGCCTTTACATAATTTGTCCTCAATCTTTGTGGTCAGCAAAGCTGGGAGCAAAGGCCAGACACAAGTTGGGATAGCCATTGAGGGAGCTGAGGTACTTTTTGGGGTTCCCAATGTGGCACATGCTTGTGCTTACCTTTTGGGCCTCGTCTAGGCTATACCCTGGAAATAAGCCACCCTATGAAACACCTTTGAGATTTTTCAGAAGATTGGAAAAAAAAATGCTCTCCAAGGTTTGATCTTAATGTCAATCTTCACACACTCCACTGAAGGGTTTTTTTGGGGGGGGTTTGGGGGGGGGGTATGTTGTACTTTCTCAGATTAAACTGTCAACTATGACTTTTTGATGCTGGTGTACAGTGCATGTTTTTGAGAATTTCATTGTTATTTTGCACTTGAATTTAAGTTACATCTCATTCCTAATCCGTAGGGTTCAATATGACGTCAGTCCACCCTTTGCAGCTATAACAGCTTCAGCTCTTCTGGGAAGGCTGTCCACAAGGTTTAGTGGTGGCGTGCTTTACACCGCTGCATCCGACGCTTTGCATTGCACTTGGTGATGTATGGTTGGATGCAGCTGCTCGGCCATGGAAACCCATTCCATGAAGCTCTCTGTGCACTGTTCTTGAGCTAATCTGAAGGCCACATGAAGTTTGGAGGTCTGTAGTGATTGACTCTGCAGAAAGTTGGTGACCTCTTTGCACTATGCGCCTCAGCATCCGCTGACCCCGCTCCGTCAGTTTACGTGGTCTACCACTTCGTGGCTGAGTTGCTGTCGTTCCCAAACACTTCCACGTTCTTATAATACAGCTGACAGTTGATTGTGGAATATTTAGGAGTGAGGAAATTTCACGACTGGATTTGTTGCACAGGTGGCATCCTATCACAGTTCCACGCTGGAATTCACTGAGCTCCTGAGAGCGACCCATTCTTTCACAAATGTTTTTAAAAGCAGTCTGCATGCCTAGCTGCTTGATTTTATATACCTGTGGACACGGGAGTGATTGGAACACCTGATTCTGATTATTTGGATGGGTGAGCGAATACTTTTGGCAATATAGTGTAGCCTCTTCAGGGGAAAAACAGCTTAAAATGTACTCTTGGCTATCTCGTGTCTTGAAGACTTTGTGATCTTATAGTTACATGAATGAATGTTCAGTTTAAAGTGGTTGCTTACAGTTGTATTTCAGCCAGATTTGTTGTGTTTGTGTTACCTCAGAAGTCACTTGACAAATGTTTTCAGATTTAAATGTTTCGTTCCGCTTTGATTGAAAGAAGTTTGAGAACAAAGAGCCATCTTTTTAAGACTGCACTCTGATTGGCTGTAGCATATGTGTCTCTCATCTGATGGCTTGGAGGCATTTCCTTTTTTCCATTGGTAAAGCCCCATTTAGCTTCCAGACTAATACAACTTTATTAATTGGTCTGGCAGTGCCAGGGTACACTCACACCACTTTCATTTTCCTGTGTGCTGTTCAGATGTGCACCATGGTCTTTGTATATTCAGATGGAAAGCAAAATGTGACACAATAAAAAGTGACATCTCTGACATGAAAAATGCTTTTTCCCCCCCAGTATCACTCCTTTTCTGCACAATCTACTAACGGTTATTAAATTTTACTGTCATTATCAGGCATGCTATTCTGATACATTATAAGAAAATACTTGTTTAATAAAAAATACAACCTTAAAAATAAAACTCATTTCATGTGAGTAATAAGCACAATAGTAAATACAATAGCTATCTGTGTTCAATCTGTTATATTTTCAATACATTCTATCTAGAATTAAATACATTTCTAAAAAAAGTATATTGATACAACAAATAATCATGCTTAATGTACTTGATGTAATTGATTTTATGTTTCATGTAAAAAAATGAGTAAATAGTTTAAACAAAAAACAATCTTGATCAACATAAATAAATTATGCAAAAAGTTGCCTTAATTCCGTTAAGTAGATGTAGCGAAAGAGAACGTTTCCATTAGAAGCCATGTTGTATTAATGAATGGAACAAAAATTAGTCAGATTGTGTTAATTCCACAACAGGAGATATAGTTTTGGTGTTAAAAACTGCACATATCAGTATCAGACATGGAGAGTTGGATAGTACTGGATATCAGCAAAAGAGCCAATATCAAGCATCCCAAATTATAATCGAACCACTTGTAAGGTTACTTGATAATCTCCTAAACATTTTCTGGCTGTGAGAGGGCTTTAGAGCTCATATTTGAAGATAATCAGTTACACAGCGATGTGGAAGACAAAGATGTCTCTGAGTATGTAGATAATTTAGATATCAATTCAGAGTACTGAATTTGAAGATGGCCCTAACTTGGAATATGTACCACAAGGAGCACCACAGCATAAATGTTAATGCAAACATTGTCTCACTTCATCTTTCTGCAAAATAAGCACGATTCATGACACTCAACTCTTGAGTATGGTGGATTTTTAACATCGATTCCAACCTTATGCAAAAAAAAAGAATCACATTGATTGTCAATTGTGTTCCAGTAGAGACTGACTGCAGTCATTCAACATGCAGTACATGCTATTTCTGTTGTTTGAAATTGAAATAGATACAATATGCTAATGCTTTATCAAGTAAAATTTTATTCCAGAATTTCTTTTAAGACACTAAATATGTCTCAGGTCAATTTGACCCAAGGGATACCAGAGGGTCCCAAAAAAGAGGACAATAGAAGGGTTAAAGTAAAGACCCTACAGTTCTGGCATCCCTTCTCTCATATAAAAGAGCAAAGCAGACAAGTACCTGGGCCGCCCTGCCTGCTGTGGCATCACAGTGCACAATGTCTCCCTTCTGATCACTGCTGACTGATGTCTTACTGCTGCTTTTCACCTCTATCACACTAATGGAGCAGCTGCAGCCCTAATAGCCCCTCAGCTGACGGGTGCATATTAGAACATGCAAGGTGCTCGCCATTATTCCATGATAATGTATCCACACACCAACACATCTCCCCCATCATGCATACATGCACACTGTACTGAACATACACAGATCACGGCACATCTCCATCATCGTCAAAACATTTGCCTTGTCCTCTGGGAATATGACCAGCAACGAAGCTCATCTATGAAAGAGCCGGAGCCTCTTGCTACAGCATGCACACCACAGCCACGCATCTAATATGTAAATTTATCATTCAGTTTAGCAGCTTTCGCATTAATCACCTGTCAGGACAGCAGCCACTGAGCGTGCACTCAATCCATCTTGTCTCCAGGAGCTAAACATATCTGTCTCTAGATGCACTGGATCTGACTACAGACATATTTCTTTACCCAATAAAAACAAAGATCTGACTTAATTTCAGTGTATAACATTATAATTAAATTTGAAATGTGCATATTTTACATAAATACTTAAAAATAAAATAAAAATACATTATCGCTTTGTGTCTTTGACTTAGAATTGACTTTTTTTAAAAAAAAATGTTATGAAGCACAGGGAGCTCTCTATAAGTTGGACTTCCTCTCCAACATGAATGAATTTACATGGATTTTTGAAAAGGTTTGGCTGCTGTAGATGTTAAATATTGAACTCTGATTGACCCATGCCCTCATATGTTTGAACATTTGCCGTGGATGTGCTGCTTTGGCTGTCAGTGAGAAAACAGAGAAGTCCTATGAACAACTGCATAGAAGTAAAGAAGAGCTGAGGCTTTATACTAAAGGAATGGAACTGAAGGATCAGAGTTTTGAATGTTCACATCAACACTTCAATGGCAAAGAAATAATAAGGCCAGCCACTGCCAGTCAGGTTGATTTATTTTCTGATAATTAACAGGCTAGCAATGCTATATGCAGTCTGACAGATGGCATACCATTCAGTATATAGCATACAGTAACATGAGACCTCACCCAGCTGAGGGTAATGGGTAAGGACTTGCTTTACATCACTTTTGGCTACCAAAGCTGCATATTTTGGTGTTGTTCAGATGGGTGCATGAACCGCCAGCAAGGACTGTAGAGTGTAGACAGCAGTGTTGTCTGCAGAGCCAGCAGTAACAGTGCCATCAGCTGCTAACGGGAATATCTGTTATTTGTTACAATTGTTTGTTACAATTCCTAAACCTAACCACCACTGTGGTTAGGTTTAGGAATTGTAGATCATATGGTGTTGATGATGGCAGCAGGAGAAAGGGAAACGAGACAGGAGGAGCAAAAAAAACAAAAAAATAAACAATACTGATGCAGAGGAGTGGGACTGTCAGGGATTGATAGTGATGAGTTTCTTGATAAATGTAGACCAGTATATATGTATGTATATACTGTATGTATGTATTTCTGTCATTTCTATTTTATATCTTTTTATACTTGTTTATTTCACTGAGCACCATGTGGAGCAGCGCTCCTAATTTCATTGTATGCACCGTCGTATAATGACAATAAAGGCTTTTGATTTGATTAAAGAGAGCAAGTCACAGAGTTGAGCAGATGTCTGTGATGTGAAAGGGACAGCCGGCACACACACACACACACACACACACACACATCAGATGTCACGCCCCTTCTTGTGATGAAGGCATGCCATTTAAAAATCACAAAGGAATGCATGAACTTAGATGTACTTGTCCAAGATGAATATTTCAATTCTAATATGATGAGTCTGCAGCATCACCAGTGACATTTCTCTGCCAGGTAAATATCCATCTACAGTGTGTCCCTTTGAGCTAAGTAGTACACAGTACAGTACTTTGTTATTTTGGGGTACAATAAGTTACAATAGTGACACTCAATTATGTTTTTAGATATTTCAGACGTATGCAAACATCTTAATGAATCTGCAGCTGTCAAAGTGTCCTTTTAGTCAGGCCCCCTTTCACTTTTCCCTCACAGTAATGATGTTTTTCCCTTGAACTAGAATGTATTTCACTGTTTTTATAGCAGTGAGTAACTCTGGGAAGGGAGTGTGATGCAACTGTGTCTTGACAAAAGTTTTTCTCAGGGCCCAGGAAGTGCAATGTTCAGTGAGAAGATCTCCAGAAAGCTGGAGGCAGCAGCAGCACAGTCCAAACATTCAGCCTGTTCTGAACAGACATCTTCTGAACAGGTGCTGCATTAAGACTCTAAAATCACTGTTGCCACATTTATGAGCTGCCATATTGCCCATCAGTAATTCAAACACTGTGGGCATGTATGACAGAGAGTGCAGCCATTTATCCTGGTTATATATTCACACAGACAGCCTTCCTTTGTACCACAGTACACTGTGGCTGAGCATAGCATTTGTCACGCACACACTCTCAATCACACACCTGGTCTTTGATCACAGTCTGTGACCAATTCAGCTCAGTCAACACGCTTAGCGCTAATTGTCAGAAACGCTGTATGGTCTTTTGTTTACTTGTACGGCAAATCATACGGCTTTTTAATGACCACGTTTACACATTAAGAATGACTCAGTGTAGCTGCAGAGTTCTCATTCTCTGAGGTGTGCATTCACCAGGAGAATGGCTGCTTGTTATAGACACCTTAGACATGATGCAGGAAGATGGATGTGATGTTTGCTGGCAGTGAGATGATGAAGTGGTACATCTATAGTGACAGTACAACATGCAACTCTGCATACTGATGACAGCTCTAGTGAAGCGGGGATGGATATGACACTTTAAGGAATAGTCACGTTAACTTAAAGGGGAAAATCAGATATGTTCACTTTTTTATTGTTACTAATATCATAAATAATTTATTTATTGTTCCAGTAAGCCATGGAAAAACCAGGACCCTGAAACTGAATCTGAAGTAGCTAAACAGAATTCAGGCATCTTAAGTTTGCTGACTAGGCCACAATTCTAAATTGTTTGATGCTATATTAATGCTCTTCATATTGCATGGAGAACCTTTAACATAAGTATATAAAAAATTGCATAAATAAAAAGCAGTTGTGGATGTGGACGTGCACTCTGCACTATGCCAGAAAGAACATTAAATGCAGCCAGTGAATTAAGAGAAATTTGATGCAAATAAAGCACTAAATTCATCCAAGCTCATAAAGAATCAAGATGAAAGTGAAGGTAAATTCTATGAGTGTGTTTGTTGGAAGTTCCATGTGAGGACAGTTGCCCCTGAGATTCTGTGAAGTAATTGTCATTCTATGAAAACATTAAAGCTCTTTATCTCACCCTTGGGCCACAAACAGAGTTGAAAGAATGGAGCACTTTATTTGCATATATTTACCCTAATGGTTTTTCCATTAGGATGAAACCCTCATCAGCATAATAAAATTGCTCTAGCGGGAAAGAGATTCAGACACATCTGGAGATGGTCACAGAAAAGCCTGAGCCACTAATGCAGGATTACCCAGGCCTGCCTCCAGCCCCTGCTTCATTATACTTAAAGAACCTACCACACCATTACACAACCTACAACCTCACAGGTGTAAAAAGTGTCATATAAAATGGTAGGGGACTCCATGTATGTTATTCAAAAACTTTAAAACTTAAAGTTAAACCTTTGATAACAATAAATCAATCAATAAATAAATGTATGGAGCCCCTAAAGGAACATGAGCAAACAAATGTCCAGGGCACTGGAGCACATACTGTATGTCTCACTGTCTCACTGACAGAAATGACTCTACAAGAGTTACTTCAGTGTTCTTTTTTTTGATATTTTTATTGCCTTTTTTATGCAACATACAAACACTTGTAAGAATAATAATAATAAAAAAAAAAAAAAAAAAAAACGACATCAGAAAAAGAACATGTTGGATTGCCAGGTCTCTGCAGTGTGTTCTTGTGAGAATGTCAGTTTGATAATCCTTATCCTGTCGCTGATGTGTAGTGAGTCCATTTCTCCCATTTTTCTCGACATTGTTCCTCTTGAGTCCTTATCTTATGGGTCAGATGCTCCATAACATTTATTTCACTCAAAATTTTCAAGCAGTCTTCTTCTGTCCTCTTTTAACATAACATTCCCTGTCAAACTGTAAAGGATAGGTATGTGTGGACCCAAGAGCAAAGGAGGATCAAGCAGAAGTGCAATGTCCAAAATCCAGCTCTTTCATCCAAAAACGTAGCAAATGTCAAAATCCAGAAAGGCAGTCAAAACCAGGCAGCAAAGCAGACCGATCAGAATCCAAAAGTCACAAAAATACCAAAAGTGGCCATACATGGGAAGTAATAGGACAAAATGCGAGAGAGCTTGAACACACAGTAACAAAGTCAAGGTAGAGGTACTGCCTCTACGATGGACAGCAAACAGTTTTTTGACTGAGTAAACAGGACCACCATCGATGAACCTGGGTGGAGGAGGTGGGTCGGAGGGAGAGACCAAATGACTGGTCTTGACAGGCTTGAGCCAGGAAACATGGAATGTGGGATGGACCCTCATGGTCCAAGGAAGACTAAGGTGAACATGTCCAAAATCCAGCTCTTTAATCCAAAAACATAGCAAAGGTCAAAATCCAGAAAGGCAGTCAAAACCAGGCAGCAAAGCAGACAAGGAACGAGCAAAATACCAAAAGTCACAAAAATACTAAAAGTGGTCAAACACGAGAAGCAATAGAACAAAATGCGATACATCTTGAACACATGGTAACAAAGACAATCATGCAAAGACACAGGGAATGAGGTAGGGCTTAAATACACAGAGAAAGACATTAGGGCGGAGACAGCAATCAAAAAAAGGAGGGAAAAACCAGGAAGTAAAACTAACAACAACACAGCAGAACCTGGACTACAAAATGAAACAGGAAATAGATGCAAAATAAACACAGTAGAGTAGTACACATGACTTGGGTATGTCATAATCCAAAATTCTGACTATAATCAGGTGGACATCTTCCCAAAATTTTATAATTTTAGGGCAAAGCCAAAAAACGTGAGAATGACCTACATTGTAGCCCCTCTCCAACATGGCTGCGGTACCGACATGTATTTGTTCTGGATTTTAGATGTGATGAAGAATCCAATTAAGTGCTTCCAACAAAATAATCTCCAAACATGTAATGATGTGGTTGACTGTTGCGTTCTCCAAATATGTAGCCATTCATATTCTGAAGTTCAGTCTTCTTATTACTTACTTACTTACCTATTTACTTTCAAGTTGTCATCAGTATATTGTTTCAGAGACATCTAGTCAGTTTCATGGGTATAGGTGGATATACGCACTGTACACTTTCTCATCCTCACTAGAAACTATCTGATGCTCAAGAGATATCAAATTAATGTTTTCTTTTCTTCACGTACCTACTTCTGAAGTACAGTAGGGATTTCTGGCACATCATCATCTCCCAAGGAGCATATAAAAGGTGCAAAGAGGTAATGCTGCATTTGTACTTGGAAGTCGGAATTTCCAAGTTCGGAGTCGGACGACCCATACCAACCCCAACTCGACCACAATGCCATAATCCAAGATGGCAGCGCTGTATAGCATTACACATTACAGCCTACAGTACAGTGAAACATTTCCACCACAGAATTACACAGGAAAAAAGACACAGCCTCTGTGTCTTCTTTGCGTCTACTAATTGTGTTTGAGGACCTCGTATTGCTGCATTAGCTTTCTGTATTCTGACAAAGTAAGCACAACAAACTTTTCCTTGCAGGTGTCCATCTTCGTTTTCCGGCTTGTTTACTGGAACACCATCAACAGTAAATGGAACGCTGCATAAACACCCAAGCAACGTTAGAAGTATGTGGAACAGTGCGCTTCAAGTCTGACCCTGATGAAGGCCACAAGCCCTTTAAAAGGTCAGTCAAACAATATCAATATGCAACTTAGCAAAACACAATTAACACAGTTTGGTAATGATGAAAGTAACAACTCAAAATCACACCTTACTTAATGACAACTAATAAAAAGTCACCCAAAAGAGTAAAATAGGAAACAAACAAAAAACAAAACTATGATCTCAAATAGACTAAAACATTTCACAAAGTATCAAAGAAACAACAAACTGACACAAGACAAGAGGAGATGCCACTATTTACATCAAAGGTGGAAACTATCCGGGACATGGTCAGACGTGGGGGTGTACCATCGTGCGTATGGACGTTACCAACTTAAGTGTACTGAAGCATTAACAGTGAAACACTGCTGTGGAGGTGTTGCAGAAAATGGGTGCATATTATTTTGCCAGCATTGTCATTTTCAGTGGTGACGGCTTTCCATTATCTGTTACACTGAGTGAGAAACAGATTTATCCTGTGCTTAGACCCATGATAAATGCTGCTCTGCTAATTGGATTATGAAACAGTGGAAAATGTAGGTTGCTGCTGAATGTGTCAGAGATGTTTTCCTGTCGGGCAAAATGAGTTTTCCTGACATCAATCAGCCCCACAAATTAATTGTTATTTCCTCAAAACATTAAGCCACAATTTCAATGCTGCCTCAGAAATCAATGCCAAGAATTATTAAAAGCTCACCAACATCGGAATCATTTAAGTGTGATGGCAAGTGTGAAATCCAAAATAAATGTTATGAAAGGAGATGGGGACAATGTACTAATTTCCCTCAATATGATTTATGAAAACCTAAAAGCAATATTTATCATACATATTTTTAAAAAGTCTTCCCGTATTGTATATGTGTATTAATTTTTACCCGAAACTGCATCCATTCTATAGTGGAGATGTTAGGTCAAATTCAACTCTATATATTCTCTATATCACACCACACCACAAACCATTAATTCTCAAATAGTCAACTTTAACTTTAAAAGGGCCATTATTTGAACGATGAATCAATCAAAGGCAGGCTTTTATTTGTATTGTAACTTATACTTAATAGTAACACTGAAAAAAGTTATTTGCTGCTCATGCAAACTCAACAGTTCCTTCATGCTCAACTGTTATGAAATGTGATGCTCTGAGTTTCTTTTGTGAAGACAAAGCCTGTTTCTGTTCCTATACCACTTCTCCTCTCAGTGCCAGCAGCATCCAAGAAAGCTCAGGAAAATGTCATTTGTGATTAGACTTTAATTTAGTTAAATATTGTAATTTTTTAAATTATTATTACTATTATTATTATTATTATTATTATTACTGGGCAGTGGTGGTGCAGTTAGTGTTATGGAATTTTCTAAATTTGGGGCTTTATAGGGGTAGCTTGCTTCTGTTCCATTAAATCTTTAGGCCCCTGTCTCCTCAGAATTCAGAGTTGAAGCACAGCGTCTCAAGGAAAACAGGTGGCCAACTATCTCTGAGTTGTCTAGGTAACCAAGGTCAGGAGTCTGCCAGTGTTGGCCATTCGATAACATGAATAAACGTCAGCAAGACAACAGATGCCACTGCTTCAAAGACTCCTGGGTAATTCTCTTATCCAACCATTGTCTGATCCATATCAGTTAGCACTGTCGCCTCACAGCAGAAGGTACTGGGTTTGAATCCCGGTCCAGGGCCTTTCTGTGTGTTCTATGTTCTCCTCATGTCTGTGTGGGTTCTCTCTGGTACTCTGGCTTCCTCCCACCATCCAAAAACATGCATGGGGATTAGATTAATTGGTTAATTTAAATTGACCGTAGGTGTGAATGTGAGTGTGAGTGGTTGTCTGTCTCTATGTGTCCTGTGATGAACTGGACACTTGTCCAGGGTGTACCCTGCCTTTCACCCTAAGGCAGCTGGGATGGACTCCAGGCCCCCCACGACCCTATGAGGATAAGAGATAGAAAATGGATGGATGGATGGATGGATGTCACTCATATTTACAGTGAAATACAGAAAAAATGCCAGGAACATTCTTTTACAAGTCTGCACGGTGAGGTGAGAACCCAAATGCATGACTCAGTGAGTATTATTTCATTGCTGTTGTTATTTGTTAGTTGTCTACGCCTCTGTGGCAGATGAATTTCTTCCAATGGGGAAGAATAAAAAAACTATGTAATTATATTCTATTCTCCATACTAACACACTACACATCCAAGTGAATCCAAGCTACAATCAGAGCTCGTCGTTGTTAGGGCAATTACACAAAGAGTTGGATTAAATAATATGAGTTGCTTTTTAAAAAAGCAAGGTCTTCCTACTTACTGACTTAATTTACTAAATTACTCACTGTTGAAAGTAATTAGTTACATTTCTTTTGGATTACCTGAGATGCATCATAACTCAATAATTTCATGGTAAAGTTCCTTATTTAATAAAAGGAGGACAGACAACAGATAATTTCAAAGTAAATCCTGTATTGTAATAAAATGAGGACAGACACCAGATAATTTCAAAATGAAGCTCCTTATTGTAATAAAAGGAGGACAGACAGCAGATCTCTCTTTTCTGCTCTTTAATATCACAAAGGTGACAGGAAGTAGTGGACATCAGTCCAAACAGCCCTTCACAGTAAATTTTACTCTTTACTGTCTCATTCTGTTCCTTTAGAGTAACAAATTCTCAGTGATGTTCATATTTCCACCCTCTAAAGACGTCTTAACCAGCTCCTCCATCTTTGTTCTGTCTCCTCATCCATGAGCTCCAGCTCTAAAGTCAAAGTCATGATGAAAGTTGATCAAAAAGAACAGAGACCTTTGATTTCTTTTTCTGTGTTCCCCAAATAATAAAAAAAGTATTCTATTTTTTTCATTCTATTCTATTCTAACACTGGAGCTAGTGACGTAGAATTGACGGCTGGTCATGTCTCAAATTGTTGTGAGCCTTTGTTACGTTTTCTAAGTGACATTTGCGACCTGTTGTCGGCACTTAGGTTTCAGCTTTTTTACATATTTTATCCACCATGATGATTTTTCTAAACCTAAGTGGGTTTGTTAACCTAATTGTGGGCTGATCACAATCAATTCACATTAACACCGTTGCATTAAATGGCTCATGAAAAGGGGTTTCACAACATTGACGCTGAAATGACATGCGAAAAGCTCAAAATGCATTATTGTCTTTACATGCCTTTTATATACCTTCCCATGGGATTAGGTTGACGTGCCACTTAAGAAGGTTCTTGGCCCATTATATGCACTTACAGTACCCATTCCAACATACAACATGTGGCACTATATTCTGCTTATGGTGCACATACAGGATCCCACAGTCACACGTTTGCACTGCAGCATTACTAATATATATCTATATAAAATGTGCTTTGGATGTGCAGTAATTACAGGTTGGCTTTTCTCAGTTCAATCTGTTAAAATGCTCCTCCTATGTTCCCTCAAGGATCGATTTACTGCACGATAAAAACTTTATCAAACTGTACCCACTTCTCTCTTAAAAACAGGCAGACACTACTCTGACTTTATATGATCCAACAAAGAAAAGCCTTTACTCTTCCTCTTATGACAAGCACCACCTTATGACCGATGATAAAATACAGTCTGGAAGTAAATCTATTCCAAATAACATTATTTATTGTTAACTTCTGTCAGCCACAGCCACAACATACAAAGAGGCAGCACTAGAACCAGCAAACTATTCCACACAGTTTGTCTACAATGACAGGGGCATTGAAGCCATAACTATCATTATGAAGAACAACTGTATTTCAGAAAAGGCTCTTCATTCAAACACTCTCTTCCTCCTGTGTCCTGGGCTCTTCCTCTGTCCCACCACAGCTGAATCCTACAAAATAATATTTACTATACTGTTTGGTGTGGATTCCCCTCATGTGCTGCTGCAGGAGTGGGTATTATTTTCCTGAACTCAATTCTGCTCAATATGAATTTAATTTCTTCATAAGAAGTATTCAATTGCGTGGTTTAAATAAGACTAGCTGCCATAGTGAGGCAATGAAAATGTGGAACAGGTTTTAAATGTAGGTATTTAAATTTTTTGTATCATTTTACACTAAAAAAGTCTGTTTCCACTCTGTGTCAGTCCTGTTCTTATATTTCTCTGCGTCTTTGGTCTGGTAGTGATTCAAATTATAATCCTGAAACATGGTGACCTTTAATGCACAACCTTTGACTTCAGAAATATTATGCATATAAAATTCAGAAGTCCATGTTTTGTCTCTATATTCTGTATCAATTTTTTTTTTAACGTGTCCAGACATTTTTGTGGGCTTACCGCTAACTTACAGCTCTCATCAACGTCTGATGCAGTGGTGCATCAGTAGGTGCAGTAGGTGCAAAACCTTCGAGGCTCACCCACAGATGTACGTAAATTGACAAAGTAGCAGATGCCTTCACAATAAAAGCAAAGCTCATTGTTTCATTATTTGTAGTAGTATTTTGATAGCATTGCTGTAGAAAAATGTTTTACAATTAATTTAATTAAAGATGTTTTTATTTAATTTTTTTAATAACATTGATATTGCAGGTGGGGGGGCGGCACGGTGGTGTAGTGGTTAGCACTGTCGCCTCACAGCGACCCCGGTACCTTTCTGTGTGGAGTTTGCATGTTCTACCCGTGTCTGCGTGGGTTCTCGCCGGGTACTCCGGCTTCCTCCCACCATCCAAAAACATGCATGGGGATTAGGTTAATTGGCTAATTTAAATTGACCTTAGGTGTGAATGTGAGTGTGAGTGGTTGTCTGTCTCTATGTGCCCTGCGATGAGGTGGCGACTTGTCCAGGGTGTACCCTGCCTTCCACCATAAGGCAGCTGGGATAGGTTCCAGCCCCCCCGCGACCCTATGAGGATAAGCGGTAGATAATGGATGGATGGATGGATATTGCAGGGATCCCTTCAAGAAACACCAGCAGGGGGCGCAGGCACCTCTGGTGGTATGTGCACCACTGGTTGAGAACCACTGGTCCAGGTGTTGCCGCTGTCTTCAAATGCTTTGAAACTTGATGCCATTTCATTTGAATTAATTTCAAACTGTGATGGTGTCAGAGGTGTCAGAGATATCATGTAGAGTTTCCATTGTCAACACTTTTATAATCCTTTTTCACCAAAATAGCCCAGGGGTTTAAAGTGCCTCTTATTTTTTCAGGAAGTGCACATGCTGTTAAAAGGTTCTTAGCATAAATGTTAATAATTTTGTGCGGTAGTAAAGAGGATGAACACACTTCAGAGTAACATGTGGTAATTAACTCCTCTGTGAGAGTGTGTTAATTATTTATTATTACTATTATGAAGAAAAAGAAAAAAAAAGATCACACATTTGGATTGTGTTGCTAATACAATGTTACAGTTTTGATGTCATCTTCTCTGATAGAATTGACCAAAAAAAAAAAAGTACCTAAAACTCATCAGTCTATTTTTTCTTACAGCATTAGGAAATGTGTCACTCTTTTTCTCTTCTTTGGTGAATGTGTTATATTTAGTGTAAAAAAAATAACAAAAAAGTGATGTAACACAAACTGTGCACTTACTGAAATGTATGTGTTTGAGAATATGGACTACTCAGTTCATTTGGCTGGGAATAGGGTGAGACCACTACAGTGACTTAATGCCCTCATATTTCTCAAAGTGACAGCTGGAGAGCACTTTAACGTCCCCACATGGATCATACAATATTAACTTTGTCTTAGTAAGCAACAGAACACATGAAAAATACAGCTGTCCCTGCCTCAACAGCCCAGAGGAGTTTACATACAGGTCAGCGTGGAGGTGGACGCTGCTTAAGACGTTCATACAGAACTAGAGCAGTGCCCATTAAAACATTCCTGTCCGGAACAGACTGAATTACAGCTTTCTGGAGAAGCGTTCATACGAACAACTTCACACAACACTGCACATGGTTGCACCCTAAAGGCAGCTATTCAGGGTCAAAATAACTGATGAAGTACACTTTGGTTCATGGTCAAGACAGTTCGGATACATTGGAGTCACACAATAGCAGAGACAAACTAAGCCCTTGAGGCAGCTGTAAACCAGAAGCCCCTGTGTTCTGCAAATTTTTTCAAGTGGCTTTGGAGAGAACACAGATGGATACAAAAGCTTTACTTTACTTTTAGCTTTACTAATACATACACGGTTGTTGCCGCATAGTGCGCTTGTAACTCTAGCTGGACCCAGAAAGCCTCCTTTGAGAAACCTTAATGTGTGTACAGAACAAATAAGCCGGTACATTGTCAGCTGGTAGTTAATGTACACAACAGGTTTCAGTTTACTCATGAATAAACTCTGCAGCTCCTTAATTACAATATTTGAGACTGTAGCCATCTCTCCCAAATAGCATTCTTATAAACACTGTATAGTTTCCAACATGGCAGACTGGAACATATAATAACCATAAATACAATGTGCAAACATTACTGCACTTGTGGGTGAAATGTACTGAAATGTACTTTATTTTTGATTTACCATGTTGTTGTTTTATCTGTTACTCCATTTATGTGGATGCAGATTTCCTTCTACTTACTGCTATTTATAGTGTGTTATTTATACTGTGGACTGATCCAAGGAGTCTAGACCTGTAACAGCAGAACTGTGGACTGATCCAAGGAGTCTAGACCTGTAGCAGCAGAACTGTGGACTGATCCAAGGAGCCTAGACCTATAGCAGAACTATGGACTGATCCAAGGAGTCTAGACCTGTAGCAGCAGAACTATGGACTGATCCAAGGAGTCTAGACCTGTAGCAGCAGAACTGTGAACTGATCCAAGGAGTCTAGACCTGTAGCAGCAGAACTGTGGACAGAATCATTTCTTCTTCCCTGTTAAAAGGGTTTTTTTTGGGGGAGTTTTTCCTTAGTCAATTTGAGGGTCATTTGTAAAGAACAGAGGGTGTCAAATCCTGTACAGACTGTAAAGCCCAATGGGGCAAATTCATGATTAGTGATATTGGGCTATACAAATAAACTTGAGTTGACTTGACTTGACTGATCCTAACTATAATCATGATCAATTATTTCAGCTAAAAGGTTCATCAATGACAGTTTTTTTTTTCTGATGACATTGAGATGATAACTAAATGAAAAACAATCTCTGATGATGACAACTTTGACAAAAATAGTTGAAACATTCATCAACGAATGAAAATGAGAAAAAAACCTTAAGGAGGGACGAATCGTTTGGATAAAAATTGAATCAAAACAAAAGATGTCATGTGACCTGATGTACTGTGCTCCTGGGTGGGACAATGATGGGTTGAGCTTTGCTGAATATCAGGAGCTCAGTGTAACTATGGGGGTGTTTGGGGGCGACCAAACGGCCTGGGAGAAGGGCTTTGGAATGCTGGTGTCCTTGTATAACTACACAATGAATTGATATGATTGGGTGTTTTGTATATAGTACAGCTGTACACTATAATGAAGACACTGGATATCTATGGACTATATTACAACATTTCCTTCAATTTTGTTTCTTTCACCAGGTGAAGACGTATGTTGCCTCGAGTCCAACTGAGCCTTTCAAGAAGATATTAACATCTTGCTGACTGCACTCATGTTGGGAATTGCTTAAAAAGAAAAATTAATTCTTCACCTGACTGTCAAAGCATGGCAAAGTGTTTGTAAAACTGTCATTTAATTAAGCTGCGGATTTGTTCACTTTATTTGTTGCAGTATTGAAGCACATCACCTGTGTTGTAATATGACCACTTTTAAACATGTCATAGAGTATTATACTTACACTATCACAACTGACACAGTTGTTATTGCTCTCTGACTGCACTCCTTTGCAGTGCAGAAGAAAAATCTCATCTTATTAACTCACAGCTCGAAGATCTAACATCGAAGCTCCCAACTGCCTCACATCTCTTCATCCATCCCTCCATTATCTACCGCTTATCCTCCCTCAAGGTTGTGGGGGGGCTGGAGCCTATCCCAGCTGTCTTAGGGTGAAAGGCAGGGTACACGCTGGACAAGTCTCCACTTCATGACAGGACACACAGAGACAGACAACCACTGACTAAGCCGGGAATCGAATCCAGTACCTTCTTGCTGTGAGGCGACAGTGCTAATCACTACACTACTCTGCCGCCCCTCACATCTCTTCATTAATTTAAATCAAATCACTGCCGTATGCAAAAGAATTTGCTGTTCCCAAATTGTGAAGATACTGGGTTCGATACCTGGCCTAGGGCCTTTCTGTGTGAAGTATCTGCATGGGTTCTCTCCAGGTACTCCGGCTTCCTCCCACCATCCAAAAACATGCATGGGGATTAGGTTGTAGCATAAATTTTCAAGAGCAAATTAGTCAATCATTAATTAATATCAAATTATGTATTTATGAGCCATATCTTTAAGTTATTGATCATAAACTAAAAATTACTTTTAATAGTAGAAATTATCAGGGCGCCACCCAGTTTTGCTAAAACAGGGAAAACTTGTGAATTTGACATTAATTAATAGAGTCTCTTAATCCCAGGGTGCTACAGAGTTCTTGACCTAGTGTACAGTGATTCAACTGCTTTATATACACACACAAATCAAATAACCAAGTTCTTTATAAATGAGATGTTTATTTAACATCTACAACCAGACTACTACTGTCACAGAAAATAACTAATAATAAATGATTAATTTGATAAACTAAATGACCAGGTTACTAACAGAAATAATAAAATAGAAAATTAAAAAAAAAAACTAGAATAAAGGAAGTGTTCTGGCACCTGAGCGCGTAGCAAAGCACACATCACCAGACAGCTAAACATTGACAACTTGACTGAAGTAGCTTGGTAGCTTCAATGATGAGTAGGCAAGACGTGAGCTGTCAAGGTGAACTCCATTTATTGAATATACAGCATTTTTATGTTGTCTTTTATCATGTGAATCTAAATAAACCAACATAAAATAGCAATGAAATAATGTAAGTAAATCTTATGAAATACAATGAAATATGAGCAGAATTAATTTTTATAAACACAGATTAATAATTCTACTCACACATAAAGCTGCTCCAAGCTCTGCACAGTCAGATGAGGTCGAGTACAACAAAGAGAAAATCTCAAGCCATGCAGTGCTCTAGTTCTTTTCCTACCACTAATCATGTGACCTGAATAACCAATGAAAAACCAAACATCTCAATACTGTGAAAAAAGCTGCAATCCCTTCATGACCCATAGGAGGAGCTATAACATTTAACACAACCAAACACATGGAACATCACAGGAAGATTGATGGAAGATACATGGCATTGACTCACTGTGACAAAAATGGAATGAATAATTAAACAAAAGTTTAAAGTATGAATGATTAATTAATTCAGTGTGACCAGTTAAATTCAGTGGTGGTTATCTATACCAAATTAAGTATTAGGCTTTTACCAAAATTTGGTTTAGGTTTGGTGGCGTTCAGCAGTTGAGAATTTGAGAGGCATCAGAGAAGACTGTGGAGCAATTAACTATTCTGAATTTAAGATTAGTATTTTATTGTTCAGTATTATTATGTTTTCTAGATTAAGCTCTAGATTTAGGCCATTTAATTTAGCATCTAATCATCAAACTCTTTAATATCTGTAAGATGTATATGCAGTATATCACCGTTCCTGGATGGATGGGAGTGAGGAGTGGCTGCATGTTCTGTCTGGATCTGCTGGATCTCGCAGGCGACTTCGGCTTGAACTTCACCAGTGGCTCTTTCGGGCATCGGTGGACATCTCTGGACAGCTCTGGACATCTCTGGGGAGTTCTGAAAACCTTTGGTCATCTCTGGACAGTTCTGGACAGCTCTGGACATCTTTGGTCGTCTCTGAACGTCTCTGGTTGACATGGCTCCATCTCCATCACAGTCTCTGTGCCCTTGCTTCAATTCTTCCCCCCCCTTTGTTGGTGGGGGAGGTCGGCTGGATTCACACCAACGTGTCGACCGACAGTCTTTTCTTCTTTTAAGTTTCTTCATGATGGCTGGAGTCATTTTCTGCAGCCTGTGTCTGAGCAGAGGAGCTGGATCACATTTTCAGGGCAAAGGAGTAGACAGAGGAGACAAGATGGTCTTGAGGTAGGATGCAGAGTTGGAAGGTTCTGGATAGGCTGTTCTTCATGCCATGAGGTGCTGGGTCCTGAGGAGGCCATTCAGAGTCTTTCAGTCATATCTGGAGCAGGTTGAAGATTCTGGAGAGGTTGCTCTTCATGCCATGAGGCACTGGGCCTGCTGTGGGACAGCATATCTCTGTGTCATCATTGTTTCATTGGAAGAGAACAGAAGGAGGAGAGAACAGAGATGCAGTGGAGAGGATGAAGACCAGAACTTGACTGACTGAGAGCAAAAACTTGACTCTCTTCAGCCTGCTGAATGAAACATGCTGTTTATGGTCTTTGCTCAAGGTCCAGTGTGGGTGTGACCACTGGTCCCTCCCCATCCAGCCAATTAACTGAGCTGATATTCTTTCAACTCATTTAATGTTGGTACTACTGTGTTTTACTTTATTAATTTTTGTCTATTTGAAAGCTTCTCTCTCTCAGCTGCAGATCAGTACCAAGCAACCTATAGTAGGAAACCACAGAACAAAACTTGACCAATTGAAATGAAATTAATCAGCAAATTAAATAACACTGATGAACCATGACATCAGAGCATGTAGGTAGGTGTTGGACAACAGTCTATGCATAGCTGTGTATGTACAGTTATTCCAAACTTAGTGTAACATGTATCACATTGATCCTGTATAAGAGCAGAGGAAGCAGGCGGATCTGTGTGGAGACTGATCTTTGACATGGTAAAAGTGATACTTATATGACAGTAGGCTGAAGAATTAAAGCTTAGCTGATTATTAAAATCCTAATGTAATATTCTGTTCCAAGCAGGGACAAAGGAAGAGCTTTGGATGTGTGTTTCAGGACGAATTTAGGAATGTAAAAGGCAGTCATAAAACTTCCCCCAACTCCGTATGTGTCCTGCAGTTCCTTATGGTCAGCGTCCTCCCCTCACAGTTTGTTTATTTGGCCAGTCGTAAAACTTAAGCCTTTAGCACTTAGGTGCCAGGTAGTGTCAGGGTCCTGGAAAATACTGAGACACTTCCAGAATGTCTTCATTGTAAGAAAAGTCCATTATTTTACGCTCTTTCATATGCTACAAGGTTAACTGGCTAATTTAAATTGACCGTAGGTGTGAATGTGAGTGTGAGTGATTGTCTGTCTCTATGTGTCCTGTGATGAACTGGAGACTTGTCCAGGGTGTACCCTGCCTTTCACCCTAAGACAGAATATATATATAAAAAAAATTGAAACTGCTGTTCTGTCAGTAATACAGTTTATGAGTCTGTGGTCCTTATTAAAACAATATAAAAATCATATCAACAAGAAAATATTTCACTTATCCTTTAGCCTAAATAGTTATTCATTCATCTGAGCATCTCCATGAAAGTTTAAGTGCAGCACAGAGTGTAGAATCAATAGAATTTTGTCTTCTTGTTGTTTTATTCTTTTTCCAAAAGTATATTTTGTAGTTGGTGTAATCCAACAACTCATTAAATTTCATATGACTTAGGAACTCAGGATGCTGCAATACTTTGAAATCATAATTGCGTCGTGTTATCTGTGTGCACATCAGAAATGAATCATTTGATTCACAGGTGGTTTATTGTTTCCATCCAGAGTTTCCTCCACACATCTTCCATCTGCAATTAGAGATGTTGAAGTCTTGCTTCTGAAATACTGAAAAAATGTTTCCCACTGCAAAACAAAATTGTAAATTGCAACTGTTTCTTGCAGTGGTAAGCTCATGTTGGAATTAGTTGCATTGGTGTCAACAAAAATGACTATGGTTACAAATAATACAATAATCTAAACAATGTTTATAATACAGCACCAGTGTAGTATCACAAACTACCAGTAGTATCACATATTTAAACTACACTGTATTGCCAGACATATTCGCTCACCCATCCAAATAATCAGAATCAGGTGTTCCAGTCACTTCCATGGCCACAGGTGTATAAAATCAAGCAGCTAGGCATGCAGACTGCTTTTACAAACATTTGTGAAAGAATGGGTCGCTCTCAGGAGCTCAGTGAATTCCAGCGTGGAACTGTGATAGGATGCCACCTGTGCAACAAATCCAGTCGTGAAATTTCCTCGCTCCTAAATATTCCACAGTCAACTGTCAGCTGTATTATAAGAACGTGGAAGTGTTTGGGAACAACAGCAACTCACACATGCCACATAAACTGACGGAGCGGGGTCAGCGGATGCTGAGGAGCATAGTGTGAAGAGGTCACCAACTTTCTGCAGAGTCAATCACTACAGACCTCCAAACTTCATGTGGCCTTCAGATTAGCTCAAGAACAATGCACAGAGAGCTTCATGGAATGGGTTTCCATGGCCGAGCAGCTGCATCCAAGCCATACATCACCAAGTGCAATGCAAATCGTCGGATGCAGTGGTATAAAGCACACCACCACTGGACTCTAGAGTAGTGGAGACACGTTCTCTGGAGTGACGAATCACGCTTTTCCATCTGGCAATCTAATGGACGAGTCTGGGTTTGGCGGTTGCCAGGAGAACGATACTTGTCAGACTGCATTGTGCCAAGTGTAAAGTTTGGTGGAGGGGGGATTATGGTGTGGGGTTGTTTTTCAGGAGCTGGGCTTGGCCCCTTAGTTCCAGTGAAAGGAACTCTGAATGCTTCAGCATACCAAGACATTTTGGACAATTCCATGCTCCCAACTTTATGGGAACAGTTTGGAGCTGGCCCCTTCCTGTTCCAACATGACTGTGCACCAGTGCACAAAGCAAGGTCCATAAAGACATGGATGACAGTCTGGTGTGGATGAACTTGACTGGCCTGCACAGAGTCCTGACCTCAACCCGATAGAACACCTTTGGGATGAATTAGAGCAGAGACTGAGAGCCAGGCTTTCTCGTCCAACACCAGTGTGTGACCTCACAAATACACTTCTGGAAGAATGGTCAAAAATTCCCATAAACACACTCCTAAACCTTGTGGACAGTCTTCCCAGAAGAGTTGAAGCTGTTATAGCTGCAAAGGGTGGACCGACGTCATATTGAACCCTATGGATTAGGAATGGGATGTCACTTAAGTTCATATGTGAGTCAAGACAGGTGAGTGAATACTTTCGGCAATATGGTGTATCAATCAAGGATGGATGTAACAAAGGCATGAATTCACCCTTGTCCAGGCTCCATCCATGCTGCTCCATCAAGCTGTCTGAGTGACCATGGAGCCCATGCTGTGATCTAATTTTTGGAAGCAAATGTAAATGTGATGTCTTTGAAGACTTTGAAGTCTGATTCAGCAGAGTTAATTTGAGGATAGAGGCTAGGTACAGCCTAAAGATTAGCTGGCAATCGAGACACTATGCAATGAAATTAAGAAACAATACTGTCCCTGCAAAGCAGACATTTTTTCACTCTTACAATCATTAAAATCATTGAATTAACAATTAGTTTATGTTATTTTGACACACATGCAATTGCTCTGTATAAAGAACAGTGCAGGTTCCTGCAGCCTCAGCTGACTGAACCATCTCAAACAGCAGGGAGTCCTGGTTCAGGGAAACAGTGAGGCATCAGTAGTCACATCACATCATTGTGTTCCAACTGCAATTTTCAGCCGCTGAGTGTTGGAGAGTGCAAATAGAGAGAGGTAGGGAGAAAATTACAGTCGTCACCTCTGTGATGCAGCCTGTCTAATGGCATGGTGTGGAGGCAGCAGACACACCCACACAATAACTGAGCAAAGCACAAAAATGCTACATGGTACTAATGATAAAACAAAGTTGTTAAACAGCAATGAATGACAAGTAGAGGAAAGGCAGAAAACATGATCATCTTCATAGTTACGTGGTCTAAAACAATAATGACTCTGCTACAAAGCAAACCAAATCTCAAATTGTTTGAGGTATTTTAAAATGGAGCAGAACTGTTTTAACTCTAGTTTGACCTGATGCTTTTGATAACTGACAGGTGACATTTGCATCAAGTTGGAGGCAACAAGAGCTCTTCATCAGTGTGGTCATTAGGCCTGCACAATATATCCTTTCACCATTAACATTGTGATGTGCACATAAACAATGTGATCTTATGCCTCCTCCTTCTGCACAGTGTCTTGATAATAATGGTTGATGTTGCAACAAGTCCTGTTGTCTGACCCAATCCACCACATATGATCTGGAGAAAAACACAGAAAAAGTAGAGAAATAGACATACATCATCAGTTATTCTGAAATATTTTGATAGTGACCAAAAACAGGTAACACTGGCAGTGCTGTGCAACACAATCTCTGTATGACAATGAGTATGGAAGAGGTGCACTCATTCTCACTGACACAACAATTTCTAACCTCGCAAAAGATAAAGGGTCAATTTGCACAGTCACTTGACTGGTGATATGAAATACCATCATGTACCTTTTCTCTCAAGTTTGGCAAGTTTGTGATTTTTCTTTTACCTGGCATTGAACCCTTTAATGCAGAGTTTGTCACCAGTGATTAACTATAATCAAGTAATGGTTTGCACCATCAGAAAAATATCCAAAAGTTTCTGAAAGTTGATATTGTGCTTTACAGCCAGGATGGTTTCATTACGGTGATTTCACTCATGCAGCAGCCCCTTTGTTTCCAGGGAATATGCAAACAGCAGCTGAGAAATGCACTGAGTAGAGAGGTGAAAGAAACAGATTTTTTTCCAAACCGTTTGCAATTACAGTGATCCAAAGTGTGCATGTGCAAGCGTTGTGATAAAAGGTTAAGGTTTTAAAATCAATTCTACAGCTAGATTTGTCACTAGTCACTGACAAGGTCTGAAAAGTTGCTCAATCTAGGAAGAAAGTCAAGGTGATGGTATAGACAGCGACTGATTGACTGCAGAGGTTCAGAAATGCTTATCAATCAGAGCGAACTAGTCTTCTTCCTAAAGAGACCAGTGCTGAAACAGAGCTGCTTTAACAGGGTCAAATGGAGTCATAATCACACAGTATGAGAAGAATAAAGATTTTTATTTTTAGCATGACAGCATGTGAACCTGTTGTTGTTGTAAATTAAAATGCACATATGGACCTATGAATGAGAATGAGCATAATCAGTGACTGTAAACAGCAAAGATGCAGCACCGGTGCTTCCTCTCTGCCCTGATGGGTGCTGTGGAAGCAGAGTTAAACAACCACCTGCTGAAATCACCGCATTGTGAAAAACACAGTGAGTTTGAGTTTTGTTTCCCTGTGCCTCTGCTGATAGTGGATTTTTGTTACTTTGTAGACCCTTATATATACTGTACCCTTTCCACCCAGAGAGCTTCTTTTTTTCATGTTAAGCATTATAATTTACACTTTATACTATTTATCCCAGAGAGTGTCTTTTGTTTGTCTGTTGAAATCCCCTTTTACTTAGTCACAGATTCAGATTTAGCTTTTTCCCTGTGACTGGGTTTCTTTTTTTTTTTTTTTTTACATTATTTGGTGGGAGTCCAGTGTGTCTTTCTATCTGTTTAAACATTGCTATTCATTGCTACTATTTTTCTGTTCTAATTCTTTACTTTGAATTTTTTGTCTGCAGCTTTTTGTGTTTGGGTCCTTTTCCCTCCTTCTACTGCTCAGCAACTCAACCTCAGCAATCCCCCCCGACAGAACCTGACGCTTGTTGTTACTCTCTACAAATGACATCTATTTCCTGTCTGTCCATCCTGAAGAGGGATCCCTCCTCTCTTGCTCTTCCTCAGGTTTCTTCCATTTATTTTTCACTGTTCATTTTTTAGGGAGTTTTTCCTTCATATGATGTGAGGATTGTTTGTATAGGACAGAGGGAGACATATCATGTACCGATTGTAAAGCCCTCTGAGGCTAATTTGCATCATTATGCCATACAAATAAAACTGACTTGACTTGACAAAATGAAGAAAATAGTTATTTACTGTCAATGTGTGTTACAGCTCCTGCTGTCCAAATGTTACCTGACTGTGTAGACTGTGTTCACAGCAGAGTAGCAATGACTTGATTTGAATAGACTGTATTTTCCATCAGCAATGCACAGCATATTGTCTCCTGAGCAGATCAATGAGGCTCATAATAGGAGTTGGTCTTCACTGCTGTGATAACTGGATGAAGTAATTACACTAGAGAGAATGATCATAACAAGAAAGGAGGAATGCATTCCATTACAAGTTGTGTTTGTATTGACGTATATAATATAAGTCAGATCAAAGCTGGAGGGGGTGTGTTATGGAGATAGCAGCAATATAAAAGATATTCAAATATATCAGGTTGCTGTGTTAAACTGGGTAGGAACAGTGCAGCAGTCATAAGAGTAACAATGGTTTGGCACAGGGACGAGCATTACCTGTTATTTACCTATGATTGGTTGCTGCAATTTTCCTTTTGCGTATAAACACATGTAGTGAAAAGCCCTTTTCAGTGGTTGGAAGACTGGAAAGTACGTATGTATGTTTGAAAGCTTTATAAATCCTCGTCCATTTAAAATTTAGGCTTATAAAGTATATAAATAGCCACATTAGCAATTTAGCACCAGGTGCAAATAGTATTGTTACCTGGTGACACGTGGTACCTGACAGTTTTTTGACACCTCTCCCCCAGATCGGGGTGAAGTAGTCGTCAGCTTGGCGAGCCTGGGTCATTAAGTGTGAACACCTCAAAGACGCCAGTCAGAAGCTCGCCGTCATCTTGACTCTGAACTGAACTTCTAGCTAAATATCCAGTCTAGTCACACTGACCTAAAAAGTGAGAGCGGACATGACTGAAAGGAGCAGCAGCAGCAACAAAAATGATTTTTCTCTTTTTGTTCTTTCACTACAGGGTAAAACACAAACAACCAGGAGGGCTGCTTTCTGCTCTGTGTCCATGTTTAAAATGAAAAGCTCACTGACTGAGGTCCAGTCAGCCTCCTCTCACTAATTCCTGGTCAAAATGAGCCATTCATCTTTTTCTAGTGCAATGATCATTTGTTTACAGTGATCACTGAAACTGAAATCCATCTTCAAAGACAGCAGAAGAGTCTTTGTTCTAGTGTTTAGAAGGCAATATGTCCATGTTTTCATTCATATTGTCAGTCATATGGGCAGCACATTGGTGGTTAGCACTGTCGCCTCACAGCAAGAGGGTGCCGGGTTCGATTCCCGACCCGGGGCCTTTCTATGTGGAGTTTACATGTTCTCCTCATGTCTGTGTGGGTTCTCTCTGGTACTCCGGCTTCCTCCCACCATCCAAAAACATCCACGGGGATTAGATTAATTGGTTAATTTAAATTGACCGTAGGTGTGAATGTGAGTGTGAGTGGTTGTCTGTCTCTATGTGTCCTGTGATGAACTGGGGACTTGTCCAGGGTGTACCCTGTCTTTCACCCTAAGACAGCTGGGATAGGCTCCAGCCCCCCTGCGACCCTATGAGGATAAGAGGTAGATGATGGATGTCACTCATATTTACAGTGAAATACAGAAAAAATGCCAGGGACAGTTTTTTACAAGCCTGCACGGTGAGGTGAGAACCCAAATACATGACTCAGTGAGTTTCTGAAATAAAAAATGTATTTATTATTCACAAAGGGCAAATCATAATCCAATATACAAAAGATATAATAAAGTAGCACACCAAAATCATTAATTAATTTTGAGGAACAACTCAATTGACTATGGGGCAAATCAGCTGACCTACAAATAAAACAAAGACTATAGCTACAAACTCAAAGTGGCTATTAGAATAATTTCTTTTTCACAATATGGGGGAAAAAAATGATAGGTTAAACATTGTTGTGCCCTAGGATCACACAGGAAGGCACTGGACTCACAAACAAATCACAAAGAGGTTTTTAAAGGAAAGAGTTACAATACAAAAATAAGTATCACAAAGTACAAATAAAAGTCACAAGCATCACTTTAAGTAAACTTATAAAAGAAAATTGCATGCTTAGTTTTGAGAAAGCTAACTAGAAAACTGAACAAAAATACATTTCTGAAAAAAAGGGTTGAATCTCAAAGTCACTAGAAACACTGGAAATACTCGAATGACAAGGATGGCTGGTTGACCTGGTGTAGAAATGAAACAAGACAAACTGGCACAGGACAAGACAAGACACCACAAACAAAAATCTGTTTCATGACAAGCGAATGCTATAGTTATAGCATTAATAATATGACTATATCTCCTTTAGTTATTTGAGCTATCTTTCTCCACAAAATAATAAAAGCAAAAAAATTCAGTCAAACAACACTTCTCACTCCGCCAGCCAGTTTTGGCACCATGATAGACAGTTATGTTCCCGAGCTCTTAGATTTAAAATATCGACTCATGAAGCCTGAATTATTGTTGCCCTTCAAATGCCAAGCACCTTCCTGTGATGCAAGACTCCAGCCAAGGCTTCATTCACACCCACTACCTCCAAATCACCATGCTGTCAGCCGTGAAACCATGGCAACAGGCATCACAGTCTCCCAACACACTCAAACATTCACATGCATTTGCATGCACATGAACATTCCTTTTTAGGATTATTCTTTTTATGAGTCTGCAGGTAAGCAGCTGTATTCATTATGAGATTGAGCTTTGATATGTATAAACTGTGTAGTCTATATAGAGCTCATTAATTTGTGCATTATTGGTGTCAGTGTTTTCTCCTTTTTGTCTTATATCACTGTATTCATCCCTGTTAATGTCTGGGTAAGAATAAAAATATAATCTGAGATAGCTACAAAGAAAATATTTAATGAACAGACACATACAAAAAATAGCTTCCAAAATAGTGAAATGGTCTGGGGCATGTCAACTTAAGACAGTCTTTTGAAATGTATTTGGAAATGAAAAGTAACTGTAGCTTCATAATGAAAAGAAGACATCAGGCAAGAATTATTATGGTATAGTTACTTTCTACTGTGTTCCTGTTCATGATAAACAACACATTTACCCCAAATCACTAAAATATTGAAATTTTGATATGAGAATTGATTTTAGAAGATATATATCAGGAATCAACAAGATCAGTATTGATCCACACACCACGAGTGTTCAGCCATACAGGAACCAGCTTGAAACTCAGAGAGCCAACAGTCACCAGAGACTGAACAGGTGGTCAGAAGACAGTTGGTTCGGCTCTATCCGAATCCCAGACGACTCCCATGAAACTTTCTGGAAAAAAAAGCTCTCCCTGCTGTGAGTCACCAAACTATGATTTTAGCTCTCTCTATGAAATAGTGGCTGCAGAAAGGGGAAAAAAGACTTGAACTCCAAAACGCAGCACTATTTGTATATTGTATTTTAAAAAATACCTTTTATTTTTAGTGTGCAAAAAAGATAAGATAAGACAACAGTGGAATTTACAGTGTTACAGTAGCAAGTGGATAGAACAGCAGCATAATAAGGGCCTATATAAAAAAAAAAAAAAATCAATGTGTTAAAAGTAAGTAGGTAACATTCATAATAAGTAGGGAAACAAGCAATAAACAAACAGTGTATTCAAAAGATTTATGTGCAGGACTGATCAGTGGTATAAACTGAATAAGTTACAGTGTATAAATGTCTAAATAAACAAGAGACCAGATGGAAAACAAAGTCAGTACTAAACAATATAAACCAACCAAATAGACCAAGTATTGCACTAAAAAAAGACAGTGATATTGCACATAGTAAATTGTTAAATTAAATTATTGCACATGAAAGAGGTGCAGCTCTCCATATTTCATTCTGTCTGTTGTGGTGTGAGTGGTTACATGGAGCAGTCTGACCACTGCAGGAAGAAAAGACCTGCGATATCTCTCCATGAGACACCAGTCTGTCTCTGAACAAGCTCTCCAGTGGTGTTAATAATCTCCTGCAGAGGGTGGGACATGTTGTCCATCAGAGAGGACAGCTGAGCTACCATTCTCCTGTCCACCACCACCTCCACAGGGTCCAGAGGGCAGTCCAGCACAGAGCTGGCCTTCCTCAGTGTAGCAGATGATGATGATAAAACAATAAACTGAGCTGATAATGAAGGCAATCTCTAATTTCTCAATCTTCTACCAGAAACCTCATGTGACCTCTGAGGCCATTGAGTGCTCAAGTCTTAGTTCATGACTGGCCTGAACAAACTCTAGAAACAACAAGTTATACCTCTGTTCGTTTGTCTGGTTTATGAGTCCAGGTCACTTTCTGTGACATTTGTCACACCAAAGAGTGGGAAAAGACTTTCATAATGCATTTCAGCCAAACTAGCTCGCTAATTTGCAGCGTTCATGGAACTTTTGACCGCAAAACAACAAAGGTAAGACGTGTGCAGAGATGTCTGTAGTGTGAGAGATGTCTGCTCTTCTTCTACACTCCTCTTCACTACTCATCGGTACTTGCTTTTCCTCTCTCTGGTCCACATACTGGAGACAGGGAGTGTTAATGACCCACAGACAGAGACTTCTTGCTCTTCCATCAGGATGGCCACCACAGGCCCAGTGCCTCATGCCATGATGAGACAGCCTCTCCAGACCTTCAAACATACTCTAAATATGACTAAAGGGAAGAAAAGGGTACAGCGACTCGCTGTACAGCCGACCACATCCAAAGACGTCCAAAGATGTCCAAAGATGGCCAACAAGAGCCACTGATGGAGAGAAGCCACTCAAGCCAACGTCTTCTCCGTGGGATCCAGCAGATCCAAAAGGCTGAGGTCCAGACAGAACCTGTAGCCAGTCCCCTGCAACACCTCTATCTATCTACGAACTGTGATATAATACAAATACAGTTTCATATGTGAAAGAGTTGAGATGATTAGATAACTAAATTAACTAAACCGGTTTAGAGCTAATCTAGATGACAGATTTACATTAATGCTTACAATACTTAAACTCATAATATTAAACTGCTTCGCAATCTTCTCTGATGCCTCTTAAACTCTCAACTGCTGAATGGTGCACAAACCCTCAACTGAATGTAGTCAGGTCAACTGGTTAACAGATATAAATCAATTAATCTAGCTGATCACATTGAATTATCCATCCATCCATTATCGACCGCTTATCCTCATAGGGTCGCGGGATTGAATTAATATCATTTATTCATATATTGTGTTCAATCATTTTAATTATTTTCTATTAGTTTAGTCATGTAGGTATGAGCCTTCCTCTAAAGTTACGGAGCGGCCGCCATCGTTTCTCCTCGCTAACTTTCACAAACAAACCTGACAAAGTTAGGAGCAAAGCACGGCAGCTGCTCTGTGTGTTGGCTGCTTCAACGAGTACAGGAAGCTATTTTTATTCTGTTCATCCTCTGAAGGCCCAGTGGATTGATTCATTTTAGATGGAAATGTAGCAAGAGAGCTTCCCAAAGTTTAGCATGTGTGCGCTCATCATCTCACAAAGCAGACTTCACTAAGCAGCTGAAGATGAAGCATGGATCTGCACCAACTGTCTGGGACACAGCTACAAACGTGGAGCTGTAAGTTATTTCATCCTGTGTTGCTTTACTGTGTAGCTCTACTTAGTGCGATGGCCTGTAAACATGTCACTGTAATGTTGGCACTGCAGCTACCGGAGGGTAGCTCTGGTAGCTGCAGTGCTAAACGGAACATGTTTATCAGGGCTGAGTTTGGAGTAATACACTTTGAATACAATATTGTTGGACATCTGAGACCTATATAAAATTGCCTAAAAAGTGCATAATAGGAGGACTTTCACAAAAATGGGTGGCGCCCTGGTAATTTCTACTATTAAAAGTCATATAAAGTGTCATCACTGTCACTTGTCACATTTTACGTCGATTCATGGTTGATGATTAATAACGTCAGAGTTATTGGTTATAAATACATATTTTGATATTAATTAATGGTTGATTATTGAATTCGCTCCAAGTAATAACACTACAGCAGTCTGTTCAGTCTCTTCCTGTCCAGACCACTCCAAAAAAGATGGCTGATGCCACCACAGAGTCATAGAAGAACTTCACAAGCGTTCCCCTCCACTTCAAAAGACCAGAGTCTCCTGAGCACATAACCTGCTCTGTCCCTTCTTGTACATAGCATCTGAAGTGTTGGACTAGTCTAGTTTGTTGTTGAGGTGAAACCAGAGGTTGTGCTAGAATTCTTTGTTGTCTGCCATTTTGACTGACAGGGTCAGACTAATCCTGTCATAATCTATTTTAACTGTCACTTTCTTTTTTTTCAAACGATAATAATGACATTTTCAATTTTAATTTAATTTTCATTCTTATATCATGAATATTCACTCTAAACAGTTTAATGCTCATTTCTGCGTTTGTGCATCCTCAAACAAATCACTTACTTCTGTTGTTCTTTTTACATACAGCATGTCGCAGAACGTGTTTCCATCCTCCCTCCTCAGCCAGGAGAACTCCTGCTCCTACTGAACTCTGACCTCCCTCCTGACCTCCATGCTCCCTCTGTTGTTGCCAAGGGCTGATTACTTGTTTGTCCTTCATCCTCCACAGTATCAGTGTCTTTTTAAACATCATCATCATTATTGGGCTTTTTGAAGAAACTTTAGTAAAGTTAGAAAGTTATTGGCAGATGTGAACTTCCTGGATCAATCCATCAAATCTAGTATGATCTAAAGATGCAAACGATGCATTTCTGCAATGTTGATGATGTACATGATGAGCTAGTGTACAACCGTATTTTTACCGAAATGATGCATCCCTGGTGCTCCATGGAAAACACCGTGTCAGACTGACACCTCTGGGCCCTCATGTACTCTGGACAATTGGTGAGGTATTCCAAAATCCAGGGGCCTTATTTCTCATTGTGGATGTTTTTCACTGCTTTTTCCCCTATTTGTGCATACACACTTTCCTCCAGCATATTTGTGATCTATTAAGAAAAACCTGAGGGGAAAAAGCACGGACATTTACGACCAGTCTGACCGTGGCATACCAGAGGAAGAGCTTGGACATCAAGGCACGTTTCATCTTCTACATTGGGTCTTTGCTGCCTCAAATGTGACTGTAATGATCCACACTCACTAAATAACACATCATCAAACCAAATGCCAATAATGTATGATCACTGTCATCAAGATGTGATCAAGCATCAGGACCAACAAGATCTGCTGGCCAATGAGCTGAATTGGGTCCAGCATTGGAAAGGAGCGCCCGCAACACCCACGCCATATCAGTGCCAACACAGGTAGGTCCATGGACCACATACAGTATAACAATGAATAATAATGATGGCAAGACAGCACTGTATAAATGTAGAGAGATGATGAATGTGCTGTTTATATTTGGATATACTTAAGTGACCCACATGTTTTGGCATACAGTAGGTATTGACTGTTCTAAGTTTCCTATATAAACACAACATAATGTTGCTTCCTTGTGGCACCCACTGCATTCACTGCATTTGTAACTTCCAACCACACTGCGGTTTTTCGTTTGTTACTAAGGCCGGGCTGTGGCTGATAGATGAGATAATTTTCGGCATTATATTGTGTTTCTGTGTTTCTCTACATGTTCTTAGTTATTTGTTCTTGTTCCTAAATGAGCCTTATGATAAATATACTATAGATATAAAAAAAAATAATATGCGATTGTAGTAAAGATGTTTGTCAACTGTAATAGTAATCATACAGACTTAGTGCAAAGACCTGCCAAAGAGGACGGGTTTTTTTTTGCACCTCGCCATCAAGCATATTGATCTCTGTGTCCGAAAAGTTTCGTTTTTTTTATTTGTTTGTTCGTGTTGATTGGAGGGATATGAGGTGTGCTTATGTCCGCACTTTTCTCGACTTAGGTGTGAATTCCATCCATCCATCCATTACCATCCATCTACCTCTTATCCTCATAGGGTCGCGGGGGGGCTGGAGTCTATCCCAGCTGTCTTAGGGTGAAATCAGGGTACACCCTGGACAAGTCGCCACCTCATCACAGGACACATAGAGACAGACAACCACTCACACTCACATTCACACCTACGGTCAATTTAAGTTAACCAATTAACCTAATCCCCATGTATGTTTTTGGATGGTGGGAGGAAGCCGGAGTACCAGAGAGAACCCACGCAGACACAGGGAGAACATGCAAACTCCACACAGAAAGGACACGGGCCCAGGATTCGAACCCGGTACCTTCTTGCTGTGAGTGAGGCGACAGCGCTAACCACTACACCACCTACACAGCCTCAGCTGTGAATTATCAATGGAAATTACACTTATCTGTGCACACACAAAATGTCATAGATCTGAAAAGGGTGTATTTTATAGTGTGTACGCCATTTTTGGATTTTTCCATGTACGACAGATTTAACGGAAGATCGTCCATGACCTGGACCACACCACAGCATGGGTGTTGTTGGAAAAATAAACATGATTCTCACAGTGGCCCTAGCCATTTCCAGGTGAAACAGGGACCTCTGAAAAAGGTGAATGACAGCGTCATCCACCCTGATGCCAGGCTGAGAAGCAAACAGCAGCAGATCCATCAATGGTCCAACCAGGGTTCGAGGCGTGAGCAATCACAAGGGGGAAGGGGGGTGGACGCAACGTTTTCTGTATACGGAGTTGCAAGGAGGAAGGAGCCATATTTTTTTTTTATTTCAAGTTAATTGCAAATTTTAGCTTATTGCAGTTTACTTTTGTTTATAGTAGGGCTGTCAAAATTAGCATGACAGTAACTCTACTTGGCCTGAAATGTGTTGTCAGAGATGTGCTGGCAGGTCATGAAGCAGAACTCCATTCAAAATATCAAGGAAACTAACAACACGGTCATAACTGACAACCAAACATGCTGATAAAATTAAACATCTTTTCCAAATCTGTCCAAGCTTCTCCTGTAATTCAGAAAACAAATAATACATCCACATAAATATGTATATATGTGTACATACATATATATATATATATTTATGTGTGTGTGTGTGTGTGTGTGTGTGTCAAGTCATGTGCTAGCTGGCAACCTGACTCTGAGTTGCCAACAAAAACTGAACATCTAGCCTGCTAAATATCCAGTCGAGTTGAGCTGACGTAAAAAGAGCTCAAGCCAATGAGAGCAGACGTGAGGAAGTGGAAAGGAGCGGCAGCTCGGCTGCAGAGCAGCAGCAACAGCAACATAATAACAACTTTTCTCTTTTTGTTCTTTCATTATATGGTTACACAAACAACAAGGAGGGCTGAGTTCTGCTCCATGTCCATGTTTGCACTGAAAAGCTCAGATGTTGACTGAGGGCCAGTCAGCCTCTTCTCACTAATTCCTGGTCAAATGAGCCACTGGTCCTTTTCTGGCACAAATGATTATGTGTCGAAAAGGACAAGCAGCTCATTTGACCAGGAATTGGTAATTGACAGCTACGCCTGCTGATGGAGAGTCGTTTAATGTGAACACTCCCATCATCTACCAGTCATGTAGTGCGAACACCCCAAGACTCTGACTAGAGAGCAGGAAGTCGCACACTGTGAACAGCATGGAGAGTCAACAACTCTGACAGTCATGTAGTGTGAGCAAGGCTTAAGCTCCTGTTTGGATGGTGTAAACCTGGTCCAGTATGTTGTTTCCGCGTGTTGGAAAGTCTATATTTTTGTGTAGTTTTGGAAACATACTCTTTGGGTCTGCATGGTTGAAATTACCAGAAAGGCATCCGGGTGGGCTGTCTGCTGCTCATGATACAGTTCATTCAATGCCTCACTCCTGCTGTTGCCACTGGCATTCGGAGGAATGCCAACAAGCAGTATGGCTTGGCAGATAGGATGGTCATCATTTAATGACCATAAACTCCACAGATATTAAGCTTTATTGTTTGCAGACCACAGCAGCATCACAACACCAGGCACTGTTGATGTAAACACAGAGTCCCCGCCATGTCTTCCCTTCCTCGGTGAGAGCTCTGTCTGCTCCATAGCAGGCTCGAGCTGAATGTCGTGGTCCGCAACGCTGTTAAGTTTTCGTGAACACATAAACACAGCACTCTCTCACAGCCCTCTGGATTGTCCAAAGCAGATGTAAATAGTCCAGGTCATTGTCCAAATAGTGTACATTTGCCATCACGATGGTGGGAATAGCTGGCTTGTGTGGGCTAGCTCCTAGCCTGGCTCGGATACCTTTGGGCTTACCCCGCTTCGCATCACTTATGTCGCAGGCCAGTCAGTCAACATCAAAAACTTTCTGATCATCTTTATTTTATGTTCATCCATTTGACTTGATTCTGACTCAGATATCGATAAGCTCATTGGGTCCATATAAACTGCGATGCTGCGTGAGATGAATGAAACACCACAGGAAATAATTCATACGCTGTAGGTGCATTTTAATTCCTTCCAATGCTGTCGTCTGTTTTACTCACTTTTGTTCTCTGTCACAACACTCGCTCAAAGAGGAGATGGAAATTTACATTAAACTGGATTAAATGCCCTCAGAGTACATTATACAAAGCCCGATCCATCCACAGGAGTCTCACAAGATTAATTTGGTTCAATAATAATTCCAAACGGCGCTAAATGACTCACACAATGTGAGCACAGGACAGTATCGACAAGGGGGATGTTTAATTATGATAAGCAAGGAAAATCAAATTTATCATTTAAGAATTTTAATTGATTAATTCAAATCCCCCCTTTTATTGTCGGAGATAGAGAATGAGTGCTGAAAGGAATATTAGGAGAATTATGAAATGAAGCTCTTGCATTTGAAATGAAAGATGTATTAGTTTAGAGGAGACTGGAAAGACTCTTTTGTCCTCATAGAGCCACAGTTACCAGCAGTAATTACACAACCATTTGCCTGAAAATCCATCCTCCTTCCTTCCAAGTGCAGTGTTTATCATTTGCATTTACTGTAAATGCAGTCATTATGAAAGGGTCATGATTTAGGGATCATAATCTGCTGACTTCATAAACATCCTTCAGCTCAGCAGTGATGAAATAAAAAGTCCTCTAAGCTAAGCAAATTTTGCAGATAACTATGGTTTTATGAACAGATTTAATGGTATTTATATTCTGAATGGAACTAAATGATCCATCCACTGTAAACAAAGACTGCTTCTTTCCATTTCTGGAGGATTATCATTTGTATTATTACTATAAGAGCATGAAACTTTGTGTGCGTAGGTTTCACTTCAACATAAGTGAGGAAGTGAACTTTTTATTTTATGCCTTCTGGGAAACTTTTATGCAACAATTTATGGTGGAAACATCTTTAGTTATGAAAAGAAAAGAGTTCAGGCACAAGGTGACACTAGAAGATATAATGGCTCGACTCTATTATTTCAAATATGTATTTTGCTGTGTGTAGTGTTGGCATATGAAGAGAGCATTGCTGATGTTTACCTCAACAGTTTGCACATACGCTAAAACAATAGTCCTCAGTAGCTGACATAGCACAGCTCTATAGCATAGATTACATTCATTTACTGCCTTTTTAACTGTGATGTGTCTTTTGTTTAGATGTGCATAACACCTATTTACCTTAATATATTCATTTTAATTCACTTGTAAACATCAGCATGGCAACACGTGCATATCACAACCAACTCTAACAGGGACAATAAAGGCAACATTGCTAACAACACAAACAGTGTTAACCAGGGACAGATTTATCAGCTGAAAGCAGAGCAGAGCCACAAGCTCGCCACAAGGGGAGAGAGACTTTATTCTCTGCTCATATAGTTATCATACCGTATATAAAGGAATATACACACAATGTTTAAAGGTCATCTATTATGCAAAATTCATTTTATAAAGGTAGTATAACAGTAGTATGTGTCCCCATAGCCTGTGAATGAGGCCCCAGAAGTCTGTCACCTACTTCCTCTGCTTGATCCTCTTCTTTGCCAATGTGTGCTGAAACAGACAAGTCGAAAATCTCCCCCTTATCTATATAGATGAGAAGAATGTCCCTCCCTCCAGTAGAGGACACTGCTTCCCCCGAGTATGAGACCTCCTCTAAAGTTACCGAGCGGCCTCCATTGTTTCTCCTCAATAACTTTCTCAAACAAACCTGACAAATTTAGGAGCAAAGCACAGCTGCTCTGTGTGTTGGCTGCTTCAACGAGTACACGAAGCTATTTTACTCTGTTCGTCCTCTGAAGACCCAGTGGATGATTTATTTTAGCTGGAAATGTAGCAAGAGAGCTTCCCAAAGTTTAGCATGTGTGCACTCATCATCTCACAAAGCAGACTTCACTAAGCAGCTGAAGATGAAGCATGGATCTGCACCAACTGTCTGGGACACAGCTACAAACGTGGAGCTGTAAGTTATTTCATCCTGTGTTGCTTTACTGTGTAGCTCTACTTAGTGCGATGGCCTGTAAACCTGTTCCTTTAATGCTAGCAGCTGCAGCTACCGGAGCTACCCTCCAGAGGTACCAGTAGCTCCGGTAGCTGCAGTGTAAACAGAACATAATTAATAGGTCATCACGCTAAGTAGAGCTACAATGCAAAATGGATTAACTTACATCTTCCACACCTGTAGTGTCCTGGACAGTTGGTACTGATCCATGCTTCAGCTTCAGATGTGTAGCCAAGCATAATCTGTATGGGCCTATGTTTACAAAGCAGTCCAGAGCTCGGTTAGCACTGCAGCTAACTGAGCTCCGTCATAGAACAATGTATTCTATACAGTCCAGATCCTCCCAGTACTTTATTTCTCCTGTGGTATACTTGTCATCTTAGTTAGCTCAGTTAGCTACAGTGCTAACACTACAGGGACATGTTTACAGAGAGAGCACTGCAGCTAACAGAGCTGCGATTGCTGCAGAGCTAATTAATATCAGGAGACATTCAACATAAACTCTGCGAGCACAAGACTGAAGGTGAAATGAGGCCCCGTGAATATGTCGAGTCTTTCTGGCAAAATGCTTCACCAAAGGCTGATCAGACAAAGCCCCATTTAACAACTCACTCAAGAAAACTGACATTTGCTGGTATGGTACATGGTAGATCTATAATTATTCCAGCATTACATCAAAATTATCATTTGAGGTATTGTAAAGCTTGATGACAAGCATAATCTATCCTGATCATGGTATACTGACAAAGTAACATTGATGGTACATCAAAGTGGTCAGTGGTGATATATTAATAAATCATTTTAGTGTGTGGCTGTTTTTATGGATAAATAATTATAAGAAGTGCTTGTTTGACTGGATTATAATTGAGATTGGGGAAGTTGGGTGGGGGATTGTTTTACTGATTTTCATCCAGGAATAAAATTCAGGCGATTTCTTCATTTTGAAACAACTTCCCCAGCCTTTGAAAATATTTGTTTGCAGGGGACTGAAGTGCTGATTTAAACAGATGAGGATATAGATTTTTGTAAGTATGCCAATATTGTAGTGGATCACATAACAAGGCAATCATGTGATTTGAGAAAACAGGGCTTCGTTTGCCTTTTGTCACGTGATACTGAGACAAACGATACGGGCCTCGAGGCAGGCTTCATCTGGACACGCCCCCTTTGCTCGACACAGGCTTCGGGGCTTCAGTGTCGGACGTAACATCACTACTAGGCTAGGCTCCACCCAGAGGTCTGCGTTTAATAGACACTGCGGTGTCTGTGTTTGTTTGCCTATTTTCATGACGTTTTTTTGGAGCAGTGATTAGCACTGTCACCTCACAGCAAGAAGGTACCGGGTTCGATTCCCGGCCCGAGGTCTTTCTGTGTGGAGTTTGCATGTTCTCCTCATGTCTGTGTGGGTTCTCTCTGGTACTCTGGCTTCCTCCCACCATCCAAAAACATGCATGGGGATTAGGTTAATTGGTTAATTTAAATTGACCGTAGGTGTGAATGTGAGTGTGAGTGGTTGTCTGTCTCTATGTGTCCTGTGATGAACTGGAGACTTGTCCAGGGTGTACCCTGCCCCCCCCCGACCCTATGAGAGGATAAGTGGTAAAAAAATGGGTGGATAGATGGCATGTTGTGCTGTTGACTCTACTAAGGATTAAAGAATTATATGTTGTATTTTTTTTTCGTTGTGTAAATATCTAGTAGTATTTTACCTATAGACTTTATAAAAAAAGAGTTTACCTGGATGCTACCACTTATTGGTATGTGTCGGCATATTTCGCCGAAGGCTTATAATGACTTTATTGCCGACTCATGGTCCCTGCTGTTACAGACAGATGACCAGAGCATGCTGAGTCCGTTTAGTGCGGGAATACAACCTTATTCCTTATCATTGTTCTGTTTAAAAAGTCAGACGTTGCATGGACAGAGATGCTCCGTCAGAAAGTGGCTGCTGTTGTTTATGTGCTGCTGTGCTGGGTAACGTTAGTGGATGGAGGCAGTGTTGAAACCCGTTAAATAACATGTTAAACAAAATAGTACAAATGAATTTCCCCCATACTCCACCAAATCCTGCAGCTCCACCTAAAAACTCTCAATCTGAAGAGGTGATTTTTAAAACACAGCAACAGCATTATGATCTGTTTTTGCTTCCAGTAGCTGCTTGCTAGCCTAGCCTAGCTGATTAGCTTAGAGTTTCTGCTTCTCCTCCAAATATGGAAAGTACACGCCCACTGAAATCCAAGATGGCAAAGTTCAAATGTCCATGATAGGAGCACAAAATTGACTCCCCCAAACCAATGTGTGACATCACGGGTGCTACGTCCATTCTTTTTACAGTCTATAAAGTAAACAGAAGTGCAAGGCAAGGGGAGAGAGAGCCACGTCCTGTCTCCAGAGAGGGGGCGTGGTCAGACACAGCTCAGGAATATTTAAAGGTACAGACACAGAAACAGTGAGTTCTCAGCAGAGATCAATACAGTGATTTTTAACTGGCTGCAATTCAGGACCAGGGCTGAGTTTACACACTTTGAATACAATATTGTTGGATGTCTGAGGCCTATATAAAATTGCAGAACAAGTATGAGACCTTTGAGAGCAATTCCACTTGTCCTTTATTCCACTGTAAATCAATCAAGCTGTGTGACACGACTGTTTAGATTCAAGATTCAAAGATTTTATTGTCATTGTATTTCTACAATGAAATTTTGATGGCACTTAAAACTAAACAAAACAAGACGAAACAAATGAAACAGCTTGACACATTACAATACTATACAGTATATAAACAATACACAATAAATAAAGGTTAAAAAAAAGCTGGATGAAACAAAGTTTAAGGAAGGACTTGGCACGCTTATTTTAATTTTATTTAAATTATTTTATTTTTTTAACTGATCTGGTAACCAACAAGATTAAAATGCACTATTGAGTCTTCAGATAGCCCCCTGTCTTTCAGCCAATCAAATGCTAGCACCGTCATGAGTTCTATCAAACATGGATAGGGACAGTTCTGTCCTGTAAAAATATTCCTTTGTCCCTACTGTCCCTCCACCCTTGAACCTTGAGGTGCGGTTACAAAGGATGGTACGTGAGATTCATTGTTAAAGGTACAATATGAAAGAAATTAAATTAAAATGTTAAATCATAAAATGGCCTTGATATGTCACCAGACATTAAGAAATCATGTTCATTTCAAATACTTATATTACTGATAACAGTAGTCCAGGATATTCTCATTTAAAAAGCCAAGTTGCAGCCCTCAACTTATGTTGATGTTGTCATGTTGTGTTTTGGTCTGATGCTCCACCCTCCACCTATCTCCCAATCACCAAGTCAGTAGTGTGTCAGCATCTCTGCTCTAGTTAGCACAGCTGCAGCTACGAACGTGTCGGATAAATAATGTCTAACGCTACAAAACCTAAAAGACCTTGTTATGAATCCGAAATACGTTGTGACAAAGTCTGAAATAAAACAAGGATTTGTATAGCAGATGCCTTTGAAAGACTGAGACGGCTGAAAGCGGACGGGAAGCAGCACTCCCAATCGGCCACTCTCACCGCATACCCCCCGTCCACCGCCCCGGAGCCCCTCTCACTTTCCCCCAGCCCTCCACAGCTCTCCTCTGGTCCATTTCACTCCTTCTAAGTATCCATGATGATGCCCAAGGTGGCTGCTTTTCATTCACTGTAACACTTTCCATTCCTATTGGATCCTTAAGCCAAGCTGGCAACCTCTAGTCAGGGTGAAAGTGAGGGAAGACACCACTCTACAGTAATTTGAAAGTCAATGCAGCACCAGTTTTGGCCACCATCCTACATATGGTTCCTTTAACTTAAATGAGAGACACGACTAGACTGCTGATTAAATTATCTTTCTTAGTATTCCCTCACGTCCAACATGTTGGCACCATCACTGGACACACACTGAAATTTCTCTGTAGTCCAAATGAAGATTTCAAATCAAAACAGTTGGACTCTCCCCAGAGCATTGCAAGAGAGAGATGTTGGGATTTAAAATGTTCCAAACTGAAGTTCATGTGCAGCTCTCCCATTTAAGACATCATACTATTGGCCACATTCACCCTGTATAATTTGAAATCCCTTTTTCATTGACTCTGCTTCTTTCTTCAAATGTGAGGCAGTGTACCAGCCATCTGTCTTGCTTGGCAATTCTTACATCATGTTGCTATACATACCCTAAACAGAGCTTGCACCCCATTATCATTCAATCACTCAACAGACAAGTGAAAAATAGCCTTTTTAGGAGACTGGGTTTTCAGTTGACTCCAGTATAAATCTAATATGTTGGGTACTTCCCTTTTGGAGAGCAGAGGTGTGGCACACATTTTCTGCCCAAATAAGGGATCCTGTGAGAGGGCCAAGTGGTCATACAGATAAAATATGACAATTTTTTGTAACTTCCAGACTGAGGTTGCAGGTCTGTCTTTAACATTTACATTTTACATCTCATGAAACCTCACAAAGGTCATCAAAAATGCTCTGACGAGGCAATATTCTATAGATGCTTCCCACATGGAGATGAGCTGTGACAGTTCACTTTGGGCTTGTTGATGGCTTGCTTTTACTTATCAAATTGCCCAGTGGACCTGATGAGCCAGCTTTTGTTAGCTGTAAAAGCTTTCATGCCATTAACACACAGGACTGCGGGGACAACAAAAAATAGTTCATACAACATTTAGGTGGCAAAGTGTGTCAGGGTGGCTGAAAGCAGCACAAGGGGAAAAGGACCCAAACACAAAAGCCAGGGACCAAAATTCAAAGTAAAGAATGTCTTTAATTGCAACAGTGAAAACAACAATGATCTTAACCAGGAACGATTAAATATATACTTAAAAGCCCTTACGGGGGAAAGCAAAAGCTGACTGTGAATAAGGAAATAGATAAATAGACAGACAAAAGGCGCTCACGGGGAGGTAAGTGTGATGAATAAATTAACAGACAAAACTCCGTAAACACAGCACGCTCACACAGAGGGAAACCAAAAAGGATCATGGTAATGGTATAATAATCAAAATTAAAACACTCTCTGTGAGGGAAGTGTATAATCAAAAGATAAAGAACACTGAGTTAAAATATACTATGGTACTAGTCTTTATGTAAAGAGTCCACACAGGAGGACCCTGTTAGAACTTGGGGACAACATTAGAAAGAACCAAACAGCACAAGTCCAGGTGATCAAAAAATGTATATATTTACTCAACTCCAATTCACTTGACTGACAACGTAAGAAACTGGAAACCATTTCCCTCACTAAAGGTGAAATAAAGAAAAAAAAAGACACACGGTGTCACAATAACATTGACACTCTCAGATTCTTCGTTTATGGTTTATGTTTATTTTGGTGAGCATTTCTAATCACTGTCTCTGTGAGGTCCACTTCCTGGAGGCATGGTTGCATGGAATCATAGACTGTATATAAAGAGTGGACTGAGCTATCGTGACATCACCCGTTGGTTTGTGGACAGCGGCAATGAAGCCAATACGGAAGTGACTAAACTTGCATTCTCTCAACCACCCAGCAGGGGGCGACACTGGTGGTTTCAAAAAGAAGTCCGTTTCCATTCATGTGTATGGGAAATTTACCATTTTCTCTCCTGCTGTATTACCTCTGTAAACACCCTAAGTACAAGTTTTTGGTCTCAATTGATAGTTTAAATAATGTTTTAATACATCAGGATGTTCATTTACTGAATTATGGTCTAATATATGGTGAAAATAACACATAAAGCTGTGGGGCGTGGCTACTGTGTGATTGACAGGTCTCTGAGTATGCTGAGTCATGGCACTTTATTTTTTATGCCAGTGCAATCTCCATGAACTTGTTCTATCCATGGACTGTTCTGTCAGTCTTAGCAGCCTGCCTTACTTCATCTGAGGAGTCACTGGCACCGTTTACCGGTAAGTAATGTCATGATAATGTTGTGAGCCAGAATTTCAGTTAATATCACAGAAATCACGGAGACTCATCGCTAATCAAGCTAGCTCGTCGCGTTAGCTGATAGCATAGTGGCTGCTACACTAACGGTACCTGTAACTTGTCGCAATGGGCTGCTGACCCTATTATATAGGTTAACTTTGTCTATAGAGTGTTTGTCTATAGTGTGTGTGTGTGTGTGTGTGTGTGTATATATACAGTCATGGAAAAAATTATTAGACCACCCTTGTTTTCTTCAATTTCTTGTTAATTTTAATGCCTGGCTCAACTAAAGGTACATTTGTTTGGACAATTATAATGATAACAACAAAAATAGCTCATGAGAGTTTAATTTAAGAACTAAGGATTATTCATTTTCCATGGTTTTCTTGATAATAACCAAAATTACTTAAATTCTTACATCAATAGCTATGGCATTGTACCGCCAAAAACTACTTTTAAGCATTCCATGTTTTCTTTTCTGTGTGCTTTAAACACATGATACACACAAGAGTTAATACTTGATTGCATAACCATTGTTTTTGATGACTGCAGCCATGCGTCTTGGCATGCTCTCCACCAGCTTCTGACATTGTTCTGCTGTCACAGCAGCCCATTCCTGTTGGACAAATTCAAACAAATTTTCTTTGTTTTTGGGCTTGTGGTTCTCCATTTTGAGTTTGATGATTTTCCACAGGTTTTCAATTGGATTAAGATCTGGTGATTGAGCAGGCCAAGGCATGGTGCGAATGTTGTGGTTCTCCATCCAGGCTTTAACTGACCTTGCCGTGTGGCAAGGGGCATTGTCTTGTTGGAAAATCCAGTCATTCGAGGCAGGAAAGAGTTTTCCAGCTGATGGAAGAAGACTGTTTTCAAGGGTAGTCCTGTACTTGACCTGGTTCATTCGGCCTTCACACAATTGCATTTGCCCTGTTCCACTCAGACTGAAACAACCCCAGATCATGACTGATCCACCCCCATGTTTTACTGTAGGGGCAAGACAATCTGGGTTGTAAGCTTCTCCAGGCTTCCTCCTAACCAGTAAGTTGGCTGGAGTGGGCATCAATTCAAAATTGGATTCATCACTGAAGAGAACCTTAGCCCAATCATCAACAGTCCAATCCTTGTGGTCTCGAGCAAAGAGTAACCGGGCCTTCCTCTGCCTTTCATTGATGAAGGGCTTCTTGCGTGCTCTGTGTGACTTCAAACCAGCTTCAACAAGTCGGTTTCGAACTGTCCTTGCCGAGCAAGTCACATTTCTCGACAGTGCCCACTCATTTTTAAGGTCCCTGGAGGTCTGACGACGATTCCTGACACAGGAACGGATGAGTGCACGGTCATCTCGTGGGGTAGAAAGACGTTTCCTGCCACGGCCAGGTAGCAATTTGGTAGTGCCATGTTCAGCTTGTTTTTTTTTTTGTTGGAATGAACGGCTGTCTTGGAGATCTTCAGTTTTTTCACTACCTGTCTCTCACTCATGCCAATTTCCAGCAGTGCCAAGATGGCTGCCTTTGTTGCTTCACATAATTCTTTTGTTTTAGGCATTATGTGAGAGCTGACAACTTCTGAGTTGTGCTACGGCTTGAATGTAAGCAGGAAACCACTCTAGGCCTTTGCATGTGCAGTGCTGCTTGTGACATGAAATGGCCTCTTATATACCCTGGGAATCAATTAAGCTTAAGAATGTCAAATAGGACATAAAGTATTATGTGACCAGCTGCATTTTTTGTTGTGTTCATTGTATTATACGTTTAGTGGTACCAGATATTAGAATGAACAAGAAATTGAAGAAAGCAAGGGTGGTCTAATAATTTTTTCCATGACTGTATATATAGCTGTCTCGCTAACTGTGAGCTATTATTACCGTTTACTCTGACATTGCCTTTTAAAAGTGATTCTGCAAATCTCTGCACCTAACTCACTAATTTAGTGAACGGTATTGACAGTAAACTGAAAAACGGGGATTGTCACTGTCGTTAATAAATGTCAGATAACTCTGAGATTGACACCCTCACATAAGGTTTGACACTCCTGGGGTCCGTTTCACAAAGCAGGTTGAACAAACTCTGACTGTAACCCTGAACTCTGAGTTGATCTGATCTGAGTAGTTTCACCTGGAGTTAAGCGCTTGCACCACACCTACAAAAAGCCAGCATCAATGGAGCTCTGATTCGATGAGTCACCATGACAACGTGGAAGCGGAAGGCTGCATTTTTCACCTCACTTGAATTGGAAATCTTAATGCGCTCGTATGGTGAGTTTGAACATGTTTTTAGAAAGAAGTGTAACACGCTGCAGCTGCAAAAGAGAGGCAGATGGTGTGGGAGAACATTGCTGCCCAGGTCAGTGTTTAAGTTTAAATGTAGTCCTTTGAAATCACAATAATATTACAGAGGAGGACTGTGAATGGTAGCCTATTAACAGATCTCTGACTTAATGGACACTAAAATGTTTTCTAATATCACAATGTCCAATATTCAGAATTCAATATTCACAAAATATTTTTGCCAAGTGGAGCCAGTCATTCTCATACCCGTATGCAAATTAGCCATGTGCAATTTGCACCTTAAGCATGTCTCTGTCCCCCGTCCTCATCTTTGACAAGTGCACTGATGTGTCGATACCTGACATTTATTCAGTCATTTCCTTGCATTGTAATGCACATAGGCTACTGCATGTTGAGAAAAAAATGTATATCTGTATTGCGCAACAATTCTGAGATGGGGATCCCCCGAATATTAACGGGTATTTCGCACACTGACTGCGGTTGGTAATGTTGCAAATGTAAGGACGGATTAGGTTGTGTCTGTAGATTATGGACTGTGGCATGAAACAGTACCGCTCAGAGATAAAACAACATCTATGCACGGTCAGAAAACAATCTCCTCACTGTTGGGAATTGGCAGAGTCAAATTTGATTATTGATAAAATATTTAATAAAATATTAAATATCAATAAATTTATGAATATTAATATGACCCATTAATAAACATAGAAAAACGGGGCACCACCCTGTGACAGGGAATAATAATCAATTTGTTATTACAGTCTCAAGAAAAAAGTTAAACCATAAATGTCAATATTTAAACACTATTTTACATTTAAGGAGTTAAACAGTGAAGGGTTGACTCCAAGCACTGACTTTCATAACCAGCTGTTATTATAACACAGGTACACAATCAATGACAGACAACTGCTTGTTAAACTACAATAGACTTTATTTAATGATGGCTTGACTTCCTAAACTGCCTTCGGAGCTCTATTGGTATATTCTCTGGGACCATGCCGGCTGTAGAAGTCTTTAAGGACGGAGCAGCTCCCGGCTGAGAGTAACTCTCCCGCTGCCATGACCTTCAGCATGGCTGACGCAAATCCAGCAGCAGTGTTGATACAAAAAAAGGTGCAAAAAGCTTCACTGAAGTCCCCATGCGCCATGGTACTGAAGAGCTAACAAATGTTCCACACACACGTATTAAAACGATAACTAAAAACACACGCTTACACCCAGTTAAAAGACAATAAAAACAACAGAGCCACTGAGAGGTTGCTGGGTCCGCACACAGCGGAGCGCCCTGGAAGTTTAAGGATATTGAAAACAACTATCTTGTTAGAGTCAGTGAGCTGATGATCAGCTGATGAGCTGATCTTATTAGAGTCAGTGAGCACATTACTGTTGAATCGTTGTACGTTTATTTTAAAACCAGCTTTTCAAAGTAAGACAGGTGGCAATAACTGTATTTTCTGAAAATTATGTATTTGAGCTGTACACATTGCAGTTTGTATACCTTAGCACAGCAGTACACATCTGTATTACAGTCACATTTTCTCCTCGGTGAACATGTGGTTCCAGCTCTTTAATCATTATTTTTTTCAAACATCACATTATTGTAATTCATTTTTTTATATTATATATTTATATTACATACACACACACAAATATATACATACATTATGTAATAGTTAATCTACCAGTATGTTCAAGCTCCACAATCACCATTATATCTTTAATGTTAAAATTTAAAATAAAAATGCTGTTATTCCTGAACGTGTGAGTGTCTTAAAACACATCTGTCTACTGTCTTGTCTGTGATGAACTGATCCTCCTTGAAGTGGGCACTGCACAGGCTTGACGAACAAGATGGGGCCCTATTCTCTCTCCTCACCCAATTCTCTCTCCTCATAGGGTCGCGGCGGGGTTGGATCCTATCCCAGCTGTCTTAGGGTGAAAGGCAGGGTACACTCTGGACAAGTCTCCAGTTCATCACAGGACACATAGAGACAGACAACCACTCACACTTACATTCACACCTACGGTCAATTTAAATTAACCAATTAGCCTAATCCCCATGCATGTTTTTGGATGGTGGGAGGAAGCCGGATTACTCAGAGAGAACCCACGCAGACACGGAGAGAACATGCTAACTCCACACAGAAAGGCCCCAGGTTGGGAATCGAACCCACTGCGAGGCTACACAGTCATCACCAGTGCTGATAAAATAGGACTCCTGAGGAGTCCAGTTCTGCACACATGGTGCAGGATTTCATGGAACTCAGAGTCACAGAAGGCACAAAAAGTGTCTTGTGCTACCTAGAGTGATAACATCACAGCTCAAGTAAAGAGGGACATTTTGAGGGACTAACCCCCATTCCCACCATTTTCATTCTTCACAAGAATTGTGCTAGGCGGCACGGTGGTGTAGTTGTTAGCACTGTCATCTCACAGCGAGAAGGTACTGGGTTCGAATCCCGGGGCCTTTCTCCCCGCGACCCTATGAGGATAAGTGGTAGATAATGGATGGATGGATGAATATTGTGCTAGTTGTAGCAACTATACTCATTTTATTTTTTACATATGTAAATATACACAGATCAGGCATAACTAATAATTATAAATTATCAAATAATTATGACCACCTGCCCAATATTGTGTTGGTCCCCCTTTTGCTGCCAGAACAGCCCTGGCCTGATCCGTGAAGGTGTGCCGTGGTATCTGACCCCTTTCTATCAGAACAAGCATTAACTTCTCTGGTCTGTTGGATCAGACCACCAGGACCAGCCTTCACTCCCCACCTGCATCAGTGATCCTTGTCTTCTCCTTGGACTACTTTTGATCGATCTTGACCAATGCAGTCCAGGACCATCCCACAAGAGCTGCAGTTAAGGAGATGCTTTGGGGGTGGGGGAAATATTCCCCAACAAAAAAACTGCTCCGGCTGCCGACAAGCAGGCCCGTCAACTGACCGAATACAAAACCAAAATCCTCATGTAAACCACAGACAAACGAGGCAGACGCGCAACTCAGAGCACCAGAACTGCCATCCGACTCCAGACCCAGAGCAGACCAGGCTTACTGGTGAGCTAAGGGAGAACAGCCCACTGTGTAATTAAAAAAAGAAAAAAAAAAGATCTCTGACAAGGAAATGGAAATCCCAGCACGCAACAGTACACAGATCATCCCGCCCAGAACATGGACGACCAAATCCTCCAAATAGGCCATGCTGACATGACAACATGAGCCGCGCATCCGCCCGACCCGTCTGCAGCCCGCGGTGGGTCCCAATTTTGTATTCAATCAACACACCAGCCCACCCATCAGCAACCAGAAGAGCCCCCTTTCTTCATTTGGGAATATCCCCACCTTAACTCTCGTGTTGCTCCCAGGCCTGGAGTGCAACAAAGCAAAAAAAAAGTAAAGGCCGAAGCCTTTTTTTTTAATTCGAATCCCGTGTTTGGGTCAGCAGTATGCCAGCCACATACTGCTATAATGCCCAAGAGAATTTTTTTTATGTATTTTACAAAAAGCACAAGTTGCTTTAGCAGCAATGCTTTATTATGAACTACAGAGAGCTTTTATTTTGAAAAGTTCCAATCAAAATCATATCAAATGATTGTGTTGTTTCTACTAGCTTAGAAAAAAATGAAACTGAAGCCAAACCTTAGTACTGACCCCTGCTTTAGGGACTTAGTTGATTTTAGTTGTTTTGTTTGTATTTTTTGAGGGTGGGGGGGTGTCTTGACTTTTATGCTCTTATTTACTTATTTACTTATGTTGATTTAACACCCAATGCTCCCTCCTGAAAATTCATAAAGGTTAATATTTGTAATGTGCTTCAGTGAAATTGTTAATAATGTATACATTTAGGCATGGGTATACATACCTCGACAGTAGCAGAATCACAACATTGAATAAACTCATGAATCCAAGCAATGTGAGCAACTCTGGATATTTGAATGTGCTCTGTTTACCTTTCCCTTATTGAAATTGAAACAGACTTTATTTGCCAGCAGAGAGCTGAACAACATTCAATAAGGCTCTTGCAGGAAGAAGACAGACACCATGGCAACAGCAGAAAGTTTGAGAAGTTGTGAGCTGGGAGCAGCAGCGGCGGCGGCGGCAGCAGTGCTTCTGTTGAGTCATTGGACTGGAACAGATATACGTTAATTGGAAGTAAATCTTGACAGCTCTGGGGAAGAAATGAGGTACGACAAAGAGAGGGGGGAAAGCAACACCATCAGCAGACACCTAGACCCTGGAATGCATTCGGCAGTAAGTTCCCAGATCTGAAAAGGGTACTTCAAACATCTTGTCCTCATTATGTATTTATTGTTTGCATTATAGCATGTATTTCTTTTCACTTTGTACATCAAGGCTGGAGAAGAAGCAGGTGGTACTCCCAAGGTGTGCATTCACAATCACTTCCAGTGGTTTTGTTTCTTAAAAAATGGTATTTTGTTTGCCTTAACTTTGAACTTCATAGATGGCTGGCGATTCCAATTAGGAACAATCAGAATAGAAAAGTGATGCTTTCAGACTGGATAGGAACAGAGGACGGGGCAGTGGTGTGGTAGTGGGTGGGACAGGCAGAGCAGGGACACTGTGAAATGAAAGTGATGCTTTAGATTTTTCAGGTCATGCTGGGTGTTTTTGAAGTTGACAGCTTCCCCTGTCATCTGAAAGAGCATGGTGTGAAGTCAGTGGAAAATATGGACTATGAAATAGGGATGGGGGCTGCAATGAAGCCTGCTGCCAGGAAAGCTGACAGCAAACCACAGAGACATAGTACGGAAGAAGGGTGTGAATTTTATTAAAGAAGCGTGAGTATTTATCAGAAGGCACCTTTGACTTAAGAAATGCTTCTAAAGTGATGATCACTGGAGAGGTAAGCAGGTTCAGTAAATACATACTCTATGTCTATCTGAAGTTGATGTTAGACGAAAAAAGCACCTTTATCACCTACTGAATCAAATTCATCTTCTGAAGACCATGATTTTGCAGTTAATTATCAACACCCAAAGTTGTGTAAGTTTGGTGAGCATTCCTATGGAAATCTATTTTCATATGAAATGTTGACTCTTCTGTAGGTATCATGGAGTGTTGTCATAAATATACTGAGCCCTCTAACGCCATTCTCTAATCCTGACTTAGTTATTTGAATTATAAATGCTGCAGCTTGGACAGATACTCAGTGATGAACCCAGGGTCATAGGGTGTTAAGGGTCTCAGATCACGAGACAGCTTCACCTGGATGACACAACCAGGGTTTATCAGTACCCGGTTTGTGTCCAAGCACCTACACCATGGGTCCTCCCTCTTAATCCACCTTGAGGCTTTGTCTGCAGCCTCAGTGATGGTTCTGGTGGCTTTTCTCTCCTGAAATCTTGTGATGCCAAGGGGCCTCAAAACCCAGTGCAAAGATCGCCCCTCGATCGGCTCCCAGTCAGGACCTCCAACCACTCTGTCTGCAGGTCTCTACCAACTCAAGGTGTTTGGCCTTTTTTATTTTTGGGTTTCCTCTAACAAATCACTTCAGGGGATGGTAAGACAGACAACATCAGGCCACTTCTTCATCAAAACTAAAAAAGCAGATGACATTTGAACTGAAAATATTGTCTTTCCTGCTGCAGTATTTGCAGGTCAGGCATTGAGTAGGCCTACAGGGGCATGGAGGATGGACAAATCAAACTGCACATGATGTGGGACATCAGCAACTATCATGATGTCAAAAGACATCTGGCTGCTGGCACACTCAAATGCCTGGATTCTATGTTTTTTTTCTTAAGCCTAACCCTAAAACCCACCACATTCACACCAAGGGCCTTGCAGTCCTGCCTGTAGACAATCCATGGGGGTGCGGTAGAGACTAACATCAACAACACTATTAGTGTGTCACTGTTATCAATGTCCCCCATATTGACAGCTCACAGTGTCCTTTGTCTTGGGGATATAGGCTCCACCCCTCATGTCAATATGAATGTCAATGTCAGTTTTATTTATATAGCACAGAGAGAGAGGCTGTTCGACGACCGCACAGAAAAGGGCAGAGCGTTCCACAAAGTGGGAGCCGGCACAGCAAAGGCACGATCTCCTCTAGTTCAGACTCAAGTCTGTTGACAGCAAACAGTTTTGTTGTCCTTCCATGACGGCCAGGATCCCATCATCATCCACAATGTAGTCACTTGTACCACAAGGGACAGCATTTTCTTGAAGGACTTGACTTGTGTCTTTTAAATTCTATTGTCCCTGGCTGTCCATGTGTACCTGCAGTTCTGGTCTCCGAGGCACTTGGATGGATGGATGGATGAATAGATAGATCCTTTATTCATTTCACAGAGAAATTCACAGTTCCAGCAGCTTGAACGATGGAAATAAAAAATAGAATATAATAATAATGTCAATAAAATATCCATCCATTATGTACCGCTTATCCTGATAGGGTTGGGGGGGGGGGGGGTGCTGGTGCTCTGGGCCTATCCCAGCTGTCTTAAGGTGAAAGACAGGGTACACCCTGGACAAGTCTCCAGTTCATCACAGGACACATAGAGACAGATAACCACTCACATTCACACCTCCGAACAATTTAAATTTACCAATTAACTTAATCCCCGTGCATGTTTTTGGATGGTGGGAGGAAGCCGGAGTACCAGAGAGAACCCACACAGACACGGGGAGAAATGCAAACTTCACACAGAAAGGCCCCGGGCCGGGAATCGAACCCGGTACCTTCTTGCTGTGAGGCGACAGTGCTAACCACTGCACCACTGTGCCACCCCAATAAAATATCAAGTACCAAAATATATACTATATTCTATATATATATGAAATAGTACCAGTTACAATTAATGATAATAATGATAATGATGATAATGAACTGTGATAGATAAAAATAGAAATAAAAAAGTCTGACATATACAGTGCAGTAAGTGTGGTATACAGTTTTTGTTTTGTTTTCACACATCTGTGGAGTCCAGCTTACGGATGTGAGTGAGTGTGATTGAGAAAGTGCGTGTGTGTCCAGGTGTGAGAGAGTGGTGAGTCCAGGGCTCAGTGTTTGTGTTGTCGCTCCGCCAGAGAGATGTTGAAAAGTTGTACGGCGTGGGGGAGGAATGACTTCCTCAGTCTGTCTGTGGAGCAGTGTTGCATGTGGCCATGATATTATTCATTCACTCATTCAGATGTTCATCCAATCACTGTGCTGTGCCTAAACCCTCATGTCTTTCCTTTCACACCTGTAGCAGATCTAAAATTGCTACTGCCCAATTGCCAGCCTGCTATACAAGCCAGGAAAGTCAGTTGCTCTGGTGGACACAGACCCAGCAACACCTTGGCCCCCACGTGATGGTTTATTAAATGTTTCCTTTTTGGTAGCTTTAATTTAGCTGTTATTTTATTTTAGCCTGGAGATGGCCGGCAGTCCTACTTTTCGCTTTAGTTTTTAGTTTATAATTTGGTTTTGTTTGGTAGAGAGGGGGGGGCCAGCTTCGACGTCCCTATAGGGGGTGGCCTAGTCCCCCCCCCCCATTTTGCTGAGTTTGGTCGGCATCTCCAGGTTTATTTTGGTTGACGGCTTCTTTATTTGGTAACATATTCAGATTACATTTTAGTTATGGTTTCATTTCAGAATGTTATTTCTTTGTGGGAGAAGTAGTTATTAAAACCCGTTGAAACTTTCTAGTTTCTGGTGTCCTTCTTTTATGTTGAGGCCTCCAATTTGAGCCACTGATTAATTTGTTTAATTGTTTGGAGACTGTAACAAACAGCTTCAGTGAGAGACTGCTGTCCTGTTGCTCCTCTGTCTGGAGATGGTGCTGTGAAGTGGATGGTGAGGATTGTCTATGATGGACAGAAGCCTGTTCAATGTCTGTTGCTCTGCCACAGATGTCAAACTGTCCAGCTCTGTACTTATGACAGAGCCTACCTTCCTCACCAGTTTGTCCAGGCGTGCTGCATCCTTCTTCAGGCTATCCCCCCAGCACACTACTGCGTACAGGAGGGCACTCACTACCAGAGACTGGTAGAAAATCTGTAGCAGCTTGTTGCAGATGTTGAAGGACACCAGCCTTCTGAGGAAGTAGAGACGGCTCTGACCTTTCCTGCAAAGAGCAGCAGAGTCCCCTTTGATGATAACTGGCACTGGTCTGCAGCCTAGGTCTCCTGTCAGTTTGTCCCTGAGGAGCAGAGACTGGATGGTGTTAAAGGCACTGGAGAAATGCAAAAATGTAATCTTCACAGCACCACTGCCTCTGTCCAGGTGAGCGAGAGATCGGTGGCGCAGGAAGGTGATGGCATCATCCACTCCTTCTCCTGGTAGGCAAACTACAGAGGGTCTGGTGCGTGGTGGGTCTGTGGCCTCAGTGATGTCAGTGCGACCGGCCTGAAATCGTTCAGCTCAGCAGGATGTAGTTTCTTTGGGACTGGGACGATGCAGGACGTCTTCCACAACTGGGGAACCCTCTCCTGTTCCAGGCTCAGGCTGAATAGGTGCTGAAGGGGTTGTCTCAGCGCTTGCTCGCAGGCCTTCAGCAGTCTTGGTGATACTCCATCTGGACCTACAGCTTTGCTGGGGCGCAGCCTCCTCAGCTCTCCATAAACCTGAGCTGCTGTGATTGTTAACGGTGTGATGGGGGGAGGAGGGGTGTCCTCTGCTGTGCTGGTGATGGTTTGTGGGAGTAGTCTGCGCTCAGAGGTGTGAATAGGATGGGGTGATCAAACCTGTTAAAAAACTGGTTTAACTGCTTTGCCCTTTCCACAGGGGCACCTCTCATGGAGTTGCAGCCTGTGATGATCTTCATTCCCTCCCACACCTCTCTCATGCTGTTGTTCTGCATCTTTTGTTCTACTTTTCTTCTGTACCGCTCTTTCGCCTCCCTGAGCTGGACTCTGAGTTCCTTCTGTACCTGCTTGAGCTCTGGAGTGTCACTGTCCTTAAAGGCCCTCTTCTTCTGGTTCAGAAGGCCTGTGATTGGGGGCTGGTGGCAGCCAACGCTTCTTGTTCAGGTGTCAGGGTGAAACCATGGGCCTCCAGCGTCATCTTGCGTAGTCTTGCACTATGTTGTAAATGAAACCATCCTCAGAGGCTCTGGCAAACAACTTAAAACCCAACTTTTGCCACCATTTGGCAACATTATTACATAATGCCCTGAGTTGTATTGCCTTATTTTCGAAGAAAGTGTGCTAAATGTGGCTTATGAGATGCAAAAGGCGCATGCCCAAAAATCATCAAATGACTGCAAACGATGCACATCATCATTTAGCACAACTCATCAACCATAAAATGTGTGGTAACGATGCAGAATTCTGCAACGCAGAGTGATGTTCACTGATTGGCTGGGTAAAGAATGTTTCTTTTCTCACCTCACTGACACATATAGGGGAACACCATTTGTAGTGTGTGCGGAAGTTACCAAATATAATTCCTCCTGCTAAAGGCTCTCAAGAAGTGTAGCCACATTACTGCATGATTGTCAGGGGAATATGTTGCAGGCATTTAAAAAAGTTAACATTATTTATTTTTTTATTCAACACTTCCTCTTTTCATTTCAAATTAAAAGTGCTTTAGTGTTTAGTGTCCTGCTGATAGAATCACTTCATAGGTTAACACAATCATTTTATTCTGAAATACCTGCATGATGGTGTTAGGAAAAAAAAGCAGTGAGATGTGCCACATAAATAAATATGGTACATTCTTTTACGTGTGGATTATTACTACTGTCTACAAATGAGCACACACTTCCTTTTATCAGTAAAATAAATGACATTTTTTATGAAATCAAATCACCTTTATGAAAGGCAAACGTCACAGTGAAATCAATAGGCTGCCATGATCAACATGACCCGTTCAATAGGTATGCTATATATCCTGTGTGGGGTTGCTTGTCCATTTTTAGTTGTGCATTTGGTGTTTGCAAGCCAAAATTAGCATCTCAATTACAGGTGCACTTTGATAACCAAGCTAGCAAGCTAGCACTAGTATTAGCCGCAAACGTTTTTAGCTTTTGTCCACAGTTCCATGTATTAATGTGGTCACTTCTTCTCCAAAAACCAAGATGGCATCAACACTATATTCTACAAAGACATCACGGTGGCTCTTTTATTGAGTTTATGTACAAGCGCAGTGTTGCATTAAAGTGAAGAACCACATAGGAATCAAGAGTAAGAATATCTCCACCTCTGCTTATTCCCTTTAAAAAAAAAAAAGATTGTATACCATTTAAAGACCAAAAGGAGGAAAAGTATAGCATCAAACTGGCATCTATTGAATAGAATCTTATTTTCACAGTCAATATATTGCCATGACCTTATTTAGCTTTTAAACCCAATTACTTTACACAAAATATTACATGAATTTAAATGTACTGATGATGCTGTTTTTTATTGGTATAAGCGAGATACATGAACTCTGTCCATCTCTCTCCCTGCCCATTACCTCAATGTTTTATCTCACCTCCTGATAAATGGTGCCGAGATAAAACAGAGTCACAGGAAATATGTTCCCACACAGATGCTCCCCACATTTGTTCTTGTGAATATTTCATAGCAGATATGTAGTGCAGCAGTTTGCCGCCTGTGTTTGTGTTTGTTTAGCTGCCATGTGGTTACACACCGGGTAATGCTGCACACATCCATTTGGCAGGATTGATGTTTTATCCTACAGCAGAAAAAAAATAGCAGTACCCTCTGTTCTCAACAAAATATTCAGTATGACCTACATGAAATATTAATAGCAACAGTTTCTGTTTAACAGTTTCTGGCTACATATTAATAAACCTGGGTCAAATGTTTGTGCTTTTGTCTGTCATATTTTTCAGTTAAGAGTACAACACTACACTTCAACCAAGCCTTATGGTCCAGAAATATATTACAAGCAGATGAGTCAGATTGTAAACAAGTTCATCCAGAATATCTCAACCATTTATATACTAATGCTGACATATTAACCAAACTCATCAGAGATTAAAGCTGTTTTCAACATTGTTTTTCTCATTCTGACAATATAACTGGTGACAACACATTCGTTCAAATTGTATGGACTGTGGCTTTTAGTTGGCTTTGTTTAAATGTGCCATTTTTTTATTTAAGGGGTGATTGTTGCTTGGACAACTAAGATAAGCAAAGATACCGAATATGCTTAAGTCAGTTGGCATTGGTCATGTAAAAATTTAGATATCCTGGAGAACACATCAGTGTCAGAGTAGCAAGGCATGAAGTCAGCCTCTTTTTATCACCATTTATTATTTTTTTTCCACACTGGCTACATACAGATACTATGTCATATCAAATTAATTATACTCCCACCCAGGGGAGTATAATTAATGTATAATTAATGGCTGATATATATAGGCTAACAGGGCTAAGCCTTCCCTACCTTTTACGATAAATTGAAAATAAATACTATTAAAAAACCTTAGAACATATTGTTTTAAATTTTGGTTGACCCTAAAGCAGCAACAGCACCAAAAAGTTAAAGAAAAAAATAGCAGGATATATGATATATCTTGTTTGTTTTTTTTTTCTGTGAATGGGCTAAATGTATTCAGCCCAAGCACATTAGCAAGCTTCCATTCACTTTTGATTGACAGATATTGTGACACACCCCCATTTGGGCTAAATTCATTTAGCCCAAAGGCTGACCTTCAGCCAGTCACAGCGCAGTTCCAGTTTGTAGTAGAACGTGGAGAGCATGAAGTGAGCAACTGAAGTATTCTGGATGTTAGCATGAACATGAATGAAGTGGATTATTTGCTTTCTAATCGGTTTTCTTTCATGTCTTTGCAGGAAAAATTGGAAGTGAAGAGATAGGGGGCACAGCGAACGGACTGGCTAATGGCTAGCGTGGCTAGAAATTCACTTTTACACTATTGTTGCTGCAACTTGATGTGACGCTGCTGTTACTGGTGTGTGAAGTATTGATAAATGTAATACATTCGTTAGTCCACCCGCCGAAAATCACCACCAGCCGTCACTGCTCCCACCAAAGGTCAGATTTATTTGTCAGACTTCAATAATTTAAAAAAAATTCACAAACATATTTTTTTGTAATCTGCACTTAATCAGCATATAGTGTAAGATCTCTGTGAAGTCTGTTTAGTTACATAAAATGTTACAAATAAGACTTTAAGATGAAGATTTGAGAGCACTGAAGTTGAATGTTTCTTTAGTTTATGTGCATACATGATTAAAACGCAATAACTACTCTTCAAATGCTTCTATACTTTAAGTGAAAAACAACTAGTAGTTTGATGTTTCTGTCTGCTTTGACAACATTCAGAAATTCCAAAGTTTAAGACTTCAGTCCCTTCCAGACACATGCACTGTGCCAAAGTCATGGAAACTCTCTATAATTACGGCCTATCGCAATAACCTCTATCTTGTGTAAATCTATGGAACGTGTCCTTGTCAGCCATCTGACCAGCACAGGAGCCACAGTGCTTGATCCTCCCCAATTTGCGGTTAAAAGCAACAGAGGCAAAGATGATGCAGTGCTGACTCTTCTTAACATCTGATGCATCTGAAAGGCTATGCCAGAGTTTTATTTGTTGATTTATTTCTATTTTTAATTCAATAAAAACACATATTCTCTTGAAAAGGCCCACTGACCTCAACATTGACTCAGGGTTAGTTCTGCGGATCAGAGACTTTCTTTCCTGTCGCCCACAGAGAGTTTGTGTAAGGGAGACCATGTCTGACGTGCTCACTGTGAGCACAGGGCGCCCACAAGGGTGTTCTCCTCTTCTGTTCTCCCTTTTTACCAATGAGTTTAAGATTCCTCACTTAAAATGAGGAACATTTTAAGTTGTTTAAATATGCTGACAACGTGGCCTTAGTTGGCCTTTTACGAGGAACAGACCCACCACGTGAAGGTGCCTTTCTGGCGCACACCAGAACTTTTCAACCATGGTGTCACACCAGTCAGCTGGAGATAAATGTGGACAAAACTAGAGAATTATTTATTGGCACCTGAACATGAAGCCAGTTCTACTTGATAGCCAACAGGTTGAAACTGTGGAAACTTTTAAATATCTGGGGACGATTCTGGACTCCAAGCTGAGATTCTTTGAAAATACTGAACATATTTTCAAGAGGTGCTCACAGCGACTTTTTCTTCTTAGGAAACTTAGTGGCTTGGGTGTTCGTCAACAGATTTTAGAAGTGATGTACAAAACTATTGTGGAGAGCATTTAATCTTCAATCTACCAGCCTGGTTTGACCACCTGAGCTATACATGTAAGAATAAACTAGGGTTGTGTCAATGGCAGGCAAAATAGTCCTTGACCCAACTTCTTTAGAGAAAGGATGAGGAAGAAAGTGAGGAGCATCCTGGCAGATGTCTCCCATCCTCTCTTCAGACAGTTTGAGCTCCTAAGCTCTGGGAGAGTGCCTCTGGCAACTAAAACATGTTTAAAAACTGTGACTGTAACTGGCTTTTGTATAGTTTTTTGTTTTCTTATGTCTCTGGTGAGTTGAAGACAAATTTCTAGGTGAACAATAAAGTTTTGTTGTACTGTACTGTATTGTATACAATGGACAACTGAAATAACTTGTTTGGCTGAAAGGTTATATGAATGGACTGTCAATATACAGTATCACAACTATTGTCTGTGTAAAGATACAGAGGAGTAACGTCTACCTGAGTCTGTGATATCACAGTATTAATATATCATCATCTACTATTGTCTGTGTAAAGATACAGAGGAGTAACGTCTACCTGAGTCTGTGATATCACAGTATTAATATATCATCATCTACTATTGTCTGTATGTAAAGATACAGAGGAGTAACGTCTACCTGAGTCTGTGATATCACAGTATTAATATATCATCATCTACTATTATCTGTATGTAAAGATACAGAGGAGTAATGTCTACCTGAGTCTGTGATATCACAGTATTAATATATCATCATCTACTATTGTCTGTGTAAAGATACAGAGGAGTAATGTCTACCTGAGTCTGTGATATCACAGTATTAATATATCATCATCTACTATTGTCTGTGTAAAGATACAGAGGAGTAACGTCTACCTGAGTCTGTGATATCACAGTATTAATACATCATCATCTACTATTGTCTGTATGTAAAGATACAGAGGAGTAACGTCTACCTGAGTCTGTGATATCACAGTATTAATATATCATCATCAACTATTATCTGTATGTAAAGATACAGAGGAGTAACGTCTACCTGAGTCTGTGATATCACAGTATTAATCTATCATCATCTACTATTGTCTGTATGTAAAGATACAGAGGAGTAATGTCTACCTGAGTCTGTGATATCAGAGTATTAATATATCATCATCTACTATTGTCTGTGTAAAGATACAGAGGAGTAACGTCTACCTGAGTCTGTGATATCAGAGTATTAATATATCATCATCTACTATTGTCTGTGTAAAGATACAGAGGAGTAATGTCTACCTGAGTCTGTGATATCACAGTATTAATATATCATCATCTACTATTGTCTGTGTAAAGATACAGAGGAGTAACTTCTACCTGAGTCTGTGATATCACAGTATTAATATATCATCATCTACTATTGTCTGTGTAAAGATACAGAGGAGTAACGTCTACCTGAGTCTGTGATATCACAGTATTAATATATCATCATCTACTATTGTCTGTATGTAAAGATACAGAGGAGTAATGTCTACCTGAGTCTGTGATATCACAGCATTAATATATCATCATCTACTATTGTCTGTGTAAAGATACAGAGGAGTAACTTCTACCTGAGTCTGTGATATCACAGTATTAATATATCATCATCTACTATTGTCTGTATGTAAAGATACAGAGGAGTAACGTCTACCTGAGTCTGTGATATCACAGTATTAATATATCATCATCTACTATTGTCTGTGTAAAGACACAGAGGAGTAATGTCTACCCGAGTCTGTGATATCACAGTATTAATATATCATCATCTACTATTGTCCGAGGCTTGACAGGTCATGGTGTCTTAGTTGATGGACTGGTTGTCTTCTCTGAGTCTGTGGGACGGAATCATGTCAGGATTGTTGGCCTGTGCAGACTCTTCAAAACAATCTTAAAAAAACAATCTTCCTGTCATCATGCAACACATACTGTACATGAGGGTAAGTTACTCGGAGACATGAAAATGTCAATAAACTAGCCATTTTAGACAAATATGATGAAAGCTCATGAAAGGACCTTGATGTTACTGTTCTGAAAACAGATGGAGAAAGCAATAGATTTGTGTGTGTGTGTGTGTGTGTGTGTGTGTGCAGAGGTCTCAGTGTTACAGATAAAAACGAAAAGATGATTTGTTTGGTTATATGCTGGACTGAAAGGTCAATCTCTCAGCCTCTATCGGCAAGAGGGACTCTTGACTGGAAAAGGCAAAGGTTGTTAATCAATATCACCTCAGATTGGTCCCAAAAGTCTGACATGAGTCTGGAATACCACTGCCAAATTGATTACCCCAATGGTTAATTAAAATTTATGCATCCTGCAATCAGACTGAGTTTAATCAATGCAGTGCCTAGCTCATCTTTCACACTTTAACGAACAAATATCACATCAAAACTTTCTTTTATGAGCTGCACTCCCACCTACGCTGTCACAGGTAAACAGCTGCAGAGGTTGAAGGGCTCTACTATTTAACATTGCGCCAGTATCTACTGAATTCAATTCTGAGAAATTAAATGAGTAAAAAGTAATCAATGCCTTGTAAAAGCTGTTTCAATTTCAAAAGCAGTGGTTGAACCTGTGTCCCTACCCTCATCATTAAGACCTGTCATAACATCATGTCATTGCAAGTGATGAGAAATGTGATTCAACTGTGCATCACAAAACCTCTTTGAAGGGCTCTCTTTCTTTGGGAGATGTGGAGAAGTAGCCATAGACCTTCTGCAGACCATTTTCCACGTCGACAGTGAGCTGCATTGTGCACAGTATGGGCATGTTTCATCAGATCATAACGCTCTTTCTTCAGACCGACTTGTGGATTCTGTAATATAGAGAAGATCCTTTGCTAATCCTGTGATGGGGCTTTTTTCACTCAGGCCCTATACACACGCATTAAATGGAGACATATCAGAGGGTTAGGGGGAACTGTCTGCAGAGTGTCAACACCACATCCAGTCACTATCCCCTGCTTCCAGTGGTTTACTCTGTCTGCCAGTTCCAGACCCACCGCCTCAACGACATCACGGGCGACTTTAGCCCTCTCTGAATGTGGCATTAAAGGCAAGTTGCACTTTAACTCTTGCCTTGGTGTGCCGCTATTCAGTCCAACACACCATTTACATTTTTTGACTGTAAACCTCAACTGTACCACGTCATTTTCTCTGCCCCCCTTGACTAGGACGTCAAAATAAAGGCAACCCTCCACCAAAAAAAAAAAAAATCACATCATAGGAGCCTAATCTTCCTAAAGTTCATGGCATGCCCTCCTCATTTTGAGACAAAATCAGTCCCTAATAGTAAATTATGGAATAATTCAGACACAATCCCACGTAATCAGTCACAAAATCATAGATGAGCTTAAAATATGTCATTATCATGTGTATTAGCCCCAAGAGACAAAAACAGTGACACTGCTGATTAGTTCCTTTTCCCTCTGACATAACTTGTTGATGTTATTCTCCTGAGGCATGCTATAGTGCATCTTTCAGGGTACAGAAGTGTGCAGAACTTTCCCTCTGCCACCAGACCACTAAAGAGCTGATGGACTACCTCTGCTCAGTATTCTACATACCTGTTGCACCAATATTGCACATACTGATGTTGCACAACTCATGTTTTTATCATTGTGTATATTGTATATATTGTATTTTCAAATTACTGCCTTTTAATCTGCCTTATTTTCCTTTCAGATGCTTTTATTTACCTGTATTTATGTTTTGTTTTGTTTTTTTTAATCTGTTTTTTACACTGTGATTTATTGCTCAGCATTCAGGAATGGCAAAGGAAGTATTTCATTGTGCAGGGAAACATGTTTCCTTACTGTCCATATGACAATAAACACTATGAACCTTGAGCTGCTTGGACAGATATTACACTGTGAACGTTGTTTAATGCTTGATGCTGGAGGTCCACTGATTCATTACCATAGTCATTTCACAGCATTTCTTGAGCTTTCCATAAATAAGACTATGCATAAGAGCCCAATAATTTAATTTGTCTCACAATCCCAATACACCTCTTACTTCTTGATGGCTTTATGCCAGCACCTCTTCTTGTTAACATATACAGTTATGATACACACACACACACACACACACACGGGGCGGCTGGAGCCTATCCCACCTGTCTTATGGTAAAAGGCAGGGCACACCGTGGACAAGTCTCCAGTTCATCACAGGACACATAAAGACAGACTATATATATGTATATATCGGTAAATTTTTCTAAGATCTTAGATTAGACTGCAACCTTTACAATCAAAAGAGTCACCTCCACCAAAAAAACAACAACTTTGGGTATTTATGAGAATATGGAACAACAATAAAAAAAACTGATTATGTTTTACTTTCTTTTTTTATCTGTTCTAAAATACACTCCTCATGAGGAGAAGAAAATGTGTAGTGTGAATGTTTAGGTCTAATTAAAGCACGCAAGCAGAACTATGCAAGTCTGTTTAGGTGCATCTCACATTGAAAAAAAGGGACACAATGACATGTAGGCAGTAGGAATAGGGGACGAACCTACAACCCTGTGGTTCAGGAACAACCATGCTGCTAACTGAGCTGCAGTCACCCCTCGAGAACTAGTGGAGATGCCAGGGATTGAACCCAGGACCTCATACATTCAAAGAGAGCATCGCTGGCAGTGAAGGAAAATGAATCTCTCCTCACAGAATTAAACTCTCTATATTTCTCTGAGACCTGCCTTTTTTTCTGGATTCATCCATGGTTAGCTTATTGAGGGTGGGTTCAGAAACTCAAGATTAGCCGCCTGCAAATAAAGCCACTGGTCACAGAGCTAGTAACTTAATATATTACTCGAGATAACTGTGTTACAAAAAAATGATTGAAACTGAAATTAAAAAAGTCCATTTATTTTCTTGACGTCAAAATGAGCCAGTGTAAAGGGGCTAAAGAGCCATGGGTTGCAAACCCCTTGTAGGTATCTGTTAATAATAGTGAAAAACCTTTTATTGGTAATAATTCAGAGAAGACAGTCTTACACAATGAAAACACAAAAGTAATTTCAAAATAACTAGGGAGTCCAAAACAAATTACACATCTACTAAATGCAAAATGAGTTCCCTGCTGGAAAGGAAATGGATGTGAAATAATGCATTTCTTATTATCTATGACCAGAAACACATAATCTCTCATCATTACACCACCACAATCACAGCTGCCACACCAGCTATAAGAATATTGTTGATGATCACATGAATAATACAAACATACATGCAGTTTACTGTTAATGAAAGACAAATATTGATTTAAACTAGCATAGCTGGCGCAGAGAATGAATAATTCAGCGATGCAGATTGTGTCAGTGTTGTGTGCTCAGGAACAGCTCATCTGGGGACACAAAAAGAGAGATGTAAGATAAGCAAAATGTTTTCAAATTCAAAGTTGCATGTCAGTTAACATTTGTCAGTTTACCATACTAGTCAATTATGCAATAGATTTGATCATATTGATGTGTAATTAAACCAAACTTGCACTTTCTTGGTATGTTTTTCACCTTGTCAACTGCATGTCTCTCCTTTTTCAGTAGAATACAGCTTAACTCTCAATTCCTGTCCAATAATTCATCTCTGCTTGATACTCTATGTTCAACAACAGCTGGGACTTAATTAGATTACATTCACATTTTTGTGTCCATGCTGTTCATCATTTTCAACAAATTATTATAATCTTGGACAATTTGGGACCTAACAATTTACTACACTGCTGCTGCAAATTCTGTGTTGGGCAATAACATTGTTACTGACTGATAAAGTCAGATTGCTTTCATTCACATGCTCTCAGATGTCATTAAGGATGTGTCTGCTACCGACATAAACAGTAGCCACATGTTTAATTGTACTTGTATAAGGCTGGAAGAGCTGGGAGCATGAAACTTTGAGGTTCTGTAGATCTGACTTCCAGTGAACACACCATGAGGTAAACTCTCACTCCCCAGGGTCCTAAAGAGCAACTAAAAAGTTACTTTTAACAGAAATGTGTTACTTTTTGGTGCAAGTTGTCAAGTAAAGTAATGGTAGTAGTAGTAATAGTAGTAGCTAGTAACTGTAACTTGTTACTATTTTTCAGTAACCAGCTCAACACAGTACAAATACTACAACTACCACTCCTAGTGTTAGAAATGTTCCAGGTATTTACATTTACTATTGATAATTATTTGCTTTAAAGGAACAGTATGTAGGATGGTGGCCAAAACTGGTACTACAATCACTTTCAAATTACTGTAGAGCGGTGTCTCCCCTCTCCTCTCCCCTGAGTAGAGGTTGCCAGCTCGGCTGCAGGATTCAACAGGAACAGAAAGTGTTACAGTGAATGAAAAGCAGCCATCTTGGGCATCATCATGGACACTTAGAAGGAGTGAAATTAGCCAGAGGAGAGCTGTGGGGGGGCCGCAGTAATGTGAGCGGAGCGCCGGGGCGGGGTGGCGGGGGTCCGCGGTGATAGTGGCCGATCGGGAGTGCTGCTTCCTGGCCAAGGCCAGCGAGTAGCACCAGGGTCGGCCTGGAGGTCCAAAGTTTCAAAATGTAACAGTGAATGAAAAACAGCCACCTTGAACATCACCATGGACACTTAGAAGGAGTGAAATGTGCCAGAGGAGAGCTGTGGAGGGACGGGGTAAAGAGAGTGGAGCTCCCGGGCGGTGGCCAGGGGTAGGCTAGAGTGCTGCTGCCTGTCCGCTTTCAGCCGTCTCCATCTTTCAAAGGCATCTCCTATAAACATGAACCACTAATATACCTACATAACCACATGAAAGAACTGGGTGACATACTGTCCACCCTTTGAGGGATTTTGTAAATAATTATTTTGTCAGTATTGTAATTGTCAATCATGGGCTCCTAGAATCCTTCTCCTTACTCTCCCTTTTTCTGCACCCCTGAGTGGCAAATGTATGGTGAACGTCCCTGTGGCGTCCTCTTCATCCTTGTAAGCTGACATGAGCAACTCTTCTCCGTGGGGGACCTGATTTGACAAGAATAGGCTGTCTTTTCCTGCAGTTCAACCAATAGAGGTAGCTTGGGTGGGTGCTTGGCTGAATGACTAGAAATGTGTCATGCCGAATATGTGAGAGTTGGTGGCCCTGATTCTGGTCATTGTAGTTGCAGAGCAAAACAATCTCTCCTTCTAGTTTATTTCCTGTCAAACTTCCTTGTGCAGCTGTTTATTTCATTGTGCATGTTTGCTTTTTTGGCTGAAGTGTCGCTGGTTGATTCATTTCTGTTCTGTTCACCTTGAGTGCTTTCTCATTTTACTTGGGCGACCGATGCTCCAGGGGTTGAATGAAGCTCTTTTAGGGTGATGGCACCTCTCCCTTCACATCAGAATATTAATCAGGTATTTTGATAGGCGTGAGATCGCCTCCCACCTTGATAGAATTGACATCACTCTGGCCTCCTGGGGTTCAAATTTGTGGTTAAAATAATAAATAGTTAATATACGTACCAGCAGCATCACATAGCCAAAACAAATCTGCTAAAAACCACCTATAGGTTGCCAGAGAAAAGAAAAAAGAAGGATTCCCATTACATGTTTTGAGTTTTACAGTTTTCAGAAATTGTTTGTTTCGCTCTATACCCTCTGATTCCCAGCCTAAGGCCTTACAGTCTAAGTTACTTTAGAATTTATACCACAACGTAAACCACACCTCCCTCCCAGACAGAATACCTCCCATCAGTGAAAAAATGGTAAACATCACCTGGCATTTCTACAAACTGCCTGTGACAACGTTTCAAGAATCTCCACCGTGGTACACTCCAGAGAAAAGCATCTAATCGGTACGTCAGACTTCTGCAGATCTGCTTGATCAGGAATATGACCCTGGTTTATAATTTAAATTATACTCTGCATTTTATCATCTGAAAGTGTGGGAGAGTCCAGCAGTGTGGAGAGACATTGTTCTGACCACACTTTTGTTTTCATAATCCTCTCTTATAGTTTCTGGACAGTGAATGTCAATTGTTCTCCTCTCCACCAAATTTTCATCTGCAAAGAGAGAATAGTCCATCTAATTCCTGCTTACCTTAAACCCCCTTGTGTGATGTTTCAAGTTGTCTATTAACAGTTTTAGTTTTTATCATATCAAAATCGTAATATCAAAAGTATTACCTCGTTCATGATTAATTACCTGCACAAAAAAACTGCAGTGTTCTGACAGTCTTTGCCATTTATATATACAACACATTGCGTTGGTGTAGCCAATGCAGGTCGCCATGTTGCATCGCCATCTTGAAACTACAGGTCCGGGGAAGGGACAACCAGGTAAAAATGCCTTTTACCTTTTACCTGAGAGCGAGAATTATCTGGCGTACTAAAATGCTTGATGACAGTAAAAACAATTTAATAACACTGACCTCATCATCTGAGAGAATGCTGGAAGAAGTTGTATTTCTGGATGCCATCTCGATGAAATTTCTCCTTATCTTGACTGTTCGCCCTCTGCAACCATAGAAGGAAATGAGCACTGAGAGAAGGGGCAGGCTAAAGAATAATATTCAGTGTGTGCAGAGGGGTTTTAAATATATCATTATGGAAAATAATAAAGGCCTTATCTTGCTACTTTGAGGTGTTCTACTCTTTCATATTTTGACATGTAATACTCTCCCCAGTAAAATATCATTGAGCCATCAAAATATTCAACCTCTAATACCTAATTTACAGCCTGCTTAATAATCATTCTCCCTGTATCATTTTGTATGAAAAACACTCTTTCAACAACAACATCCTTCCAGTTTTTCTTATTATAAGGCTCTAGTCAAACATACGTGGATAATTAATAAGGTGGTTTATCATCACATAACAAATCTGATCCTTGCCTGGTGCTGGTTCACTTCTGTCTTTGTAAATGGACTGGTCATTGGTGTCTTCCTCTTGCTGTAATAGCAAGACCACTACCGTCGTCTGCTATCTGTCCTCTTCTCCCTTCAAGCATTCATTTTAACAAATGTTTTTACCATCATATCTGCTTTCTCCTAATATCTCACTGCTGATTCGGCATTATTTAAGACCATATACACATACTCTCTTTCAATTTAATTCATTTTGTTAATTTTTTTCCTATATTTGCTTAGATGCTTTCCATCTTGCATTCAATAAGAGAAAACAAATTTTAAAACCTTCATTTGTAGACTTAAACGCTTCCTATGTAGGTTTCTATACACTTAAACATGAGTGAATTAACAGAACAGAAACATTTAAATTATTAACATTAATATTGAGTTTTCCATTTCTTGATCACTAATAGACTTAAATTTCTCCTGAAAGATCATTTCTGCAATCCTCTCATAACATTCCAAACTCCTACCTGCTTAGGACACGATAATCATCACATACTAGTGAATACTCTGACTACTCTGCGTGAGTGAAGCCTTGCCAATGAGTTAGTCACTAGTTTCAGATCTAAACCGACTATGTGCCTCTTTTTATGTTCATTATTCTACCACTTAATCATTTAGGCACACCAGATTATATCACCATTCCATTGTCATTGTTACACTTTCCCCATAATGTGGTGTGGGACAACATTTCACTTTCCCTGCTCTTTGTCTCTATTTTGCTCCTGTGTTTTCTGCATATAAAATTGTTGTTTACTGCTGGGGAAGGTTATTGGTTTGAGTCCCACCTCCAACAATCCATGCGCCTGGTGTCCTTAAGGCCGAGACACACCAACCCAATAGTTGGGCGTCTGGAGGAGTTGTGAGTTGTGAAGAAATTGATTTGGTGTGTCCCGATATGTTGGGAGTGGTCAGGAGTTGTTGGGTTGTGGCAGGACACGTCGGGGGAATTTCAGCATGCTCAGTTGGACCAGGTCGGACATGAGCCATCAGGTACTCTGACTGGTTTGTGCTGTGTAATGTGTACTGACACGGTGTGTGGGAGATGCAGAGTTGAGTTCACTTCACTTCGACTTTTCAATACAGTTTTGGATTTTGGAAGATATGGCAGCTATGGCGTGGACAGAAAACCTGGAGGACCAGCTGATCGCACTGGTGGAGGAGAGACTGGCACTGTGGAACATCACGCTACAATGCCATTTCAACAGAAATAGCAAGGACAAGCTGTAGCGATAAATAGAAAGCAAGCTCAATTTATCGGGTAAATGTCTCTACTATATCAACTATATAATGCATGAAGCATAAAATTGTCTAGAAATAGTTGATAAGTTATCCGTATTGGTTTCAACCATACTGGTTGAAACTGGAAATGACTACCCTGTGGCTTGCTTTGTTTGCTGGTCTAGCACATGCTACTTGTTTTGTTTGTTGTTTACCTACGAGCCTACGATTGCTACTAGATACTTGCTTGGCAAGAATCGGACATGTGAAAAGGGACACATAATTGAAATGTTTTGTTACCTTTCAGGCAAAGAGGTTAGGAGGAAATGGGAGAACTTCCGCATGGCGTACAACCGGTACGAAAGGCCAGCTCCATCGGGAAGCTCGGGTGCACCAAGGACGTGGAGGCAGCAGTGGATCACCAGTGGCATGAGTTTCATTGAGCCAATGTTGAGTCAATGTTCTTTGTCCTTGTGTATAGTCACTGTAGTCATGGACATAATGTGCTCTTCTTTTTTGTAAATGCCAAGCATTTCCTGTCATATAATTGTCAATATTTGACTACATTTGGTTCTTAATTTCGACCTTGTTTGCTTGTTTGTTTAGGAATTGTGTGATACTGCTGTACACACTGATCCTATTGATGCTGCTGTACACACTGCTGTTGCGACCAAGGACCTGGCTGAGTCATCTTGGATGGACCAGTGTTGAGCCAGAGACAGCACTGGACATCAAGCCCTCAGAAGCAGAGTCAACTATCTGTGAGCACTGTCTGAGGTGTTGTCCAGTCCAGTGTCGTCCAATCTGTCTGCCAACACAAGCCAGTGACGCTCAGTGAAGCACAAGAGGAAGGATGCATCTGAAGCAGATGATAAACTCATGCACAGCATCAGCCACACACTGGACAGGTTGGCATCAAGACCGCAACGGCAAGAGGAGACAGACTACATCTCCTTGTGCTGCAAGCACAAAGAACATCAAATGTGCATCCTCCCACCCCAGCAACTCGTAAAGTTTGAGTTTGAGCTAGACAGCCTGATCTACAAATATCTGAACCAGGACACTGCCTGACACTGTACTGCACATGACTACACACACACGTACACAGACACACAGACTTTTATATTACTTTTATGTACTTTTATATACACTGTATTGCCGAAAGTATTTGCTCACCCATCCAAATAATGAGAAGAAGAAGAAGAATTCCTTTATTAATCGCTCAATGAGGGAAATTACATTTTTTCACTCTGTTAGTATATATACATATATATTTTTTCAATTGCACACACAAGTCATGAAACAAACACATGCATTAGAGGAGAGGTGTCAGAGTGAGGGGGCTGCCCCTTATCCAGGCGCCCCGAGCAGTTGGGGGTTCGGTGCCTTGCTCAAGGGCACCTCGGCAGTGCCCAGGAGGAGGAACTGGCACCTCTCCAGCTACCAGTCCACTCTCCACATTTTGGTCCGACCTGGACTTGAACTGGCGACCCTCCGATTCCCAGCCCAAGTCACTACAGACTGAGCTACTGCCGCCCCAAAGATTTCACGCTGTGAGCAGGATCAGGTGTTCCAATCACTTCCATGGCCACAGGTGTATAAAATCAAGCACCTAGGCATGCAGACTGCTTTTACAAACATTTGTGAAAGAATGGGTCGCTCTCAGGAGCTCAGTGAATTCCAGCATGGAACTGTGATAGGATGTCACCTGTGCAACAAATCCAGTCGTGAAATTTCCTCGCTCCTAAATAGTCCACAGTCAACTGTCAGCTGTATTATAAGAACATGGAAGTGTTTGGGAATGACAGCAACTCAGCCACGAAGTGGTAGGCCACGTAAACTGAGGGTCAGCGGATGCTGAGGTGCATAGTGCGAAGAGGTCACCAACTTTCTGCAGAGTCAATCACTACAGACCTCCAAACTTCATGTGGCCTTCAGATTAGCTCAAGAACAGTGCACAGAGAGCTTCATGGAATGGGTTTCCATGGCCGAGCAGCTGCATCCAAGCCATACATCAGCAAGCGCAATGCAAAGTGTCAGATGCAGTGGTGTAAAGCACGCCGCCACTGGACTCTAGAACAGTGGAGACGTTTTCTCTGGAGTGACGAATCACGCTTCTCCATTTGGCAATCTGATGGATGAGTCTGGGTTTGGTGGTTGCCAGGAGAATGATACTTGTCGGACTGCATTGTGCCAAGTGTAAAGTTTGGTGGAGGGGGGATTATGGTGTGGGGTTGTTTTTCAGGAGCTGGGCTTGGCCCCTTAGTTCCAGTGAAAGGAACTCTGAATGCTTCAGCATACCAAGACATTTTGGACAATTCCGTGCTCCCAACTTTGTGGGAACAGTTTGGAGCTGGCCCCTTCCTCTTCCAACATGACTGTGCACCAGTGCGCAAAGCAAGGTCCATAAAGACATGGATGACAGAGTCTGGTGTGGATGAACTTGACTGGCCTGCACAGAGTCCTGACCTCAACCCGATAGAACACCTTTGGGATGAATTAGAGCAGAGACTGAGAGCCAGGCCTTCTCGTCCAACATCAGTGTGTGACCTCACAAATACACTTCTGGAAGAATGGTCAAAAATTCCAATAAACACACTCTTAAACCTTGTGGACAGCCTTCCCAGAAGAGTTGAAGCTGTTATAGCTGCAAAGAGTGGACTGACGTCATATTGAACCCTATGGATTAGGAATTGGATGTCACTTAAGTTCATATGTAAGTAAAGGCAGGTGAGCGAATACTTTTGGCAATATAGTGTACTTTGTGGACACTTTAAACCATTGTGCTTTGTTACCATTCTTATTGTTATCCTATATTATTGTTATATTACTATTGTATCATCTTATACTTTTACACTCTTTGGACCTTAGTCTTATTGTTCTTCGTGAGTTAATAAAAGATATTTCTTTTACAAGCTGTTGTCTTCCTTATTATATATTTAAATATAAGTTATATGCTGGTGTGTAGTGGTAACATGTGGGATATAGAATAACACAAGTGAAGCTGCATAGAGCTACAGTATCTAGCTCTCATTTGCCATAATCCATTTAGTAGATGCTTTTATCCAAAGCAACCATGAATAGAATCATATAAGCTGGGCTATATAGCTGCGGATCCTCAAGTATTGCATATCCCTAAAAAGCAATCCAATCCAAGACCCAATTCTGAGGCCACTGCACTCAATACTGTAATGTCTATAATGTCCTTGTTATGTCCATCATAATGACAGATGTAGTAAACCATTGAAGCTAGTGCCAGTTTTAAGGAGTAGGCTTTGCAAATTTTGCTATGACATCTGTACAAGAAACAGATTTCATTTCATTGTAAGCATTTCAGAATCTCTATCTGATAATTCTAGTGATAGCTTCCCAGAGATGATACATGCTAATTGTGGGGATGAATGCATTAAATATTTAGGAAAAATTAACATTAAATGTGGAGGATGGTGATTCTATGGAAAATGGAATTCTGTTCATAAAGAGTGGACCATAAGCCAGGAATTGCTTAAAAAGTACAACACAACAGTATAAATGGTTTACAGCAGCATCTGTGAGGGCTCCATTTTCCAAGAGAGCCCAAACGCATGACTCAGAGACAGGATCATGGTGCAGCCAGAAGGATGTTTTATTGAGTAGACTAGACAAGTGCTTCAGAGCAGTAGAACCAGCAGGGAGGTGGAGAACAACGCGCGTCACCAGGCAGGTGGAGATGCGTGCCGGGGAAGCCCTACTCTGGCTCTACAGTCGATTATAAAGGGGGATAAATCAAAACCCCTCTCAAACGGAGAGGAAAAACAATTTAACAATACCTGAAACTCAAAATTCAACTTGCTGAAGCAGCTACAAAACATTAACTAAGGAAGCATGATAAGCAGGGGAATATTAAGGGGAAGGAACTATGGGTCAGGTACTCTAGGAAGTAACAAATGATCACTTACAACTCTACTCTAGAGGAGGGAATTAACAACAGGGAATAAATACAAAAGACGGTCTAATATATACAACACACTAGGATCTACTCCGAAGAGGATTCGTCTAGGAAACTAAAACTAACAGGAACCAAAGGATGAAGCAGGGCACTAGGAACAGAAACTATACTAAGGAGCTAGAAACAAAACAGGGCGCTATGGCTGCAAAACTTACAAATCAAAATCACTTCAAAGACAAGAAGGAAGCTGGGAACAGCAAGAATTACTGGAGACTTGAGACTGGAGATAAACACGGACAAGACGATCTCACCACAAACAAACAAATGACAGGATTATTTATACATGAGGTAGGGGAACACAGGTGGAAACAATTAGGGCGGGGTTTCACAATCACAAGCGCAGGAAGACACAGGAGGAAGGGATCAAGAGATCTGAAAGGAGAGGGAGACAGGGTTACTTTCAAAATAAAACATGATGAAACAGGACAACATGCAGGCACAAGACTAAAATGGTAAACTTAACAGAAACAGACAGAAAGAGCATAATAGTATCCTTTACAACATTGTTATAATGGTATACAACCTAAGAAGAATGGCACTTGAGCTCTGTAAGAATATGTGCATGTACTGTATGTCTGCATGTGTTTCACTGTGGGTAAGTCCTGACCTCCTCAGACTTCCACCTATTCAGAGTGGCTGGTCCATCAGATTTGCCCTGGTTAGATTACTGCTGCTTAGCAGAGAAAGATGTAATATTGATCTCAAATGCAATCTTTTCTCTTTTTATTGACTCCCTCCTTGGATAAACCAGCTAGAATATGAGGGACGAAACATTTCCTAATATTCTTAAGTACAGCTTATTTATATATACAGTCATGGAAAAAAGTCATAGACCCTGCTTGTTTTCTTCAATTTCTTGTTCAGTTGAATGCCTGATACCACTAAAGGTACATTACCTGAAGCATATAATGAACAGCTGATTCCATAATACTTTATGTCCTATTTGACCTTCTTCAGCTTCATTGTATTCCCAGGGTATGTACAGTGAGAGGCCATTTCATGTCAGAAGCAGCACTGCACATGTAAAGGCCGAGAGTGGTTTCCTGCTTACATTCAAGCTGTAGCACAACTCAAAGGTTGTCAGCTCTCACATAATGCCTAAAACAAAAGAATTACATGAGGCCACAAAGGCAGCCATCTTGGCTCTGCTGGAAATTTGCATGAGTGAGAGACAAGTAGTAAACAATCTGAAGATCATGTCAGGCTCTGTCTGTCTGGTTCTCTTAAGTTCACCATTTTAGTCTTGTGCCTGCATGTTGTCCTGTCTCTTCCTGTTTTATTTTGAAGGTAACCCTGTCTCCCTCTCCTTTCAGATCTCTTGATCCCTGCCTCCTGCGTCTTCCCACATCTGTGATTGTGAAACCTCGCTCTAATTGTCTCCATCTGTGTTCCCTTACCTCATGTATAAATAGTCCTGTCACTTGTTGTTTGTTGTGAGATCGCCGTGTCAGAATCTGTCCCTCGTCTCCAGAGCCTGACCCTCATCTCCCGCTCCTGTCCCTCGTCTCCAGAGCCAGTTCCTCGTCTCCAGAGTCTATCCCTCGTCCCTAGAGATCCTGCCCGTCTCCAGAGACTCTCTCCTGTCTGTTCACCTGCCTGATTCAATAAACACACCTTGTTGGTTGCACCGAATATCTGCCTATCTTGGACTCTCATCAGGATGGAGCCCTCACAGATCACAGCCGTTACACCAATGAAAAACAAGCCCAACATGGCACTAACAAACTGCTAGCTGGTCGAGACAGGAAAGGTCTTTCTACCCACCAGATGTCTGTAAACTCATTCTTCCCTGTGTCAGGAATCACACGGGGTACAGAAGAAGCCCTTTGTCAACCAAAGGCAGAGGAAGGGTTACTCTCCACAAGGATTGGACTGTTGATGACTGGGCTGAGGTTCTCTTCTGTGATGAATCCAGCCAACTTAGTGGTTAGGAGGAAGCAGGGGTGGATCTACCGGGGTGGCATAGGGTGGCAACTGCCACCCTAAAAGACAGGGTTGCCACCCCTACTGCCACCCCCATTTGGCAGCAACGAATAAAAAGAAAAGTTACAGCCAATTTGACATTTACACGTGCATATATCCCATGACTGCAGTGAATGCATCACGAGAAAACACAGAAAACGCGCAGCAGTAACTGCGCAGCAAGAGAATGATTTGTTTGGAAAAAGCCAGAACTCCTGATAAAAGGAGACACGGGAGGAACAAAGTAAAAACTGATTCACTATCTGAATAAGAAATTAAATTATATTGAAAGCACTGTGCTAGTGCAGTAGCAATACTAATTTTGAGATGATAAGTATCAGGTTGAAAAACTTTATTTCGCTAACTATAGGCTACACATGTAATGATTGCAGCTAGAGCTGACGTTAGTTCAGTGTTCCTCAGACCCCCCCCAGGGAGGAGCCCGGAGAAGCTTCAGCAGCAACTGGTACAAATATCATCCCTGACTAGAAAATTCAGAATCGAAAGATGCAGCTGATAACTGTGAACAATAAAAGTGACGTACAGTACCTTGTTTGAGTGCCGTGACTCATTTATTTCCACAGTGTATTTATGCTCACCTTAGTACAGCTCAGCTCAGTCCATGGATTGCCTTGGATGACTTTGTAAATGACAGCTCATGCCCTTTATTGTGTGTACATACTATTTTTTATCAACTGTGATTAAATTCAGATAGATACATCTGTCATATGTTGCTACCCCTCAAAAATTCCTGCCCCCCTCTCCACCCCATAAATATTTTTCTAGATCCGCCCCTGGGAGGAAGCCTGGAGAAGCCTACAAACCAAACTGTCTTGGCCCTTCAGAAAAACATGGGGGTGGATCAGTGATGATCTGGGGTTGTGTAACTGTGGCTGCAACAGGGTGAATGAACCAGGTCATGTACAGCGATACTGTTGAAAACCGTCTTCTTCCAAAACTCTTTCATGCCTCAAAGGGATGGACTGGTGTGACAGCAGAACAATCTCAGGAGCTGGTGGAAAGCATGCCAAGACACATGGCTGCAGTCATGGGCGTAGCAGACGACGTGCAGCGCGCAGACGACTTTTCAATGAAGAGTAGAAAAGGTAGAATGTAATCACTCACTGTATTTTAGATAAGTAAAATTTACTCCCTGTCATGAAGGCAGCATTTTCAGGCATAGTAGGTTAAGCTGCTAACAGATGCAAATGGCTAGTTATCTATTCTTAATAGAGGGATAGGATAGTTATCTTGCAAGTGGGTAACTTTTCCCAGACAGTCATTCTCCTTCTAACAGGCCTGACTTGTCTAGTTATGTCATATAATTTAGTTTTAAAACTGTTCTCTTTTTGTCGTGCAATATAGCCAACGATGCAGAAAAGGAAAAGGTAGGGGATGATAGACTCCTTTTTCAAGAAAACCCAAGTAAGTTGACTTCTCCCTGTGCAGCCACAGGCTTGCAGTCGTGTCTGGTTGTCTCTGTTTTGAGTGCTGTTACGGAGCTGCGGGGATGCACCAGTTTTAGTTGAGATGCATAATAGTAGCCTACAGTGCTAGGCTAGCCGGTTATACGGAGAGGGAATATTACAGCATAATGCAGCATAATTTAGAGCGTTGTAGAACATAATATCTTAAAATGTGCCCAAACAAATTCTTACACTGGCTTAACAGGGCTGTAGTCTACCTGATGGTATATGATATGCATGCTGTATGACTTATTGGGTTATATAAAGGTTTTTTTGTCTTTTTGTACAATATATCCAGTGTAGGCTGCAATATTGACACCTCCGTTACCTAGAATTATCAGACAATATGTTTTGTTTTCAGTTACTGTATAATCAATAAGACCAGACAGTAAACAACACAAAAGTCAAAAGTGTGTATGAGTCATACACACACTCTTGGACAAACACACGCACACACACACACACACACACACACACACAAACCAACCCTACCAACAGGGAACTGTCGTGCTAAGTTGCCAAGTGTGGACTTTGGTTTTTGGTCATTTTGAAAAATCAAACATAGAATATAAAATTTATTCTTAAGGTGTTTTACTATAATATTACTGAAAATGTACTTTTTAATTAATTTTAAAGAATTTGCCAAGAGGGAACTTGAATTCTTGTGCGACAGCTACCTATCAAACAGTGGACCTCTATTTACTGCAGTGGAACTGTCTGCACCCATTCTTTCACTTAATGAGTGGTTGTTAACTACAAGGACTTTCTTTTGTTATGCAGTTAAGGAGTAATATATTGTAGCTGCATGGACTAATATCAAGGCCTGCACCATGAGCAACAACATTTAATTTATACAGGCTTTAATATAGATTAATTCCTCTGTCTTTGCTCATCCATAATTGCATTACCTTTGTCATTCTTAGCAGTCCAGGAGGGGACCTTCTATCATCTAAAATATATAAATGCTCAACACACAATGTATGTGACAACAATCTTGCATAGCTGGAATCTATCTAAAAGAGGTGAACTATTTTATTTTGTTTTACAGATCCCAGATACTGTTTGAAATGTCTCTTCAGCATGGACAGTTTAAATGGCCTGCAGCATATGTCAGATTTAACATGAAAGGATATTTAAAGATCTGTTTTTTCAGTTGACCAATACATGTACATCTTTATGTGACAAAGACTGCAGTGATCAGAAAAAAACATATATAAAACCTAATTACATTTTTTTTACAAAAATTTCCATCTGCGTTCCTCCATTTCTACTACCATATTTAGCACATTTACAAAAGATAAAAATGTCCAAACAATAAGTAATACCTTTCTGTCAGACTTTGTCAACTACTATCAAGTTATACATCCGTTACTATAATGTGATTGTCACGATATACCATTTAAAATGGGACCAGTGTCATTAGTTTCAAGCAAACTGGGGACTTCAGTCATTCTATACAATGCAAATGGGGACCAACATTTGTATTTAAGAGCAAAATGTTTAAAACAAATTGACATACGTATAAAGCCCTCTTTAATGATTTGCATATTGTGCTGTTTTGACAGAGGCTGTAGGTAATTTATCAGGGCCAGATGACAGCAGGACATCAAGTTACTCTGTGGCCATCTAATATCATACATAGATGTGATCACCTATCATGACATATGGTTTCAATCAACAATGCTATGTACTTGCATCTTCAGTGTATTGTTTTGCATTACAGGAAAAGGTCCACACTTGGTTTCTATAGAATGACATGGGTCCACTGTTTGCCGGTACATAATGACACAAGTTCCCACTGATATAGCACAGAGCGACGTATGCAGTCCAGCATGGGTGAATTATGATGAAATTAACTAAAATGATAGGAGATATATTTCTAATTTACATTTAATACAAAAATACATGTTTGTAACTCTTGGCCATGTGAAACCCTGAGATTTGTGAGGTTAATGCTGAGCCATTTTGTTTGTTTGTTTTTTTCCCCTGACAACAATGCAGTCAAAGAGGACAAAACTCCTGTACGGTGAAAAATTAGTGGACTGTAGAAATGTGTGTTGGAGTTGTTTTAACACAGGACTTTGTGAGCTTAATCCATCCTCTAGATTAGATCTCTCTTGTTTCTCTCAGACAAATTGATGATGCACCCCCTTCTTCCTGCCATATTTCTGTATACATATTAAATTGTTGTGCCAATAACTTAATGTTAGTAACTTTTTGATGGTTTACTGGCTCTCACTGACTGCCACTGATTTTAAGCTGAGTTGGACCATGTTGAACTCCTCTGAATAAATCAAAAATCGTAGTGTGTACGGTTTTGATTTTTGGACTGAGGCGTCAGAGGATGATGAGGAGTAAACAGTGAAAATTTTTTCTCTCTACCCCTCTCAGAAAGCCAATAATGGCAATTTTCCCAAAAGAGGGTCCCCTCCTTTTTCACGTTTTCTCTCTGAAAATTAACATTGGACCCTACAGTGAGAAAGTTGGCAGGTAGCGTACTAATTAAGGCCGTGGAACAAAAAGTATAAATCACAAAGACATAGGAGACACATGGCTACGACCGGGACGAGTTTTCCTACGTTTTGGAGAAAAAATATGTCGGTGGAGTGAACATAGCCCTCACAATCGTGATTTTAAAAAAAATTCAGACAATTCTGAAACTGCTTTCTACTTTAGGTGTGTAGTTGTGCAACTGTAGTGCATGCAATAGACACCCATGTTAAGCTCTGATTTTTGACATTTTCCATGCATGAATAAAGTGAACTGAGGAACAAACAATATATTTTATGACATGATGATGAATCATGAAGATGTAGTCAGGTAAATTTGCTGCGTTTTGCAAGTTGAATGGAGTCTCTAGGTGAACATATGAGGGAGCTATGACTGTTTGTTCGCTGAAGAAAAAAGTTTGAAGTCTGACCCTTTTCCCATTCATTCCTATGGGACATTTTTCAGCGTTTTTTTCGGGTCTAGTGTCACCATGGTAATGGTTTTGATGGAGAAAAGTAAGAGTAACCTTAGCACGATTGAGATATGTCTATATATATGTCTTGCCTGCCTGTTTGAAGTCTGACCCTTTTCCCATTCATTCCTATGGGACATTTTTCAGTGGTTTTGGGGGTCTAGTGTCACCATGGTAATGGTTTTGACGGAGAAAAGCCATATGTTCAGGTAAACACTTTTCAGGATTTGTTAAGTCAAATGTTTTTCATTTTTCATTTTTTCATATTATCTCAGCTGCAACTAATGATTATTTCCTTTATTTAGCAACATGATTATTTTTTCAGTTGAGTAATTAATTGTTCAGCCACTGCAGTCAGTGTGATTAAAATTATTTTTGTATTAAGCAACATGGAAAAAAACCCCTTCTTTTTATGTTTAGTTGTTGTTTTATTTTTTATATATATTTTTTTACTGAAAAGTCACTGAAGCTCCATCACGCAGCTAATCATCCTTCGTTGAAGCTTGATCTCCAAAGCCCCTTGAGTTACAGTCCTCTTGCCGATGAATCATCTTGACAAAATCATGTCTTAGTGCTTTCTTGGCTGTCATTCTCCTCCCAGGGTCCAGATGCATTAGCCGTCGTAACAGATGCAGAAAGTCTGTCGTGTCACTGCCATCACAGTACTGCTGCACTGCTTGTGCCAGACATCCGACAAAGTCCCAAAGGCTCATGTGAAGCATCTCCAAGGCTATGCAAGCCATGTTTTGGGTCTTAAAATTGTCAGTGATCCTCACCAAGTTGTTTTTTTCCGGGTCAAGAGCTCTGATTTTTCGAAGCACTTTCACGTCAGTGATCTAATTTTCACTCTCTTCCCGGATCTTGATGGCTATCATCTCTGATGTTTTTGGTTTGACGCAGCTGATGACTTCACTGAATTCTTCTGTTAGAAACGAATCATCGTGGTACATTGGCTGAGGTCCCCAGGAGTCCATCTCATGATGTGCTTCATATGAATCGAACACATCGTACTCTTGAGAGTCCATGCAGAATATGCTGTTGTTTTTTGACTGTATCAGTTGAGGTGTCGAATCCCGTTTATCTGGATTTGGTAGACTGCTACTGGATCCCCAGGAGTCTACCTCATGACGTGCTTCATATGAATCAAACACATCATACTCTTGAGAGTCCATGCAGAATATGCTGTTGTTTTCTGACTGCATCAGCTGAGGTGTTGAATCCTGTTTATCTGGATTTGGTAGACTGCTACTGGATCCCCAGGAGTCTACCTCATGATGTGCGTCATATGAGTCAAACACATCATACTCTTCAGAGTCCATGCAGAATATGCTGTTGTTTTCTGACTGCATCAGTTGAGGTGTTGACTCCTGTTTATCTGGATTTGGTAGACTGCTGCTGGATCCCCAGGAGTCTACCTCATGACAGAAACAGTCAGTGTCTGGATAATCCTGTTGGAAAAATGGTGCCCCTATGTCTTCAGAACAGGAGTCATCTGAATCATCCTGGAGGGTCACAGTCATCAACTCACAGGCAGATTCTGCATAGAAAGAGCTGGTGTCCTTTTCCAGGTGATCCATGGTGAGGAAACGATGCCTCAGTGCTTGTCCAGGCTTCAATCTTGTGTTGGCATTTGGATCAAGCATCTGTTCCAGGAGGTCTACAAATGCTAACCTGTCCTCAACTTCAGCATCTCCAGTTTCCTTTGAATAGAGGGCTACCACTTCTGACAAGTTTCCAGCATCGTGAAAATGCCACTCTGGCCTTTCGGGCTCGATGCCAGTTATGTCCATGTGCTCCTCTGGTGTGTTCATTCTCCAGCTGGGATTTGTTGAGTACCATTCCTTGGTGAAAAACTGGTCTGTGTACCTCCCAGCATTCAGCGTGTCATCTCTTGGCTTACCGAGCAGCTGACAAACAGCTCTCATGATGTGGTAAGGAGAACTCAAAGGGAAGAGGTCAGTGCCTAAATAGAGAAAAGCCAAGATGCATCCCAGTCCCCACATATCAACGGCTGCAGATATGGGGAGACCTAGCATCACCTCTGGCGCTCTGTATCCCAAGGCTTGAATTTCCATTCCAATCTCTGTCTCAAAGGATGAAAGGGCCAGTCCGAAATCAATCATTTTCACCCTGAAGGGCTGATCTTTGTGGTTGACCAGCATAACGTTGTCCGGTTTCAGGTCTGTATGAATGATTTCCACACTCTTTAGTTCTCTAAGTGTGACCAGCAGCTGATGTGCGATTGGCCGGATTTCGTTCAGAGACAATGGTCTCCATTCCATGAGGTCCCAAAGGCTCTGGTCCAACATCTCAAAAGCAAGGCAAGACATCCCTTGGTACATGAAATTTTCCGTGCATCTCACCAAGTTTGCTTTCTCGTGATCGAGAGCCTCAAGTTTCTGCATCATTTTCACTTCTGCGCTGCCATCATAACTGTCTTGAATTTTTAAAGCAGTTGATTCAGCTGTTTCCAAGTTGATGCACTTGGCAACTTTGCCAAAAGCTCCTTCTCCAAGTATGGATAACACAAGGTATTGCGTCGAACCGCTGGAGATGATGTCATGTGTTCGCAACTCAGGAACAGACGCCATTTTTTACAGACAAGAAGAAAAATGTTGTCTGATGAACGTAATCTCTGCTATTCTGTAGTCCTCCTCTGAAGAAAAACGGTTTTGTCTGACGAACACAATCCTCCTCTGCTGAATGTCCAGATAGTGAGCGTTTACCACCTGAAGTGTCAGATCAAAGGTACTGGAACATCCTCAAGATCACAGGCATTCTGTGTTGTGTCATTAGATCTATAGAACTAGTAGTCAGTTTAGTGACATCATCAGCCAGTGGTCACTTATGTGCCTTTTTTTTTTTTTTTTAATTCACATTAAAATAGCATTGGACCCTATGGAGAGAATCTTGGGAGGTGCATAATTACTAATTAAGGCCGTGGAGTAAAAAGTATAAATCTCACAGACATAAGAGACACATCACTACAACTGGGACGAAATTTCCAATGTTTTGCTGTAAAAATTATGTCGGTGGAGTGGACGTAGCCCTAACAATCACAATTTAAGAAAAAAAAATTCAGACGATTCTGAAACTGCTCTCCACTCTAGGTGTGTAGTTCTCCCACTCTCGTGCACGCAATAGACACCCATGTTCAGCTCTGATTCTTTTCTTTATTGTTATCCTTTTCCTTATTCAACTTCAACAACTTCAGCTACTTAATCAGATTCTTCCGTACGTTTTTTGGACTCTAACAACTTCAGCATACTTTCAGATACAGAAACCATTCAACTATCAGCTTTTTCAGGACATGTGTGCTATAGCTTTTCTCATTTCAGCTCTTTATAATTTTTTAAATATTCAGCTTTATTCATATATTTTAACAATGCAACTCAATGAAGAAAATCTTCAAATCCTCTCAAATTTACACCTTTTTGAAATCCCACTGTTTCTACCATACTTTCACCTCGAAACTACATTTAACTTTCAAAACGCAGCAAATTTACCTGACTACATCTTCATAGTCATCATTTTTTTTTTTCATAAAATGTATAGTTTCTTCAGCATTTCACTTTTTTTTCAGATCATGAAAACTTAAAAAAAAAAAAAAAAATCAGAGGTTAACATGGGTGTCGAACTACACTAGAGTGGAGAGCAGCTTCTGAATCATCTGAAAAAATATTTTGAAATCGTGATTGTGAGGGCTGCTTACAGCCCACAAACATAATTTTAGAGCAAAATATTGGAAATCTCATGCTGATCATAGCGATGTGCCTCTGGTGTCTGTGAGATTTATAGTTCTGGCTCCATGCCCCTAATTAGGGCGACAACTCCAAAAACTCCTCCATAGGTTGCAATGTTAATTTTCAGAGGAAAATCCTGAAAAAGGAGAAATTCCTCCTTTGGGTAAACTGCCACTGTTGGCCTTCTGTGTGGAGTAGAGACATCAAATTTTCACCGCTGTGATCCTCAAGAGCTCCTGCCGCCTCTCGTCCGAAAACCAAAGCCGTACTCCTTATAGTTTTTGATTAATGGAGAGGAGTTCGGCATGGTCTGACTCAGTTCAACCGAATGGGAGTCTAAGGGGAGAGAAGCTGCTGGAGGGGGGAGGAGGGGCTGTCTCCATGGAAACGGCCCAGGTGGGTGCATGTGGCAGTGGACCTGCTGTGACCCTGCCTGTTAGCCAATGCCAATGATACAGAGAGTGGATGACATTATCAGTCACTCACACACACACACACACACACACACACACACACACACACACAGAGGAGGAACTGCTCTGACTGACTTGAAATCAGTTAGGCGGTGGGCCAAGGGGAGATTTCGTGTATTTAAACGATTCCCACCGAGGGAGGACATAATTTTTTGTGGACAACATCTTCATTTTTCAACAAATGAAAGAAAAATTGTTGGCACTCTTACCTCTTGCACATTTTTTGTGTATCAGTAACGGTGTCTGGGTTACCGGTTCTGGCTAACTGCGCGGGCAGCTATGCTCGGGGTCCGACATGCATGACGTAGTTGCAGTTATTGTCCAATGACACGTTTCGGAATTTGCCAGTTACCATGGATACATTGTTAAACTGCTGCTGTGGCTGTAAGCTAACGCTATAGGAGTACAGTACATAAACAAGTTAAAGATCGCAGTACACGCTTACACACAATGCTAATATAACAACAAATTTAAATATCAATCACTTTAAGAGGAGATAAAATTAATCATCAAGCTTGATAAAAGCAGGAAAACGTATAGTTTAGATGTAGATCTGTCATCCCTTCTTTTGAAAACTTAAGTCTTCTGAAACAATGTCATTGTGAACTTTGCACATAAAACTGACTTATTTCCAACATCTGAGATCCAGTGAGATGCTATTTTTTTCACCTCAAAATTAGCATAATGTCGTCAAAATTAGCCACACACATACTACACTTCTCCTCTTTAAACTATGTTTGCTAGCAAACCACAGAAATGGAGTGCTCTATACATCTTTTGAATAAAGACGGTCCTGTAACCCCTTTATTTCAGAAAGAGGCTGAAAAACAGGGTAGGTGTCAAATCAGGACACTCATGTCAATGTGAATCTTGAACTTCAGCTGTAAGTCTAAGACAAATAATGGAAATTATAATTTTTTTATTTTATTTCGCCCATAGTCAAGGGAATACAATGACCAAAAATGAAATACAAACAAGAAAACAACAAAAACATTATACACCTCCTGAAAAAAAGACAGAACATGGATCGGAATGCAAGCTATTACACAAGGCACATGCAGACGTTTTTGTCCCCAACTATAATCTTTGGAAGAGTACCTGAGAGTTAAAATAACAATAAATATGGTGCCACTAACCTGACATGTTCAATCTGTTATAATGTAATGAAGAAAAGCCTAAATGTGTTGTCTGCTTCTTGTTTTTTAGAGCCAGGGGTAGAAAGAGAAACAGACTATGGTGAGGGAACTCTGAGATCACACACTGGTGACCTCCACACATCCAAGCGGTCACCACACCTATTGCCAGTACAATGCATAATTTGCAAACATGAAAAGTACAAAAATGAGTCATACACCTGGAAAAGAATTAAAGACAAACTGATTCAGTGTGAAACAATCATAGCTGGTAAACTGCTTCTGGCAGCTGAAGAAAGAAGAGATGAGTCTTCTTCTGCACATTCGAGACAGGGACTTAGTGGCCAGTGAAGCAAGATACCACTTCACCTGTTTCAGAGACTGTACTTGGTACCTTCTAAAAAGACAAATGAGACAACAGAGAGCAACTCGTATGAAAATGGGAACAAGTATTTCTGCGAGACTGTGATTGAGGAGAGGCTTTTAAAAAGACGAGAAGTGTTATGACTGTAGGTTGAACATGCTTTTCAAAAACATTGTAAGAGAAGGGAAGAAGTGGACTGGATGACACTTCCCCCAGCTCCAGAGGCAATACTGGAACTGGTGCACTGCTCTTGTAAAAAAACAAACTGTGTTAAGGGGAGATGCACCTGCAAACTGCATGAGCTGCCATGCACAAACCTGTGTCAATGCACAAACTGTGGTAACAGGTCATTTGAAGATGACTCGGGGTTCCAGGGCCAGCATGAGATGCTAACCTTCTTATCAACCAGTACTGTGTTTATGTTATTTGTTCCTGTTAATGTGTTCCTTAGCAGATGTTTGATGGTGATTAGAATTAGCAGATGATTATTAGAATTAAATGAACTCACCAACAGTGTATGGTTTGACCACCATTTCTCATTATCCATCATGGGAGGATTACGTAGTGGGAATATAGTTAAAATAAAATTTCACACAATTGATGTGCCACTAAGCTGATTAAAATACAACTTACACTTAGACAACAAGGTTCATATTGTATCAAATATTAGCCTACCCACTAAAATATATAATTATGCTCAGGGTTTCCCCCAGAAAAGTTGCTAAATCTGGCATCTGATGTGTATGGGGGGGGTTGCAGCTCGCAGAAGGCTGTTCTGAGTGACCACTGACTACGAGCGACGCTAAGACTGATGGGGGGGCACGTAAAGTAGTACGGTAACACCAATAAAATACAGTAAACTAACTAGTAACGTTAATTATACTCACACACTGTGAGTGACTGACTGACGCTGACCAGCTGCTAAATTACCACACGCTTGACTTCCAACACTTTGGGTCATTCACATCATGTTAAATGAATAATGTAATATTGATTTGATTAGAATCGTTAGCGATATTGAAATATAGATTCAGGTCTCTTGAGCTTAATTGACTGATTAAGTGAGCCAAAGTTGTTAACACTCGGTAGGATTTTAGCTAGGCTAACAGTTAGCGTTACCTTTACAATTATAAATGTAAATCGCCAAAGGTTACACATCAAATAAATACCATAGCTAGCATTAATACTTACCTACACACGTAGACGCTGCTTATTTAGCTCAAAATATTTTGTGTAGTTTTTCCACGGCTTTATCTGTCTCCACTTCGTATCCACGAGTTGGATCTTGAGAGCAGCAGCTGTTCTTTGCATATCTACGCGTGATTGGCTGAACAACGTCACGTGATTTATACGGTTGCGTGCCATTGGTTTAGCCGATATAGTAAGTTGCGGCGTTTGCCTGCAAATTTAACACATTTTAAACTATGATCATGGAAAAATGTGCAAGAATCACGAGTGCCAACAAAGAAAATCTGATTAAGAAAAAAAATAAACTTTAAAATGTAAAAGATCCAGGTCCTCCCTCACTAGGGATCATTATTTTTCAAAACTAAAGCAGATACACGGCCTCGGCCCACCGCCTAAGTGGCAGTCAGTGACAGCCTATGTGGGACACAGACCAGGGGCGTGTCTAGACTTTTTCATAGGGGTGCCCCAAGGGGTGCCGAAGCCATGCAGGGGTGGCCAGCAGGATTAGGTGATGTGCATGCACCTCCATCAACATAGCATCATTCACATCCAAAAATCTAAGCTCTACTCTTTACATTTTTTTTTTAATATGAGAGGTAATTGGACAGGTCAGCTTATAATCAGAGCCCCCTCCCCACACACACACACACACACAGTCACGCAAAGCGTTGGCAATCTCTGATCGCACTTGTTTCCATTGTGTAGACCTAGATGTATATAAAATTTTATTATTGATCGCTATTTGTAATGATAATGTGGCTTCCCCGTTCCAGAACACCCCCACTTTTGGAAAGCTTGATACACCCCTGGGTGCAGTCATCAAACACAATGGTTATGCAAGTAGGCAAATACCTTGCTCTAATTTTGACATACAAAATCACTCTGGTAGCACCTAAGTAAAACACGGAATCGGTAGTTGTCTGGGATAACGGGTACTATTCCACATGCCTCAGAAACAACATTTAAGCATGACTGGCTAGAAATTCCCCCCCAAAAAAAACAGCCTGAACATGAGGGAAATCTGAAATGACTGCATGCAGCACAGTCATCAGACGCAGATCACAATGGGCTGATATGCTTTGATTTGAGGGCAGGACTTAGTTAAGGGTGAATAACTCACCAACTGTCGTATACATATGTTATTTGTCACAATCTTGAGACTGATTTTTCTTCACAGTCAGAGGCCTTGTAGAATTGATTTGGAACAATTGTGTGTGATTGCATTTAGTGCTCATAGTAGTATTCACAAACAAATCACATTGTTTTGCTCATATAAAATAACATCTTATCTTTCCTTTTTCACATGCTCTTGTTTTGTTTTGTTTTATTGTTCTGAATCTGAGGAAATTCCTAGAGGGTGTTATATTAAGAGCTGTGCTTTCTGTCAGAGAAACCCTGGAAGGTGTTGTATTTTCATGTGACTGAACTGTATTGCTGGGTAAACTGTGTGAAGATGATTCAAGACGGAAGTCGGTTTTTCTGTTTTTGTGACTGCAGGGCTGTTTCTGTTTACATTGTCAGAGTATTTCGCAAATGATCCTGTTTTGAGGAATTTCTTCCTCTGCGTAATGTTCTCTGCTCGCGTTCCTCTTGTTATAGATGACCTGCTCACAGACAGACAAAGACTCACCCACTCACTCAGTCAGGCTATTATGAATAAATATAGTGAGCACATAAGCAGGAGCCTCCCTTTCTCCCTGAAATAACACCCTCCTGTTTGTGTTCAGTTATCAGACGCCATCCATCAAAAGGTGATCTGTGTTTCTATCAATAAAAACGCTCATGCATTTTTCAACATTCAAATACCTTGCAGCTCCAGGGACCGATGCTGCATTCCTGCCCGTCTGCCAGCTCTGCCACTACAAAAGAATGATTCATAAATATTAGAGCACAGCATTCCCAGACTCTTTTTTCCACTCAATGCTCCCACTTGATTTACTGTAGGACTGGAGAGTTAGATCATTTCTCTCGCTTTTTGGGGTTTTATAAACTCCCTTCCTGCCTGCTGTCTCTGACACTTCCCCTGAGGAACAGTCTGCATATATTTATTTAGTTTGCTAGCAGGTTATCTATTCAAGAATGTGTCTCTGAAATAAGCGACAGAGATGGGTGTGGTACACACGTGTCAACAAAACCTTATTCTTGTGTTGAAGTTGGAAAACAGTGCGAATAGAAAGCACTTGTGGAAAAAATGGCACTTTGTAGCACACCGATGATAGATCGCACAGCATTTGCTCTGTGGCTGTTTAGCTACTGTGTTTTAAAATGATCCATCGCTGCATCTTTAAAAGCTGAGTCAATTTTTTCCTTTGTTTGTGTGAATTTAATCACAATGCAGACACAGTCCTTGTCTCAGCATGACACTTCTCTTCAATCCAGGTCCGAATTTTCAGATGCAGCCAACATTGTTATGGATCTTCTGTATTTCTGTTTTTTCTTCACAGTGATTATGATAAACGGATGTTTCACCCATTTCCAACCTATTCATCACAGAGTCAATAAAATATAAAAGATTACAACAGAGGCTTTTAAAGTGCCTCACAATAGAGGCAGTAGCACAGAACGCGTACATTTAGCCTCAAGGGCATGATGACAAGGATAGCACAAGGGCCAGATATTTCTATTTTGTATACAGACATTGTAACACACTCTAATAGAATATGTCATAAAGCCCTGTCCTTTTCATGTTGCTGATGACTTCTGGCAAGAAAATTCCTGTCTCATGTAGTGAGGCATATTGTCATATTTTGTGGTGCTACTTGAACTGGTGACAGATGTACTGGCAATATGCTGACCTGGCACAAACACACACAAGCAACACTGAAATGCACACATTGTATAGATGATGTATAAGAAAGGGGAACAAACAACGACATGGTCAAACTTCCTCTAATTCCAACAAAAGGGGAAGAACTCCAGAGCACCTCATGTTGTTTAGAATCACAAAACTATAAGAAAAGATAAGAAAACTATGAAAATTACAGAACCCGGGAGGGACCATAAAATCATTGCCACATTTTGATTAATTTGTGCGCACTAGTTAGTAATTTGTGGCCTCAATTTAATTAAAACATTTCCACATTTTAATTAATTTATGCACACTGTTAATTGTAGGGAGGCAGCAGTGCACCCCACTGCAGTCTCTAACTGGAGTGATATGGAGCGACGTCAAGCCACAATACTGCATGGCAGAACTGCTGGTTGTATTTAGTGCAACCAGCATCATAACCACAGAACCATCCATGCTAATGTGCACATCAAACGTGTCGGTTTGATTGATTTCTCTACACGGTTTCCACTGCACCTCAACAGCTGTGTTGGAGCCTGACATGCTGAAAAGAGTTCACACAGCTCCACGAATAGCTTTTATGAAAACAGCCTGGTCCACATAATTATAATGCGTTACAGATCGATATGTGGCTGTCATAAGCAACACAATGTGGCAGAGATTGTTTAGGAAAAAATATTTCCCAGAGTTTCCTGTCAGCGCATCATAGGGGGCGCTCTTTTGGTTGGGCAAACTTGAACACAGTGTGGGATCAGAAATAAGGCATTATTATCATCATCATTCTCTACTTTCATCCCCTTTAATAACTGATGTCTTGCTCAATGCAGTCACACATCTGCCTGTAGGCTATCATTATTTGAACTGTGGTGCTCACAACAACATTTTGACCAGCCTTCTTTAAAAAGATGATGCAAGTTGAAACACTGATACAGACACTCCTGCCGAGTAGGAGTGAAAAGTTTGGAGTGATCTTTCACACGCAATTAATGTGCAGACAAGTGTGGAATAATTAATCCAAGCAAACACCTTAGCATGAATTCTTTTTTTTTTTTTTACATTTTAACAAAATGTAATTTGTGTACAACCACTGCAGTGGGTTGTGCTACTCTGGCTCTCTTTCCCACACTGAACTGAAACCTGGAACGCTTTCATTAACTCTTTGAGTGCCAATGACCTGTATATACGTTAAAGTGTTTTTTCTGCGGTTGGCACAAGGGGTGCTGTCACACACCCTGTGTGTAATTTTGGGGCTTCTGGGATACGTAGTCAAAACATAAAGAAACGGTATACACCACAGAGATTGAAGCAGGAAGTGGAGACGTTGTGATCAGAGCGCAGAGCAATCAGTATCTGGAAAAAAGCTTGGGTTCTCTACCAGAGTCCTGGGAGTTTGAGGGTTCTGTGCAGTATCTTTGCTTTCCTAGGACTGCGCTCTTCTGGACTGAGGCTTCACATGTTGCTCCTGGAATCTGCTGGAGCCACTCTCCCAGTTTGGTGGGCACCACCCCGAGTGCTCCTACCACCACAGGGACCACGTTGGCCTTCACCTTCCACATCAATTCCAGCTATTCTTTCAAACCCTGGTACTGCTCAACCTTTTCGTGCTCCTTCTTCTTGATGTTGGCATCAGCTGGTACCGCCACATCTATCACCACTGCCCTCTGCTGCTCTTTGTCAACCACCACTATGTCCGGTTGGTTAGGCAGGAGCTGTTTGTCAGTCTGGATGCTGAAGTCCCACGGGACCTCAGCCCTGTTGTTCTCAACCACCTTTGGTGCTATGTCCCATTGGGATTTGGGTACTTCTAGTCCATACTGGGTACAGATGTTCCTCTACACTATCCCAGCCACTTGGTTGTGCCTCTCCATATAAGCTGATCCAGCTAGCATCTTACATCCCACTACTATGTGCTGGACTGTCTCAGGGGCCTCCTCACACAGCCTGCACCTTGGGTCTGGTCTACTGTTGTAGATCCTGGCCTCTATAGCCCTGTAAAGCGCATATATATATATATATATATATATATATATATATATATATGGGGGGGGGGGTGGCTGTAGCCTATCCCTCTGTCTTAGGGCGGAAGGCAGGGTAAACCGTGGACAAGTCACCACCTCATCGCAGGGCACATAGAGACAGACAACCACTCACACTCACATTCACACCTACGGTCAATTTAAATTAGCCAATTAACCTAATCCTCATGCATGTTTTTGGATGGTGGGAGGAAGCCAGAGTACCAGAGAGAACCCACACAGACATGAGGATAACATGCAAACTCCACACAGAAAGGCCCCGGGCCGGGATTTGAACCCGGTACCTTCTTACTGTGAGGCGACAGTGCTAACTACTACACTACCTATATATATATGAGTGTGTCTGGATGGCAGGCTGACTGACGAGCCCCACAGACATGATCTTTCTTTCGCAGCAGTTTGTGGAGCCTGAAAAATGTTTAGAAGTTAATTTAATGATGAAACAGCAACCAGTGTTCGGACTGGCTGGCCTATCTTCAGACTTAAGGGCTCATATGTCTGAAAGGGGCAGCTCTGGTCAGCATTTACAAGCCAATAGCCAGTCAGTGACACAGAAGGGGGTGGTCTTCAGCAAGCCATAGCCTACCTGCACAGCTGCAAAAATCAACATGTACAATAACGTCAGTAAATGTTGGATTACAGGTTTGCAGCTGTCTTCATGTAACTATCTCTACACACAAGTTTACATTTTTTTCTCGTGCTTTGATTTTTGTCTTCAAATTCAACTCGTGTTTGCATATTTTAACATGGTAACATTGTACGTTTCCCACGTTTGGATTATCCCCACCGGCCCTCAATCACTCACTAGGCCCTGATTTGCTCATTGGTCCCTCTACTGTATATACTCCTTACTTTTCCTGTCCTGCTGCTAGATTGTCTTTGTCTTCGTCATGCTTGGGTATTCTGACCCTTTGTTTCATCTACTGTTTTTGGGATTCTGCCTCCTCCTTGTCAGGTATTGTTTGCTGATTGTGTACTGATCTCCCATGATGACCCACCTTTTGCAACTTAACTTGTGTCATGAGTTTCCAGTCCATGCATGCCACAGTCAGAACAGTCATGCCAATACAGCACATTCGAGTGCTGCTTTGGCCAGACTGAACTGTACTGGAGCCTATCCCAGCTGTGTTAGGGTGAAAGGCAGGGTACACCCTGGACAAGTCGGCCTGGCTATATGTATGTTCATAATATGCGACAGCCATAAGTTCCTGTACTGCCTCAGTCACCTTACACTTCACTCTGTCAGTGAGTCAAAAAACAGACAGATCACAGTCAAATAAATCTGATTTTCAGCTAAAGTTTTTTTTTTCTTTCCTAAGGTGTTAAAGTAAAAAAAAAAAACACAGCCACTGTTGCGTCAATACACACAGAGCATGTGTTCACATTGCAGTCAGTACAGATTAGCATGGGGTGAAAAACACAGGCCAAAAGCAAGAACAGTGCTGTTACTGTACACAAAATGACTCACAGGTTGTCGTGTCATTCATATGTCATTTGAGTGAGAATGAGCTGTCATACAAAATGTGATTGCTGTATTTATTTAGAAATGTTTTTTATAGAGATAGGGATATTGCTGATGAAATAATACTGTATATCCTTTATGTTATACACTAATATAGAATTATTTAATTTAAGGTAATATATGAACATAATATTCAGTGTGAGCTGATTTTTACAAATACTTTAACATCATTTTAACAGACAGTATTTGACATTATAGAACGTAGGCAGGAGATTTCTCTTATTGTGCTATGTAATAAATAATCCAAGTGTGAGAGTTTAACTAAGTGTAAGAAATTATTTTTTTTCACTTTTCACTTTCAGATGAGAAATACTGCAGACAAGGTTGTTTTATTCTTTGAATAAAACCGAGCTGCTCTGAAACACAGGCTCATAAAGGAGAAGCATCCATTTGGTGTGTGTTCATAATCACTGTCAGACGGCTGTGACCAGATGGCAGAGATGCTACTTTGGACTAACTCCAGAGCCACTTCTGTTCTCTGAGGAAATTTTTCTGTGAAATCTAACCTTGAATCTGCCAAAGAATATTCCAAAATATCTGCATATCCCCACAAAAAGTTGCTGCTGGCTTTGTTGTGCTGCTTTCAGGATCTGATTCTCTCAAGTGAAAGTCATTCACCTTCAGTGATCAGCTTGAATGACTGCCATCATCTCACTGCAAGTTTTCTGTGGACCTGGAGAGGAGTCCACAGAGCTTCAGACCATACATGAAGCACAAAGGAATGGAGGAAAAAGAAATAAGGAGGAATGCCTTTGCTAGAGACATCTGACTTCTGGAGAGCATAAATGGATGTATCCTAAAATTGCTTCCATTCAAGGCTAAAACAATCTTCAATTCAGAAAGGCTTTTCCCACAGGCAAATAAAGTCAAGGTTGTTTGGAATGACTTATTATGCTGACGACGCCAAGCACTTTAAGTGACATTGTGACGGGGCTTCATGTCTGTCCTACAGCGTCCTTGATTAAAGGTGCTTGGAGAAAGCAATAACAGCAAAGCTGTGCTCCAGCATTAACCCCTCTGAATTAGAGAGGAGCAGACAGACAGAGGAGACAGAAGGCTTATTGTCAAATGCAGCCATGTTTAGCATTCAAACAGCCTTCCTTTGACAAGTGTTCAATCTGCAGCCTGCACCAAATGTCTTGGCTCAGCTAACCATCCATTAGGTTTGCAAAAATACTCAAATAAAAGAAAAAGCGACATATTTCAAACAGCAGTGTGGGGGCTTTTATTCATTGTTTTCCTATTATGCAAGTGTCTTTAAGACTTGCTGAATGCATTTAAGAATTATTGTGGAATAAGGAATTGCTCATTAAAAGGTTAAAAGTTGAAACTGATGTGTCAATCTTTTTTTATTGCAGAGCTAAGTCCCTAAACTCCAGTGTTTTTCAAGGTGTAGAAAGCTGTGAGACTGTTTTGTCTTCTGTGTTCAGACTACTAAAATGCTTTGCTTTAGTAACAGCAGTAGTCATGTTAGTGGTTCGTATTATTGGCACACAGAGCAGGAAACTATGGAGAGAATTTTGTTTCCTTATTATTCAATTAAAATAAAATAGATTTGAAACCAAAAAGAGATTTAAGAGCAAAAGAGAATAAGTGGCAATCAATTTTTTTTTTTTTGAGATCAAAATAGAACAGATTGCAATTTGCAATTCAAAAAAATTTAAGAGCATATTTCTTCAACTTCAATCAAAACTCATGTTTGTGAGTAAAACATATAGTTGTTTTGCTATAAATCAGTGCTCTTTGCTTGCAAGTTCAAAAGTTTTACTTGTGAATTCCACTGCACTCAGTGGGCGGGGCCTACGCTGGTGGATGACAGAAGGGTTTCTATTGGTTGGTGTGGCCTGGCTCTGGTGTGACCTACGCCTTCTGCTTTACACCCACTTCTCTCTTGTGCTGCTGTGCTGCCGGGAGGTAAGTTTATGGCCTGCTGCTCTTCAAAGTTGAAACGTTTCATTGAAAGTAATGTATTGTGCTACATAGCGTAGGCTACAGCCTGCCGTACATTCACAACAACAACTACAAGTAATGAATTAATGCTGATTGTCTCTCTCCACTTGCTAGTCACAGCCTGAGCAGAATAGGGCTTGGGCACCGTGTTGCTTTCAGGGACGTGGCCTCACGAGTGTAAACAAACAGCCAGTCGGACGAAGAGAAGATGCAGAGTTGGGAGAAAGAAAAGAAATAAAGAAAAAAGGTGTTGAAATCCCAAAAAGGATGTGGAATTTACCAGGATACATTAAATAGGGAAGCCAGAGACCACTATATGGACAAAACTATAAGACTACAAACGCACATCTTTGGCTTGTTTGTGGTGTGAGCTGCAGATCATAAAGCCGGCAAACAGCAATCAGCAATCAAACACAGTAATCCGGACAAAGGTGCAACCACTGCAGCAGGTGACTCCTGGTTTTGTGACATGTGTCTGTAGTAACGCAGCTGTCCAAAGACATATAGTGTATAGACATATATACTTTATAGGTAACTATTTATTTATAGCATGGAAAGAAATGATAAGAAATGTATATTTATTGTTATTATTACATAAGAAATACTATAGATTTTACATATTACATTACTATAATACTACCTCCCTTTTTATTTGTATTCATTATTACATTGTTTACTATATTTATAGAGTATTATTTTACATATTACATTTGCACTACCTCCATTTTCTATATGTCCATTGTTGTTATTTTCTAGATACCTATTTATTTATAGTATTAAAAGAATTTGTTAAAAAAAATGTGTATTTATTATTGTTATATAAGAAATTGCACTCCATGTTCTGTGTCCCTTTTGTAACCTTTTACCTTGATGCATTCCAACTGCACTGTTCTGTGTTCTCAGGTTGCATGACTTGCAAATAAACACTGAAAAACATTTGATTGTTTGACACTTCTTGCTTTTGCACATCATACTGTTATTGCTTCTTGTTTATAAGACACATGCATTTAAGTATGTTTATTGTGAAATATGGATGGGTAGGGATGCAAGAGACACTTATGGCTGTATTTAATACACATTTATTTCACACTAGGGCTCATGTTTGTCAGAGCACAACATACAGACATAATCTTATCGAGGAATGTCATGTCTTCATCCTTGCATGGCAACACCATGTGAATCAGTATTTATCTGGTAAAATAGTGCACTTGTTGAGGATGGTTCCGATCATCCTTTCATTCTATCATCAGTCTCTGGTCGGCTCCTTCCTCTACTGGTGCTGGTGTCTCCACTGCGGATCAGATAAGGACATTTTTTTAGCTAAATGTGCCACATGCAGCTGCAGAAGCAACAACAACTCCTGAAAAATGCAGAGATGTCACTTTAGGATGTGTTAGAGGATGAATTCTTCTGTCTAACCATCATAACGATGACACCTGAAACTGTAAACACAGTTGAGTGAATTTACTTTCTGAAACGGCAAGATTTTCCTGCTTTACACCTGTTCCCGAACAAAGCAAAGCACATGAGGTCTTAACAGTTGATTCTGGTCCTGCACAAGCTCTACAGTACTGCTATTCCCACCACAATGACAACACTGTAGGCCTACAGTACATATACGTACATGCATAGCCTACCTGGACTTGTGATCTTACAGGTTGATTATCCATTCTGTCATGAAAATAAAGTATGATCACTGAGGGGGGATTAGGTTAATTGGTTAATTTAAATTGTCCGTAGGTGTGAATGTGAGTGTGAGTGGTTGTCTGTCTCTATGTGTCCTGTGATGAACTGGAGACTTGTCCAGGGTGTACCCTGTCTTTCACCTGAAGACAGCTGGGATAGGCTCCAGCCTCCCCGCCCCCCCGCCCCCCCCCCACGACCCTATGTGGATAAGCGGTAGATGATGGATGGAAGGATGGAACACTGAGGGGCCATAATATCTGTATTTTGTATCATAACATTATAACGGCCTCTAATAATTATAAAAGGAGGCTTAAAATCACAGGACATGTCTGTTGTTCTGATTATACAGATTAGTGGTGCTAAAATTTGCCTTTCTCTTCTATAATATACATTCTATAGCATCATTTAGTTGCTCAAGTGTGTCATGTAAGTCGGACCGTCTGACACAGCTGCTCCTGTATGGACCAGTAACGCTGGCTGGTTCGAAGTATATGTGCGTGAATTTGTTAGATTATGAATGTGTTTGTTGACATTACAACAGCAGCCTGTAGTAGCGTTAGCACGCTACACAGAGGAAACAGGCACCACGTTCAGCGGTAGTTCAGTAATCATGTAGGAACCGTGGCGTTTTGGCACCGTGGGTACCGTGAAACACTAAAATAAATGTTTAAATCACAGCCCTATGTTGTATACGCCTGTATTTTTTTCCTGCTTTGTTATTCAATACATATTGTAAATATTTATTCTGTCAATATTATTACTTATTTTGTTATATTCTATTAATATTATTACTCATTCTGTTCTTGCTGGTGTATATTGTTTTTTTTTTCCATTACTGGAATTTTTGGAGAGTGAATTTCCCCCAATGGGGGATAAATGAAAAACTATTCTATTCTATTCTTCCTGTAACTCACTCACTCACTAGGCTATTCTGCTGACTAGCAAAGGGAGAGAGACAATCGGCATTAATTCATTACTTGTAGTTGTTGTGAATGTGCGGCAGCTGTAGCCTACGCTATGTCGCGCAATTCATTACTTATGGGAAACATTTCAACTTTGAAGAGCAGCAGACCATCAACTTACCTCCCAGCAGCACAGCAGCACAAGAGAGAAGTGGGTGTAAAGTGGAAGGCGTTGGTCACGCCTGAGCCAGGTCACACCAACCAATAGAAACTCTTCTGTCATCCACCAGTGTAGGCCCCGCCCACTGAGTGCACTTCATTCACAAGCAAAACTTTTCAACTTGCAAGCAAAGAGCACTGATTTATAGCAAAATAACTATATGTTTTTACTCACAAACATGAGTTTTGATTGAAGTTGAAGAAATATGCTCTCTTTTTTTAATTGCAACCTGTTCTGTTTTGATCTCAAAAAAATAATTTTTGATTGCCACTTATTCTCTTTTGCTCTTAAATCTCTTTTTGGTTTCAAATCTATTTTATTTGATTGAATAATAAAGAAACAAAATTCTCTCCATAGGAAACCAGTACTATCTTTCAATCTCTTCAAAGTGTTTCATGGATTTGCAAGAAAAAAAGACTAAATTCTGGACGTGGTGAAGGTCTTGAAAGATAATTTACACATTTTCATCCATGTTCTGAATGCGGCCTTTCATGACCATAAGTATTCAAGCTGCAATCAGCGATGGACGGGTCGTCCCTCTTGTGCAGGTCGGGCATATTGGCAGAGCAACAATTGGTGTAGCTGTGCATTTCCATGATCGTCAGAGCACATCTCTCTGGACAAATTTCTGGCTTTGGACATGAAATATTGAAACATTTATACCAATTGCTGTGTTCACTTTGTGGAGCTTCAGAACTCACAATAAATGAGTCATGTTGCTGTATATCATGTGCAAAACACGCCCGCTAATTGTAATATTAACAGGATAATCTTTGTCACAGGCTTACTTCCTGTTTTCAGTGGGTGGCACTATGCCACTAACGCTAACTCAGTGTGGCCATATGGATGTATTCAGTTCTGGACTGTTATTTATTCAACATTTGAAATTTAATATAAAGTTAAATTACAACTGTGTCTTCTGTCATGTCAAAATATGCAAATTGCCTTCATGAACACAAAATCCCAAAAGTTTTGCAATTTCTCCTGGAAATGCTGGATGAGTTTTGAAAAGCTGACACATGGCCAGGGACATTGTCGTTCAAATTACTGGCTATTCCATCGCAATTTAGAGTTACATTAATCCAATAAAATCTCTCTGAGAACTTTGAGTTTGCATGAAATCATGAAATCGCACAAATTAAAAATGGCCAACATTTGGTTGGATGGAGGTAATTAAAGCCAATGTGAGATGCAGTATGTTGGGAATTATGAATGAAATGTGGGTACCAATTTTCTTGACCAACACCTATCTTCCAGGCAGTAGAGGTGCGCATTGGAGCCTTGAACCCAATCACTGTAGATATGCACAATATTCACAGGTTTTGGAGGCAAGTTCTGTGATTGTGACTCCTAATTTCCACTGGACGCAGAATGACACAGACGTCCATCGTCTGTCAAGATCGCGAGAACATGCTCTCATTGACAAAAGAGCTCTTGCAAATTCATGAATAATCACGCGATATAGCAGGTTGTAGCACAGTGTTAGTGAAAGAAACCCAACCTGTGTCCACTGAGTAGAAGGAAATCGATTGTACGATCTGCCGCAAATACTGATTATTTTGCAAATAAGCTTTAAGTTTTATTTTGTGTCTGTACATGACTTCCTGTCCCAAATAATCTGCTCTGTGCTGAATTCATGCGCTCAGATGTCTGACAAAAATACAGGGGGTTGGACAATGAAAGTGAAACACTGGCCACTTTAGTGTTGGAAGTTTCATCGCTAAATGTGACCAGCCTGGTGGCCAAACTTCATTGATTGCACATTGCACCAGTAAGAGCAGAGTGTGGAGGTTCAATTAGCAGAGTAATAGCACAGTTTTACTTAAAATATTGCAATGCACACAACATTATGGGTGACATATCAGAGTTCAAAAGAGGACAAATTGTTGGTGCACGTCTTGCTGGCGCATCTGTGGACCAAGAGCAAGTTTTTGTGATGTATCAAAAGCCACAGTATCCAGGGTAACGTCAGCATACCACCAAGAAGGATGAACCACATCCAACAGGAGTAACTGTGGACGCAACAGGTAACTGTCTGAAAGGGATGTACCAAAAAACATAAAACCACAGCTGCCCAACTCACTACAGAATTAAATGTGCACCTCAACTCTCCTGTTTCCACCAAAACTGTCCGTCTGGAGCTCCACAGGGTCAATATCCATGGCCGGGCCGCTATAACCAAACCATTGGTCACTCGTGCCAATGCCAAACGTCGGTTTCAGTGGTGCCAGCAGTGAAAATCTTGGGCTGTGGACAATTTGAAACATGTATTGTTCTCTGATGAGTCCACCTTTACTGTCTTTCCCACATTCAGGAGAGTTACGCTGTGGAGAAACCCTAAAGAAGCGTAGCACCCAGACTGTTGCATGCGTAGAGTGAAGCATGGGGGTGGATTGGTGATGGTTTGGGCTGCAATATCATGACAATCCTTAGGCCCAATACTTGTGATAGATGGGTATGTCACTGCCAAGGACTACCGAGCCATTCTGGAGGACCATGTGCACCCAGTGGTTCAAACATTGTATCCTGAAGGTGGTGCCGTGTATCAGGATGATAATGCACCAATACACACAGCAAGACTGGTGACAGAGTGTTTTGATGAACATGAAAGTGAAGTTGAACATCTCCCATGGCCTGCACAGTCACCAAATCTAAATATTATTGAGCCACATTGGGCTGTTTTGGAGGAGCGAGTCAGGAAACGTTTTCCTCCACCAGCATCACGTAGTGACCTGAACACTATTCTGCAAGAAGAATGACTCAAAATTCCTCTGACCACTGTGCAGGACTTGTATCTGTTATTCCCAAGACAAATGGATGCTGTATTGGCCGCAAAAAAAGGCCCTACACCATACTAATTATTGTGGTCTAAAACCAGACATTTCAGTTTCATTGTCCAGCCCCTGTAGAAGCTCTGTCGATTTGTTTCGGCTGACGGCATGTCGGCGGCATATGTATATGTATATGTATTTCTGTTCCTAATAGGCATAATAATACACGATGTGTTTAATTTCATTTCATTTACCATTACAATATGTATTTTTTTTTTCTTTTTCTTTTTTTTTTGCAGTCACATTTTTATTAATTTTGTTGACAAAACAGTCAGTCAAACAGTGTGCCTTAAGTTAGTGGCGTACATCTCAACACGACCATGGGACCTTACAGAGCACATCAACAGTGTTATTATGAATAATAATAAAAAAAATGACAGATACAAATGAAAATATATAATAAATAAATATAAATAAATACAACTTAGCAACAACACACACACACACAGAGACATAGGAGGAAGAAGAGAGAGCTAGTGGTAAAAAAGGAAAAAAAAATGTTCACAGCATGTTTTTCAAAGTATCAACAGCAGTACGCCACTATGTGGTGTGATACCGTCTCGAATAGAGATAGTGAGACCAATCCATCGATCTATGTCCCTTAAGACCTCATCCAGAGCAAGTGAATAATTATGTTTGACAATCTGATTCAAGGAAGGAAAAATCTCAACTGTTGCACTATCGAGATTTTAACAGGAAGGTCAGATGTTCTGGCAGTGTTGTTTAGATGCAAAAGAGCAGACAGAGACCAATTAATTTAAAAACCTGACATATTTTCAAAATCCACACAAATGGCTAAAAGCAGGATTTTACATGTAAAGACAGCTGATGTTGGGTGTCGTGGACGGAGATAGGCAAAATCAAACTGGACTCACAAATTGACTGAGTTTGCGGCTCAAAGGAGAGCACAAATAGTGCAGGACTTAGTGCAGCCCTGGCGCGAGGACCTACATACTGAAAAAAGCACAGAGAAAGTTTGCCCCCCATTAGTACCTGTGCAGAGGGATTTGAATATAATGTTTGTACTAACCCAATAAAAGTGTTACCAAAACCCATCACCTTCGGAACAGACCACAAATATGACCATTCCAATCGGTCAAAGGCTTTCATAACATCAAGTGAAAACACAGACATGGTTTATCATCCGTCGCGGCATCAATGATGTGAAGAAGGCACCTGACATTATCCGTCGCCAGTCGTGATTTTATAAAGGCTGTCTGATCGGAGTTGACTAGAGATGGCATATGATGTTCTAGGCGGCGAGCGAGGAGCTTTGCACAAATCTTTAAGTCTCTGTAAAATTATGTCATAGAACCAATGTAATCTCAAGAAATGGGTCGTATGATATCATACGAAAAGTGAGGCACAGATTGCATATCTCTACGAATGAACGGCAACATGAGCGATCAGCACATGCACAATCCCCGAAGCGAGAGCCTTAGAAATGCCGGACATTCTTTTCACTGTCAGCAGATACCTTAACATTATAATAAAGCTCATGCATTGAAATACGCTCTGACAACACCAACAGTGATGGTTAGGTTTAGGGATAGGGTTAGAGTGTTAGGCTTATGGAAATAAAATGCATATTTCCCACTAGAAATGTTATCAAAACACACTTGAATTCATAAACTATTCCACTGAGAATGTAAGGAATGTCCACCATGATTTCACAGACAGAGCAGCCTGTATCAAACGTTGTGTGATCACAACAATTACGCAGGTTATATTCAAATTATAGTGCAATACTTTTTGTAGTAATTTATATGAATATTTCATGAGACCAGCCTGTGTAGAACAGAATCCAACCTAGAAAAATCTGCCTCAAGATTTTGTTATTCTATTCTATTCTATTCTATTCTACAAAGGGGCAATAGAGAACCAAGCCCTGATCCATGTGTGAGTATTTTTCCTAGGCGGTAGAGAGCATGAAGCTCATCGAAGAGCTGGCTGTTTTGTTTCTGCTTGTGCTGCTATGTGGAGGGTAAAATGGAGGCAGAAACGGCTCTTTTCCTTTGTCTTTGCCATGATCAAACACCCATCCTAGCAGGAAGCAGCTAATCATTAGCATAATCACTCAGTCCCCTGAGCACTCAATCACCTCCAGTGGCAGTTTATGATGCAGAAGGGCAGACATGATGGAGAGAAGCTTTTCTAGTCCATAATTGGTTGTAAATATTCTATGTAGGATGTATTTTTTTTCCATTTACAGTGCAGATAGTAGCTGTATGTTTGCAGCCTGTCGACTGTAAATATGTGTTAGCAGAAGGAACGGAGGAGGACTAAGCCTCATTTTCAGGAAAGCTGAATCTTTACTAAATGCTGTAAGTGCTCAGGTAGATAGCACATGTGGATTTAATAGCAATCTGAACCAACAGAAATGTCTATAGTTCTGATGTCTGTATGAGGGAAGGCAGTGGGCATGTTAGCAGCCGTCAACATTCACTAATATATTCAAAAGACAAAATGTTTCTGCTTTGGAAACAAGAGCAGACAAGAATGCATTTGAGAAGAGTGCTAGATGTCAGCTTGTATCCACATTCCAACATCATTAGTGTTAATGTCACACTAACGTCCCCAAAATATCCTGCTCTGCCTTATTTGACATTTTCAGAGCCACATTGGATGTCTGTGAATACACACTTGAGGAAGCATCAGAGAACAATTCCTCACAGAAACAGGCAAAGTGATATTTTTTTCCCGTCCCTCTGGAGGAATTTATTTATACAAGTATCATCTAATTCTGTTGCAAACACAGATGCAGACCGTCTACTCCATGTGTCCCCAGAGAAAGAGGTCACGATCCAGCCCAATCCTCCAGGGAATTGCCACACAAGATGGCGCCACGTGTCTTCCTCCATGTTGTACACACCATCTAGCTGCAAATTAAATTTAGCTGAAAAAACAAACCTCAAAGAGCAACTCTGAGGACCCTCAGACCTTGTTAGGAAGACGAGCTTGTCTCTTTCATTAGCAGCACCTCAGACATGTAAGAACGCCAGGCCATCGGTCACCTGCCATTCGCTTGTCAACACCAACTCAAAGACAGTCTCACACTTCCTGCGAGCTGCTCAGACCTGCTGATAAGAACTCATCTTCACTTCAGACAGAAATGCCTGCGGCTGCTACATTGTGTGAACCAGTCACCCTGTGCATGAATCAATCACACTTCCGACTTAAGACTATTTTCCAAATAAGTGGTGACTTGTCAGATCTGCAGTCTGGGAGATGAAGGGGAGGATTTGTCATGCACAGCTCATCACTTTGCCACCCACTGAAAACAAGATGGGTGTGGACTCCATCTTATTTGTTAGATTTATGCAGCTGCAAGTTACATTGTTTTGCACCCCATGTGTGCCAGTCTGCTCCCATGAAGGCACTGCACTGTAAAATCTTATAGTCTATACTAAATCAATCTTTTTAAGAGTCAACAACAATATTAGATCATTTGAACCTATCCTACACCTATTAATCTTATATCTAATAAAGCATAGCAACACCCAGGTAACTCACCTTCAGCACGCACCCCACTCTCACTCCCCATTTCAAGCCTCACACTCAAAAAAAAGCCAAAAAAATAAGTATGCCAATGTTGCCAGGCTAATAAAATCAGATTGAATCAGTGCTAAAATTGTCTCACAATGCTCCATGATGTCAGCCACTGTAGCTCACTAATCTGTTCTGTTTTTAGACAACATGGGGAACATCCTCCACGAAGGAAGAAGATAATATAGGAGAGACACTACTTGTTGGCAGAATACCATAAACCTCATCTTATGGCTCAAAAGGGGCTGGGTACCGAACTTCAATACTTGTGACACCGACCGAAAAGCTCTGATCCTATCAGGTATCAAAAAATGAATCACCTTTCAGTGCCAATACCTGATACCCAAGTGTCTCAGGAGTCATCCTGTCATATGTCTCTAGGGACGGGACGAGGAGACATGTCCCCTTCAGATTTTTAGTGACACCGATCTGTCCCTCCACTTTCCCAGCATAAGGAGACAAACATCACCTGTAAAACAGAGCATTAATGTCATTGCAGCAGCACTGGGAGTGCGATGTGTGTGTTTAGTTTCGTGGTGCGTTCCAGTGTGAAATTAGGAATTCCAATCTCCAAGTCAGAATTTAAATCAGAACCCCCGTGAAGTCAGATCTCCACCTCAGAAAGTCGGGTTAATCTCACCAAGCAGACATAGAATCCATGTTATCTGCTAGTGATGTAAACAGTAGCTTCATGTTTTGTTGTACGTCTGTAAGACTGGAAGAGCTGGGACACTGAACTTTGAGGTTAAGATGATCAGAGCTCCAAGTTCTGACTTCCAGTGAACACACCATAAGGGAAACTCTCACTCCCCAGGGTCCTAAAGAGGAACTGGTAGCAGCCTGTGCCTGTTGATCACCATCAGACCATTGTCTAGTATGTCGACCACGATGAAGACCAAATTACACAAAAATAACTTATGATAATAATAATAATAATAATAATAATAATGACAATGACTATGATTAAGGCCCAAATTACACAAAAACAATGTATTGAGGTATCTAAAAAAGTATCGCTCTGGAACCAATATCAAAACAAAAGGTACCAAAATTGTCATTGTATCAAAACATTTTTGAATGAGACCCAGCCTTCCTCAAAAATTATAGCAGTGTATCCGGTTTGTTTTTGTTTTTTTGTTTTGTTCTCAGATTTGTCCAGTTTAAACTATTTTACTCTGGGTATGTTACTGCTGTGGAAGGCCACTCAATTCTTATTTCCCTTTAACTTTTTCCTAGCAGACTCTGTACCTTTCTCTCTCTGTCCATTTAAAACATTGCCACCACACACGCACTGATCAATGCCAGCTGATGAAACAGGAGTGTGATTGCCCATGGAAACACTGTGTTTAGTTCCTTATTAACATGTGAGCTGGCACTCCTGGTGGGGGGTCAAATCATCAGCTCCAACTCAAACTCTCAGCGGTAACCGTGGGGTGGTGGAGTCTGTCAATAGCTTCCTTTGACCTGCCTGCACAGCGCTACAGTCTCCCTTTGAAGAACACCCTAATGCTCCTGATGATAGCCGCTGATGGTGCCACACTCCTTTGCTAACAGGGTATGACACATAATGTTATTCGTGGCTATCCTTTTTATCAACATGCAATTTCACAACAGCTCACATGTAATGTCAGTTTATTTCTTGGAAACCATTTTGAATATAAGACACCCAGGGTATGCTTTGTTCCTTGTTTGACAGTGACCTCAGCCCTGTGTGGTCATTTGCTGGAAGACAACATCCAATAGTAGCATGATATCATGCTATACACTATGTAGCATAGTGGAAATTATCAGGGCACCACCCAGTTTTGTTAAAGCAGGGAAAACTTGTGAATTTGACATTAATTAATAGAGTCTCTTAATCTCAGGGTGCTACAGAGTTCTGTGCCTAGTGTACAGTGATTCAGTTGCTTTATATAACCATGTTCTTTATAAATGAGATGAGAAGATAACTAATAATAAATGGTTTATTTGACAACCTAAATGACCAGATTACTAACAGAAAACAATAAAATAGAAAATAGGAAATAATAGAATAGTTTGATGGGTGAATACATGGCACTTACTTATTGTGACCAAAATGGAATGAATGATCACACAAAAAGGAAAGTTTGATGGATGGGTAAATGATTAATTAACGTGACCAGTTAGATTCGTTGGTTATCTAGTAACCAAATCATATACTGATACGCCACCCAGTATCTATACTAATAATAGTAATAGTGAATTATACGTGAAGCTCAGTTTCATCACTCTGCTTCACATTTCATGACCATTCATGGTTTATGATCAATAACTTAAAAGTTATTGTTTATAAATACATAATTTGATATTAATTAATGATTGACTATTTAAGCTGCTCTTTGGCTCGCCAACGAGGGGCCTTACACAAATTTGATTGTTTTATTGTACACACAAATCATTGTAATCAAAAATTTAATGAAATAAATAAATTTAAAAAAATATAAGGGCTTCAGTGGGTGTCTATCAGACACTGTAATAAAAAAAAAAAAAAAAAAACAATTACATGTTGCAATAGTTCCCAGGCAGAATAAAATCAGCTGGAATATTAAGGGAGCATTCCTTGTCATAAAACATAAAGACAGAAAATTTGCATTTTATACACATTTTAAACATTAGAATACTCTAGGTAGAAAACACCGACAACTAAGCGTGTGAAAAAGTCAAATATACCAAAACCAGCTTGAATACTATCATATATATACATACATACATTTTCTACCTCTTTTCCTCACATAGGGTCGCAGAGGGGCTGGAGCCTATCCCAGCTGTCTTAGGGCGTCTCCAAGTCTCCAGTTCATCACAGGACAAAGAGACAGACAACCACTCACACTCACATTCACACCTATGGACAATTTAAATTAGCCAATTAACCTAATTCCTTGAGAAATTGAATTTACCACACAGCTCTGGTCGTTTCTGGACATCTTTGGTTGACATGGCTTGGATGACATTGTTTCCATTTCAGTCTTTCTCTGTCTCTCTCTTTTCTTTACAGCATAGTCTCTGTGCCCGTGCCTCAGAGGTCATTGATGGTTGGCTGGCGTCCCACCAGTTCAATATGACTGCGGTAGACAGTCTTTCTTCTCTTGGAGGTTTTCTTCATGGAGGCTGGAGTCCTGGAGTCATGTCTGCAGCCTGTGTTAGGCAGAGGAGCTGGCTCATATTTTCAAGGCAAAGGAGTAGAGAGATGGAGGTAAGATGGTCTTGATGCAGGATAGAGAGTAGAAGGTTCTCAGTTGTATTTGGAGCATGGTTGAAGCTCTGGAGAAGCTTTTCTTCATGGCATGAGGCATTAAAGCCTGTGGTGGAGCAGCAGGTCTCAGTGTCTGGGTCATTGCTTCCCCCCCCCCTCTGGGCCAGAGAAGGGGAGCGAGATCAGGAGAGGAGGGCAGACCAAACCTGACTAGCTGCAGGAGTATTTAAGTCATATCTGGAGCATGTCGAAGGTTCAGGAGAGGTAGTTCCATGGCGTGAGGCGCTGGGCCCTGAGGAAGTCATCCAGGCAGCATGTCTCTGTCAGTGTGTTCACTCCCCCTCCCCCTCCCAGCATGAGGGAGAACAGAGAAGCAATGGAAAGGGTGAAGACCAAATCTTGACTAACTCAAACCAGCTGAGGATGCAATTTTTGGCGCTTTTCCACTATGCAGTAACGGTACGGCACGGTACAGCCCAGTTTTGTTGCTTTTCCATTGCAACTGAGTACCTCCTCGGCATGGGCGGGGTCGTCATACGGCAGCGCGAAACTGCTCTAACTTCATTTGCATGCGACACAGAAAACCGGGAAGAAGAACAACAACACAAACAATGGAGGACAAGGAAGTGATCATGTATTTGTTGCTCACTCTGTGACTTTTGTTGAGGGTCCAGTGACTACTGGTCACTCCCTATCCAACAAATGAACTGAGCTGATTTTTTTTTAAACTTATTTAATGTTGGTACTACTGTGTTTTACTTTATTATTTCATGCCTATTTGAAAGCTTCTCTCTCTCAGCTGCAGATCAATACCCCACATCAGTATGTTCGAAAACCACTGAACAAAACTTGACCAATTGAATTGAAATTAATCAACACATTAACCAACACAGATCCGTGGTATCAGAGCATGTAGGTAGGTGTCTTACAACAGTCTATGTGTAGCTGTGTATGTACAATTATTCCAAACTTAGTGTAACATGTATCACATTGATCCTGTATGAGAGCAGAGGAAGCAGGAGGATCTGTGTGGAGACTGATCTTTGACATGGTAAAAGTGATAATTATATGACAGTAGGCTGAAGAATCAAAGCAGAGTTTATTAAAATCTTAATGTAGCCTAATGTTCTGTTCCAAGCAGAGAGAAAGGAATACAACTTGGAAACACATGGCTTTATAATCATTCATTTTTCTGATTGCAGTCACATTCTTTCTAATCAACATATTCTTTTTATCACTCTCACTCATCTTCTGGTAATGCCATCACAGGCTGCATCTGATCCCAGCTTCACTGGGTGAAGGTGGTTCACCCTGGACAGTTCATTAGACCATCAGAGGACCAACACATACAGACAGAAACCATTCACACTGATATTCACACTTAGAACCAGTTTAGAGTCACCAGTTAACCTGAGCTGACTGTCTGTTACTGAGCTAGAGAACCAATAGAGAACTAAGAGAGAACCAGAGAGAACTAAGAGAGAATCAAGAGAGAACCAAGAGGGAACTCAGACAGAACCAGAGAGAACCAAGAGAGAACCAAGAGAGAACATGAGAGAACATGAGAGAACCAGAGAAAACCAAGGGAGAACCAAGAGAGAACCAAGAGAAAACCAGAGAGAACCCAGGCTACCACAGGGTGAACACTCTATACAGAATGAACATGGTATGGTTAGAAAATAGCATGCTGGGTTTTTTTTCTATTCTAAGTCTAAATAAGTTCTACTTAGTGATCATGCCTTAAATATAGTATTGAGACTGTGAAGGCCTTTGAATAACTTGGAAAAGTGGGAATAGCTTTAATTTTATGAATATCATCAAACAGTTGAATAACATTAATGTCTAAAACATGGATTTTTTTTAAAAAAAAAGCTGTTGCTACACTGCATTGCTGCATGTAAAATGTAAATCATATTGATGTGTGAAATATGTGGAATATTTTATGGTTGAAACTGAATCTGTAGATTACGGTTAGAAATTCATGACAACGTAGCTGCAACTGAATCGTTGTCAATAGTTTGTTGTAAGTGGGGATAAATTAGGTAAATTCCTAGCTTCTCAATGTACTTTAAGGGTATCCCTGTTAAAAGGGTTTTTGAGGAGTTTTTCCTCAGTTGATGTGAGGGTTGTTTGTAAAATACAGTGGGAGTCATATCCTGTACAGTTTGTTAAATTTGTAATTTGTGACATTGGGCTACACAAATAAAACTGACTTGACTAAGAGGCTTTTATTTTTAAGGAGTGAAAGATGATTGAGGAGCATCTGTAGCTCAGTGGGTAGAGTGGTTGACTGTATGTGATATCTCCACCTCCGACCATCTACATGTCGTTGTGTCCTTGAGCGACACACTGAACCACCAAGTCGCTCCCTGGTGCTTTTACACAGCAGGCCTCCTGAAAGACTAAGACCAAGGATGGATTAAATGCACAAGTTAAAATTCATGTATCTACCTGTACCCAAGGACAGAGAGGTTTCCTCTGCAGCCATTAGATTTTTTGAGGCGAGACAGGACACTCTGACAGGCTTTTTTTCGTCCGTTTAAAAATGAGCTAAAGGTAGTAGCTTCCAAAAGAGTGATTTTTTGCCCTTTGCCAGATATTTTTTTTCAAAATTAATATGGGATCCAACAAAGCATTTGGGAGTGAAAAATATGGATGAGAAGTGAAGAATTCTAATTTCTGGCCTGGCCTGGTGTCCCTGAGCAAGACACCGAACCCCTAACTGCTGGGTTGCGGTTAGCGCCTTGCATGGCAGCTTCCACCGTCAGTATGTGAATGTGTGTGTGAATGGGTGAATGTGATGTATCATGTAAAGTAAATCCTTTTGGGTATCGTTGCGGGTATAGTTAAGCGCTATATAAATACAGACCATTTACCATTCTTGTGCTCTACTTCACAGCGTCATTGTTTCTCCATGTGGGCTATTCCCTTACCCCTAATTTCCATGCGTAATGGTGCCGACGTTTTGTCGGACCCGATACACATCCATTCAAATCAGTGTGTCAATTTCCACTGAATGCGAAACACCGCCGACGTGCCGACGCGCCGACGCCTACTCAGTGCAGTCCTCGGCGAGGATCTCCCAGTATGGTCGATGTGAAGCACTAGCATGGTTGAATTTACAGCGACAGAGCGTCGTCCTCAATTGGTCGCAAAATTGATGTTTGGGAGTACCTCTGACTCTTGTGTCCGTTTCAAGTTGTGAGAAAAGCATCTGGTGGAGTCGGATTGTTGGCATTCTTCTGATGTGCCCTGCTCAACGGAGGTGATGATGAGCCATCATTGACTTGATGCTGGGGAGACTGGCTTGGAGAAGCACAGATTTATTGGAGACACAGTCTTACCATTCGATCTTCGGGATCACATGAAGTTTCTGCTGTTGGAAATGCTCCAGCCTTTTTATGTCACTCGTATACAGGACAAACAGCTCAGAGCCGTAGAGGAAGGTGGAGAGAACGATAGCTCGGAGCATCATGAATTGAGGGTGTGAATCTGATATGAATCGCCTTTGCGTGGGTTTGTTTAAGGTAGATGGCAGATTGCGTGCCTGGGACCGAACACACTTTGGGCACCCAGAGGATGGCGACTTGCTGGTTCTGGTTGGGATGCTTGCAGTGGGCTGCTGGAGACTTGATTGCAGTCAAGGTCTGCCTTAAACCACGCCAGCCCGCCTGGCACTGCTCTCATCCGCCAACTGCAATTGGAGACGGCATAAAGAGTTAATATGCACCACAGAGATCAAAGCAGGAAGTGGAGACGATCTTGTTTAGAGAGCAAAACAAACGGATTCTACTCTCCTCCACACAACACAAGAACAGAACAAGGTGTTGGTTTTCATGATTTTTTTTTTTTCATTTGCACTTCTCTGTGTTTTCAGAGACATGGTACAAAATATGCAGTGGGTCTTGAAATGGGCAAAAACGATGGCACAAGGCACTTTGGATTTTAAAATAATGGCTGGCACTCAAAGAGTTAATTAGTCACACAAATGGGGAAACGCTACAACAGCAAAGTGGAAAGAGCAACACCAAAAATAAGGGTGTTAAGATTGTATAAAAGTGTAAATAAGCAACAAAAAATGTCATCCTGTGTACAACATCAGTGAACAATATAAGTGAACACAATGGAATAACTGGTATAATAAAAATTCCATAAATATTGTACAATATAGTAGAAAGAAATTGAAAAAAATGCACATAAATAAGAAGACAGAAGTGTTTTTACAATGTAAGTACTAATATTGTCCATTCGTCTATTTGCATATGCTCAGCAGCATTCCCACCAATTAAATTAAGAAATATAACCAAAAAAACACTCAGTGTATCCTTAGTTAGCTATAAGAGCTGAAGCATTTGAAAGTTCACAGCAGACGATGATAGAATTCACTTTTGTAGAACATCAAACATGTAGCATGTACACAAGCATTTACTTAGAAGAGAAAATGTTAAAGCACAATATTAATCAAACTAAATTACTTAAGTGTGTGTCTGTCAGGTGGACAATGTAACATGTGAATGTGTGTGTTTCTTTGCACAAGCATGAACATACAAAGGAATGTTGAAAGTTCTCTGCGGCGTAGGTCTGTTAAAGGCCAATTCAGAATATTTATGACTGAAATGTGTGCAGGATGAAGCATCATTTAGATGGGATGGTTCCAAACCTGCCTAGTCTGTGGATCAGGTCTCAACATGGTGCACTAACTGCTGCCTCTTATCACCCCTGCTGAGATGTCTCAATTTTCCAGACATTTTTTTTGGAAACATCATGCAACCACTCTTTTTGAAAAGATACAAAACATGGAGGCCAGACAAACCTTGTGACCTTTTAGAAATAACACCCATGCTCACTCCCTGTTTGTCGGCATGATAGAATCACATTGTCTTTTGTGAGGGTTTAATGAGGGTTTAGAGTGAGAAGCATCTTCTTCCTGCAGCAGGCAGCTTTCAAGATACAGAAGCCTATAATTAGAAGTTAACATGGCCATCATTTACTCTGCCTCTGTCTTCCTCCACCTTTAAAATGCTTTCTCTTTGTCACAACAGACTCTGGGGAGAAGCTGAGACAGAGTGATAATAAGCCTCTATTTTCAGTCAGTTTATTCACCAACCTTATCCTTAATAAAGCCTCCACTGCTTAAGTGGAGCCTAACTTGTCTTGTTTCACAGATAGGGGTGGGGTGGGGATGCATTTTAGTCACTACCTCAAACCCCTGGATGCTGTCCCACCACCCATGCTGCGTTGCAGGTACTTCTTCATGCACTGTTTGATTAATAGATTAATTCCAGAGTAACATGCTCTTATTCATTGTTTTCACTGGTGGGACTCGATGGCAGAAGCCTTGATTAATGGGATTGAGTGTGGAAATGGTAATCTGCACTTCTGAAATTCATGACCTACTTTATGCACTACTTAAAAAAAAAGCTGTTCGCTTATTTGGCTTAGTCTTTCTCATATTATATCTGCGGTAACTGAAATCTATGCATAGAAGCTGCAGCATAATTCCCCTGGGCCATTTTGTTTATATCTGCAATAAAGTGCTAGTGTCACATTAAATATGGTAGGCTGGAGATGGGGGGAATATATTCAGTGAGTGAGTGCTCCCAGGCCTGGCTGTGGTTTCCCTCTATGCATTCTAAACTAATGAATTGGTCCAATTAGTGGACCAGTTAAGAACAGCAAGAGCAGCACAATCAATTCTCTGGCTTTGAAAGGATACACTTCTGCATACAGTGTACATACTGGCAGGAACTTTTGTTTCTTGAGTTTTTCACTTTTGATTGAGAAGAAAAATTCAAATTTCAACCTGCTCAGGTTCACTCAAAATAGTCATTTGTTGGGTGAACATAAAATAATTATGGAAAGTATTTCCACCCAAATATAGATATGTTGAATCAACGTAATGTGTTTGCATTAGTATTACTCAACGACAAGGGGTAAATCCAACATCATCATAATTATTTGTTGGGTGAACATAAAAAAAAACAAAAAACTTGAAAAATTATTTCCTCCCTGTTATATGCTCATTTAGCAAGAGATGGAAATGCTAAGTACCTAACCATAGCAACTAATGCTGCTATGGTTGGCTATGCTATGATTAGTGAGCACACTACAAAAACATTCCATGACAAAATTAGGCTAATTGTTCAAAATTATAGATCGGACAATAACAAGTTATGTGACATTTCTGTGCAGTGGTTTATTTTGAAATCAAAGTTATTTTAAGTCAAGTAAATAACTAAATGACATCTTCCACAACGAAACATTGTTCTGCGAGCTGGTCGAGCCACCACCCTGGTCCAGACTGAGATGGCTGTGATATTCTGTCCAGACGTCCATGATCACCAGAGGATTAATCCTGATTGGTGCAGGACAAACAGCTCAGAGGATGCATCTTTTCGTTTCACACACTAGGTCAAAATTGGCCACTACTATGACCAAATATTTGTAAACTAATTATATAAGCCTCAGTTGTTGTTTTTTTGTGTTTAGTGGTAATTAGAAAATGCTTGCAAGCCAAAATGTAACATTAAGATAGCAAACATGGCTAACCTATTAAGATAGAATTGTCTCAAAAGATTAATAGAAATAAAGATGATATATATAAATATACATACATTTATAAATATCCAAAGACAAAATACAAATATAAAAACATGACATATAAATAAACAAATATGTATAAATACATGTGCATTTGCAAATATATTTATATATTATATATACAATATATTTATATATATATATATATATATATATATATATACACGTGTATATTTATATATATATATATATATACACGTGTATATATATATATATATATATATATATATATATACAGTCATGGAAAAAATTATTAGACCACCCTTGTTTTCTTCAATTTCTTGTTCATTCTAATATCTGGTACCACTAAACGTATAATACAATGAACACAACAAAAAATGCAGCTGGTCACATAATACTTTATGTCCTATTTGACATTCTTAAGCTTAATTGATTCCCAGGGTATATAAGAGGCCATTTCATGTCACAAGCAGCACTGCACATGCAAAGGCCTAGAGTGGTTTCCTGCTTACATTCAAGCCGTAGCACAACTCAGAAGTTGTCAGCTCTCACATAATGCCTAAAACAAAAGAATTATGTGAAGCAACAAAGGCAGCCATCTTGGCACTGCTGGAAATTGGCATGAGTGAGAGACAGGTAGCGAAAAAACTGAAGATCACAAGGATTGGACTGTTGATGATTGGGCTAAGGTTCTCTTCAGTGATGAATCCAATTTTGAATTGATGCCCACTCCAGCCAACTTACTGGTTAGGAGGAAGCCTGGAGAAGCTTACAACCCAGACTGTCTTGCCCCTACAGTAAAACATGGGGGTGGATCAGTCATGATCTGGGGTTGTTTCAGTCTGAGTGGAACAGGGCAAATGCAATTGTGTGAAGGCCGAATGAACCAGGTCAAGTACAGGACTACCCTTGAAAACAGTCTTCTTCCATCAGCTGGAAAACTCTTTCCTGCCTCGAATGACTGGATTTTCCAACAAGACAATGCCCCTTGCCACACGGCAAGGTCAGTTAAAGCCTGGATGGAGAACCACAACATTCGCACCATGCCTTGGCCTGCTCAATCACCAGATCTTAATCCAATTGAAAACCTGTGGAAAATCATCAAACTCAAAATGGAGAACCACAAGCCCAAAAACAAAGAAAATTTGTTTGAATTTGTCCAACAGGAATGGGCTGCTGTGACAGCAGAACAATGTCAGAAGCTGGTGGAGAGCATGCCAAGACGCATGGCTGCAGTCATCAAAAACAATGGTTATGCAATCAAGTATTAACTCTTGTGTGTATCATGTGTTTAAAGCAAACAGAAAAGAAAACATGGAATGCTTAAAAGTAGTGATTTTGGCGGTACAATGCCATAGCTATTGATGTAAGAATTTAAGTAATTTTGGTTATTATCAAGAAAACCATGGAAAATGAATAATCCTTAGTTCTTAAATTAAACTCTCATGAGCTATTTTTGTTGTTATCATTATAATTGTCCAAACAAATGTATCTTTAGTTGAGCCAGGCATTAAAATTAACAAGAAATTGAAGAAAACAAGGGTGGTCTAATAATTTTTTCCATGACTGTATATATATATATATATATATATATATATATAGATGTATATATACACGTGTATATATATATATACACACACATCACAATTCACAAATAAATACCACTGAATTTGACTACAAATACACCCTCCACTAGCTCGCTAGTTCTGACATTTGCTGATAACATAGCAGTTGCTATCCTAACGGTACAAGCGTCTCTGTCTATGTATACCTTCCAGTCTGTGAAGAACTGATACTGAACTGTTACTGTACGTTGTGACGTTTGTTCCCATTTACTTTTTCATCATGAGTGTGGAGCTAATGTTACCATAACATTAACACATGCAACACAGGTGGAAGCTATTGGTAGAGATCAAAAAATTAAAATGTACCAGGCTGTAAATATGTTTTTTAGAGCTGTAAAGTTGGCCATTTTAACATGGCTGGCAATGGAGAATTGACCACGGCCGGACGGTTGTGGGTTGCCAAGGGGAGAGTTGTGAGAACCCACAACTCCCCCCTTGGCCAGAACTTGATACCATGAGTGCCAGAACCGTGAGGGGCGCTAGCTGCACAACACTGCCATCTGTTGGTTGTTCAGTGGAGGGTGTATTTGTATTCAAATTCAGTGGTATTTATTTGTGAATTGTGGTGTGCGGTAGGAATGTCTCAAGATTAAATTATCGAGAGAAAAGCAAAAAAGGGATCCACAAATGCAAAAAAGTGATCCGCAAATGCAAAAAAGTGATCCACAAATGCAACAAAGTGATCCACAAATGCAAAAAAGCGTATAAAGTATATTTACAAATGCACATGTACTTATGTATGTCATCTTTTATTTCTATAAATTTTTTTGAGACAATTCTATTTCCATACTAACCTTATATTTGTCTGGCATGACCAAAGCACTGAGATACTTCCATTTTTTATGGAGCAAGGTCATCAAGACAAGTGAAGTCTTCTGTTTTTTTTTTTGTGCAGTTCCCCCTCTTGAAAGAGAATGTGACATGTACAAGTTTAACTGGATACCATTCATTGACCATAGAGCTTCCTCCTTTTCTTCAGCTTCCTTCTTTTTTTGAATCCAGTAGATGAGTCACTCCATAACTTTACATTGTTATTGTCATAAAGCTCACTTTAGCTTACCACAAAATTGCCATTGGTGAAAAACCTTTGACAATAAGGAAGATATGCAATTGGACAACAAATACGAAACATATTAATTTCCAAAAAATAAACCATATGCAACCAGAACCATATGCAAATATTACACAAATGACCACTGCCTTAGTGATGTACTTTTTTTCCCACAAAATATGTAAAATAAGCAGAAAATCATGTAATTTTCCACTTTCCACAATTTCTCTTTCAATAGCAGCTGATGAAAATAATCATAGGATTTCAACAAGCAAGTTTTTAGCTGACCGAATGAATTACTGGGTTTTAACAAGGTTTTAGACTGTTTTTAGTGGGAGTTGAAAATTGAAAATGTGTTTTTTAATTTATCTATTTATTTCAGTAGCTTTAAATCATGCACTCCTTACATTAACGAGCAGAACCAACTCTGTTTGGGAACAACAATCCCAGTAATCAATCAATGGAACCCTTGTGTCTCTATTCCCACTACTCTTATGATTTATAAATATTTTTGAATTTATGCACCAATTTATAAGAAATACACAAGTTAGTTTGAACCATTCATCAGAAGAGTAAATAGAATGCTTCCCATAGCTTTGAAGTTCAGCATCTTGCAAGTCACAGTTCTGCACAGCTTCAACTGGTTCCACCTCCCAGGTGTCTGTGAGCTGAGGCTACTTGGTGGGAAGGAGGTGGTGTAATCCAGGCTTCATCTGTCGTGATGGTGGTGAGATGGAGAAGAGGCGATGCTGCTCAGGTTGTATCTGTTAGAGTAGTGGAGAAGAGGATGTGTTTCCTCTTCCTCCCTTTAACACATGCTGCAGATTAGTTTTGTGCCTCGTAGTCCCTGTGCGTTCTCATCTCACAGGTATCCATGGATCCAGTCTACCTGGTGGAGTAGTGGTTGTGCAGACCAGTCAGGCTTCATCGTCTGTTGCGTGATGACGAGGTCATCTTGCGGAGGCTTCTCCTGTTTGGTGTGGTGGAGAGGAGGACGTGCTGCCCAGGCTTCTTCTGTTTGGTGTGGTGGAGAGAGGAAGATGTGCTGCCCAGGCTTCTTCTGGTTGGCGTGGTGGAGAGAAAGACGTGCTGCCCAGGCTTCTTCTGGTTGGCGTGGTGGAGAGAAAGACGTGCTGCCCAGGCTTCTTCTGGTTGGCGTGGTGGAGAGGAAGACGTGCTTCTCATCCTTTGCTGATAGCTTGATGATGCTCTTCATCCCCTTGGACACTCTCATACAATTCTATATATATATACACACACTGTATATAGCTGTTGTTATATTGAGTTGGACATTTTCATACAATTTTGTATGTAGTGTTAATGTGTTTTCATTGTTGTTATTCTGTACACATGGCATCTATTGCACATCTGTCCATCCTGAAGAGGGATCCCTCCTCTGTTGCTCTTCCTGAGGTTTCATCCGTTTCTTTTTCCCTGTTAAAAGTTTTTTTTCGGGGGGAGTTTTTCCTTAGTCGATGTGAGGGTCATTTGTAAAGGACAGAGGGTGTCATCCTGTACAGATTGTAAAGCCCAATGGGGCAAATTCATAATTTGTGATATTGGGCTATACAAATAAACTTGACTTGACTTCAGCTCCTCTCTCAGAGCCTAACACTATCTATTCTATTCTATTAGTCTAGTACTATCATTAGTCTAGTACTATATGATAGCCAACTGCTGTATATTAGCCTGGTGCTATTTATTAGCCTAGCACAGTCTACATAGCCAGTGTTATACTGTATATTAGCCCAGTGCTGTATATTAGCCTCATGCTATCTAATAGCATAGCACGATCCACATGCCTAGTCTTATATATTAGCTTAGCGCTACTCATTAGCCCAGCACTATCTATTTTCATGGCTCATTTGCCTAGCACTATCTGTTAGCCTAGCATTATATATTAGCTTAGTATTATTCATTAGCCCAAGAGACTAATGAATAAAGAAACTGTAAAGAGACTGTCTATGGTGAGCTGGGCAGTAGGTAGTTTGTAATGTGTCTCTCCACATTGTGTCATTTTTTTTTTCCCGTCGCCAAGGTCACCGGCTTTTCTGCCATGTTTAGGGTAAAAAACACACTAGATCTACTTTTTCTATTGCATTACTGATTTTAATTCTCATTTAAATGGCCATAATCATGTTTATATTGGATATGTTTGTTTTAACTTCAGATATTGTAGTAGACACATAAACATATATCTTCCATATTTATGTGCTCACACATTTACACACACAAAGCTTGACTGCAAAGAATGTATTTAATTTGACTTATGCCTAGCTTCATATTTTACTGTTAAAGTGGTGGAATGATGCAGCGCTCTTTTGTGTCTGCACTGTCATATAATGATAATAAAGGCTTTTGATATCATTTGATGTGATTGATATTGTGAGAGGAGTGAATGAAAACATGAAATAAACTACAGGCTAAAGCGCACAATGTATCGTCTGAGCAATGGCCAAACATTATCCAACCCTGTACATCTGAGGCTGTTTCTCTCATATTCTGTCATTGATTCTAGTTTTCCCTGTTTCCCTGCCAGATTTCCTTTGTTCATCCCTGTGTGTCTTTTTGCCATTTTAACCTCTTGCATCGCCTCCTGGCTTTTGGATCTCAGCCAGCCGCTTGTCTGATGTCTCTGCTGTTGGAATGATTTCCTGTACATGACCTACATTACCTGCTTAAAGATCTTGCCTTTTTTTTTTTTTAACTCACCTGGTGTCCCGAGTGTTCTCTGCCTCTTAGGTTCAAGTCAAGTCAGCTTTATTTATACAGCATAATATCACAAATGACAAATTTTCCTCAGAGGGATTGACACCCTCTGTCCTTTAAAAAGGACCCTCTACATCATCTAAAGAAAAACTCCCCTAAAAAACCCTTTGAACAGGGAAAAAGAAATGGTAGAAACCTCAGAAAGAGGAATAGATGAGGGATCTCTCTTCAGGATGGATGGACAGGAAATAGATGTTGAAAATACACACTCTACACATGTCTAAGCACTTAAAAAATCATTCATCACTACTCAAGCTACTATAACCAGTTCTGTAACTAACCAGCAATTCAGAGTGGGCCTCCATTAGGTTGCCAGATCATGAGTGTCAGGTTTATCTTGTTATTTACACTGCATCAGAATAACCCCTTTTGCAGACAACAGTCAAACCTGGCAACTTATAGGCCTCATGAGTAGAGTAATGCTGTGTCCAGACTGATTGACTTTGAGATCCATAAATATATTGTTATTGACAGTTTAGCACCACCGACCTGTTTGTCATTGCTGATAAAAGGGCCATGCACTGCCACTGAACACAAGGTCATCTCCAGTCTGCCCAATACACCTATGTGGCATTCTCTCCTAAGGGAAGAAAAGAAATCTTCAAAAATGAATTTCTTGTGGAGAAAAGCAGCGTCCAGCAACTAAATCTTGCCTCATTACCACATCAAGTAGATGTGCAGCTCAAGATGGCACAGGCTTTAAAGAATCCATGTGTTTGCTGCAGTCGATGAATATTCCTAAAGCCTGATCAGCTCAGAGAAAAAGAAAGAAGCAGCCAGCTTTGACTGACCTTGGATGCTGCAACAGTTGACCAGTGGCTGGACAGGCCAATCAGAAAGAGTTGTTCCCTGGGGTGGATGAGCCAATCCCAGTGTCCAGCACTGCAAACCATGTGTCCTTCACTGACACGTCTGACTACTCTGGAGGTGATCACACTCATGCAAATTAAGCCGCAATTAAATGTTGTTATAAGAAAATAGCCTCACAACAATGTTAAATGCTTATTTACAGAGTCCCCTGAATGTCTCTTAAGTCAGTTTTATGAGGAGAATTTTATGTTCACTTTTTATAATCCCGGCGTGATCACATTTCACACTTTCAAATATAGCCAGCATGTGTGATGTAAAGCCTTTCGTCCTCTCTTTTTTTTTACAGTCTTGTCCTTTCAGGGATGAAACCTTCCCTGCAGCAGACACCCTTTTCTTCTCGCTGGGAAGAGAACAAAAGCTGTCATTCACTGATCTCCCTGTAACACACACTGTTCCTGCCATCATCACCTTTAAATTAAGCTCTGCCTTTAACCAGGAAGAGGACCCAAAACAGAGAGGAGGAAAAAAAAACAGAGTTTAAACTTTTAATATTGCTGTGAGACAGATCAATACATGTCCTCCACACCAGCCTACACATTCTGGAGAATAGGGAGCTAATTACGATTGCCTTAACTGCCCCCTCTGTCATCTGTAATCTTATTTAAAGCAGGCCAACCTGAAACGTGCAGCTTTTTTCATGTGGGGAATCTGAGATCATGTTCTCATCTGTTTCTGTCTGGAGCAAAATGCTGCATTATACTCAAGGACACAAGGACTTTTGCTCAGATAGAAGCACCTCACAGTTGACTCTGGTTTGCATTTTGTAAAATGTCCATTAGCTTTCCACAAAGACATCTTGTCATGTCTCATCATCCCTGTTAAGTTGTATTGTTGACTGTCTCGTTGACTCATGCTGTCCCATTACTTCCTGTTTTATTTTCTAGCAACCATGTTCCCTCTTGTTTTCCTGAAATTCCAAACTCACATACTCATGAAGGAAACATTAATTATCCTGGGATTATGGAATGTACTAAGACTTGAATGTGCGATATAGAGACACAGATTTATTTCATTAATTCAATGTGACCAGTTAGATTCAGTAACCAGTAATTTAGTAACCACATTAAGAGTTAGGCTGTTGTTAACTGAATTTGGTTTAGGTTTGGTGTACCGTTCAGCAGTTGAGAGTTTGAGAGGCATCAGAGAAGACTGTGGAGCAATTTACTATTCAGAATTCAGTTTTAGTATTTTATTGTTCAGGACTATTAAATTTTCTAGATTAAACTCTAAATTTGGCCGTTTAATTTAGGGTCTATTCCTCAAACTCTGAAATATCTGTAAGATGTATATGCTGTTATGGGTGACGGGAGGTGGACCTACGATGCAGACAACACAACTACAGGAATGGTTTGCAAAAGAAAAGACTTTAATGGGTGTAGGTTTGCTGGAGCTAGGACTGGAGCTGGAGCTGGAACTGGAGCGGTGATGAGGTGGTTGTTTTGGGTTCGGGTGGAGAGCAGGCAAAGGCAGGAGCTGGGAACAGAGAGTGCAGTCAGGATTGGCAGGAAGATGACGCCAATTTGCGTCTTTCTACCGCGGAGGTAAGCTGACAATCTGGCGATGAATGGTGAACTGAACCAGGCTGATATGCAGGGGAGAGTGGCAGGTGGCTTGATTGCAGATTGCTGATCGTGTGCAGGTGACTGGTCAACTCCAGCTCCGCCCAGCTCCAGACAAACACACACAACAGACAGGGAGGACAAGACACACGCCCACAAATGGGAGGGGAACACAAATAAACACTAAGATCCTGACAGTACCCCCCTTCCAACGGGAGCCGCCTGGCGACCCCCAGGCTTGGTAGGATTAGCATTGTGGAATTCCCTCACCATATCTGGGTCAAGAATGAGGGCCCGAGAAATCCAAGCCCGCACCTCTGTGCCATATCCTTCACAGTCGACTAGATACTGGAACCCCCTACCCCTGTGGCGCACATCCAGAAGCCTGCGCACTGTGTAAGCAGGGTGGTCATCAATCATCCGGGGGGAAGGGGAGGAGCGGGTAGGGGGCAAAGCTGCTGCGAACTGGCTTCAACTGAGAAACATGGAAGGTGGGGTGGGTACGAAGAGAGTTGGGGAGCTTGAGGCGAACAGCAGAAGGATTGATTATTTTGACAATTTTGAATGGACCAAGATAACGGGGGGACAGCTTCCGAGAATCTGTCTTGAGGGGAATATTCTTTGAGGATAACCAAACTGACTGACCTGTGTGATACTGGGGGGCTGGGATACGGTGCTTGTCGGCTGCTACTTTGGTCTTGGCAGAAGACTGGAGAAGGACGGCTCGGGTCTTATTCCAGATGAGCTGACAACGACGGAGATGATGCTGGACCTCCTCCTGGGAAGGAAACAGAGGTGGCTGATATCCAAGTGATGCTTCAAAAGGTGATATACCTGTGGCAGAGCTGACCAAGGAATTATGGGCATATTCAATACATGGGAGGAAGGAGGCCCAGGCAGAGGGGTTAGAGGCAGTGATGCAGCGAAGAGAGGCCTCCAGGTCTTGGTTTGCCCGTTCTGTCTGTCCGTTAGTCTGAGGATGAAATCCAGAGGTTAAACTCACTGTTGCACCTAGGCCCTGACAGAAAGCATGCCATACCTGTGATGTGAACTGCGGTCCCCAGTCAGAGACAATGTCAGCAGGGATGCCATGAAGGCGAACTGCATGGGTAGTAAGTAGCTCAGTGGTCTCTTTGGCTGTGGGCAGTTTGGGGATGGCTATAAAATGGGCAGTCTTGGAGAAGCGATCAACGATGGTAAGTATGGCAGTATTTCCCTGGGAAGCAGGGAGCCCGATGACAAAGTCAACAGATATATGGGACCATGGGCGCCCAGGAACAGGTAGGGGACAGAGCAGACCAGCAATAGATGAATGGGACACCTTACCACGGGCACAGATGGGACAGGCCAGGACATAGGATTGGGTATCTTTATCCACTGTAGGCCACCAGAAGTGGCGTTTGAGGAGGAATAGGGTACGGTTGACACCAGGATGGCAGGAGAATTTACTGGCATGCACCCACTGGAGAACTGAGGACCGGACAGAATCAGGAACAAATAGCTTATTGGAAGGGCCTCCTCCAGGATCTGGCTGGTAGCCTTGTGCCTCCTGGATCTGACGCTCAATCTCCCAGGTGATGGGTGCCACAGTCTGAGAGGCAGACAGGATGGTTTCGGGCTCTGTAGATGTCTCCTCAGCACTGAACTGCCGAGACAGAGCGTCTGGCTTGATGTTGCGGGAGCCGGGACGGTAGGTGAGTGTGAAATTGAAATGGCTGAAAAAGAGGGACCAGCAGGCCTGCCTAGAGTTGAGTCGCTTGGCCGACTGGATGTAGGCTAGGTTTTTGTGGTCTGTCCAGACTACAAATGGCAGCTCAGAACCCTCCAGCCAATGCCGCCACTCTTCGAGAGCCATTTTGACAGTCAATAACTCACGGTTTCCCACATCATAGTTCTTCTCGGCTGGTGTCAAGCGTCGTGAGAAAAAGGCGCAGGAATGAAGTTTGTTGTCCGGCTTTTGTCTCTGGGATAATACCGCCCCGACTCCCATCTCTGATGCGTCCACTTCCACAATGAATTGTAGAGCTGGATCTGGTTGGACTAGGACTGGCGCTGAGATGAACAGTTCCTTCAATTTGTAGAAGGCGGAGTCAGCTTCTGGAGTCCAACAGAACTGCACGGATGGGGAGGTGAGACAGGTTAGAGGCATAACCACACGGCTGAAATCCCGGATGAATCGGCGATAGAAATTTGCAAACCCCAAGAACCTCTGTAATCGTTTCCTTTTCTCTGGAACTGGCCACTCTGCCACTGCTCTCACCTTTTCTGGGTCGGTCTGCAGTTGTCCCTCTCCAACAATGAAGCCCAAAAAAACTGACCTTCTTGGCGTGGAATTCGCACTTCTCAGCCTTGACGAATAATCTGTTTTCTAACAGACGTTGTAAAACAAGATGAACGTGCTCCTGGTGCTCCTCTATGGACTGAGAAAAAATGAGAATGTCATCCAAATAAACAAAGACCAATCTGTTCAAGAAGTCCCTCAGAACATCATTGACAAGGGCTTGAAAAACAGCTGGGGCATTGGTAAGGCCAAACGGCATAACCAAGTACTCGAAATGACCTAATGGAGTGTTGAAAGCCATTTTCCATTCAAGACTTCTCTCAGGTCGTGGTAGATCTCAGGGACCTTGGAGAGATCCGGTGGTTTGGCTGGTGGTTCAGGAACGAGTGGGTCGACTCTAGCTGGAGACAAAGCAGATTGCAGACAGGTTGCATGACAGAATGAACTCCACCCAGAGATTCTTCCCCTGGCCCAATCAATGTCAGGGTTGTGTCTTACCAACCAGGGGTGACCAAAAATTAATGGACTGGAGGGAGCAGAGATAATGTAAAGTTGAATGGTTTCTCTGTGGTTGCCAGATGAGTGTGAGTGGTTCTGTCTGATGCGTAACACAAGCCAGCAAGCGTTCATCCACTGCCAGTGCAGTCTGGGGTTTCTCCAAAAGCAACAGCCTTATGCCTGTCTGTACAGCCACCTGTTGGTCAAAAAAATTCCCCTCTGCCCCAGAATCCACTAGGACCAAAAGAGGCAATGACAAGGTGGGACAGATTAGAGTGGCAGGGATCTGAAAACGGTTCTTACGAATAGAGGGGGATTTAGCTTGGCCCACCAGTACCCCCAGAGCTACTGACGGGCCCTGTCTTTTGGCCGAAACGGGCAGTGGGAGATGAAATGACCTTTCTTACCACAGTATAGACACTCGCCTGCCTGCCGACGCTGTGAACGCTCCTCCGGGGAGAGATGGCCCCGGTTGAACTGCATGGGCTCCTCAGGTGGTGTTTGAGGGAAGCATGGAGAGGATTCCTGAATGGGACTGTGGATCGGAGAGGCAGGCGAAGGTTGTGGCAAGGAAGCTGTGGGCATCGCAGCCCTCTCCCGACGGTGGGAGCGCAGACGGACATCAATCCTATTAGACAAAGAAATCACAAATACACACAACAGACAGGGAGGACAAGACACACGCCCAAAAAAGGGAGGGGAACACAAGGAAACACTAAGATCCTGACATATGCAGTATACACCGTTCCTGGATGGATCGAGTGAGGAGTGGCTGCAGGTTTTGTCTAGATCTGCTTGATCTCTGCTGGATCTCAGCTGGACTCGCTTCATCACCAGTGGCTCTTTTGGACATCTGTGGACGGCTATGGACAGCTCTGGACATCTCTGGACAGCTCTGGACAGCTCCGGACATCTTTGGTTGACCTGGCTCAGCTGACATTGTTTCCATCTCAGTCTCTGTCTTTGGGGGGGGGGTTGGCTGGCGTCCCACCAGTTCAATATGACTGCTGTAGAAAGTCTTTTCTTCTCTTGGAGGTTCTACATGGAGGCTGGAGTCATTTCTGCAGCCTATGTTGGGCAGAGGAGCTGACTTGAAAAGAGCAGAGTAGAGAGGAGAGATGGTTTAGAGGCAGGATTTTTGACATCTCTGGAGGTTCTGGAGAGGCTTTTCTTCATGGCATGAGGCATTAAAGCCTGTGGTGGAGCAGCAGGTCTCAGTGTCTGGGTCGTTGCTTCCCCTCCCCCTCTCTCTGGGCCAGAGAAGGGGAGAGAGATCAGGAGTGTAGTTGCAGGAGGGCAGACCAAACTTGACTGGAGGCAGGATTCAGGAGAGGTAGTTCCATGGCGTGAGGCGCTGGGCTCTGAGGAGGTCATCCAGGCAGCATGTCTCTGTCAGTGTGTTCACTCCTTCTCTCCCTCCCAGCATGTGGAAGAGGGAGAACAGAGAAGCAATGGAGAGGGTGAAGACCAAAACTTGACTAGCTTCAGCCTGCTCAATGAAGCCTGCTGTTTTATGGTCTTTGTTGAAGGTCCACTGTGGGTGTGACCAATGGTCACTCCTCATCCAACAAATTAATTGAGATGATATTCTTTTTAATTTACTTGATGTTGGTACTACTGTGTTTTACTTTATTAATTATCCTCTATTTGAAAGCTTCTCTCTCTCAGCTGCAGATAAGTAAGGCACAACCTATGGTGGGAACCCACAGAACAAAACTTGACCAATTGAATTGAAATTAATCAACAAATTAAACACACAGCTGAACCACACAGCATGTAGGTACGCGTACTATACAGGAAGATCTATGTATGATCGTATATGTAGACTTGTTCCACAACCAGTCCCACGTGTCACATTTGGTCTTTATCAGAAGGAGGAAAAAGGGAGAGGATCTCTTTGGAGACTGACCTTTGACATGGTAAAAGTGATACTTATATGACAGTAGCTGAAGAATTAAAGCATAGTTGACTTCTTATGATAATAACAATAATAATAACAATAATAATAATAATAATAACTAGAAAACCGCAAGCGGTTATGTAGGGCCCTCGCGGTATGTCGCGGTCGGGTATCAGATGGGGATGGCGGTGCGAGCAGGGGGAAATAAACATCAAGCGATTCGGACAATACACAAAGGAGTTATGGCCATTCGATGGTTCAATGTGGAAATCACGACAAAATGAAGAGTTGAAACAAAACAAAATTTGAAGCTGCTCGGATAGAGTATGTGAACGTGAGAGTTGTTCGAACTTAGACGGCAAATTCACCAAAGTTTCTCGAGCCCTAGCAGCCACGCCCTTTGACCGAATTACGTGCAGAGCACAACTTCTGCTCAGCTAGGTCTGGAGATGAAGTGTACCAAATTTCGATCGAAGTCGATCGGACGAAATCCCTCAGACGAGTTAGTTTTCATCAGAAAATCCAAAATTCAAAATGGCCGACCTGTTTGGAGTTGACAATTGGTGCAAGAAACTTTTTTGTGCGTCTGGTCAAGTTGCACATGTGTACCGATTTTCATGTTCCAACTCCATAAAAAACCCTATGGGGAGGGGTTTTTGAAATTTCAAGAGGGCGCAATGGAGCCATTTTGACCGCTCATGGGCGTGGCCCCCATCAGATGTCAGAGGTCGTCACCCTTGATCTGTGTAGAGAAGGGCTACAGGAATGTGAGAAAGTGAGAAATAACATCATAATCCAAAGTGACACCTGTACAATGTTTAGTCCAACCCTCAACATTACTAATGATTTAATGACAGTTATGCAGTTATTTTTATATTCATTGCTGGTATTTGTGGATCTCACATCAAAAACCTGTAAATACATCTTAGGTAAAATGATTCATTTATACCTGATCATGAAAAAAACTTCCCAAATTACAAAGCTGTTTGTACATTTAAAAGATGGAGTATTTAATCAATTTGGTCATGTGAGCACAATCATTATATTTTTAAAGGTGAATTCATTTATTTTCAACATTTAATAAAGACAGTCACTGAAAACAACAAAACAGTGTTTGAAAGAGCCAGGAGAAGAAGCCCTTCTTGTTTCTGATCGTCTCTTCTTCTGACACCATAACAATGACCACTGGTTCCACAGTAGGGGTCAGAGGTGCCCAAGCTGGAGCCTCAGCAGGGTCTCCTTCTTCTTTGGGTTCTGGGTCCTCCTTCAGGGTTGTTCTTTTATGGGTGTCCTCCCAGTCGTGGACATCAGTAATGCTAGGAGGTTCAGGAGGGGTTGATGCGGTCACAGTCACAGTCGAGTCCGGTTCTCTGGGCTTCAGGTCTTTGTCCTCCCCGGCCTCAACATCAACAACGGAGGGAGGTTCAGCAGGGGGTGTTAGAGAAGCTGGGACAACATCAGAGCCTGGTTCTCTGTTCATTTCTGGGTCAGTCAGGTGGAGTTTGTCTTCTTCATCCTCCCTGGTCTCAACATCCTCAGCAGAGGATGACGGAGAAACTGGAACAATGTAAGATTGTGGTTCTCCGTCTGGTTCAGTGTCAATCAGGTGGAGTTTGTCTTGTTCATCCTCCCTGGCCTCAACATCAATAATGGATGAAGGTTCAGCAGAGGATGATGGAGAAACTGGAACAATAGAAGATTCTGGTTCTCCAGCTGGTTCAGTGTCAATCAGGTGGAGTTTGTCCTGTTCATCCTCCCTGGCCTCAACATCAATAATGGATGGAGGTTCAGCAGGGGAGGAACTGGGCTGTGGAGTTGAAAGTTGCCACAAATCTGTCCAACTGCAACATGAACAATTTACATTAGCAGCTCGGGTGCAAAGCTCTTCAGCTGGTCCACCAGGATGTCTTTAGGGTAAGCCTGTCTGACCTTTGTCAGGATTGACAGGACCATGTCGTCCCTGGTGTAGCAGGAGAAGGTGGCCTGACACTCTGCTGCAAGAGCATCGGAGACTCTGTCCAAGACAGTCTGTGTGACGCCCACCGACATGTGGCTGAGCTTCTGGGAAGCCATGTTTAAGAGGGAGCGAGGAGGAAGAGTCCAGAAGCCCTGCAGGACTCTGGGGACAACCTCCAACACCACCTCTCTTGGACTGAGCTGTGTTGAGATGGGAGTCTCCTTCTGCTTCTGTCTCAGCTTCCTGGCGTAGTCTTTCGCCAGTTTGAGAACTTTAGGATGTCTGTAGGGTAGAGGCATTAAAAATAGATTTTAAAACCCTTCAGATTATCACAGAGATATTAAAATCACAGCAGTTTGTTAATAAATATGTGTCTAATAACTCACTGAAAACTAGGAGGTAAGGCCTCTGGGGAGTTGAGGAGCATCTTGGCTTCACACTCAATGTCCCTCTTTTTGTGGCTGACATTTACTGCCATCACCTGGAAGTAGGAATTATACACAACGTCAGAAATGAGCACAATGTATCATAAACTGCTGTTCAACTTCTCAGGATTATAGTCTTACCAGCATCAGCAGAGGCTTGGCATCCTCCTCATCAAAATTCTCCAGCTCAAACTCCCAAAGGCTGCAAACATGAACGAAGCAGAATATTTTTTACTCTTACTCTCTACGCCATCAGAGTAATATTAGTGTGACGTGAGCAGAGTTCAAGGTGTAGAGGTGGACTCACTGTTCTCTCAGAGTGCTTTGGCTCTCCTGGAAGATGAGGTCTATCATGTCTTCAGCAGTCACCTGAGATGGGATCTGGTTTTTCTGCTGAAGCCTCAGGAGCTCCCTCACCAGTGCAATCTTTAAAAAACAGTCAGGAGTTCAGGCAGTTTTAAGCATGATACGACTTTACTTACTTTACCATATTTTACCTTGCATGGTGTATTAATGTGGGCTTGAAGGGAAAGTAGGTCTTACCTGAGTCTTGTAGCTGCTCTCATGCCAGCAGATCTGCAGAGCCCGCTCATATATGGGTGTGTCAAACAACACCTTAAAAGGGAAAAAGATATGTCACTTTTAAGTTGAGTGATTAATTTTAAAATCACACCACTGGAAATGTTTAAAATCCAGCTCCAGTAAAGACAGAGACAAAATGCTCCCGTACCCTGATGGGTCTGTAGAGTCCTTTACTTCCTTCAATGAACTCCATCAATATTTTGTTGCTGTATTCAGCAGGGGGAGAAGCTGGAGGAACTGGGCTGTGGAGTTGAAAGTTGCCACAAATCTGTCCAACTGCAACATGAACAATCTCCATCAGCAGCTCGGGTGCAAAGCTCTTCAGCTGGTCCACCAGGACGTCTTTAGGGTAAGCCTGTCTGACCTTTGTCAGGATCGACAGGACCATGTCGTCCCTGGTGGAGTGGGAGAAGGTGGCCTGACACTCTCCCTCAAGAGCATCGGAGACTCTGTCCAAGACAGTCTGTGTGACGCCCACCGACATGTGGCTGAGCTTCTGGGAAGCCATGTTTAAGAGGGAGCGAGGAGGAAGAGTCCAGAAGCCCTGCAGGACTCTGGGGACAACCTCCAACACCACCTCTCTTGGCGTGAGCTGTGTTGAAATGGGAGTCTCCTTCTGCTCCTGGCTTAGCTTCCTGGCATAGTCTTTCGCCAGTCTGAGAACTTTAGGATGTCTGTAGGTTAGAGGCATTAAAAATATATTTTAAAAGACCTTCAGATTATCATAGAAATAATAAAATCACAGCAGTTTAACTGTTAATAAATATGTCTAATAACTCACTGAAAACTAGGAGGTAAGGCCTCTGGGGAGTTGAGGAGCATCTTGGCTTCACACTCAATGTCCCTCTTTTTGTGGCTGACATTTACTGCCATCACCTGGAAGAGAGAATTATACACAAAGTCAGAAATCAGCGCAATTTATCATAAACTGCTGTTCAACTTCTCAGGATTATAGTCTTACCAGCATCAGCAGAGGCTTGGCATCCTCCTCATCAAAATCCTCCAGCTCAAACTCCCAAAGGCTGCAAACATGAATGAAGCAGTAGATTAATTTTTACTCTTACTCTCTACGCCATCAGAGTAATATTAGTGTGACGTGAGCAGAGTTCAAGGTGTAGAGGTGGACTCACTGTTCTCTCAGAGTGCTTTGGCTCTCCTGGAAGATGAGGTCTATCATGTCTTCAGTAGTCACCTGAGATGGGATCTGGTTTTTCTGCTGAAACCTCAGGAGCTCCCTCACCAGTGCAGTCTTTAAAAAACAGTCAGGAGATCAGGCAATTTTAAGCATGATAAGACTTTACTTACTTTACCATATTTTACCTTGCACGGTGTATTAGTGTGGGCTTGAAAGGAAAGTAGGTCTTACCTGAGTCTTGTAGCTGCTCTCATGCCAGCAGATCTGCAGAGCCCGCTCATAGATGGGTGTGTCAAACAACACCTTAAAAGGGAAAAAGATATGTCACTTTTAGGTTGAGTCCTTAATTTTAAAATCACACCACTGGAAATGTTTGAAATCCAGCTCCAGTAAAGACAAAAACAAAATGCTCATGTACCCTGATGGGTCTGTAGAGTCCATTGCTTCCTTCCATGAACTCCATTGATACTTTGTTGCTGTATTTCACAATCCAACAAAAAAGCGACACAGTCAAAGCGACAGCATAAATTTGCACAAGGTCAACAGTAGACTCTGAAGAGTACTGACAGTTGATATCTCTGGCACAAATGAGCAGAATGTTTTTCAGGTCTCTTTCACAATCTCTGAGTTTTAGAATAGAATCCACAGGAGTTCTGTTCTAGAACTGAACTCACTTAGAGCACAAGTGGGTCACCACTTGGGACCCACTTGTTAATTAAAATGTCTGTAACCAGCTATATGACACTACTGTGAAATGATGCATACATAAACATAATATATCCAACAATGTTGTTATCACAACCCCAGTTGATGATGTGAAGAGCTTCCAATTACCCACATCGAAAAGCCAAACGTATTTCCTTGGCGAAAAATTGGAAGATGCGGCACCGCCATATGGACGCCGTTTATCGTAGCTTCACGGTGTTCGTAATGTAGCTTCAACAATTAATTGTGGATGTTTCAGAAGTGGAATGAAGTTGATGGGGTCAACTATGTCGTATCAGAACATGTAAACGTAAAGGGTGGCGCTGTGGAGGCATTTGACCACACCCCTGGGCGGGGACCACATCAGATGTTAGAGGACGCCAGCCTTGACCTGTGTATCAATTTTCATGATGATATGAGTTTATTCAAGCCATCAAAAAGCCAAACAACTGCTCACTTCCTCCCAGCGGGCATCTGATGTAAATGCGACATCAAGATGATATCAAATGTTGAATCAAAATTATATCCTGATTTGGTCAAAAATGTAAATCAAGATGATGTCAAACTTTGGTCAGACACCAAATTAACGGCAGTTTGATGTCAGATATTGAGCAGCAACGTTGATTTGATGTCAAGTATTTTGACTTACAGTGTATAGCACAGTAACCCGATGTAGGATTGATCCCTTTGTTGGATGTCTATACGACAATAGGAATGTTAAAGCTTCTGCAGACTACTTATGATAGTAGTCAAAATTTTGACTATTTCGCAACATCAAATTGACCTCAAGGTGCCCGCTGGGCTGTTACCATTGGGGGGCACCATGAGTAAGGCATTACATTAATATATTAGCACGTTCAGGGCTGAGACCCTGTCATGCTCAGAAAATTTGAAGCTGCTCAGATAGAGTATGCAAATGTGAGAGTCGTTTGAATTTAGACGGCGAATTCTGCAAAGTTTCTCAAGCCCTAGCAGCCGCGCCCCTTTGACAGAATTACGTGTAGAGCACAACTTTTGCTCAGCTAGGTCTGGAGATGGTCTGTACCAAATTTCATGTTGATCGGACGAAATCCCTTGGACGAGTTCATTTGCATCAGAAAATCCGAAATTCAAAATGGCCGACTTCCTGTTTGGAGTAGACAATTGGTGCAAGAGACTTTTTTGTGCACGTGTACCGATTTTCATGTTCCAACTCCATAAAAACCCCTATGGGGAGGGGTTTTTGAAAGTTTCAAGGGGGCACTATGGAGCCATTTTGACCGCTCATGGGCGTGGCCCCCATCAGATGTTAGAGGTCATCACCCTTGACCTGTGAATCAAATTTCATCATGATACGACTTTATTAAAGCCATCAAAAAGCCAAACGTATTTTCTTGGCGAAAAATCGGAAGACGCGGCGCCGCCATATAGACGCCGTTTATCGTAGCTTCACGATGTTCGTAATGTAGCTTCACCAATGCGTTGTGGATGTTTTAGAAGTGGAATGAAGTCGATGGGGTCAACTATATCGTATCAAAACATGTAAATGTAAAGGGTGGCGCTGTGGAGGCATTTGGCCACGCCCCTGGGTGGGGACCACATCAGATGTTAGAGGACACCAGCCTTGACCTGTGTTTTCATGATGATACGACTTTTTTAATGCTTTCAAAAAGGCAAACGTATTTTCATGGCGAGTGATCAAAAAATCGCAGCGACGCCACACGGGCGCCGTTAGTTGTAGCCTCACGGCGTTCGTAACGTAGCTTCACCAAGTTATTCTTTATGTTTTAGAAGTGGAATGAAGTTGATGGAGTCCACTATGTGACATCAGTTTATGTAAAAAATAAGAACGGGTCACTTCCTGTTACCACCGGGGGGCGCTATGAGTAAGGCATGACCTTAATACACCAACCGCGACATACCGCGAGGGCCCTACATAACCGCTCGCAGTTTTGTAGTTTATAGTGCACTTTTCATTAAAACAATCTCAAAGTGCTACAGAGTAAAATCGACACATAAAATCAGCAATCACACCTTTTTTGAAAAGGTGGGTTTTCAGGCCATGTGTGTTCTGGAGTTCCTGGGGTCATGCTGGGAGCAGGACTGGTCCTCTCTGTTTATTCTGCCAGTCGTAAAACTTTAGCACTCAGGTGCCAGGTAGCTTCAGGGTCCTGAAGAAAACAATGACAAAATTATTTATTTTATGCTCGTTCTTATGCTACAAATTCATAGCAGCCATCACACACATACATGTACATGAAATTTGACCTCTGTATTTAACCCATCTTTGGGCTTAGGCTTCAGTATTTTAAGAGCTAAAATGCTACAGGCTAATCCTTCGTGACACCTGGGGAATGTGAAGCTCAAGAACACAACAACTTATGCTTATAGGCCTGGCCATTCCATGTTATTATGTCATTTAGATTTCTGTTCAGTTGTATGGACTGCTGCATCAGACAGTCTTTTAAAAAAATTACAGGTGGCCCAAAACAAGGCTGCAAGATTGGTTCTTGGTTGCTCTCCAAGAACTAGTATAGCTGGGATGCATGAATGTCTCACCTGACTGAGAGTCAAGGATATGCTATCCGCTAATGTATTAATATACTTTCATAGAATAATTAATACTCAGATTCCTAAATTTCTGTATAATAATATAATTTACTGTGCTAATACTCATTCATATCACACTTGAGGGGATAATAGTGGACGCATATCCTTACCGTTACCTAGGACTGACTCTATAAAGAGGAGAGTATTTTATAGGTCAGTTGCAATTTGTAACATTCTGCCAGGTGAGATTCGGGTAATTAAAAGTAAGGATGGTTTTAAAAAGCGACTTTTTGGGGGGCAGGCACATCATTTGTATCAGGCTTCTCTATTTTTTATTGTGTTATCTATGTATTTATTATAATTACTGTTGATAATATTAGTATTGTCAATTTTATTCAGGGCTGTATGGCTTATCTGTGTTGTTTTATTGTGTGGACCCCAGGAAGTTTAGTTGACGTCTTGGCGTCAGCTAATGGAGATCCTTTTAAACAAACAATAAACAATAAACACAAAGACATGTAAACATGGACTGAACCTACAACCCTGTGGTTGAAGGACACCACTCTACCTAACCCACCACTCTAACAGCTGCTCATTGTGTGTGATCGAGTGCGTTGGTGTATGAATGCACATTTGGGACTAAAGTGTTAAATCATTCTGTGTCTGTTACTCCTTTTCCCCATCATGTTTGTATAAAGTTGTTTTTAATGGAATGACAAAGCAGTGATATGCTACATTTAAATTCCCCCCAGATGAATGCCCACATGCTTTTAAATTTTATTTGAATTCATAACTTAGACAAGCTGTCAGCTCGTGTCTACAATGCATGCAGTGTTGAACATGTTTAATGAGAAAAACTCATTTAAAAAGAGTGACTGGAAGTGCTGATGAAAGCAGGTAGTGCTTACACAACCATTAAGCAGATCAGACACATAAAGCCTCAGTTTACTGTACTATGCCTAAGGCACAGCATTAAAAAAAATGTGCATTAAAGCTGTATGCACAAAGCCCGGGACACTGCAAAATTACAAGTAACTAACCAACTACTGCAGTAGAGGACAGGCTGTGTCAAGAAAAGACATCACTTTTTACACACAGCAGGAGTGCCTCAATAAGTGAACTAGAAAAGCACTCAGAGAGTGCAGGCCTCCACCAAGGCAGCATTCTGAGAGAGTGTATACTCCTGCAAGCCCACAATGCCAAAGGGTGAATGTGTTGATTTTGATGCACTTTGAAACCAACATTTAACATTGTATTCAAAATGAGAATTCTTTTCTGGATATTTTGAGACTAGTTGCATTGCTCTAGCTCCTTCCTACATGAAGTTATGGTTAAAAATGCATATTTGACCTTGGTGACCTTGACCTTTTACTGATCCTGACCAAACTGAATCAGTGACTTCTGGATTCCTATATTAGTTTATATACCAAATTAGGTGACGATTGGTTGAAAATTGTACACCCTGGAGCGTTCAGAAATATGCAAAATCTGCCATACATTACTATGGCAGACCTTTCATTTGACCCTGATGACCTTGAATCGGATTACCACCAAAGATTAATCAGTTTTAAGTTAGGCCACTTCTGACCAACCGTGAAAATTTCATCAAAATCCATCCATAACTTCAAGTTATTTTGCAAACCAACAAATAAAGAAAGAAACTAGAAAAGCACTCAAAGAGAGCAGGCTTGGCAGCATGCGACTTTTTATTTAACATTAACCCCGCCATCAGTGAGATTATGTTTTCACCGGGACTTGTTTGTTTGTTTGTCGGTTTGCAAAGTAACTCAAAAAGTTATGGATGTTTGTTGAGGACATTTTCAGAATTGGCCAGAAGTGGCCTAACTTAAAACTGATTAATTTTTGGTGGTGACGTTTAATCCGATCCGATCACCACCAAAAATTCTCTGAGATGATCTTGGATGAAATTAGGACTTTATATGTGTATGTTTGTTTTTATTGTATTTTTGCTTTGCTTTTTTCCCTTTTTCTCTCACCCATAATTCCCCACACCAAACCCACTATGGTTGTGCGTTGGTTTCATGGTTTTACTCACTAATATTAGACCCATTTGGCCACTATGTCACAACAAAAGGCTTACTATTTAAACCCCTGGTTTTGTTTCATTCCTTTTTTCACAAATTCCCTTTTTGGACTCACACCACCTTATTTTGGGAGGGGACTTTAATCTAGTAGTTCATCCGCCTCTTGATAAATCAAACCTGAAAAATACAATGTTATCAAAAATAGCCAAGTCTGTGTCAGGATTAGTTAACCAAATCTGTGGTGTGGGTGTATGGCATTTTGGCTATCCAGCAATAAAGTAGTTCTCATTTTATTCCCTTGTCCACCAAACACACTCCCACATATTTTTTTGATAGAACTCTTTTATCCTCAGTTAAGTCATGAGAGTATTCAGCAATAGTTGTTGCAGATCGTGCTACACTTATGGTGGAATTAAATATTCTTCTGAAAAGTGAATCACGCCCAAACTGGTAACTGGCAATTAAATTCAGTTTTTCTATCCTCAAGCTTTCTTTTCATCTCTCAACTTTGAAAGTAGTAATAAGAGAAGAAATAATTTCCCACGATGCCAGCTCTTGAAAACTTCACTAGTGATGGACAAATGAGTACTCAGTACTAAACAAATGTAGTAAAAGGAACGGTTAACTGATAAATGGTGGCATGAAATTTATTGCTTATTGCAGGCTTTTTAATTTCAAATAGTAACAGAAGATGTTTTATACACACACACACACACACATATATATATATATATATATATATATATATATATATATATATATATATGTGTGTGTGTATGTATTTGTTTACATATGGAATACCTTGAAGGCAATTATGTTGAGTGCTTCTCATTGATAATCTGAGTTATCTTATAATTCCAAATGGTACTACTTTTTATGTATTGGTTTATCTTCCTTAAAGAAGTAAATAACAGAGCTCCTGTATGGAAGGATTGTTAGTATGAATGTTATTGAAGCGTACTGTGTGTAAGTATACATTTTAGATGAAAATAGTGGTTGAAAAATGTAACATGAGGCCCCCAGGAAGAATAGCTACTGCATATTTGCTGTATCTAATGGTGGATCTAAATAAGCAAATAAATAAATAAACTACAGTGGTATTCAGTGGTATGAGGAGGGACGGGACTTTTTGCTCTGTGACAAATCTTACTGTATGCATCGATACATTACTTGACATACTGCAGTTATTTGGTTCCCTTTCAGGATATAAAAGCAGCAAAACATTACACAGTAATATGCTTCCTTCTCACCTGGTCTCCATTACCTGGGCACTAATATTTTGCATAATAATCTCCCACTATTTTATAAAAAATGCAAAGGAATTCAAATCAGATTTACAATGCTGGTATGCTCGTCCCATCTCACTTTTAGGAAGACTCATTTCTATTAAAATGAATGTGGTACCTTTTTCAAAGCGTTAGACAGGAGTGTCTCATCTTTTGTCTGAGCAGACAGGACACCTAAAACAGAATAGTCTTCCTGACTGAGAACAAAACAAGATGGTAGCCTTGCACTAGCTACAGCACCTCCCTGGCTTACCATTACCACTGATATTAAAAAAAATTACCTGTGACACATAAGTCCCAATACAGATTGGTGCAAGAGGGAGGCTTACTGGTGTGGGTCAATGTCTTATTAACTTTTGCAACCTACTGAATTCAAAACCTGTTAAGTATTAAGCCAGTCATTTTGTCAACTCTGAAGATTTGGAAACAATTTAGGCAGTATTGTAAATTGGTTTCACCTTCCATCTTAATGCCAATCTGGAAGAATCACCTCGTTACACCAGCATCAATCAATTCAGCCTTTACTATGTGGATTGGTTTTGTTGATAAGATTTTTGCTCCCTTTGACACTCAACTTTGACCTTCCTCAAAAAAAACTTTGACCTTCCTCAGTCACATGTATTGACATATTTGCAAACAGGAGATTTCTTCTGCAAGGCAATTCTCACTTTTTATATCACCAGCTCCTACCGTAATTAACACAAGTCTGTCCCTTATTTTGACCCGCTTCAAAACTAATATTGTCATCTTTCTCTGCAAATGTTCCTGGGAAACCATATTTGGTGGAATAAAGCACTCGACGGGGTTAGCTATACTGCTTCGGTTGCTGCATAGGGCGCATGTGACCAAAGTTAGGCTGTCAAAATTTAGCATATTAGATACACGTGAAAAGAGAACAGCATTATTGCATTTTCAGCCTTGCAGCCCACTGGTGTGTTTTACTTCAGTGGAACCCTCCTGTGGTTACTTGGTGAATAACACAAAGAATAGTGTACCAAGTGGTAATATTTAAATAAAGTTCAAATTGAAAAGAACAGCAACATTACAGAGCCCAGAGAGAGCACATTCATCTCGTATTGGAGGAAAATGCAGAGCTATAATTACATTACATGAGACTCCACCTAGTGGTCAAAAGAATTACTGCTATTAAAAGTATTGCACTTATTGACTTATAACACCTCTGATGCCAAACTCTTTGTTAAGAGATTTAAAGCCTTTCCTGTATTCGGAAAATTCCAGATATATGACAAAGAGCTGCTCTGAAATCTTTTATAAATTCTGGAACTCTTTATTGCTTTTGTTAGTGCTCTCTCCTCTTTGGAAGACTAGCACGATATTGTAATTCAATGCCCTGGACAATGAACAGGCATTGACCATCTAACCATGCACACACACACACACACACACACACACACACACACACGTAAAAACACCCTCCCCCTCCCCTCTTTGTTTTTATTTGTTTACTTATTTTTTTTTTTCTGTTTGAAATTTTACTTTGAAATGGTTAAATGTTCATCTGGCTTTTGTATTGGTAGTATTTGTTTTGTTTGTGTTAGACAGTATGTATAGTATAGTAAGGGCTTAACCGCTAGATTGAGTGGTTTGGCTCGTTGATCTATTGTTCATGGGTTGCGCAAAATTTGGGTGAAATACAAATGTGAACTTCTTTGACATTTCAAAACCCTAATAAAGCTACCACCCATCCATCCATTATCTGCCGTTTATCCTCATAGGGTCACGGGGGGTATGGGGGCTGGAGCCTATCCCAGCTGTCTTAGGGCAGAAGGCAGGGTACACCCTGGACAAGTCGGCACCTCATCGCAGGGCACTAATAAAGACACATGTGAAAAAAAAGAAGTCATTCCTGAGGGACAGATTCTGGCTATTGACTACCACAGAGAGTGTCACACAACCTTCACTGTGAAAGAAGTTCTTGATAACATCTTTGCAAAAGAAAAGCAAATAGCCAGAGGCACTGAAGAGAGAGAATCTCAGAGAGCAGTTCAACATGTTGCAAGTACACAGAGGCCACAATAAAAGAAAAAAAAAACAAAACAACTATACCACTGGACTAAAGAAAATAGAAGTACTGGTAGGTCGAGAACTGATGCAAAGATCAGAGTTCAACCACAGAGAAAACAGAATCCTTGCCATTCTCTGGTCTGTACACTGCAAAGTCTTGAGTGAGCTTTGCTATTCCATCTTGTGTGGTTAATTCATTACCTTTGTCATGACTAAAATTTCATCTGGATCTATAGACATGTTTGTAGAGATTGTCATGTGTTGCTGTTGTGTGCAGATTACCGTCCTTCAGAAGCTCCTCTGATACCTCAGCTGCTTTAGCTCTTTGAGTTTCCCTCACATGGGAAAGGTATGAAGTAGTCTTTCTCTGTAACTGTGCATTAAAATATCCCAAACGTGCTCTAAGATAAAGTCAGGGGTATCGTTAACTTCAAGGAAAAAAGAAATCTGAAGGCAACATTCCCAAGCTGAACCACCACTGTCTGTCTACAAAAACATCAACAAAAAAAGAAATAGCTGTAGGGCTCGAGGCCCCACTCCTGGGGAGCTCTGCAGTGCCCAGGGGGAGGAACTGGCACCTCTCTATCTACCAGACCACACTCTGTACTTGGTCCGTATGGGAGAATTGAATTGATGACCCCTTGGTTCCCAGCCCAAGTCCTTATTTTCCTTTGTAATAATAATAATACTTTCTATAATAATCCCTTAATAATAATAAACTGCCACAATGTACAGCTACCAACAAATAAATATAAAACCTCTGTAGCATGAATACTCTGGAGAAGATTTAATTATAAATTATTAATTATGTATGTATTTATCAACAATAACTTTTAAGTTATTGATCATAAACCATGAATGCTCATAAAAGGTGAAGCCGAGTGATGAAACTCAACTTCAGGTATAATTCACTATTACTTCTAATTGTGGAAATTATCAGGGCGCCATCCAGTTTTGTTAAAACGGGGAAAACTTGTGAATTTGACATTAATTAATAGAGTCTCTTAATCTCAGGGTGCTACGGAGTTCTGTACCTAGTGAACAATGATTCAACTGCTTTATATACACACACTGTCAAGCCTCATCTATCGGGTTTATTTAAGTTACCTGTTTTTTGCCTCGCGTCTGTATGTTGTCCGATCATTTCCTGGTTTATTTTGTAGTAATCCTGTCTCCCTCGTTTCAGGTGTTTTTGCTTCCTGCCCTAATGTGTTCCACCTGTGTGATTGTCAAGCTCTGCCCTAGTTGTTTCCAGCTGTTCCCCATTTCCTCATGTTTAAGGAGTGCCCCCCCAAACACAAACACACACACACACACACACACACACACAGTCAGTGTGAGTTCGTCTGGTCTCATCCCATGATGTCCTGTCCCTGCTGCATCGTGTCTTGTCGGCTGCCAAGAAATTCTGCCCATAAAAGTTATGAACAGAATCTGTGACAAAGGACAGCCTTGGCAGAGTCCTATTCTCACTGGAACCGAGTCCGACTTACTGCCGGCGATGCAGACCAAAGTCTGACACTGGTTGAATGCCTTCTCCAAGTCCACAAAATACATGTAGACTGGTTGAGCGAAGTCCCACGCACCCTCCAGGAGGGTGAGGCTGAGGGTTGCCGACACATCCTCCACACCACAGTGCAGCTGATGCAGGACTGAAAACGCGCCGGTGGAGATTGACACACCCAGGGAAGAGACCCAAGCTGACTGATGCCACCTGGTTTATAGCAGGGAGTATTGTGTGCCAATCACTCGGAGACAAGCAAAGGAGGGTGGAATAGCAAGCAGTGGAATCGTGCTCTTGTCCATAATGGCTTTTTTTAAAGTCCCACTGCACCACTGTATATCTGTATCACATCACAATTCCAAAAGCAAACAATGTAATACATGATCCAGAAATGAAAGAAAAGGGAAAAGCCACAAATGAAGCTATGCTAACCAAACAAAAACACAGACAAGAAGACAAAAAAAAGAAAAGAAAGAATGAAGAGGGGTCCCTACTACACAATCACAATGTCAGCTATATCCAACTTTTCAACCTGATCAAGAACTGGTCGCCATATAGAGTAGAAATCAAAGGTGCAGCCTCTAGTGGTATAGTGGCTTTTTTTCCAAAGTCAGATGATGCAGAAGATCTCTGATCCATTGATTGAAAGTTGGAGGAGATGTCTTTCCACTTAAGCAATATGAGTCTCCTAGCCAGTAGCATTGCAAAAGCTATCATATTTCTGAAATGTTGAGTGGGGCAGAGATCCCGCAGTACAACACCAAATACTGCTATTATGGCAAGGGGTTCCATGAGTATCCCTAGCCGGTCAGAAAAGAATTTGAACACAGGTCGCCAAAAATGAAAAAAAAAATGTGAGTTTTGGACAGAACCAGAACATGTACAAAGTAGCTATCGCTGTTCTACACCGATCGCAATGAGGATCAGTGTTCATTGTTATCTTTGCCAATCTCACTTTCAACCAATGTAATCTACGTACGGTCTTGAACTGTATTACCTCATGTCTTAAGCAGATTGAAGATGAGTGTTATGCTGACATATTGTCAGTGAGTTCTATGCATAATTCTTCCTCCCATTGTTTTTTTTTAACGCATCAGAGGTTCCAAATTGTGAGAACTGATTGACCCTTATGTAATTCCAATAAGCCCTTTATGGTTAGGAGCAAGTTTTAAAAGAGAGTCAAGGAGTAAGCAGGTAGTATTGAAGGAAATCTGTTTGGGAGGATATAAAGCTGCAAAGTTGCAGATTTTTTAAAAAATGCGAATGGGGGATTCTAAATTTTAACCTCAGCTGCTTGAATTATGCAAAATTATCATCAGTGTATAAATCTTTCATAGCAGCTAATCCATTCCTGGTCCAGATATCAAAGAAGTCATCTATAGTGGAGGATTTAAACATATTGTTCTTTGATATAGGGGAAGTAATTGACATGTCCGTGAGTGAAAATTCTCGTCGGAACTGTGCCCAAATCTTTAAGGAGTGTTTAACTACAGGTTTCACAGAATACCTGGATATATTTTCTGGTAGCGGGAGTTTAGAGCAAAGCAAAGCATGCAGAGAGTTGGGTCCACATGATAGATTCTCCAACTGTAACCACCTCGGGCCATTATCTCGAGAAGGGTTAAACCAGTGCAACATAGCGCGTACATTAGCCGACCAGTAATAGTACTGAAAATTAGGTAGGGATAAGCCGCCATGTTTACGGTGCCGCTGCAATGTAGTCTTTCGTATTTGCAGAGGTTTTTTTTATTCCAGATAAATGAAGGTAACATTTTATCAACAAGCAAAAAGATTGATTTTAGTGGTGTTAATTCTACCTCCTAATGACAATGATAATAAGTTCCAGTGTTCAAGATCATTTTTCACAGATTCGACAAGGGAGAGAAAGTTGGCTTTGTCAAGATGTTTTGAATTATGTGTAATCAAAATACCCAAATTTTGAAATTTAACTGCATTTATTTTAAAGGGGAGTGAACTAAACACTGTCTGTCAAATAGTAGAGTTTATAGGCATAAGTTTACTCTTTTGTGTATTTATATTATAACCAGATATCTTTCCAAATGTATCCAACAAGGCAAGTGCTATGCTGCTTAGCGGCTCACACAAGTATAGGAACATATCATCTGTGTAAAGGTTCACTTTGTGTTCAGTGTTATTCCTCTGCATTCCTTTAATCAAGACATAATGGTTCAATTGCCAGGGCAAATAGTAGTGGGGATAAAGGGCAACCCTGTCTGGTCCCACAACGTAAGTGAAAGAAGGAGGATGAACTATTATTGTATGAACTGCAGCTGAAGGAGAAGAGTAGAGGACGTGAATCCAAGAAATAAATTTTGCGCCAAATCCAAATTTTTTTAAAGAGTAAAAGAGGTAATCCCACTCCACCCGATCAAATGCCTTCTCAGCATCGAGTGATAAAAGCACCACAGCAGTGTCGGTTGGAGCAGGAGTATAAAGGATGTTCATTCGTCTGTGTACATTAAAAAATTAATGAAGATTTTTAATATAATCATATCATAAGAAACTACAGAGGGTAAGACATTTTGTAAACAGAGGGCCAACATTTTGGCAAGCAATTTACTGTCAACATTTAATAAAGAGATGGGTCAAAAAGAGCTGCATGCTAAAACATCTTTAACTTTTTTATGGATTAATGATATTACAACTTGTCTCATTGTTTCAGGTAGCGAGCCAGATTTAAATGTTCCTTCTTAGACCGAAAGTAGTACGGGCAAGTTCAGTGGCGATTTTTAAAAAAAAAAATCACTAGGATACCATTTTGCATGGATCTGGTTGCAGTGATAACTTCTTCTTTGGAAAAAGGATTTTCTAAGTTGGCGGCTGATTCCTCAACAATTGTGGGAGTATTAAGGATGCTAAAAAAGAGTGCAGATTCATCATTTCATGATTCTGTGGTATAAAGCTTTGAGTAGTACCTGTGAAAGCATTGATTAATCTCTGAAGGATCTGTAAGTTTAAAGCCCATCTTTTATTACAGATATAGCATGATTAGCATTTTCTTGATCGCCTAGATTGAGCCAACATCTTGCCAGTGTTCTCACCATATTTGTAGGTTTTATGTCTTGATTTATTTATGAGATTTTCAGCATGCCTTGTGAACAGGAGATTAAATTCAGTTTAAAGAGTTAATTGTTTCAACAGAGTAGGTGATGGAGTGTGGGCCAATGTCTCATCAAGTTGGAGGATATCCTTAGTAAGTTTTTCAGGGCGTTCATTTAGGGTTTTCTTAACATGAACACTATATGATATAATTTGTCCCCTAAGATACACTTTCATCGACTCCCAAATTACAGAAGAGGATATTTCTGGGGTTTGATTACGCAGTAAATATTCAGTGATCTCGTTCCAAATAAATTTAACAAATTTGGCATCATAAAGAAGTAGTGTATTAAAGTGCCATGGACGATAACTAGTATTCGTAGCTGGTATGTGTAAGGTCATCACCAATGGGGCATGATCTGATATCACAATGGCTTGATACTCACATTCCCTACCTAAAGGAAGCAATTCATTGTCCCAAAAAAATAATCTATGCTCGAGTATGTTTTGTGTACTGGTGAATAAAAAGAGTAGCCTTTATGTGTAGGATTTCGGAATCGCCAAGCGTCAGCCATGCCGTATGAATTGAGAAACTGTTTAATTGCCTGGGCTGCTTTAGATAAGGTTGTAGTCCTGTGCGAGCTGCGATCCAGAGTGGGTGACAACACACAATTCATATCCCCCCATATGAGGTGATGTGTGTCTATATTAGGTGAATGTGAAAAAAAAAAATTAAAAAAGTGCTGTCATCCCAATTTGGTCCGCGTATATGTGCCAGTATGACAGGGTTGTTATTTAATTTGCCTACCACTATTATATAACGACCAGCAGAATCTGCCTCAATATTGGACATTACAAATGGGACATTTTTATTGATAAGAATAGCAGTGCCCCTAGATTTGGAGTGAAAATCTGAAAGGTAAAATTGGCCCATCCAACTTCCCATCATTCTAAAATGATCGGAAGCGGTCAAATGGGTCTCTTGAAGAAAAGCAATCCCCACATTGAGTTGACAAGATGCGAAATTACTCTTTTACATTTTACTGGGTGGTTTACGGATTTCACGTTCCAACTGATAAAAGTCACCTGACAGCCTCCTGACTTCACGTTCATATTCAGGTACGGTCTAGCCATAGACCATTGTAGAGTGCATGAATTCCAAGACACAGTAGTGCATGGTTTTCTTGACCAGTTGAGCATGTACAAAGACAGACCTCTCTACTAGAAAATCAACAAACAGAGCAGAAAAAAAGAAACATACAAAATAAAATTTTGGTGCAATGGTTTCTCCTCCCCTGTCACCAGATAGAACATAGTGACTGCTAAACCCCTTGCAGACACATCCACACATGAGGTGCTTGTATGGGGAAATGTCAGTCTAACAGATTGCTCCGCTCTCAAGAAAATTCAATGAGCAAGGCATGAAAAATGAAAACGAAAAGGTGGCGCCAATTCTAAAACATTCAAGCACCTCCCAGCAATTCTTGAATGAACTACATCCCTGAGTATAAGTAGAAAAGAGAAAACACCACTCATTCCAATGGTTAACATTATTCCCCCCCCATACTCCACCAAAAGCAAACAATTATCCAAAATATAAGAACCCCCCCTTTAAATAATATTTTCTAAATCAAGCAAATCCAGCACCTCTGGGCATTCTATACTCCTGGAAAAGCAAAAAACAAAACAGAGGCGACAAATGTTCTGGTCATCCCCTGTGGAGAGTAATATCCTCTGTTGTTCCAACTCTAACGCAGACAGTGTTCATGTTCATGTACTCAGAGGTCATGGAGGGGGACAGAAAAGTTGAAAGAGGGAAAACTTACTATATAATGTCTTAGATTTAGATAGATGTCACATACGTCATCGCCTCCGCCGCGTCCTAGAATAGTTTTTCTGTCCCGTTGTGCATAATGCGGAGCCAGGCCGAATGGAGGATGCCATAGCGAACGTTGTCTCGTCCTTGAAGTAGTTTTCTGACCTCGTTAAACGCTGATCTCGCTCGGGCAATGCTCGGTGGGTAGTCGGGGAACAAGAAGACAGTGGCTCTATTGTACTGCAGTGGACTGGCTTCTCTAGCCTGGCGCAGGATCTCAATGCAGTCCTGATGGTAGTGCAGCTTCGCGATTATGGCTTCGGGTTTGCCATCTGGTCTCTTTGGCTGGGTAGTGCAATGAGATCTATCAATCAGCACTTCTTTATCCATTTTCAGAGTCTCTTTGATTAACTTAGAGACCGAAGCCGGGGAGCTTGAGTTAATTTTCTCAGCCACATTCAGGATGTGGAGGTTCGATTTCCTCACTCTGCCCTCCATGTCCAAGCACTTTTCCTGAAGGCTTTCCACGTTTTTCTTGAGCTTTTGTACAATGTCCTGCAGTGTTGTAACATCGTCTGAGCAGACAGAGAGGCTTCATTACATGTCTGACACTGTCTTTTTAATCACACCAAATTCAGAAGCCAATATATTCTTCAGCTCCGTTTGAAAAAGACCAGCTAGTTCTGTCTTGAGTGAAGACTATTCGCCATTTACAAGGAGAGGGTGGAAGTAAAAAAAAGAGGGAGTTTGCTGAAAGCTCCAGATGGGATGTTAGGTGATTTTATTGTGCGTCATTGTTGGCGTAGGGCGCTGAAAAAAAGAAGTTAAATCATATTTTCTCCGGAGATCACCTAACTTGCGACCTACTCCATTAGCTGCTCGACAGCGCCCCCTGTATTTGGAGCATGTTTGAAGGTTTGGAGAGGCGGTCTCTCCATGGCATGTCTCTGTCTTTGGGTCATCAAACCCCCTCTCTCCAGCATGTGGGCCAGAGAGAGAGGGAGTGCAGCAGGAGAAGAACAGATCAGACTCGCTCAGACCAGCTGAAGCTGTCTTGCTTGTAGTTTTTAATGGTCTCTGGGTCCAGTGATCATGTCCATCTAAAATGAACTGAAATGACATTCTTTCCTTAACTTTATTTTAATGTTAAAACTACTGTGTTTTACTTTATTAATACTTCTCTGTTTGAAAGCTTCTCACTCTCAGTTGTAGAACAACACCATGTTAGAAAACCACTGAACAAAACTGATCAAATCAACAAATTACAAATTCAGTTTCTTAGCCTGTCTTGGCACACATGTTGCACATGAGTTTCTGGATCAGGGGAAAAAATGAGAATGTCATTAATGTAGACATACACAAACTTGTTCAGGTACTCTCTCAAGACATCATTAACCAAGTTCTGATATACCCCTGGAGCGTTGGAAAGACCAAAAGGCATCACCAGGTATTCATAGTGTCCTGACGGGGTATTAAAGCCCGTCTTCCATTCATCCTCCTCCCTAATGCGTACCAGATGGTAAGCGTTGCGTAAATCCAACTTAGTGAAAATCTTAGCGCCCTGTAACTGCTCGAAAGCAGCAGACATGAGAGGGAGGGGGTACCTGTTCTTGATGGTGATGTCGTTAAGTGGAGCGTAGTCAATGCAGGGCCTGAGGGACCCATCCTTCTTCCCCACGAAGAAGAGGCCCGCTCCCAGCGGGGAGGAGGACGGCCTGATGATGCCCGCCTAGAGGGAGGGCTGTATGTCCATAGCCTCTCTTTCTGGGCCGGAGATGGAGTAGAGCCTCCCCTTGGGCAAGACCCCCGCTCAAAGCTCTATGGCACAGTCACAGGGTCTGTGGGGAGGCAGAGAAGTGGCTTTCGCCTTACTAAAGGCTTGGCCTAGGTCACGATAACATGGGGGTACAGCAGATAAATCAACATTATCCTCTGTGGACGTCGCTTCAGGTGCGGTAGACACAGACCCAGTCTCCGCCCCTACACCGCCCAGTATGACCTGCTTGTTACTGATCATACAATGACTCTGACACTCCTCAGACCACCCCTTCACCAACCCCGATTTCCAGTCTATCACAGGATTGTGACTGCACAACCATGGGTAACCCAATACAATGGCATGATTCTCTAAATTGAGCACATGAAATCTTAACTGTTCGTGATGGTTGTCAATTCTGAGCGTTACCGGTTCTGTGACATGATTTATTGTGAACAGTTTATTCCCATTCAAAGCATTAGCCTCTAGGGGACGTGACAAAGTCTCAGTTTTTAGACCCAAGGCCCGGACCACCCCCAGTCCATTAGACTCTCATCGGCCCCCGAGTCAGTGAGCACCCCTTGAGACAATACCTGGTTTCCCACTGAGCATGTTACCTGTGTCAGCTGGCGAGCAGCTCCTTCCTTGGAGGCTACCTTGGTGGTCGGGCGTCTTCTACTGGCAGGAGACTCGGAAACCTTGACCGGGCAATCACTGAGAAGGTGACCGGGCTGCCTGCAATAAAAGCACAAGCCCTGCTGGAGACGCCGTTGACGCTCCTCAGGGGTGAGTCGGGCCCGACTCACCTGCATGGGCTCTGTCTGGTGATCCGGGGTAGTACGCTGTCCACTGCCGCTAGATGCTGCCGGTCCTACCACCCGTCCGGTGTTGGTGCCCGGTGCTCCACGCCGGCGGAACCAACAATCCCGTATCCAGTTGTCTGTCTGGATGGCTGCCTCAGTCACCGCCTCAAGGTCATCAGGCAGTTCCAGGGGTCTGAGCTGGTCGTGGGTCTGATCATTGAGTCCATCCAAAAATGCTTCCACCAGGGCGGGTTCCCCCCAGCCACTATCCCTAGCTAGTGGGTGAAATTGAATACCAATCAGCTACTGTGCTATTGCCTTGAGAGAGTCTCTTGAGTGCCCGGGCTGCCTGCCTTCCCGGTCGTGAATGGTCAAAAACCTTGCGCAATTCGGCAATTAACTGTTCTGGTGACGAGCAAAGCACTGAGTCCCGAGCCCACTCTGTAGTGGGCCATGCTGCCGCCCTTCCTGTGGTGCCAGTTCCTCCGAGACTGTGGTGTGGGGAAGGCATCAGGATTCATCTTGAAATGCAGATCACATTGAACCAGGAAAGGTCTGCACAGTTCAGACTCGCCAGCAAACTTTTCTGGGGGGGGGGTGGTAGGCGAGGAGGTGAGTGAACAGCCGGCAGACTCTGGCTAGGGACAGCAGGAGGCAGGGGAGCTGAAGGCTGAGCATGGAGGTAGCTAAGTAGGTCAGGTCATGTTGCTAGCTAGCGCGTCGACCTGAGTCGTCATGGTGTGTCGAAACTCCTCTTGATGCGAGGACAGGGTAGCAACATTACGGCCCAAAGTGGCAGCCTGCTCCTCCTGCTGAGAGAGTCTGTCACCGTGGGACACGACTAGGTCCCTGAGCTGACTGGAGTCGGCTGGGATCATCCTGGCCAGGACGTTCTGTCAGAACTTGGCAGCAAACACAGGAAGTAGAACCCAAACGCTCGACTCAAAGCAAAGTATCAACAAAGGCTTTATTAAATGAACAGAAAACAACGGTACAGGGAGGGATGGACACTCTAACCTGGCTACCTGGAAATACAACGTAAAACATCCAACAAGGCTATTGAAAGTACAAAATAAACTCAGAAGAAAGGCTATGAAAACTACAACAGAAATCACCCTGACACTGGCTAATAATTGCTAAACACTACTGCTGGGAAAAAAGGGGAACTGAGGTCGCTCACAAGTAGGAAAAAGGGAGACTTAACATTAACAAAACAAAACGCTCACAAACGGTCAGGATCAACAGGAGTAATACTGTTAACCAAAGGCACTCAAGAAGTGTGAGAAACAGTCTAAACAGAGAACACTAAGCACAGAAGACTAACTACTCTGACAGACAAACATGAGGAAGACAATCACTGAAACGAAGAAACAGCTCGGTGAACAGACAATCACTGACAAAAAGGGGGTAACCTGACAGGAATTGATGACGTGGAGAAAGGCTGGTAGACTTGGTACAGGAACACAAGACGTACTGGCATAAAACTAAGGGAGACACAGACATAAATACACTGGGAAATGTGGAACAGCTGGAAACAATCAGGGACGGGGCTGACAATCACCAGATGTGGGAAACACAGGGCAGGAAGAGTAGTCAACTTTCAAGTCAACTTTATTTGTATAGCCCAATATCACAAATTATGAATTTGCCTCATTGGGCTTTACAATATGTACAGGATATGACACCCTCTGTCCTTTACAAATGACCCTCGCATCGACTAAGGAAAAACTCCCCCCAAAAAAACCTTTTAACAGGGAAAAAGAAACGGAAGAAACCTCAGGAAGAGCAACAGAGGAGGGATCCCTCTTCCAGGATGGACAGACGTGCAATAGATGCCATGTGCACAGAATAACAACAATGAAAACACATTAACACTAACATACAAAATTGTATGGAAATGTCCAAATCAATATAACAACAGCTAATATACAGTGTGTATATATAGAATTATATGAGAGTGTCCAAGGGGATGAAGAGCATCATCAAGCTATCAGCAAAGGATGAGAAGCATGTCGTCCTCTCCACCACGCCAACCAGAAGAAGCCTGGGCAGCACATCTTCCACTCCACCACACCAAACAGGAGAAACCTCCGCAGGATGACCTCATCACCACCACGTCACTCAGAACCAGAAGATGAAGCCTGACTGGTCTGCACAACCACTACTCCACCAGGTAGACTGGATCCATGGATACCTGTGAGATGAGAACGCACAGGGACTACGAGGCACAAAAATAATCAGCAGCATGTGTTAAAGGGAGGAAGAGTAAACACATCCTCTTCTCCACTACCCTAAAAGATACAACCTGAGCAGCATCGCCTCTTCTCCATCTCACCACCATCAGGACAGACGAAGCCTGGATGACACCACCTCCTTCTCAACAAGTAGCCTCAGCTCACGGACACCTGGGAGCTGGGAGCACAGGGGCTCCGGGGAAGAAGATGAGTTAGTAAAATGACTTAATGGAGGCATCGAAATGAAGAAGAAGAGAAGCTCAGTGTGTCAGAGGAAGTCCCTGGCAGTCTAGACCTATAGCAGCATAACTAAGGATTGATCCAAGGCAGCCTGAGTCAACCTTGGATCAGTCCTAACTATAAGCACTATCAAAAAGAAAAGTCTTAAGCCTACTCTTGAATAAGGGGATGGTGTCTGCCTCCCGGACTGAAAGAGGGAGTTGGTTCCACAGAAGAGGAGCTTGATAACTGAAAGCTCTAGCTCCCATTCTACTTTTATAAACCCTAGGAACCGCTAGTAGTCCTGCATTCTGAGAGCGTAGAGTTCTAGCAGGATTATAAGGCACTATTAGCTCTTTAAGATAAGATGGTGCCTGACCATTCAGTGCCTTGTAGGTGAGGAGGAGGATTTTAAATTCTATTCTAGATTTTACAGGGAGCCAGTGCAGAGAGGCTAACACCGGAGAAATATGGTCTCTTTTCCTGGTTCTGGTCAGAACACGTGCTGCAGCGTTCTGGACCAGCTGGAGAGTCCTGATAGACTTATTAGGGCAGCCTGATAATAACGAGTTACAATAGTCCAGCCTGGAAGTTACAAATGCATGGACTAATTTTTCTGCATCGTTTTGGGAGAGAATATGCCTTATTTTTGCAATGTTGCGCAGATGAAAAAAAGCTGTTCTAGCTGTTTGTTTCATGTGGACGTTGAAGGACATATCTTGGTCAAAAATTACCCCTAGATTCCTTACAGTGGTGTTCGAGGCTGGTACAAAGCCACCTAGAGTAAATAAGTCATTAGATAGGTTATTTCTGAGATTTTCAGGGCCAATTAGAATAACCTCAGTTTTATCTGAATTTAACAACAAGAAATTGTGCGCCATCCAAGTTTTCATATCCTGAAGACATGTTTGGAGTTTAGCTAACTGGCTGGATTCGTCTTACTTAAATGACAAATACAGCTGAGTATCATCTGCATAACAGTGAAAGTTTATGGAGTGTTTCCTGATAACATTGCCTAAAGGAAGCATATATAAAGTAAATAGAATAGGCCCAAGCACAAGGGAATACAATTAATTTAAAAATAAAACAGGAAATGACAAGACCAAATGACAAGACTGAAATAATAAGCACACTTAATTTGACAGGTAGGACATCCACCATATACAGTTGTGTTTTATGGTTGAGTTAAGTAATTAAGTAATGTTATTTTAGCATGGTGTGTTATCGCTAAACACTGTGTAAATTAACTTATGTTGATAGAACCTAATGCATTTTTGGTAAAAGCAAATTGCGTGTACAACTAAAGAGCAGAAGGTGGCAGTGGTGTGCGAGCCGGGAGTTTTGGAAACTTTACTTCTTGAAGTTCGCCACACAGTTCAAAGCACATGCTGAGAATCAACAGTGTTTGTTGTGGAAGACGGTAAGCTAAGTCCTTTACTTGACTTAAAATAACTTAAAGATAAACAACAAGCCTCTCCACAGAAATGTCACATAAGTTGTTACTGGCTGCTCTATAATTTTGAACAATTAATTTCATCAATGAATGTTTTCGTAGTGTGCTCACTGATCATAGCAGCATTAGCAGCTAACCATACCAGCATTAGTTGCTATGGTTAGCTACTTAGCATTTGCATTGCTTGCTAAATTAATGTATTATAATTGGGTGGAAAAACTTTCCAGTATTTTTTTATGTTTACCCAACAAATGATTATTATGTTAGATTTACCCCTCTTAATTAACTAACAGTAACACCAACACATTATGTTGATTCAACATATTTACATTATTTCACTCATCAAAACAGTTTCTTGCTAAGTGAGTGTATTATAATTGGGTGGAAATTCCTTCCATATTTTCGGTTTATGTTCACCCAACAAATGAATTGCCTCACAGCAGTGTTGCAGGTTTGAATCTGACCTGGGATCTTCTGTGTTCTGTCTATGGGTCGACCCTGAAATGGTCTGGATATCTGAGCGGGGTGTACCCTGCCTTTGCCCAATGCCCACTAAAAAAGGAAAAAGAAGGAAAATTGTAGTGGGCATCAAAAAGTAGCCTCTCCAGGTTGTCAGCAGTTAATCAAGTTTATAACATAGTGTAACCGGCAGATTTCTCTGGTTTGTCCCCCCGCAGCCACCGTACCTCTGCCCCTAGCTGACACATCCCCCAGGTAGTAGGTCAGTGGCTCATTCATTGTTAGCATTACATCTATAAAACTGCACTCACCGGCAGGTCACACACCAGCCCTGGTTTGTCGCATTTCTGCTTCGGTCCTCGCTGCTTTCACTGGAATATGTATTACATTTGTACCCTTGCGCTAGCGTGTAACTATCTGTGAACAAACTTGATAAAGAGTTGTTTTTAAAAACAGGTGTTCTGCAGTGTGCCTAATGCTTCCGGGTAGTCTTGAACTGTGAACTACCGAAGGTATTTGGACACTGATTAAATGTTATCTGATGTTCACATATGTAAGCATGTAGTAGAAATATGTGTTATTAAAAGCTTTATTTTTAAACCGAGGATTGGGTCCAGAGGACGCTGAGAGCGCTTGGCCAATTGTGACATTGGGCAACACTCCGGTAACCCACGTAGGGATTCATTGTGATGGCTTGAGACGCCAGACGCCATTGTTTGTGCCTGAGTCCGATGCATGAAGGTAAATTAGAATGTTTGTCATGTCTCGTTCATATGTGCTAAGTGTGTGAACATTCTTAACACTGTGTGAATGTTTTTATCTGGTGATCCTAACATTGGGTGACTCTTAACTTTGTGATTGTTAACTTTCGTGTGATTTATAATTGCATGATTTTTTTTTATTGTGTGAGCATTCTCAGAAACACGTAAGTATGTAAGTCTTGTAAGTATACTTGTGACCATGCATCAAACTGTTGTTTGTTCCATCAGAGCGATGCCACTGCTGCTTTGCCTAGCTTAATTTTGTATGTGTGTGAGTCCAGTTATTGCCCTTAGTATTTGACTTTTCTGGTGTTATTTTGGATGTTCTTTATTATTTTATTTTTTTTTTTTTGACTCCACTCCAGCCTATGCCTAGGCGTGCTCCTTGTTTGCGGCTTGCTGTTGTTGTGTAGTTTCACAATGCTGTTGGCCGTGGGGGAAGTACTGACTGCCACTCTTAATTATTAGTAACTAGTAACCATTTTGGCTGCTCATAGCTGTTGTTTGACTCTTATTGTTGGTCTTACCTTACCCTTCTTGGTCTCTTCATAGTCTGGGCGAATCCACGGGGCAGTTCGCCCGATCTGAGCCCTCCTCTTCACACACGTCACCGTATTTGTAGTGGTAACGAGCACCTTACTGTTTGCTGTGATCACCTTTTTGCAGTATCTGTGCCGTGTGCGTGTGTTTGAGTATCTTTCCGTGTGTGGCTAGGCACAGGGAATCCAGAGCACGTTTGGTGTTTCAGTCTCACCTTTCCAGGACAGGTAACCAACCCTTGAAGCTGCTCCAGTCTAGCCTCTATTGCTAGTGTGCAGTGTTGTAAATCTGGGTGGCAGCACTTACTTTCCCCCTCATGCACCATATTTCTGTCTGCTTATTCAATAAATCAAAGTGCATCTTTACACTGTTTTATTGTTTATTTTTCAAGAAATAGTGACATTTATTTTGACTGAAACCTCACATCTCTGTATTACGTACTCATCTGTGTGGGAGAGCCCTCTTGTCTAAAACGTGGTCTGAAAAATACTGTGGTACAATTATCTCTTGTGGTGCAAGGCCACAGGTGGCATGGTCAAGCATTTTAGCCAAGACCCTTCAATTCACAATAGCATCACATAAGGATAGATACATTTGTAGCATTACTTGTTGCAATCGTATTACTTTGGGAATTTGGTGTGGCCATCTGCTATTTAAGTTACATGTATGCAGAATGGTGAAAAGGCTCAGGAAGCAGAAATCAGTGCAGAAATTAAATGCTTGTTAACAAACAATACACACAGGCAAACTAAGAAATTCAAACAGATTACAAAAAAAACAAAAGAATCCCTAACACAGCCTCTCATCAAGCTGACACTCATTACCCCTCTCAGCCACTGCAGAAGGGGCTTTTTATAGCTTCCCCTGGCCCCAGCCCCAATCAGACCAATCATTCCACAGGGATTCAAACAAGCCAAGGAAAAAACAAATGATCACCATCCATTTTGTGATATTTAATATTCAACATGTTGAAACCTGGAAGAAAAAAACAGAATCTTTATTTTGCACACACACTAACCTGAATTCACTCACTGGTTTGCAAAGTAACTCAAAAAGTTATGGCTGGTTTTGATGAAATTTTCAGGATTTGCTGGAAGTGGCTGATTAATTTTTGGTGGTGCCCTTGAATCAGATCCAATCACCACCAAAAATTAATCAGTTTTAAGTTGGGCCACTCCTAATAAACAAATCCCAATGAAAACATAACCTCTTTGGCGGAGGTTAAAAAGACTCTAAGGGATAAATATCAATGGTTGTGACTATCAAAAAAAATCCTGCAAAACTGACAATACAGCTGCCATCCACTTGAAAATGCACTGAAATACCAAAAGAGGAGAGGTGGAGAAGAGACGATGCTGCTTACTGTAGGTCCTCTCCTTAGAGCAGTGGAGAGGAGGATGTATTTCCTCTTCCTCCCATTAACCCATATTACTAATTAACTTTCTGCCTCATAGTCCCTGTGCATTCTTACCTCTCAGGTATCCATGGGTTCAGTTTACCTGGTGGAGTAGAGATTGAGCAGATCGCCTCCATCATTTGGTACTGCATGATGTGGTGGTGATGAGGACATGTTCATGAGTCTTCACCTGTTTTTTTGGGGAGTTTTTCCTTAGTAGATGTGAGCGTTCTTTGTAAAGGACAGAGGGTGTCGTATCCTGTACAGATTGCAAAGCCCTCTGAGACAAATTTGTGATATTGGACTAGATGATTAACTATTATTATTAAAAATCAAGTCCAGTTGACTCTCTTTTTTGCTCTTTGGTTTGACCTTGACTCAATTACTGAGAGTCTTCTAAAACATAGATATTATTACTTTCAAATGTATTTTTGTCTATGACAAATGGCTGTGTGTTCAGTGACACCCTAAAACACACACTGTGACTGTGGGTAGAGCTGGAGTCACACAGATCAGGCGTGATCTGGAGTGTCTGTGACAAGGTTTTATCTGAGATGTGCTGGACACACCCTATCTGCAGCAGATGATATGTTAAATTCATTAGACATGTTAATCTAAATTGATAATGCATGATTTGGAACATTTTTTTGAGATGGTTGACCAATATGTCTCCATCCATCCATCATTGCCCCTGAGGTGATGCAGAATAGCTGACATGAGACATGGTTTATTATTACAGCCCTGCTTTTCATGCTTACACTGAAAAATCTTCTTTGGCAGTGTATGCATACAAACAATGACACAGCATAACATCCGTGAAGCAAAACCTTGATCGTAGATGAATAAATAACATCAAGCTAAAAGCTGGTGTCGCATCAGCCTGACTGGTTCTATGCCAGCTGCAACTTGTCAGCCCTTTTGTAAATAAAAGTGTTACCTTGCAGATCATTCGACTAATATTCATTTTGCCACAATATCTGCAGAGTGATTTGCAAACTCATGTCCCACCTCATCGAGGTTGAGTATGGCGCAATGACAGGAAATGGGAGCTCCAGTCTTATTTTGGGATCAAATGGCATTTTGTACTTTATAGCCCTTTGCACGACACACATCTGCACTATGCATTATTTCTGTGAGGAGATATTAACATTTGAACAGTGTTTACCATAACTGAAAATGCAGTAATCACAGCGGTGTGTCTGCACACCTTAGAAAAAATGCACCATGTCTAGTGAGAGTAGAAAAAGGAGAGAAGCAGAACAAAAACAGATCCAGCACAATCTTACTCATCAAACCTCTAAAAAGCCTCAAAAGAACATCTTGGATTATTACCGCCTTAGAGAACATAGATGCATTTTTGAAATGATCCCCTTAATCTGTAAACATGCTGGAATCCTTGTTGTCAAAGGAGAAATCCTCAAATCATGTTAGTGCATAACAGCCTTTTTAGGAAAACTGGGTCGCTTTAGTTAATTTACCTATTGCACTAGAATTTTTTTTTTCTATTTCCAGAGGCAGATGCTCAGCAGCATTTCTAAAATTGGAAATGAAATCTGGACTACCAGTTTAACAAACACGCAAAAGGTACATAAACCAAACGACTACAGTGAAGGAATGTAAGGTGTGACAGCAAAGACGGTCATCAAAAACATGGAATGTTATGCCAAAACATACAGAATTTAGCATATAAAAACTGATTTCATATGGATTATAAAAGGATTGTCATCACATGATAGGAAAAAAAAAAGGATTTGGTGCAGATCAGTAATTATTTGTGATCATTCAGCACAGAGAGGACGCTACACTGAAACACCTAGATTCAGGACGAATTGCTTTTGCAAATCCAGTTCGTCCTCATTCACAGGGCATCAAATACAGAAGCCACAGGCATCGGGGTGTGATACTGCAGTACAAGGCACCTTTTAGCACCTGCATGAGGCGCTGCTATGTAAATGTAACCCATCCACAGCTGAATAAGACATACTGTATTAATCCCCAAGGAGAAATGCAATGTTTTTACATGATTGTACACTGAAATACACACCAGTAGATATATGCATTGAATGGAGAGATGTCGGAGCTGTGGATATAATGTGTCTCACTAAAACCTGTTTTATCCAGATAACTACTGCTCATTCCTTATATGTTAAAGTCCAACCATGTCGTGTTTTGGTGCCTGAACCTGAAAGTGACTTCAAGAGGCGTGACAAAGTGACAGTATGTGACAAGCTGACAATTCTGCAATCCAGGAGAAGCATAGTCAGAACGTAAAGCTGCAGCGTGGTGGAGGGGATGTCTCAGTAAAGTACCACCGTCACCACCGGGAAAGAAAAGAGACACCATAATGCCCCTAAGCATATAGCACAATTACGGAAAAACTTATGTTAAATGTTTAATTGAACCCCAATCGCATTTTAATAATGCAAAGCTAAATCTCTGAAGTGTTTCCTTGGTTTTTAGCACACCTTTATCGATCTCGGCAAAAGGCATTTTAGATAACCTTATATGAGGAGCAAAGCCGTGACCCTCTTTCAGTTTCCTGACAAGCTTTCTTGTATATTTCTTTTAAATTTTAATTGCATGGTAAATTATTGAGAGTGTTCGAGCTTTGCTCAGACTCCCCAGACTGCAAGCTAGCCATGCAATAGCACTGCAACAGTCCCTTCAGCCCCTAAAACACATACTGTGGTGCATCATGGTAGATTTTCTGATTTTTCCCTTTCAAAAACATTGGTCCAGATAGTCACAACAATTAACATCACACAGATGTTAATAACAACATTATCCTCTCAGGTGACAAATGTTGTACTATCAGCAGCATGAGGTAAGATGTGTATGAGCTGAATGTGGTGATACTACAGCATATACAATGGGAACCCTTCGTTTTTCGTTCTGGTGTTGCACTTTGTAGACGGTCCCTGGGCTGATGCTCATTAGGAGCAATGTTGGTTGTAGCCAGTGTGCGAAATACCCGTCAATATTTGTGGGGAGGGGGTCATAAGTCCATGAAACACATGAAATACATCTCCAGTGGAGCTAGGCGGAACTACATTCGGCTGGCGAGAGTCATGTGAGATCATTGTGACTTTAGAGGCATCCTGCCATCTCCTCCTCCACTCTTTAAGTCACTGTCTATCTGCGCTGTACAGGGTGTCTGAAGGAGCAGCTGGACTGACCCATTTTATGTACATAGAGAGAGGACAGTTGAGAAATGTTTCCACAACAAATAAACTTAGTGTTACTACTGTTTGTTTTAGTCAGAAAAATACAGTATATCTTAAAATAATGGATATTGGTCAAGAGACCCCCACAGATGGAGTTTTTTACTGACTTTATGGGAGCTCATACCTCTCCTTGTGGGAGCTCAGCTCCCACAGGCTCCCACGTAATTCGAACAGTGGTTGCACAATACAGATAGACATGTTGTCGACATGTAGTAGCCTATGCAAAGTTGTGCATTACAATGCAAGGAAACAACTGAATAAATGTTGGTATTGACATGCAATCAGTGCACTTGTCAAGGACGAGGGTTTCCAAGACAATAACTGGAGACACAGACATGCTTACAGTGCAATACATATTTGAATTTATTTTAAAGCAATGTGGAACAAAACCAGACTAAGGTGTAAATGGGAAGGAATCGGTATTCAGTGGTGAGGTGTGGACGGGCGTTGGGTGTATGTAATGTGGTGTGTGTTGTATGTTACATTATCAAACTGAAAACAAAAAAGCAGGAGCGAGGATCCCCACATAGCTAATTTGCAAGATTGGCTGGCTCTGCTTGGCAAAAAATATTTTGTAAATATTGAAATCTGAATATTGGGCATTGTGAGCTTAGAAAACATTTTAGTGACCATTAGTGACAGTAGTATATATTATTTTTTTTTTTACAGAATTTGAGACCCCACCCTAAAAGTTTGCTTTTGCAGCTTTCAGGGGGTCTGTTGGGTTAATTGGGGAGGAATCCCCTGTATTTCACTAAGGTTGTAGCTCATCATATGCCTCACCAACACTTCAGAAATACATTGCTTGCATGTTTAGATCATACTGTATTTGACGGATAGATTTTGGAAGTTTGAATCTACCAATATCTTTGTAACTTTACTGAAGTGCTGCAGTTGTTGCTTTCTGTCTCCTTCGTCTTGTCAGTTTCTGGCAGACTAGACATAGCAAAGGCTCATTACTGCCACCCTCATGCCACAAATAGAAGCTTGAATAGCTCAAAGTCTGACAGGTTTCTTTCTGACCTGTGGTCACGAGACATGTTTTCACTTAAACAAGAAATATTGTCACAATTTAATCTTGCAAGATTTTGTGGCACCCCTAGTGACAAGCAAAGTAAAGGCTTGTCAGAAGTTTACATTTTGATACATTAGTACATTTAAATTTGTTTTCCAGTGTACAAAACCACAGGTTGTGTAGGTTGATGATGTGCACACATCACTGTTGCAGATGTTCCTGATGCAGTTTTAAATGACTCACAGGAAATTTGTCACGTTTCATATTTGTCAGTCTGGTTGTCAGCCAGATCCTAGAAAAAAAATATTTCAGTGACTGTGAATGTTAAGAGCATGGAGTAAATGAGCCAGTAAAAGCAGCACTTTCCCTGAGTGGGACATGTTGTCATTTGTGCATCATATATACACCAAATGCTCTGCATGACAAACACAAGTAATCAGTGTTACCACTATTGCGATTGAGGTATCTGCTCTGATTAAAATCACAGCCACCCACTGAAAGCTCATTACTCCAATATTACACACAACAGACAGGAAACTTGGCTAATTATTTTGCAGAAAGTCCTTATCATGTTGTTGCCTTGAATGGCTTCTTTGGTGAATGACTTTAGTAAGGTTTAGGGTAAGAATATCAAGGATAAGTCTACCAGCTGCAGGTGGTGCCTACCCCACAGGAGGAAAAAGTTGAGGAACGTCATTTTATTTAAGTTTACAGGCTGTCAGGACATTTTTCTGTCTTTTTTTTTTTTTTTGAATAAGGGGCAAAGGAACATAGGCATGGTAACAGAATCACTGCAGACACGTTAATATTTGCAAAAACAGGTGGATGTTTTGTTTGATGTTTTTTTGTCATGTAGAGAAGAATAGTGATGTGTGTTCACATTGTTCTGACAAGCTGGATGTTGTGGTTTACTCTGGATCGGTTTGGTGATGTAGAAGCTCATACAGTATTATTAGCTTGCTATTATACATGCAATGATGTACATTATTAGCCTGGCAATCGCAACTACAAAGCTCTGTGAGCATAGTCTGGACAAGCTGCCTTGTAAACTGATTTCTCAGAGGGTGGGCTTAACCCATGTCTATCAAATGCCTCTGTGTACTACTGGACGAAGCTTCAACCAATCAGATCAATCTTTCTTCTGATGTATACATAGCGACCGAAACTGCTTGATCCAAAGAACTTGTGCGTCATTGCATTAAACACTCCTCAATCGAGCCGCTGGAAATGCTTTTCATTGGTCCCCATTCCAGGGGGAATCTGAAATTGAAGAGCTGGGCAACTTGGCCAGACTGGTCGCATCACAGGAAGTGTGGGCAGGCCCAGGCTAGTACAGTATGCCTCTGTTAGATTCCTCACAAACACAAACACACAGCAACTGAGAACATCCATTCATCCGTTTTTTACCGCTTATCCTCATCGTGGATGGGGGGGGGCTGGAGCCTATCCCAGCTATCGTAGTAGCACCATAAAATCATTCACAAGGGACACAAAAAGGTAAATACTTAATGCTGGTCAACATGGACATGGAACTTGGAGGTTGCAGGTCCGCTTGGCACACAGAACGTAGAACATAGAACTGGAAAGGGAAATGACAAGACTATGGCTATGTTTACACTTAGCAGCGTATTTTGATAAATGAATATTTCCTTCCCTCCATTTTCCAAAATAATATTATGCACACATCATAGTTTTCAAAAAAGGTTCTGTTTATATTAACCCGCATAAATACGCTGTTAAGAGCCATCATAACTACAGCAAGCCAGTGAGCGACAGTGTAGGAAGAAGGAAAAAGCCATGCAAGCCAATCAGAAGCCTCATTGACAACAACGACTAACACGAGCAACTTCCTGTTCCTCTGAGCCCTATTACGTCTCTGCTCCTGTACATACAGTAATAGAGGAGCTGTATTTGCAAAACACTTAAAAAGTGCTTGCACCAACAGAAATGCTACTAATACCCAGAATGCTTCACTGCTCATAGACTACTCTGACAGCCGTTATGGAGTGACGTAAATCTCCGCTTTTGCCAGTTTTTGGAAAGAATCGTATTCAGAGGAGAAATCGTCAATTGTATGTAAATGAAAGGCACAAACGAAGGGAAAAATCTCTTTTTTTATAAATACTGAATAATGTAAACGGGCCCTGTTAAGCATAATGAAGGAGACCGATCACAGATCACAAGGAGATCGCAATCACAGATGTGGGAGAAAAGGAAGACGAAAAGTGGTCAAAAACAAGAGGGAATGGGCGTTACTTCAAATAAAAACAGAAATAGACAGGATGACATGACAAAGAGGAGACAAAAATGTTTTTTTTTTGTTTTAACTCTGTCACCTAGGCACTTTGTTGCCTTGTGTGACAGTATTGAATGTTGACTATGGTGACAAATCCTTGCATTTTAGTTGTCATTTCACACCATGGAGTTAATATGGTGAAGCAGCTTTTTGTGAGTCATTTTAACACCATGGTCTCATTTATGTTCTCAAAATATGACCACCATCCGCCTGCCCTCCTGCCCAGCAGAAGCTGGAGCTAGAGTGAAACTGAATGGTGTGGGTGGCAGTAGCTGGGGGTTGCCGGTTCAAGTTCTGCATTGACCAAGTACAGAGTGTGTTCTGGTAGCTGGAGAGGTCCCAGTTCCTCCTTGAGCTAGGCACTGACCCCCCCCCCACTGGGTTGCCTGTATATGGAATCCCCCTCATGCTGCCATTCATATAAGTGCTGTTAGATTTGTGTGTGCAAACAATTTCCCTGGGGATTATATAGTATATATAGTAAGTATATTTTTTCTGAAGACTTTACCATTTGGCCACAATGTCCTTTTCAGCTTGGACCACGCTGCACTAGGACTAGAGCCCCTGCTCTCTGGTGCACTTCAAGAATGTCCACTTTTTCAATTCAATTGAAAAAATGTAATGCACTTGTTTTCCAAGAGTACATCACTCAGTAACCCTACACACCATTTCCCTCCAAAATGGTTCATGTAGATTATTATCCCAGATTGTTTTGAACATGCACATCAGAACACTCAACGTGTTACACTAGGAAGCAGCATTTCTCAGGTTTATTGCTGTTTTTATATGTGCCCCTTTTCAATTCAATCTGTTCGGCTCATTCCCTCCACATTGGCCGCATAGTTTCTCTACCTTAGTTTCTCAACTCAATCACTTCAGCACTGATGGCAATCATCAGGGTGCTCATTTTAACAAGCGAAGAGCTGCACAAGCTGCAAATGGCTTTGGATGAGATGCTGCTTTTAAAGGTACAGGCTTCAGCTTGGTTGCAGTCACTGAGGGGAACTCAGCACTCGTGTTTGCCTTGAGAGGTAAAAAGCTCTTCCTGATACTCTCATTAATATGGAAATTTAAGCCTGTAAGTGCATACCCACATCATTACTGACTCATCAAGCTCCCAAACATTTTGTTAACGGAGCATGAAAATTACAGAAGAAAGGGAAACAAATTAAATGATGAAAAAACAATCTCATGTACTGTTTATATAGACAGACTGGAGCAGCTCCCCTACCCGAAAATGAATGTGACCCACTGTAAACAGGAAGTATCTTGGAGATTAAAGTATGTTGCTCTCATGGATTTCTTTGTGTGAACAAGTTGGTGTCATATTTAATTTAATTTATTTTGCTGCAGTTATTTGTGTGATCCCATACATTATTATTATTATATAAAGTGGCTCCACTTGACCACGAACAGGCAGAACTGATGATGACCCACCAACAAGTGATTTTTACATTATCAACTCATGGACAAACAAAATAATACATTTATATTTTTGTATATTTTGGTTTTTGCTGACCTTTTTTCCAATCTGTATGTATCCAATCAGTTCAAAACTCCAAACACAAGAAGCACAACATTGGTCTGTTGTGGACCACAAAATTCATGTTCTTCTGCATAATCAGTAGCTCAAAAGCTCTTTTAAAACAGTTAACTTATTCATGCGTTTTTGCATGATCAGACAATTAAACCATTGAGAAATGTGTGAAATCAATCAACGACAGCTGATTGGAGACAGCCTGGTGGTGAAGTTCATTACATACATGAGAAGAGAACTTTTTCGGACACTTTTGTTCAATGTGGCTGCAGCAACACAGAGAAGAGGAGAAAACCATCTGGAGAAGCTAGACCTGTGGCCCAATTATTGAAGAATGAAGAGAATATATATATATATATACTGTATATATATATATATATATATATATATATATACCAGACAAGGCATTAGTTCTTATTATTATTGAAATAAAAGTATGACCTTTATTTTGTATACCTGTATCATTTTAATACAGGCTAATAAATATGAGGAAAAATACAGCAGACTGTGGAATAATTGTAAAAAAAAAAAAAAAAATGTATATATTTTTAATTGCAGTGACAGCTGACCGCACAAAAAGGGAGCAGCATTAACTAAGCCTGGCTATTAGCCTGGTCTGGAGCAGACATGGTAACTTATGTGCCCCTGCTTTTGAGAAACATCCATCCATCCATTTTCTACCGCTTGTCCTCATAGGGTTGTGGGGGGGCTGGAGTCTATCCCAGCTGTCTTAGGGTGAAAGGCAGGGTACACCCTGGACAAGTGTCCAGTTCATCACAGGACACATAGAGACAGACAACCACTCACACTCACATTCACACCTACGGTCAATTTAAATTAACCAATTAACCTAATCCCCATGCATGTTTTTGGATGGTGGGAGGAAGCCAGAGTACCAGAGAGAACCCACACAGACATGAGGAGAACATGTAAACTCCACACAGAAAGTGTGCTAACCACTACACCACCGTGTCGCCCGCTTTTGAGAAACATATTTAAGGCTAAATTAAACCAGAATAACTGAAATATCCTGCCTTAATCCCTTGTTGTAGTTTTGTGACACAGCCCTCGGAACTGTGTATTTTTGTGTTTTTTTAATTTTCTTTACCTATTTTCTATATACAGTCATGGAAAAAATTATTAGACCACCCTTGTTTTCTTCAATTTCTTGTTAATTTTAATGCCTGGCTCAACTAAAGGTACATTTGTTTGGACAATTATAATGATAACAACAAAAATAGCTCATGACAGTTTAATTTAAGAACTAAGGATTATTCATTTTCCATGGTTTTCTTGATAATAACCAAAATTACTTAAATTCTTACATCAATAGCTATGGCATTGTACCGCCAAAAACACTACTTTTAAGCATTCCATGTTTTCTTTTCTGTTTGCTTTAAACACATGATACACACAAGAGTTAATACTTGATTGCATAACCATTGTTTTTGATGACTGCAGCCATGCGTCTTGGCATGCTCTCCACCAGCTTCTGACATTGTTCTGCTGTCACAGCAGCCCATTCCTGTTGGACAAATTCAAACAAATTTTCTTTGTTTTTGGGCTTGTGGTTCTCCATTTTGAGTTTGATGATTTTCCACAGGTTTTCAATTGGATTAAGATCTGGTGATTGAGCAGGCCAAGGCATGGTGCGAATGTTGTGGTTCTCCATCCAGGCTTTAACTGACCTTGCCGTGTGGCAAGGGGCATTGTCTTGTTGGAAAATCCAGTCATTCGAGGCAGGAAAGAGTTTTCCAGCTGATGGAAGAAGACTGTTTTCAAGGGTAGTCCTGTACTTGACCTGGTTCATTCGGCCTTCACACAATTGCATTTGCCCTGTTCCACTCAGACTGAAACAACCCCAGATCATGACTGATCCACCCCCATGTTTTACTGTAGGGGCAAGACAGTCTGGGTTGTAAGCTTCTCCAGGCTTCCTCCTAACCAGTAAGTTGGCTGGAGTGGGCATCAATTCAAAATTGGATTCATCACTGAAGAGAACCTTAGCCCAATCATCAACAGTCCAATCCTTGTGGTCTCGAGCAAAGAGTAACCGGGCTTTCCTCTGCCTTTCATTGATGAAGGGCTTCTTGCGTGCTCTGTGTGACTTCAAACCAGCTTCAACAAGTCGGTTTCGAACTGTCCTTGCCGAGCAAGTCACATTTCTCGACAGTGCCCACTCATTTTTAAGGTCCCTGGAGGTCTGACGACGATTCCTGACACAGGAACGGATGAGTGCACGGTCATCTCGTGGGGTAGAAAGACGTTTCCTGCCACGGCCAGGTAGCAATTTGGTAGTGCCATGTTCAGCTTGTTTTTTTGTTGTAATGAACGGCTGTCTTGGAGATCTTCAGTTTTTTCGCTACCTGTCTCTCACTCATGCCAATTTCCAGCAGTGCCAAGATGGCTGCCTTTGTTGCTTCACATAATTCTTTTGTTTTAGGCATTATGTGAGAGCTGACAACTTCTGAGTTGTGCTACGGCTTGAATGTAAGCAGGAAACCACTCTAGGCCTTTGCATGTGCAGTGCTGCTTGTGACATGAAATGGCCTCTTATATACCCTGGGAATCAATTAAGCTTAAGAATGTCAAATAGGACATAAAGTATTATGTGACCAGCTGCATTTTTTGTTGTGTTCATTGTATTATACGTTTAGTGGTACCAGATATTAGAATGAACAAGAAATTGAAGAAAACAAGGGTGGTCTAATAATTTTTTCCATGACTGTATGTACTATCTACATAATGGCCATTATAAGCCTGGCAGCAGAGTTCTGAAACCAGCTGCAGCCATGAAAGTTGCTTCTGATTGAGGCAATATTACACAGGAATTTGTGTGCGGCATGGAGAGCTCAGGTCTGGACCAGTCAGTAAAATGTCAGTTTTTGTTGTTGTTTAGCTTCTGGTGGTTTGATGCATCTACTCATTTAAGCAACTATGCAGGGTCATGAGTCTATCGCGGTAATGATGGATGATAGTGCAAATGCAGCTGATGATTTTGCAAGTGAGAGAATTGGACATAGAATAGAAACTTGTGACATTAATGTGAAGTGCCAAGTAGGACTGAGAAGGTTCTCCAGGACAAATAAACTCTAAACCAGTTAAAGCAGGACCAGTGATATAAACGCTATCCTTCAGAGAGTTTAAAAGAATTTCATTATCTATTGTGTCGAAGGCCGTGCTCATATCGAGAGACACTAAAATAGAACAGAGTCTGCAATTGCATTTAAAAGGAGCTCATTAGTCACTTTGTGGAATGAAAGATCGTGAATGTTGGATTTTTGGTTCATCACTCACACCAATTTCAAGCGAGAAGCTTTCCCAGCAGCAGTTCTGTCACTTACTAATTTAAAGAATTCAATATGACTCATTCACCTTTACATAGTATATTTATATGAATGAATACATACAATACTCAACCAACATTTTTTCTGTGTTAATATTACTATTTAAATGAATAATAATGTTAATATTTTATAAAGCCGTTGTTGAGTCTTACACTGTAGATAGAAAGGAGTTGGTAATTCATCAACAAAATGTGGTTTTGAAGAGAAAATTGACCACATTATGCAATGCGGGTGTGTTGCTTTTTGAAGAGAAATTGTAAGTATAGGTAAAGGCTTGTTAGCAAAAAACAGAAACTGTAATACGCAGGAAAAATTTATAAAAACATCATCATCTTCATGTAACAAATGTATAAGTACAATATGCCGAAACCACCACTGATGGAGTTTCAGGATTCAAACTGCAAAACGAAAGTGTTACACATTTCCTCCCTACTGACTTTGTCACTTTCAGCTCTCCTCCTGTCCCTCTCATGTGTGCTGTGGGAAAGATAAGAGATTAGATTATCTGCAGATTGCCCTATAATTACCTGTGGATTTGGAGATTACAAAGTGGACATCTCTTGATCAGCAGACACTTTATCAGAGAGGTATCAAGAGGCAATCAGACAAAGGACCGTATCTCAGGGAAGAGATAAAACCACAGTGGAAAATGCAAAGAAGAGAAAGAGACAATTTACCTTTGCTTCAATTTTTCAGGATGACCAGTGTGGAAAGTTTCAGCACACATGCACACATCAAAAACATGTTTTTTTTAAAAAGAAAATTACGATACAACTGCCACAATACCAGATAACCTTTAACTTCAGTGCATACTGTTTTCTACAAAACTGTGGAAAGGTTTTACTACAAGAGAGATATGAGATGAAGTAGTTTGTAGATCTTTCTTACCTCCACTGGATGCAGGAACTACAACAGATTTAGGAGCAGGAGAACTCTGCTTTCTCTCAATATACTGTAGCATGCACTGAGGAATTTATTTTCTGAAACTGTTCAATAAACAGAATACCTTCAACCTCTCCCGTTCTCTCCCAGGGCATCAAATACTGAGTCACTATTTATTAATCACTTGAGATTGATGAGGGTAAAATAGACATTTGTGTACTTCCTTCTTCCTCCAGGGTTAACTTGGAGTGCAAGACATTCCACTGGTAACCAAGGAACAATTGTGTGTATTGATCCATAGTGACACAGTTATGACAGACAAAATGAATGAGCGATCAGCTGTAGTACTGCAGCAAAGCTGAGCCTGCAATGACGTTCTTGAAAGTGTTGGGGCAAACCGCCTTTTGGTGAGGATCAGAAGGACAACAATAAGTCTTACTGTCAGGTTCTAAAAGGCAAAAGACATTTATCAATAACAGACAGGAGACGGCAAATGGTTTTTAGAAACTTGCAAGGAGAGCAAGAGAAGGCTCACAGACTTCTCACTACTCTAAAGTCCTCCTCTGTGCTCCCTTTCTTTTTATTCTGTAGGAAGGCCCTAGTTACAGTCAATGGGGGAGCTGACTAAAGGAAGGGGGAAGTGAGTCAGCTCCTCCACCACTAATGTGTGTGTGTGTGTCCTATATGTGTATTCTTGCTGATGTTTTGAAACTTGAGCCGGTCCAGACTTGTTCTTCTGTCCTGTGGTCTTACAGGCAGCTTCTGTTTCCTGTTGTCAGTGTTTTGTGGATCCATCTTCCTTTGTCGCTGCATCTCTGAAGCTTCCTCTTTCTCACAGCAACTGTTAAGACACTTGTACAACAACAGCAAGCTTTGCACGCAAAGCAACATTAATTACAAGCATGATTGTCTAGCTTTTAGATCAGTGAAGGATTGCATGAGATAACTTATGTACAATTTCCAACACTTACTTAGATTCAAAAGAATTTATTACAGAATATCAAGTCAACACAGCTGAGAACAAAGCCAGTTCAGGTCAGCATTTATTGATCAGAGTCAGGACGGTTTATTCAAACAAACCTCAGTTCAGTGAACTGAGCACCTCCTTAGCTCACAAACAAAGTCCAATCAACAAGTTTCATCAGAGAGAAGAAGCAATGAATTACAATCCTCCCTTTTTTCAATCCGGCAACTAAATCACAGAAGACTCAAGGTAAGAATCCATTCCCGGGCCTTTACAGGCCATCGGGCAGGCATCCTCCACCCTGAAGTGTTCATGCTGTAACAGATTCGATGTCTCTAATCACTAATTAATGGTCACTATTCAATGGTTGCCCTGCAAATTCAGGCGAAAACCTTTGTCAGGGAAAAATTCCTGAATGACCCTCTCATAGAGCCCAGAGGAGAAAAAAAACCATTGGTGTCAGATGAGGGGAAAACATCTCGTGGTCTCCATGGGAACAATCACCAAACTTGCTTTGCAGCGAACCTGGGGTTAACACAGAATGAACAGGCATTAGTATCATCATACAGGAATTATGAAAATATTCATTCCTTCCTTTATCAAGAGTAAAAAGTGCATAGCAAAAACGTCAGCAATGTAAATTCACAAAAATTCAATACATGGAATCTTCTCCTAACCGTAAACATTACAGGAGAAATTTAAATACTACTTTCGGATTTGCCGTCACCACTGTGGCTTTCTGCATATGGAGGAATCCAATCTGAAAGGACAGACAAGTCCAGTTGACCTGGACCAGGTGAGGATACTCGAGCAGTCACAGCTTTTTTTTTACACAGGCCCTGGAAATAAACACAATCAGAACAATCACAGTCACAATGAGTATTATAACTCCCACTACCCAGGCCAGTCCCTTGATGAGGGACGCCCCCCAAAACCCTGGTCACGTCTGCATTTCACCAAACGGGTTCCAGAAATGGTCTTCATACAGTTCTTGAATACCCCGTTCATTGTCTGCTATCACATCATGCAGAGGAAGCATCTGAAATGTAAGAACACCATTCCGACCCTAGAACCTTACACACACACCCTTGTGAGGCCAAAATCAGGTCCAAAGCTGTTCTATTCTGGAGAACCATGTGTCTGATATCAGTCAGTTCCTGTTGCATGGCAGATATAGTAACAGTGGTTTTATTCATATGCCTCTCGAGCATTGTGGAGCACAGCATGGCTATTTCTTCCTGACTCTTATAGACACCATACGCCGGTATTATAATGCCCAGGACTCTTGACGTTACAGAAATGGTGCTTGTGTCCTCATTGGGGTTAACCTGCCTAATTAGAGGAGTTAGATAAGCTAAATAACACGTCCCAGTAACGGGTTTTTTGTAGGTTGTCCCTATTTTTGGAATGCAGCTGTAAGCCAGGTTACCACAGACCAAATAAGCCTGTTCTGTTAATACAAGGTCTTCTGCTTCACTGGAAAATGAGACTACCTGCTTTGCGCAATCGCTTTTACCCAAGAAGAACCCTTCTATCATGCTGAAATCGAAGCAGAGATCAACATTGGTCAGTGGATGTACTGGAATTGGAGGTTTTGGCTCAGTACAGTTTCTATCACCTGGTCTTATTGAAATTATGGGTTGAGTACAATTATGTCTCACCCAGGATGAATGTGTAAAAGCTTGGAATGTGAATGTGTAAAAGCTTCTTGGGTAAAAGCAATCGCTTTTACCCAAGAAGAACCCTTCTATCATGCTGAAATCGAAGCAGAGATCAACATTGGTCAGTGGATGTACTGGAATTGGAGGTTTTGGCTCAGTACAGTTTCTATCACCTGGTCTTATTGAAATTATGGGTTGAGTACAATTATGTCTCACCCAGGATGAATGTGTTACCTTAAACATTCATCCTGGGTGAGACATAACAAACGGCACAACAAACGGCCCTCACATCGACCAAGGAACCCCCCCCTCCAAAAAAAAATAAAAAAAATAAAAAAACAGGGAAAAAGAAACAGAAGAAACATCAGGAAGAACAACAGAGGAGGTATCCCTCTTCCAGGATGGACAGACATGCAACAGATGCCATGTGTACAGAATAACAATAGGGTTAGTTATTGGGTCGCAGGGGGGCTGGAGCCTATCCCAGCTGTCTTAGGGTGAAAGGCAGGGTACACCCTGGACAAGTCTCCAGTTCATCACAGGACACATAGAGACAGACAACCACTCACACTCACATTCACACCTATGGACAATTTAAATTAGCCAATTAACCTAATCCCCATGCATGTTTTTGGATGGTGGGAGGAAGCCGGAGTACCTGGAGAGAACCCAAGCAGACACGAGGAGAACGTGCAGACTTCACACACAAAGGCCCAGGCTGGGAATCAAACCCAGTACCTTCTTATATATATATATATATATATACACACACACACACACACACACACACACATACATACAGTATGTACGTATATATATATATATATATATATATATATCCCAAGTTTGGGATCATTTGTTTTCCATAGAAACACACATGAAATTAGTCTGAATAGGAACTATAACAAATGAACAGGACATGCTAACATTGTCAGAGTTAGAAATAATGATTTTAATGGAAATGATAAATATGTTCTTCAAACTTTGCCTTCATCAAAAAAAAAACACCTTTTGCAGCAATTTCAGCCTGGCAGACTTTAGGCATTCTAGCTGCCAATTTGTCAAGATAATCAGATGAGATTTCACCCCATGCTTCCTGGAGCATCTCCCACAAAATTGATTGGCTTGATGGAGTCTTCCTCCGTACCGTATGGTCAAGCTGCTCCCACAGCTCAATAGGTTCAGATCAGGAGACTGTGCTGGCCACTCCATTACAGTAAGAATTCTGGCTGACTGTTTATTCCTTAAATATTGCTGATACATTTTGGAGGTGTGTTTAGGGTCATTATCCTGTTGGAGGATTAAATTGGCCCCAATCGAGTGCTGTCCACAGACTATGGCATGGCGTTGCAAACTCTTGTGATAGCTTTCCTTCCTCAAGGTCCCTTCCACTCTGTACAAATCTCCTATTTTATCACCTCCAAAGCATCCCCAGACCATCACGCTGCCTCCACCATGCTTGACTGATCGTATTAAGCACTGTTCTTGTATCTTTTCATATGTTCTGCGTCTCACAAATGTTCTTCTGTGTGATCCGAAGACCTCAAACTTAGACTCATCTGTCCACAGTACCTTCTTCCAGTCTTCCAGTGTCCAATGTCTGTGCTCTTTTGCCCAGCTCAGTCTTTTCTTTTTATTGGCCAGTCTGAGATATTCTGCCATGAAGTCCAGCATCCTGAAGTCTCCTCTTCACTGTTGATGCTGACACTGGTGTTTGACGGGTACTATTTAGTGCAGTTGCCACTTGCCTTAAACTACACACTCTCAGATATTTGTCTTCTTGCACAGTTGTACATCGGGGCCTCCCGCTCCTTGTTCTGTCCGTGTTAGAGCCAGTTTGCACTGCTCTCTGAAGGGAGTAGTTAACAGCATGGTAAGAAATCTTTGCTATTTCCTTGCTATTTCTTGCATTGAAATTTGCAAGAAATTTGCAGGTGATCCCAAACTTTTGACCGGTAGTGTGTGTATATATATATATATATATATATATATATATATATATATATATTTAGAGAGAGAGCAGGAGAGAGAGAGAGAGAGAGAGAATTGTATGAAAGTGTCCAAGGAGATGAAGATGTCCTCGTAATCACCATATCACTCAGTATGGGAAGATGAAGCCTGGTCTGTCCAACCACTACTCCACCAGGTAGACTGAATCCATGGATACCTGTGAGATGAGAATGCACAGGGACTACGAGGCACAAAACTAATCTGCAACATGTGTTAAATAGAGCGAGAGGAAACATATCCTCTTCTCCACTACTGTAACAGATACAACCTGAGCAGCATCGCCTCTTCTCCGTCTCATCAAACAGATGAAGCCTGGATGACACCACCTCCTTCCCACCAAGCAGCCTCAGCTTGCGGGCACCTGGAAGGTGAAAAGCACAGGGACTCCGGGGAAGAAGGCAAGTTAGTAAAATGACTTAATGGAGGCATCCAAATGAGAAAGAAGAGAAGCTCAGTGTGTCAGAGGAAATCCCCAGCAGTCTAAATCTACAGCAGCATGACTATGGACTGATCCAAGGCAGCCTGAGTCAGCCTTGGCTCAGCCATAACTATACGCACTATCAAAAAGGAAAGTCTTAAGCCTACTCTTGACTCTGCTGTTTTTGCTGCTGTGTCTGCCCCTGCATTTCCTGTGGAAATAGGATCAGCAGATGTAGTGTGAGCATTACATTTCATAACAGAGACAGCTTTGGGAAACAGGATAGCATCTAGAAGGGCTGAGACACGTCAAGCACCCTCTATGTTTCCACAGGGTACTGAAATCATGTACCACACCGAATGCATAGCGTGAGTCTGTATATATGTTGACAGTCTTGTCCTTAGCTATCTTGCACTCCTCAGTAAGAGAAACCAGTTCCGTTGCTTGTGCTGAAAAAAGAAAAAAAAAAAAAGGAAGTCTACCACTAATAATCGTTTCATGTGATTTAACTACTGCAAATCCAACCTGACTAGCACCTGTGTCAGGTGAACGTGAGGCTGATCCGTCAACAAAGAGCTCCATGTCTGCGTTAGGGAGAGGTGTGTCTGTCAGATCTGGTCTTGGGGTTCAAATTTGATGTAGTACTTCTATGCAGTCGTGTGGGTCAACGTCATCTGCAGTGGGGAGGAGCGTTGCTGGATTCAAAACATTACAGCGTTTGACCACAATGTTGGGTAGTTCAAGCAATGTGTTATGATATCTGAACCACCTCTGTGCAGACAAGTGAGATGTTTTCGGGACATGTAAGATGTGCGTGACAGCATGCGGCACCATCAGTGTTACAGATCAGATGATGTTACACATCATCAGAATATCCAACAATATCTCGTGAAGCTAGTACTGCCTTTTCTGCTGCAGCCACTGCCCGCAAACAATGAGGGAGGCATGTGAATGGCAAGTCTGGTCTTGGCAGGCCCAAAGTCGGACCCTGAGATAGAGAAGTTTTCAAATTGTCAAATGCTCTGCGCACATAGTCTGTCCATGGACCATGGAAAACAGGGGTTCCTCTCTTTCTGAATAATTAGGGATCCACTGTCTGCAGTAAGACGTCATGCCTAAAAAGCTCATCATTTGTTTTTTTTTTGTTTTTTTTTACTGGTTTGGGCAGTTTTTGAATTGCTGCAACCCGTTTAGGGGAGAGAGATTTCCCCCACTCTGTGATCACGTCCCAAATAGGTCACCAACATTTGCAAACGTTTGAGTAGCACTACAGTATCGCTTTTGCAAACCTCCTCTGAAGGGCTACATATTAGTAAATCATCAACATAGGACACAAGGGCCGAGTCCACGGGGAGATGTAAACTCTGCAGATTTTTAGTAAGAGCTCAATGAAACACGGCCAGAATTTCATGATAACCCATTAGGCACCTGGTCCATGTATACCCTCTCCCATTAAAGGTGAAGGCAAACTAAAACTGGCAATCTGGATGAACTGGCACAGAGAAAAATGTGTGCTTTCAGGTGGAATTAATGATACTATGGTATACGGGTTGGATACCTCAGGTGCCCGCTGGTAGACTGCAGCATTTACGGCCTTTAAATCTTGGACAAATCTCCATTCAGTAGGTCGATCTTCATCACAGACCTTCTTAACTGGAAAGACAGGAGTATGAACAGAAGAATTGCAAGGTATTATCCACCTGCTTTTAGTAATGACTCAAACACTCGTGTTATGGCATCAGTAGCTTCTTTTTCAAGGGATATTGTTTCAAACATGGTCTATATTCAGACTTGGGGTGCACCACCAAGGGCTCAGCTCCCTTCGTGAACCCTACATCATACCTGTGGGAAGCCCACAAGGAAGATGGAACCTCAAACAACTCTGAAATGTCATCAGCTTCTGCTAGCATGAACTGATCGATACACTGTTCTTGTTCTTCCAAGAGCTCTACTGATCTTTGAACCAACACTGTGCCTGTCAGCATTGTTTGATATACTCCCTTCTTTGCACTATATTCCACTTTGGGGTCCCCTGCAACCGGTCCAAAATCTGACCTAAGTCCTGCCACTTCCAATCCGCTAGTTTGGCCAATGAGATGTGGGGGGTGCAGCCGCGAAACAGTTTCCTGGGAAGAGGCAAGAGATACAGACACAACAGCAATCTGCTCTGTCCAATATACATGCTTCAACTTCAACTTTTTCAACATCTTGATACATTCTGGCGAAAAGTATAATACAATACCAAACCTACACATCAAACCTCTTCCCTTCAAATTAATAGGGCAATTTTGTGACATCAAAAAGGAATGTTTTACCATCTGATCATCCAATTCGCACCGTAGAGGGACTGAACATTTCTCTGAAATTGGAACCCCACTAGATCCTACCGTTAAACACGCCCTTCCACTCTTCTTAGGTCAGGCGTCGACTCGCAAAACTGAATTGGTAGCGCCTGAATCTATGAGAAACTTTACAGGATAGTTAGATATCACGAGCATTAGCTCTGGAAATTTCTTGTAGCTCTTATCAGTGGAATACATGATAAATTTGAGAATAGGTATTCCTATGGTTTTTTCACGCCCCCCTTCTCTGCCCCTTGCACTACCCATTCGGTATTGGAATGGTCTTGTAGGTGGTCAGGATGCATTGAACATGACTAGTTGCGCATCTTCTGACATCCTTTGCCTGCTTTGTTTTTTGTGATCATCACATCTTTGGAGCTGTTCCTCAGCGTGTTCTGCATGTTGTACAATAGTTGCGAGGTTTTCCAGGTTACGCAAGTCTTCCTCACGGTTTGCAGTAACTCTGGCCTCAATGTGCTTTGGAAATGTTCTTTTAGGTGGAACACGTGTGGGTCAAGTGGCTCAACGCCCATAATGTCAGGCCTCTTGAGGCCACTGTGGACATCAAAGGCCGATGTCAAACATGCTAGAAATGCACTGTAGGGTTCTTGTGGCCCTTGAGTCATGGAGGTAATAGCGGACAAGTTTAGTCTTAGAGGGAATTTCTCTTTGACAGTGTGAATGAGTTTTGCACAGTGTCGACATAGCAGCCATTGTCTTCACTATCAAAGTCTGGATGTTCCAGATGGCAGGCCATTCTCGCTGGTGTGAACACGTTTTGGATTGTGTGAAAGTCACTTGCCAAAGATTTGTTCATCAAACGTCGCAGCTCGGACATAGTAGTGAGATTATCTTTGGGGCTGCATATATGTGTCATTGCCTCAGCTACATCAGCATCTGACCAAGGTCTGAACACAAGAATAGGGCTCCTAGTGCCACAGACTTCGACCATGGGCAGGGTGAGGGAAGTGGAGATGGCCAGGAGGGGGAATCTATCCCTCTGGTCTATAAGTCTTTGTTGGACTTGCCCACAGGTGGTGACAGGCATATATGCCACTGCTGGCTTCCTGTATGGAGAAGGTGCTGGCGGAGCAGAGTCCAGATCCAGGTTCATTGGATTCTTCAAAATCTCGGTGAGAGAAGAATATAGATTGTTAGTTGGGGGGTCAGTAGATCTTTCAGCCTTCGGTTCATTTTGTTTCTTAGCTCTCTGCTTCTCCCTTTTCTTTGCTTCATCTTTCCACATTTCAAACACTTTCCAATCTGCTTTAAATATTTCATTCTTTTGTTTACCTTTGGACAGACCAAAATGCTGAGCTGCACTCATAAATTCAGCCCTTCACAGCTGTTTTTTTAGTTGCTCCAGTTGATTCTCACTGAGGCTTCCTTGAGGAGGAAAGCCTAATTCTGCCCACTTTTGGATTTGATTCAAACTCCCTGGATAGTCTTCAGAAACACTTCCCCTTACATAAAGCACCGTCAACTTATGCCAGCATTACTGTAGAGGGTTCCCATATTCCATCAATGTTGTACATTTTCAACAATTTACATACCGTCCATATAGCCTCAGATTGCTTATTTTCTTTGGCAAAATAGAGGTTTCAGAATATTTACCTATCAAATTTATAAAAAATAATCCTAATCATATCAACACCATTACTTATACTATTGTATCTCCAATGGCCTGTTGGTACTGCACGTAAATGTACTGTGCTCTGAATATTGTTATCATACTCTTTGGGTTGAACATTTTACAGCACATTAAATTCAACTGAGAAGGATGGAGGGGGAGTAGGGCTGTTGTTAAATAACTTTCTCCTTATTAAAGGTGTGATGGGATCTCCCCATTATGAGCTGTGAAGCCATGTTCCCTTTAGGTTTCCCCATCCATTTATATGTAGATGCTTTCATGTCCATTCTGTATCTCTGCCTGTCATAATTGAGCCTATAATCTGTGAAGGAGTGGAGAACACACCCCTATTCTTATCACTCAGAGAGGAAGTGTGAGCACTGATGTGTAGCTATAGTTTATGCATATATGTGTGTGTGTGTGCACAGTTGAATACATTTGTGTGTGACTGTACCTCGCTGGGCTCACTGTGCAGAGATACCAGGTGGTGAAGGAAAGCCTTGATCTCATAAGCTGGAATCACAAGACAGGAACACCTCAGATGTTAATTTGAAAATGAAGGCTATCTCTTATGCTTTTTCTTCCTCGCTTTAGCCCATTCTTGAGATGTTGAGAAGGTTCTCCGTGGATCTGAGGAATGCTGGGTTGGGTTTATCGGTCAGTTCTCTGGAGATTGCTCTGTTCCACTTCTGTCCCTATTCTGCTGCTATTGATCCATTATCACAAGTATCCATTTCAATTCTAGGACAGACGGCTTTTTAATGTGACCTTGTTTTCATCAAAGTTGTTTTGTCTTATCAGAGTCAAGAGAAAGAGACTGAGTCACAGTCACAGTATCTAGTTTATAATTAGCCTCAAAGTGTTATCAAATTTCCTCTTTCCAGATTCAATATCACTTTAAGCCCAATTTACACCACCCATGTTACTGCAAGGCAGACTTTTTCGTGCATATTGCAACATCAATTTACACTGGGAGTGTTTTACAGCAAAGGGCTGCATGCAAGACTGCTCCACACTCTCAATGAGATTCACAACATAATGAAGTGAACTTCCTGTTTACTATGCACAGCTGCTCATTACCTCGCAGCTGATCTCTCCCTTGTTCTTCCTTTGTCCGTTTTTGAAAACTCATTGAATTGCACACACAGGCTACAGGAGAATTTATTCACCGTCAACTCCAAACACTTCTGCACTTTCTCTCCATGCATGCTCTTTTCTGTTGCTGTCTTTATAAAAGGCATGTTGGACATCATAAATAATGCTGTGTTTCTCCACTTCGATGATAAATCTTTCCTCATCCATTATTTGGCCTTTTGCCGGTTGTGCTGCTAAAATGAAGTAGCCGGAGTTCACTCATGACATTGTATTTTGAAAATCCACCGGAAACTCTTTTATTAGGGTGAAGCGAGACAGAGATTGAGCGAGATGGGAGAACCAATCATATGCCTTCATGTTTCGTCCTGCTCATGTCCCTCCCTCCTCCCCATTATTATGGAAATATCCAGCACACTCCTCTGCAGAAATAATAATAGTAAGCTGGAGAATACGTTGTGTAGGGAACAATGTTAGAGAAAATGCAGCCAAAAATATCACTTCCAATGTTCTGATGACTCACCCTGATAAACAGACAAAGAGAAGGAAGTTTTTTTTATTTGTTTAGCCTTGGGAGGAGTTATTATTTTCATAAAATATGTAATGTTTGCTAACGGTTAGGTTGGTTAGTATTAGCCCGATGCTAACGTTAGCTTCTCTGTGGGTGTAAGCTGGTTACAGGTGCAGCTTGTATTGAAGAGGTTATAGGATATGACATTTTGATCATATTTCACAGTCATAGTCTCCAGTGTCTGCATTATAAAGGTGATCACAGACTCCAGCAGACTGTGAGTGGAGCAGAATCTGGATGTCCGTTCAGCTCAAAGCTTCCACAGTGGAGCTCTCTGCTGCTAGCCATTTCCTGTGAAATGTCTGTGACTCAGTCACATTTAAAATGGGTCGATGTGAAAAGTAGGTGCCAAGCAGTGTTTTGTGTGACAACAGTGTGGAACGGAGGTCGGAAAATTTGAGCTTTGCCCACTCCGTGTCCGTTAGTCTGAGTATGTCTGGGCCTTTAGCCCAGTGCTAACTTATCATGCTAGCTTATATGTGCTTGTAAACTGGTCGTCAGTGCTGCTTGTATTGAAGAGGTTATAGGATTGACGTTGATATATTGTCTTTGAACTTCAGCTGTGGTGATGTAACATATCGTCTCTCCTCTCCTTACTGTCAGATGTTCAGTTTGAGGGGGTGGAGCTTTGGACGGAGCACTGATGGGAGGGGAGGAGAGTGTGGAGCTTAGAGAAGGCTGACAGGAGGTGCTACTTTCAAATCTTGCTAGCTCTCTTGCTAGTTCTCTCCAACCATGGACTCCAACTTTAACCTACATCACTCCAGGTAAGAGTTTTGTCATGAAGCAGATAATATCTACAATCTTTACTCTTTGCACAGATGGTCTCACAGGTACCTTTATGCACATGTACTGGGAGTGTAAGGATGTAAAAAAATTTGCACTGAGATATGTACTTCTTTAGGTACTATCTTGAATGTATCTGTACCGTGTTCTCCTCTTGTATTATTGTTGAATGATACCACTTCTCTAAATGTAATAAATTGTAAAAAGTGCTTCTTTTTGGCTGCCATCACAGCCACCATGTCATGGCGCTGATATGTTTCTCTGAGCTAACAGCAAATGCTGAGTGAAGCCACATTTAAACAAAGGCACACACATAATTATATTAACAGACTGAAGAGCAGAGGAGAGGAGTGAGTGAGATTAACCGGTGCACGCAGGGTGCATTTACATTGATATATCATTCTTAATATATTAGTAATTAATAGTTTATGATTGTCATTTTACTTTACTTTCAGTGCAACAACACATTTAACAACCTGACATTTAATCACATACATTATATTTGTTATTTAAAAGGCTGGAAATGCATATCAGTCTTCATCCTAAATAAGCCTATTGCACCAGATGGAGCATCAAACCTACAAGGGAATATATAATATACAACAGAGCATATAGTACCCATACATTAATACACATCTATAAACTCTGACTGCAAGACAGATTTAATTTCAGCCAATTTGAAGCACTGTTTGATTTCTTTTAAAAGGAACAGAATCTCCGCTACAGCTGTGATGTTTATTTATGTTAGTAACTCATTCCAACAAGATACGTAACTGGTACCGACAGAATTTACGGAAGACATCAATCACTTTTTGGCAGGCGAAATATCGATTATGGTCACCTAATCTGAGAGCTGTCACTATCGTATTGTAGAGTTTGTCATGTGCTTCCACACAAACACACACTATTGTCTACCATAACAGACATTCTCCCCAATGCTACAGTCTGCTGAGTGTCCAGAGTAGGGTTATTCAACTAAAATTCAAAAAGGTCCAGTCCAAGAAACTGTATTAAAGCAAAGGTCCGGAACATCACAGTGTATGATTTGAATTAGTGTGATATAGTTGATGTAGCCTAGTAATTTTGCATATTATCAATAACTTACTGTCAAATCATTCTGTGTGATTCAAAAACATTTTATATATATATATTATATAATATTTATTGTCATTTAACATTTAAGTAAACAGATAAACGTTATTGTCTCATAAAATAAGAATAGAGCTGCATTTAGAAATGAGAAAATAAAATTTGTTTTGAATAACTGCTCTATGAATACTGTAGCTTCATCCAGCTGGGCTGGTACTGTCATGTCTGTCAAGTTAAGTGTTTATCATTTTTCAGTTTTGTCTTTTGGTCTTGTCATTTCCTGTTTTAATTTGAAATCAATTGTCTTCCCTTGTGTTTCAGCTTGTTGCTTCCCATCCTCGTGTCTCCCGCGTCTGGTGATTGTCAGCCCCGCCCCTGATTGTTTCCAACTGTTCCCCATCACCTAGTGTATATATGTCTGTGTCTCCCCCAGTCCTGTGCCAGTACATCTTGAGTCCATGTCGCCAAGCTACCAGCCATCTTCACGTCCACGATCTCGTCATAACTCTGTGTTCCCTTGTCGTGTGAGCTGTTTGTTATTATTGTTAGTTTTGTCTTCTTGTTTGTCTTCCTTGTTAGGTCTGTCTGTTCCCTTTAGTGTTAGGTGTTTTCCCCCTTAGTTCCTTCGTCACCATTGGTGATAGTTTTTTGTTGGTGTTAGTTTCTGAAGCCTTCCTCTTAGTGAGCGCCCTTAGTTAGTTTTTCCCCTTTTGCCCTTTTAGTTGCCTTTTCCTGCCTTGTGCCTGAGCATTTCCTTTTGTCTAGTTTTCCCTGTTATGTAGTAGAGCCCCTTAGTGCCAGTCAGGTCAAAGTGTTCATTCCTCCCTGTACTGTTGTTATTTTTTTTGTAATAAATTACTTTTGTTTGTCATTGGAGTCTTGCATTTGGGTTCATTTCCGTGTTTGTGCCACCTTCTGACAGGTACATCCTGGGACAACATCACTTTTCTTTGTGGCTGATGATGCTGACATGGGTATTTTTTTTTTTTTTTTAATTTTACTACAAAGTTCTTCTTTCCCTAAAATAAGGCTGCTTCCACTGCACTCATGCACTCCATCAGTTAATGTTTTTTTGTGTTGACCCAAAATCCAAGCAGTTCTGAATGAACTGATTGTGCTGGACTCTGAGACAGTTCAGACTTCAGTGGGTATGCTTGGTCAAAATGTTAGTGTTGTTTCTCACAGTGGTCCTTCACTTCTAATGAGTGCTACAGTCTCTGAGCCGATCAGACATAGAGCTTGAGACACGGGTCTATTGACTCTGGGTTCAAGCTCTGTTTTCTCCATCCACCTGTCTTCTCTTAAGCGTCATATCTGGAAAATCTGCTGCCTTCACTTAGTTCTAAGTGCCAGAGTTCCATATTACAATGGTTCAGAACAAGTCGCCCACAGACTGTAATGTAGACAGGATGGTGCAAAAGTGTCACGAGAGGAGGTTTCTTCGATACAAGTTGGAGCTGGAGTGGAGTTCAAGTAGGCAACACTGGTGTCACACTGGTTCCCACACACTTTGTTACTATGTATTGTGTGGTATGAGAACGACCACCCAATAGACCAAGCATGTCTCAGTTTAACAGTAACTTTGCCCTCCCTCCAGTTTTTGTAGTTGCAGATAGTCACTGGATATGCAGTACTGATGGACTGTAAAATACTTACAGGTGGAGTACATGGGGGTGAGGGGCATTATGAGTGCTGATGACACTTCAGACCAGATCAATACTTCCAAATGGGAGTATATTTCAGACCCAGGAGCTTATTTATGGCATAATGCAGCCAAAAGAAATATCAAAGAGTACAAAGCAGGAAATTAGATCAAGGCTGATCGAGTGAATTAGAGTTAATAGTTTTGTGGATAACACCGAATAAAAATGTTGATTGGATCAATTCCATTTACCAACACAGGTTCAACAATTACACTAATGAAGTTCTGACGAATGCTGTTGAATGCTGAAAAAGAGAGAGAATGGGAAGTGGCCTGTAATATGCCAGGGGGAGCATTCTATACAACAGTGCTGGGAGACAGGAGCTAGAGGATCATTCTGGAAGTGATGGAGGAACATAGGTGTGGTTAGATGTAAAATTTGTACATTGGGGAGCTTTTTGTCAAGAATTGTCATGACAGCATTGGTTTTATGAGTAACTACTACACTATTCTTTCACTGTTAGTTTGATGCATTCTACCCATTCTGAAAAGTGATGTAACAAAAGCTTTCATTCTGCAGGTGAACATGATGGTAACGCTCAAATGTTGATTAAACAACGACTCAACAGGATCAGGGCACTGAACTATATGTGGGGGATAATATGTGTAACTATCAGGGGAGAAGTACTATCTCTTACACGTTCAGTGACGAAGTATGTCTGTAACACATATGTAACAACTGTGAACCCGGAACGAACCTGAACACATGGTTGGTTCACTAGGAATAAAGTAGCAAATCAAAATCACTCACAGGGAGGAAAGACCTGACTAGTCTAGTCTCAAACAAAAAGGAAAGGCAAAATACGGAACATGGACATGGCTTGAAAAGCAAAGGAGCAAGGCAATGGAATGATGGCCGGACAGGGGGAGGGGGGCGAGACTATACATAAGGAAGGGGAGAACAGTGGTTAGCACTGTCGCCTCACAGCAAGAAGGTACCGGGTTCGATTCCCGGTCCGGGGCCTTTCTGTGTGGAGTTTGCATGTTCTCCCCGTGTCTGTGTGGGTTCTTTAACCCCATACCTTCTTGCTGTGAGGCAACAATGCTAACCACTGCACCATCATGCCACCTTGTTCTTATATTATGTTTCATATTTTCCGCTAGTTTTAATTTCCTTACTCTTCTTATCTGTTCGTTCATGTTAGTTTATAAAATTATTTGAGAACACCAGTAATTAACATTTGACTTCATGTGACCCTCCAATGTATCTCCTGAGTTATTTAAAATATATTCTATAGGTAGGGGTTCTTTTCCTGCATCCGACCTTTTAATACTCAGACAGCCATGTGAATTGCACCCTCCTGTAACTATGTCACCATGTTGCCTCAGATTCCATTTTTCACCTCATCCGTCCCAGAAACTCAGATGGTGTCCCCTTTCGCTTCCTTTTCTCAATTTCATAAATGGATGTTGTTGTGAGCCATGTCAGAGGGGTGCTGGACTGAGATTATGGCTCCTTCTTACCCCCTGCTTCCACTGTGACTGAGACCTGCTGCCATCACACTGAGCCACTCAAGTGAATAGCCGCTAGAGCCAACACAGAAACTCCAGGGTTATCCATATGGAAAAGTGGCCCTCAGTGCAGCAACAGGAACAGTACAGGAAATCAGGCAGGGGTGGCTGACTCTGTGTGTGTTTGTGTGTGTGTGTGTGTGTGTGTGTGTGTGAGAGAGTGTGTTTGTGTGTTTGGCATCACCGTTTGGGACATTCATGGTCCACGAAAAACTAATTTTTTGGCTGTTGTTGACTATTTTCTCTCTCTCTTTCTACACACACACACACACACATATATATATATATATATATATATATATATATATATATATAGAGAGAGAGAGAGAGAGAGAGAGTCCTGTTTTACACTTCCTCTTATTGTGGTTCATCACAGTTGTTTAAGAAAAACCTGTTTGACCTGAAGTGAATATGCAAAGGACAATTTAACTGTGATCTCTGTGCTTCCCCCAATATGGCTGCAGTCTGCTGTGAGTTAACAGTTAGCCCTGAGTGACCATTACCCAAGCACCCCCACTGCGAGAGGCGGGTGCAGCCCGGGAGATACCGGAAAGAGAAATTAAAGTTTAAACTCTCCCCCTTCCTTTTATGCACCACAGTTGAAATCGTAATTATTTGTCACATTTCATTGCTCTCATCCAGACACAAAAACACATGTTGCATTTTCTTATTATTATTCACTCTCAAAGATGACTCTGAATTAAACTCTCTGTTTTAAAGTGTGGCTCAATTATTAAAGCACACACAAAGTGACACAAAATGCATTAGCACATTGCTGATTCCATTCTGAAGGAGATCGGTTGACACTGCTGTGAAGTAATGGTCCTTTAGAACAAAACAGATTGTGTGTGTGCGAGACAGACTTTATTTTCGTGTTGACGCAGGGTGCAGAGTAGCAATTTCTGAGGCACTTGAGGGAAGCTACTTGTGCACCACATTGTTATTAATTTATTGATTTTTTTGGGCTTTATTTTATTGAGTTAGTGATAGTCGTGTGTGTTGTCTGCTGTCTGACACTTGTGTTTCTTAATATTTATTTAGAATGAAGAACAGTCCATAGAAATGTCCCAGAAATCACACAACCCCCTTTTATTCATGTTTTGTTCATGTTTTAACCTTTACGTTCAGCTGATCACTGCTTTTTCCGAACTGGCAACTTGTCCAGGGTGTACCCTGCCTTTCACCCTAAGACAGCTGGGATTGGCTCCAGCCCCCCCCCCCGCCCCAGCGACTCTATGTGAGGATAGGCGGTAGAAAATGGATGTATGGAGGCCTTTTCCCCCAAATAAAAGACCTCTCAAATATCTCTCCTAGGGTTTGGACATGCTCAGGCTAGGTAGCAGAGTAAGTAACATCATCAAGATACACTTCACAATTTCTTACATCTGCCAGGACAATGTGCATGAGGCATTGGACAGTGGCTGGTGCATTGCAGAGACCAAAGGGCATAACTGTATAACTGTTATGTATAAAGGCAGAATTTTTTTTGTCAACTATCTTTTTCATCTTCCCCTGAGATGTGCCCAGCACGGTGTGTGCGGCTTCACAGGCCACGTGCAACCTTTCGCTGAAGTTGCTGATGTAGTCTAACACATTGAAGGTGGTGTCGCCAAAAAATTTCTCCCTGAGCAAACAAAGTGGGCCTCACATGGTGTGGCACAAAACAATTAAGTCAGGCTGAAGCCCTTGGACTCCTGCACACTCTCTTGTGCAGCTGATAAGAGAAATGGTAACCTTTCATCCCAATCTTTCCCAGTCTGGAGGCAGGACTTCTTCATCATTGCTTTTAACATTTGGTGATGACGCTCAACTGTTCCCTGGGGATGATAAGCACTGGACATTTTATATTTCATGGACAGTGAGGCTAGCACCTAGGCAAAGAGTTTTGACACATAGTTTTCTCCCTGGTTTGACTGGATACATTTTGGTAAATCGAAAGTGGAAGAGAAACCTGTTAGCACCTTAATAACAGCCTTGGGTTTCAAGGTGCGCAATGGGAAAGCTTCTGGGTAGCAAGTGGTGGCCTGCATTAACACCACTTCGGGCATCAGGAAAACTTTCCCTCCAGCCAAATCATTGAAGAGGATAAGGTGAATGCTGCGCACTGGCAGTCGTATGCGGGTGGCAATGGCCACAGAGCCACTGATGAAGGGCAAGCGCAGGTATATCGTATGCATTAGCATTCACAACAAATCAGTTTCTCCCCCCCCCCCACAGCAGTGCATTGGAAGCTCAAATAGAACTGTCTGGTTTGCATCCGTGTTACGCAAAATTGTGATCGGTATTTGAGTCCCTTCCTCACCCAAAGAAGGGCTTGTAACACACATCGACCTCCTCAGGTGTGTCTGAGTCAGCAGGAAGGGGAACAGGGACAGACTGTACAAACCCAACACTTTTGGGGTTCTGAGGGGTCTGGTTCTGCTCTCTCTGCTGGAGAGTAGGGCAGCAAGCAATCATATGTCCTGTTTCGTGACATAGCAGTGGCGTTGGGACGAGATGTGTTTTTGGGCTGATCGACTGTACTCGTAATAAAAGTATCATCTCAGGATGAATATGTTTACATTAAGCGTAAACATTTTGAATCCATCAATGTGTAAATTATTTGTGATGCACAAACGCATCTGACCACTGTCGCTACGGGGCGGCCCGGCACAACACTCATACATTCATACATCCTAACAAACAGCATGGTTGGGAACAGGCTGCAGGCAGTGTGCTGGACAGCTGGGGTAAATGTTGACTGTGACGAGTGAGAGGGAAAGTCTAGGGAAGTTTTAGAGTGCTTGATAGGGTTAGTACATGTACAAATGTACGGCGGGACGTTAACCGCTGTGGATTAAGACAGTAAAAAAACTATTTTTGTGGCAGAGCAGTTCAGTGTTGTAAGAAGAAACAGAGTAGGCTGAGACCGGAAATGATGCAATACGCTTACCGTAGTACGTCAGACAGAGAAGGACCATCCTCGTCAGACCTAAGGCTAACGTGAGGAAGTCCATCTGCTATAATTATAGCTTACCTCTGTATTTGCATAACCCCAGACAGTTTTGTAATTAGTTGAACTAAATTCTCAACAAAAATGTCAAAAAATACACACAACTTAATAATTGAATTATTTATGATCATTTACTTATTGACATGCTTTTAATGAATACTTCTCTTAAGTGAATCCAAAGACCAAAAAAAGAGAGTCATCTCATGTATCAAAGTAGCGTACGCCAGCAAATGTGGCGTACGCCAGGATCCATGTTCACGTTTTGATTTATCAATGTTGAACGGAGCATGGAAACTGGCGCAGCTCCACACCAACTTCATAGCTGCCGTATGCCAGGTTCTGATGCTTTGGTCCTTTGGCAACACTTAGAGGGGATGTTGGGGAAACTGTCACTAGTTTGTAAACAGCTGTGCGCGGAGCTCTGCGTGGTCAGCTCCCGGCCTTGGAGGGTCACAGGAGCAGCCGAGTGCTGCCAGAGCCACACAAGTGCTGACCACGGCCGGACACCGACCGATCGGGAGTGAGCCAGTCGACCCTGAGCCGGGCCATGGCACCTGTGTTAGACTGGATCCTCCACACATCAGCCAGGCATATTAAAATTGGTATACAATGCAGTTAAACAGGTCAGCATTAATGCGTAATTTGCAGCGATAGCGGGATTCCCTGATGTAATCAGAGCGATCAACTGCATTCATGTTGCAATAAAAGCACCTTCACAGCATGCAGATTATTTGTGATACGCAAATGAATGTGACCAACATCACTGCAAGGTGATCTGGCTCAACAGGTGATTCATACTGGTCATCAGTCTTCTCCCTGACTCATGGTTTGCATGTGTGCGTCCCAGATTATCATCTACACACGTGCATAATGTCACAAATAGCTTCATCAGCATCTCTCCTGAATTGTAATCCTGTTTCTCATCTAGTTCAGCACATGTGGTGTCTAATCCTGTGTTTTTAACTCAGGTGATCATGGTTACGCTCTGAAGTTTCTCATCTTCCTCCTCTCGTAATGAGGACAGCCCCAACACGGAGCATATTTAAATGAATATGCATATGTATTTATGGGTGTGGTGAGGGAGGAGTCTGCAATGCCGACATGTGCGCTCAATTCCACGCTGATTGGGATGTATCAAGGGAAGCTGCATGGATTCTGGTGTTCGCACTGTTTGATAAATCTCAATTTTTTAATTTTTTGACAGCGTACGCCACTTTCTGGATTACAGCGTACGCCAGCTCTCAGTATGAATGCCACGCACGTATTGATACATGAGGCCCCTGGACTTGTTTAAAGTATTTTGAAGATGTTTCACCTTTCATCTAAGACGCTTCTTCAGTTGACTGGCTGGTAGAGTCCAGATATTTTGCATATCTTGAAAAATTCTGGACTTCCCATATATTTCAGAGTTTATATTGATGCATGTGAAAAGAAGCCTTCCTCATGATTGTGCTGCTAAAGTCAGCAGTGATTTCCTTGACATGAGTCTTCTTCGTGACGGCACGGTGGTGTAGTGGTTAGCGCTGTCGCCTCACAGTAAGTAGGTCCCGGGTTCCCGGCCCAGGGCCTTTCTGTGTGGAGTGTGCATGTTCTCCTCATGTCTGCGTGGGTTCTCTCTGGCACTCCAGCTTCCTCCCAACATCCAAAAACATGCATGGGGATTAGGTTAATTGGTTAATTTAAATTGACCGTAGGTGTGAATGTGAGTGTGAGTGGTTGTCTGTCTCTATGTGTCCTGTGATGAACTGGAGACATGTCCAGGGCGTACCCTGCCTTTCACCCTAAGACAGCTGGGATAGCCTCCAGCCTCCCCACGACCCTATGTGAGGATAACTGGTAGAAAATGGATGGATGGATGGTTGGAGTCTTCTTTGCATGGTGCACAAGGACAAGGGCAGTGGAAAGTAATTTGTATGACAGTGGGTTGGCTGTGGTTCAAACATTTGCTTCTAAAGATCTATTTTTATTTTTTGGGGGGAATTTATTTGACAAAATCTGAGACCAAGAACAGACATTTAATCTTGAAAAACAAGTTATAATAATAACAATAGAATAATAATAGATAATAATCGATGCACAGTATGTTAACAAAACACATTAATGGTTATTCAGATACACTATATCAAAAAGAGCATATAGTAACAGGAAGGATGAATAGGAGGAATAAAAATCTCACTCCAAATCACTAAATCCATTGAATTCTTCATCCTTGGTGTCACTTCGGAACAACCCCGCCAACTTCGGAGGAAGATTAAGTGTTTTCTTCCTCTTCTACGTGGCTGTCGTCAGACTTAGAATGAGTTCCAGTTCCAATTATTCTGGCCTTTCTGAAACCCGACAGATAGTTTTGTTTGTTACTGAAGTTCATGCTTTGTCGAGCCACCCGATTTCTTCAAGGAAAGTTGAATGGCGCATCTTCCCAGGTGTCATGAAGCTGTGCTCTCTATCTATCATCCACTCCTCCCACAAGTGACACAAGACTGCCTTAAAGCTCCGGTTCACCGAGATGTCAAGTGGCCGGAGTATTTTGGTTAAGCCTCCAGGGATTATGGCAGGGATGGAGTTGATAACTTTTAATTTATCTTTGAACTGTGGCGGCATGTGCGCTTGCATACTGTCCATCACGAGCAGGGCTTTGCGTGTTTTAAAGAAGCCATCAGGAAGATTGGTGTAGCACTTTGTAAGCCAAAAGTTCATTATTTCCTGATCCATCCACCCTTTCTCATTCACGGCCATGACAACGGAGGGGGGTAGCTGTATTTTTGGCATGGTTTTCTGTTTGAAAATCACCATTAGTGGCAATTTGATCCATCTCCACAACATGCCAGTACCACTGTGAAGTGTGATTCATGACCAGTTTTCACTATATTCACACTTTTTTGACCTTTCTCTGCGACACTTCGGCCCATGGGGATGTCCAACGTGAGTGGGACCTCGTCCATGTTGATAATATGATCTGGTGTCACCTTGTGCTCATTTACTTGCTTTTCATCGAACTCACAGAAACTGTCGACCTTTGCTTGAAAGTCTGCTGGCTGTTTTTGGCACACCGTTGTCAGTGCTCTGATAGAGAGGCAGTTGTGTTGCATGAAGCGGTAGCACCAAGAAGGTCCCCTGCGAAGTCATTTATATTCATCGCCTTGGCAACTACCATGGTATGGAGACATAACTGCACTATTGACAAGCCTCTCCTGGCAGCATGTTGTTCAAGCACCCATCTGTGAACTCGCTCCTTTAGCTCTGGCCATCTTGCTTTTAGTCCGCGATTAGCTTTCTTTGTTTTCTTCATTGCGTTAAGAGTAACCTCCGCTTTTCGCCAGTCCCTCACAAGTTTCTTGTCATGATCCGTCTGTCTGGTTTGGTTAAGTTCACCATCTTTGTCTTGTGCCTGCATGTTGTCTTGTCTCTTCCTGTTTTATTTTGAAAGTAACCCTGTCTCCCTCTTGTTTCAGATCACTTTGTTTCCTGCCCGTTTGCCACGTCTGTGATTGTGAAACCCTGTCCTAATTGTTTCCACCTGTGTCCCCTTACCTCGTGTATAGTCTTGTCATTTGTATGTTCATCGCGAGATAGTCATGTCCCTTTGTCTCCTATCCTGTCTCCTGTTCCAGTGTTCCAGCAATCCCTGAATCTCCAGTGCACTTTTCTTTCTAAGTTTTATAGCGTCAGCGCCCATTTTTGGTTTCTAGTTTATCTCTTTATTTCCCAGGAGATCCTCAGTGTGAGTAGACCCTGGTAGTTTCTGTTTCCTGGTAGATCCCCTGTGTAAGTTGACCCCAGTAGTTTAGCCTGTTTCCTCTAGTGTAGAGTGAGAGTTTTTTTTTGTAATTTTTGTAGCTTACTTTAGTCCCTCCTCATTGTGTATGAGTTGTAGTTGTTTCTTTTATTTGATTCGTTTCACAGCCTGGCTAGCGTAGCTAATTATCCTAGTGTGCATAGACTTACGTTGTCCTTAATTTTGATAGCCTTTTAGTTATATTCTTTATTTTCTCAGGTAATTGGTTAATGCATTTTTCCCTCTCCACTTTGGAGAGTGGTTTTGATTTTTCCCCTTTATAATTGAGAGTAGTTTAGAGCAGGGTCTCCCTGGTGTGTGTCACCGGGCTGGTGGAGACGCGACTTTCCATTCCCCTGCTGGAACACCGTGCTCTCAATCCTCTGTGTGTGCTCTGAATAAAAATCCTAAAGATCCAATAAAGATCCTGCACCCAGTACCTGTCTCCTGAGTCGTGCATTTGGGCTTTCCCCAAAATGGAGCCCTCACATTTTTCACTCCCCCCAAATTTTCTTTCTGCTGCTCAGTTACCATTTCCAGCTGCATACTTCACTATTTGCAGCTTATAATCTGCAGAATACAATTTTCCTTTGGGCGGCATTTGTGTTTAGTCATTCTCAGTTGTCATTTTCAGTGGTACAGGAGTAGCAGATAACGGTAGTTGTCACAAGCCTATGGTGCCCTCTTGCCGCTGTAGGTAGCCTAATGCTTACTCCTTGGTCACGTCAGTCAGTATGAAATAATGTCTGTAACGTGTATATCATTATATACCGGTACCCAATATTTTAATATATATAAGTTGCACCCGAGTATAAGTCGCAGGACCAGTCAAACTATGAAAAAAAAAACTGACTTACAGTCTGAAAAATATAGTACATGAAATCCCTGCCCAAAAATGAATGGGATCCTTGAGTATTGTGTTCTGCACTGGACCACATTAGCCTTGACGGAGCTTCTCAAAGCCCAAGGCCCAAAACAAAACCAGAGTTAAGGTATTGAAGGTTCTGTGGGTAGTTTTCCAAACCCCTGAAACTTCAAAAAAAAGAAGCACAAAACCACTTTGCCTCTCACAAGTGGGTACACTCAAAATAGTCATTAGTTGGGTGAACAATGGAAAGTGTATTGTTACCTAATTATAATAAACTCATTTACTAAGAAACAGATTTGTTGAGTGAAACTAATTATGCTGAAATTACAGCATTAATTAACAACAACACAATTAATTAAACAATTGTGCTGGTTCAATGAGACTTATGCATGGTTGACCATTGCAAATACTCTAGCTGAGATTCCTTTCAGTCATGTGAAAATCAATAGTAATGATTCAATAAAAGTCAATTCTGACATCAATATTTACAATTTAAATGTGTCATTCTAATTTGGGACAGTTGATGTCAATTTGTGAAAAAAAAAAAAAAAATACCTAAAAACAAACAATTCCTTGAGATGGAACTTTATTGCCACGATCTGGCTCTATAAAAAAAAAAAACGAAAAATTCAAAGAATCAAAATTCTTTTTTTTTTTTCAGAAATAAACAGTGCACTATTATAATGTCCAGCATTTATACAAAAATAAAATAATTGAAAGTGCATTATTTTGCAATAAATGATAAACAAAGTAGCCTACTATTTCATTTCAGGAGCCAATTTAAAAAAAAAAAAAAAATTTTACTCCATTATCTGCAACTGGTGGGAGAGGATCCAAACTTTTATTTTTTAGTACAAAATTATCTTCTAATGTGCTCTTAATTTAGTTCCCTCTCTCGCTCCCCAACATGACTCTGCATGGGACATTTTTGAAGACCCCTAACACAGTTACCCAACAAAATATTAACAAATAGCATCTGCAGTTTCTTAGACAACCTCTGTCCAGCAAGCCCCATGAGAAGTTTCTGCAGAGCTTCCAATTGTATTTCAACTCTGGAGGATAGCTGAGATATAGTGCATAAACTATAGTGAACAGCTGAGCACGTGTTTTTAACTGTGTGCCGGAACTTACGGACGTAAAGTTTTTAAAACTCCCGGCTCACACACTACTGCTGTTTGAAGTTACATGTTACACTTAGATTAATGTAGCAGCCACCTAATTTGGCTTTTGAGGTACTCATTGATCTAAGAATAAGAAGCATCCTCTCTGATGCTTTTGGTGAAAACCTTTAAAGTACAAGAACATCCTTTTGGACTTTATGATGATGTTATAAGATCACGGTGTTCCGGCAGGGAAATGGAAAGATGCATGCGTCACCGGGCGGAGTGGAGACGTGCGCCAGGGAGACCCTGCTCTGAACTGCTCTCAACTATTTAAAAAAAACACTCACCTAAAAGCTAAAAGGGGAAAACTAAAGATGCCAGTGTGTCAGGCACACTAGGATATTAAGCTAATCTAGACCAGCTGTGGAACGAATCAAAAAAAAGAAACACCTACAACTCATGCACAATGAGGAGGGACTGAATAAACAACAAAAGTTACAAAACAAAACTCTCAGTCTACACTAGAGGAGGGAGACTAAACTGCTAGGGTCAACACACACTGAGGATCAATTGAGAAATACAGCAACTAAACTAGAAACCAAAAACGGACCCTATGGCTATTAAACTTACAAACAGAAGGCACTGGAGAAATAGGACCACTGGACCTCAGGAGGCAGTTCCCAAGACAGACAAAGAGACAATCTCACCACAAACAAACAAGTGACAGGACTATTTATACATGGGGTAAGGGACAGGTGGAAACAATTAGGGCGGGGTTTCACAATCACAGATGCGGGAAAACACAGGGGCAGGAAACAAAGAGATCTGAAACGAGAGGGAGACAGGGTTACTTTCAAAATAAAACAGGAAGAGACAAGACAACATGCAGGCACAAGACAAAAATGGTGAACTTAACCAAACCAGACAGTCAGAGCATAACACTGGCAATAGTTTATACCCCCTCAGGTGAAGAACCTATTTTCGATTGTCAGTCATTTTGTCAAAAAAAAGTGTCATTAAAGCGAGAAGGTTCTGGGTTCGATTCCTGACCCGGGGCCTTTCTGTGTGGAGGTTGTATGTTCTCCCCGTGTCTGTGTGGGTTCTCTCCAGGTACGCCGGCAAAACAAACTATGGTTAACAATTAATGTGAACTGAACAAATTCACAAAAAAGGTTTCAAGCAAGCCAATTCTCAGAGCATTTAATTCCAATGTCTGAGTAACAGTGAAGTAAATTTTATTTATATATTCCAATATCAAAATTACAAATTAGCCTCAAAGAGCTCACATTACTTCATGACAAAATAAAATTAGTCCATCTTAGCCAAGGACAGTTCTCTCATATCTGCTGTTCTTTCTTTTACTTTTACAGAGAATGCAGCACAGTGCAGCTGCATGAACAGACAGACCATGGATGGTGCGTTCATGGACCTCATCACAGACTCATCATCTCAGGTTTCTTCCTTCCTGACCTCCACAAGAGAAATGGGAGAGATAGAACACAGTGATATGACAGTAGTCATGTCATTAATCCTTGAATGCACTGCTGGCATGGCCCTTTCCCTCGGCCAGCCTTCCATAAAGTCCTGAGAGGGCCAATGGCCAAGGCAGAGTATCACATCCAGCTTTCTAGCTGCTACGTTACAGCTGTTGGCTTGCCTACTCACACGCTTTTACGAGGAGTGGTGATGCCACTGTGTGTTTACAGCATGGATTGACAGGAAGTTGAAATATGTATATTATCTCCATTTGGATTGTAAGTAGAATCTGTCATCCCCATTCAAGACAGACAGAGGGGCCTTTACTCCACATACTTCTGGGTTCCCAAGACAAGGGGAGATTTCAAATCCATTTTAGATCTTCATGACATAAACTGATATATTGCTCTCATGTTCTGACCATTTAACAGATACTGGAACTTGTTCAGCCGGGAGACTGCTTTACCACCATCAATGCATACGTTCATGTTGAGGTCCAACAGTGGAGATTTTGTTTGGCCACACATCGAACAACACTACAGCTGGCATGACAGTGTTTCTTTTATCTCGATGACTTCATTGTCATGGTTGAGTTGAGAACATTCTACATTACCCAGTCCCTCAAAATGAAACATTTGGTTTGTTAACTGCAGCATCTTTAAAGTTTCCAATGACTTCATTATCTTAAAACCACTGTTGTAATTATACCACTTTGTTTTTAGCATCACACAGTCAAAATACCCTGAGAGAAAAATCCTGCTGCAAAAAAAGACATCATGCCTGACTTGCCTCTCAGTGAAGAGTACTATACTTAAACCATTTAGAGCTAATTATCAGCAAACCTTTCCATTATCTACTGACCTGTGCCTACAAGGATGTGATTATTTATTTATTTCAGCACTCATATTGAGCACATTGTAATCAGTTTAATTAGACCAAATACACTCTCTCCATTTTCTCTCTGGGGCTTGGCGCACAGATCTGGACCCAGAAGGGCATTGGAGTAACCCACAGAAGTCTATTATTCTTGCACTGGAATAAATGGTGTTTAAGATTATGTTGGATAAAGAGTAGACTAATGTTCCATGCATGCAGCAGCCAGGGTATTTTTTACTGAATGCTAATATATGCAGTGCTTGGCATTTAGCCATACTTGCTTTTAAATGTAACGCAAAGCTATGTTTTATGCAAAGGAACCATTTATCTGGTGAGAGGCTCCCTGAGAGAGAGGCAGACTTCATATCAGGCAAGAAAAATAACTTATCATTGTAGTTTTACTCTATAATCTCACTAGTCTAAGAAAGCCCTATGACACGAAGCAGGCAGTTGTTTTTCTGCCTCCTCTGTTCCTCAAGATTAGGTCTGAGCCTCGATAAAGGAGACTCACTGAACTGAGAGGCCAAAGAGTTTTAGCATTGGCTAAAGCTTGAATAAAAGTTAAGCAAAGAACATAATGACACTGAATAGGACAAGATGAGATTATGACAGAATTACTGTGTGTAAAGCATAAATCCCAGAGGTTCATTTTTTGCTGGAAAAATACATTCCATGCTTTGAATTTTGGCTGAATATCCAGAAAATTAATGATAAAGAAAATATGAGAAACAACATGGATTTGACTTGGATTAGTGATAGGGTATTTGAATTATATGGTGATGACTATTGTACCTCACACATTGCACTCTATTGGACTCTATGGGTAATAGTCTCCTTTGATCATAAACATGCATATGTCCACTTACATTAACATAATTGTCAATTCAATTCCTGCCTCCTTAAATACATTCAGACCACACAGTGTCCACCACTTTTGATTTTCACACAGACTGCTTATTCCCATTAGTCAATGCTTCCAGAAGCATTTCACAGAGAGGAGCCAGATGAGGTGGCTCAGGCATCTGGTCAGGATGCCCCCAGGACGCCTCCCTGGGGAGGTGTACCGGGCACGTCCTACTGGTACAAGACCCCGGGGATGACCCAGGACACACTGGAGAGACTTTGTCTCCCAGCTGGCCTGGGAACACCTCGGGGTCCCTCCGGAAGAGCTGGACGAAGTGGCCGGGGAGAGGGAAGTCTGGACTCCCTGCTTAAACTGCTGCCTCTGCGACCTGACCCCAGATAAGAGGCAGAAAATAGATGGATGGATGGATGGAGTTTAGAGCATTTGGGGAAGACTGTATGCTCCCATTACACCATGCATATATTAGCATAACTTCTTCCCCATTTCTTTCCCATGTACCTGTAATAATATTCAGAATTGAATTTAAAGTCATTTTTGTCACTCAGGAACTCAAATAAGGAGCAGGGCCTCGTCCAGTCTCTTTGGCTCTGCATATTTCTGCAGTGTCACAGCCTTCACACCAAGGTGAGTATAAATATTTGTATGCAGTGTGTCTGTGTCCATGGAAACAGGTAAGTACCGCTTGAAACAGAGATATTTATTTAGTAGTATTTAGTAGTAGTATTTATTGAGATAGTTATTTTCTCAAAAAAATCATGTCTTTGACATAGCTGTGATGTTTTTGTGACAGGGAATTCAAATAGGTATTCTGCTATCCTATATGATTCACTGCCACAGTCTGAAACAATGGGATAGCCTGGAGGAATCTTGTGCCATTCCATCCATGTCTCTGGGTTCTTGTGAATCTTAGGTAGGAGGTAGAATCGTCTCAGGCAAGGTGGATTTTCTCCATAACGGCAAAGTATCTGCAATTAGGTGATGTATTTTCCCAATACAAAACTATTTTTGATCCATTGCCAGCTGGCTTTATCACTCTGTCTTGTTGTTTCTTCAGTTTCTGTAGTGCTTCCCTGTGTTAAGAGGTCAGATTATCTGTTATTGTGTTTCTGTTCCTTAATTTGTTAAGTACTGAGTGCAATGCTGATCAGAATCAGAATCATCCACTGGTTCTCACCTAGTGGGTTGGACGAATGGTTCCTGTATTCAATTTTCTTCATACTCAAAATGATGGAGTAATTTTAGGTGCCTGTTATATTTATACAGGTCGCACCGCAGATCACTGTTGTCCTATTTCAGGGGTGTGGGAAGAAAACAGAGGCCCTTTTCCATAAGATTCTGTTCTGCATTCATTTTAACGTGTATCTGTGATAGATTCAAAATACTGGAGGAAGCCAGGGTGACAATTGGCATTCCCCCTTCAACAAGTTTAACTGGATCATTCGTGATTGAAACACATTGATGGCCGTTTTTGCTGTCCAGTGCACTGTGTCATGTTCATGAACCTTGAAAAGATGGCCTTCCACCAGTGTCAGGGTTGAAAAATGGTCCAACAGAAAGATGTTTGTTTGCTGTATGAGGTCCTGGAGGTCCTAAGACAAATATTCAGCCTACCAGTCCCACATGGATCTTTTCCAAGACTTCCTTTATATGATGAATTTGAGCTCCCGGGAAACTATCCACCTGTACTATAGGATAGTGATGATAAAGACAGAATTCTTGCAAGGTTTGAGTCTCCTATTACAAGTATTGTTTTTTTGATGGTCAAGGACCACACCTTTGCTTGAACCTGTTGGGATCCCCCCAGATTTAGAAGGTTCCCCGTTTTCCCCACTGGTCCCTGCCTCCACCTGCTGGACACACGACACCAACACACTACAGGTAAGAAAACCTTTGTTTTTTTTTCAGGCTTGTTGGGTTAGCGGTGGAGTGAAGGGAGGCAGGTGACAGCAGGTTAGGGTTGGGTACCAGTATTGGTGGGTTAGGGTTATATACAGGTGTTTGCTGATTAAGATTAGATACAGGTTTTTGCAAAGAAAAAAAAAAATAAATTGGGTGTGCACACTGGCAACCAAATCCAAAGATATTTCCTTGTTGTTCCACTCAGCTAAGGAGAATAGTGGACTTGCCCAAAACTAAGCAGCCGTTTTGTCTTTGCCCCAAACAGAGATGATGGCCCAATCTCACACCGCCCCCTACATACTACCCCTTCACCACCGAGTGTCACTCCAAATGAAGTCACACTTGCAGCTGTGGAGGGCACTTTAATTGAAGGAGGAGAGTATAAATAAGATGTGTGTGTTGTCTTGTGCTCCACCTCTCCTTGATTCCATTTAGACAAAACAAATTTGTGTTGAAATAATAACTCAGATTCTCACACTATTACTGTTTTTCTCTATTAGTTTGGCTCATTTCTTGAGACAGAAATTACATTCTCAAAGTATATTCAAACAAATTGACAATTCTTCACAAAAAAATAGAATTTGTCGTTTATTTCGTCAAATTGCAAATATCTTAGAATATGTCTCAATATCTCAGTACATCTTTGCAAATGATTAAGTACGGGTAGCCTACAGTCAATTTCCAAGTGAATAGATCTCAGTCTAATAGTTGTTTTCCCCAAATCATGTCAGCATCATTTTATTGTATCAGTCGTCACATGCACAACATTCTGCTCAATAATCAAAATTAGTCTAGAGCATAATACCATCATTGCCATATGTGAAGCTATTGGAACATTTGGTAAATTGATTACAGTAACTGACAGTCAGGTGAAACTTGTTAGCACCTATACCCATCGTTAAACATCACAGCAGGTGTCAACTTGTTATGGGACTGGTACATATTTTAATCTTGCAGAAAAGTATTTTTTATATTTTTGTGCATGTGTGTGACCATCACCATCCCTCTCTGGAAACTAAGCTGTCATTCTTTATTTGATTTTTTTTTATTATGAGCCAGAGAGGAAAGTCCTTTTTCTTTGTGGATTGAGGGGGAAACAGATGATAGACAGGACGAGATAGGATGGGTGGGAAAGGGAACAAACAGGCAGTGTCATTAGAAATCAAGAATGTGAGAAGCTGCATTATTCCCAGCAACCAATATTCTGGAAAACAACAAAAACAATAATAATAATGATAATAATAACAATAATAATAATAATAATAATAATAATAAAGACAATAATAAATATAACAATGCTAAAATTAATAATAATTAAATAAACAGAAAAATAAAAACCGACAGAGAGTTGGGCACCAAGGGGCACAGGTGAAATGGAATGTAAAGCCTAAAGAGTGATTTAGCCCATTCCGGCAGGTCCCATCAGTACTCAACAATGGGACATGCCAGGTGTTCGTACACCCTGAGCCAACATGCATGACTGACTGACACCGAAACCCAGAGCAGCTAAGACGACTGAGCAGGGACCCGCTGGCCGAACATCCATCCCACCCGGGCAGCGGGAACACCCAGGAGGCATCGTCCAGAGAGCCGACCAGGACCACAGAGAAACATGCAAGCCCAGGGACCAAGAAGAGACACTGCCAGACACCCTACAGTGCCACGACCGAGCCCCAGGACTGGGACAAAAGGGCCCACCCGCCAAAGCACATGTGGCAGTGACGCACGATCTGATATCACCAAGTAATTAACAGTCCTGGACAACTACCACAATAGTCATGAACCACTAACCCTAACACTAAAAAATTTGACATTTGTCCAGGACTGTTAAGTACTTGGTTAGATCATCTAGCTCATCAGATCATCATTGAATGAATTTGCATATGAAGTTATGGTGAGGGAGGAGTCCGCAACGCCAACATGTGCGCTTAGTTCCACATTGATTGGGATGTATCAAAGGCTGGTGCGTGGATTCTGGCGTTCAGACTGTTTGATACATCTGGTATTGCAGCGTACGCCAGCTCAAGTATGAAATCCACACAGATATTGATACATCAGTCCCCAGGTGTGGATGACACGACGAGAGGTATGGAATGTCACGAGCCCACGGCCTCGTGTAAATCGGAATAATAGAGCAGGTGCTTGTGGTCTCCTCCCCTCTGTCAGTACCCAACCCAGTGGGTGGCTTTCGCAGTTCCTGGGGATGATAATGTGGACATAGTCAAACATATACCCAAAATCTGTTTTGGGTAGATATCTGGGGTCCAGCTGCCAATAACCATCGGAAAAGAAAAGAATGGAAGACCAGCAAGCATTGCTTAAGCTTTCGAGAGCACTGTATGCATAAGTAAGGGGAAAGCATGTTTTTGAGTCATATTGTTCAGTTATCATCTCTGTATCCATCTAGTGTGCCATTTGTAGCATCCTTAGTTAGACTTAACCAGATCTTATGTTACCCTACTATCCACTAAGCAAAGTCCACCTACATTTGTCGCAATATATCCTGAACGCAGTTGTAACAGTGTGCTCGGAGTAGGCAGCTGGCTTGCTATACTTGCCCCTCTGGTTGCCGTCTAAGTATGGGCACTGAATGGTAAATAGTCTGTACTTGCATTGTGTCTTTTCTGGTTAATCTGACCACTCAAATTACTTTTACAATATATTCATCCATTCACACACTAATGAAGTGTGGACTGTGTGCTGAGGACAAACTACACAGTTGTGGTAAAAAGTTTACATCCACTTGTAAAGAACATAATATCATGGCTCTCTTGAGTTTCCAGTTATTTCTACAACTCTGATTTTTCTCTGATAGAGTGATTGGAACAGATACTTCTTTGTCACAAAAGAGACAATCATGTTTAGAGAGCAAGATGCATGGATTCTGGACAAAAGTGGTGATTTTGGTGAAAGTGCCCTCTACATCTGATAAAACAAGTCAAATCACATCAAGTAAATATGAAAAAATATGAGAATATGAAAAAGTGTGACTTATAGTCCAAAAAATATGGTAGTTATGTAAATGCTTACACAGGTGATTCACAGGTGAATAAATAAATGCATTTTCTCTGGACAAACACTAAACCCAAAACATTAAACCCAATGAAGTTTAAATCTGTCAGTGAACAGAGGTCATTGTTTTCAACAGCTATTATTTTCCCCCACCTGTCCATCACCTCAGAAGCTAAACATTAATGGTAGCAGAATAAATTACATTATGCTTTGAGATACTGTACTATCAACTCTTAAGTCTCTACGATTTTAATTTAGTTTGTGTTGACACAGATAGCGATCTGCTATCACTTGTCTCTTATCGAAGTGATGAAATGGAATTCCGGTGTTGGATATATAGGTGAATCTCCAGGAACCAATCTGTCATAGACTGGAGATACCTTATCTGTCATCAGCTGGGACGTTATTCGTGTTCAACTGCTCTCAGCCATGCACAAATCCTCCTGCATAATCATCGTCATGTGCCGTCTTGATTTGTGTTGTTGATAGTATGCAGCAGCAATTTTCACAAGCAGAATATATAACATGGGTGTGCACACACTCAGACTAAAACATAGTGAATTATAATGTAGGACATCCAGCTTGAGTAATACATCAGTCACATGCCAAAACACTTCATGGTGGTTTAAAATACTGAGATGGGATTTTAAAACTCATGGTGACAGGGATTAATTTTTTACTCTTATCTGTCTGAAGCAAAGGAGGAAATCAGGTAATGTTATTATAGAAGCAAACCCAAGTCCACAGAGGGACACGGTCAGGGTGGATGGATGGGTCAGTAAAACAGTTGGCATTGCTGTTTGTTTTCTGTTTCTTAGTGACACTCACTGTTGGCTTTTCTTTTAATCTTGACCACAGTTGTTCCATAACAATGACGAAGTTATTAACTAACCCAGAAAACGATCAACACTAGATGGTGACACATCAGCCACCATTGTTCAGTCTCCTATGACTCTCTAGCAAACAAGCTGAATGATCTCAAGCCTAAGATGAAGTAACATGTATCTATGTGCATTATGGAAACATGGCTGATCACTTCTCTACCAGACCACACTGTCCAACCAGCCAAATCCCTTTTGGTTAAGTGTGAACAGCCATCCATCCATTATCTAACGCTTATCCTCATAGGGTCGCGGGGGGCTGGAGCCTATCCCAGCTGTCTTAGGGCGGAAGGCGGGGTACACCCTGGACAAGTCGCCACCTCATCGCAGGGCACAACCATTCACACTCACATTCACATTCGGACAATTTAAATTAGCCAATTAACCTAATCCCCATGCATGTTTTTGGATGGTGGGAGGAAGCCGGAGTACCCGGAGAGAACCCATGCAGACACGAGGAGAACATGCAAATTCCACACAGAAAGGTCCCGGGCCCCGGATTCGGACCTGGTACCTTCTAACCTGCTCTACACTACCGTGCCACCCCTATGAACAGCCAACTCAAGTTAAATCAATGATGAACTTGGCACGAGTGACTTCAGACTGCCCTCTGCACTACAGAGAGCATCTTGACAGCTGCCACCACTGCCTGTTTTGGGAACAGCATCAACATGGATTGATCTGGCCCTGCAGAGTGGTGTGGTCAGTTTTAATGTGATAAAACTAATTAATGTTCATGGTCTTTCATCTTTTCATTTCTGTGACACTTAAAGATATACATTAATGCGTCACTGTGAACAGGGTGAATCACAGGGCCCTGGACTTCCTGTCCTGTCCTGTGTCCCTTACTTATGATAAACTCCAGAGTGCCACCTTGGCCACCATCGTGGCCATGTTTCTGTTTATTTAAATATTGGCAACAGTCATGGAGATTCAAGGTGAGAGCAAGGCGAGTTTCGCAAAGTGGAAATAAGCTCATTATTTCACTTTGGTTGAGCATAAAGACAAAAACATTTTAGCTGTGTCTTTTTGGCTCAAAGGTCCTATCTACTGTGACAACAACAACTCCAATCTATTGAAGTACCTCCAGAAGCTACATGCCTCGACAAAGCATGAGGAGGTCTTCAAAATTTTCTCCCCACTGTCTCACAACGTCCCGAGTCGAGGTCAGCAGCGCCCCATCCCCACTATACACAGTGTTGGTGGTGCACTGCTTCCCCCTCCTGAGATGCCAGACGGTGGACCAGAATTTCCTCGAAGCTGTCCGGAAATCATTTTCCATGGTCTCACCGAACTCCTCCCTCACGTGAGTTTTTGCCTCAGCAACCACCGTAGCCACATTGCGTTTGGCCTGCCGGTACCTATCAGCTGCCTCCAGAGTTCCACAGGCCAAAAAGGCCGATAAGACTCTTTCTTCAGCTCGATGGCATCCTTCACCACCGGTGGCCACCAACGGATTCGGGGCTTGCCACCCGCCCACTGTCGGAGCCAGCACACCACCAGGTGGTGATTGGGCGACAGCTCCGCCCCTCTCTTCACCCGAGTGTTCAGCACATACGGCCGCAAGTCCGGTGACACGACCACAAAGTCGATCATCGAACAGCGGCCTAGGGTGTCCTGGTGCCAAGTGCACATATGGACACCCTTATGCTTGAACATGGTGTCCGTGATGAGCACAACAGTCCCCCAGTAGAATGAGGGAGTCCCCGTAGGGAACAACCCACCCTCCAGGGATCCAAAAAATGTGGGTACTCTGAACTGCTGCATAAGCACAAAAAACAGTCAGGACCCCGCCCAAAGGTGGAGGGAGGCTACCCTCTCATCCACTGGGGTAAACCCCAATGTACACGCCCTGAGCCGGGGGGCAATAAGTATGCCCACACCTGTCTGGGGCCTCCCAACGGGGGCAACTCCAGAATGGAATAGAGTCCAACCCCTCTCAAGAGGACTGGTACCGAAGCCCAAGCTGTGCAGCGAGGTGAGTCCGACTATTTTGAGTCAAAATTTCTCAACCTTGCACATCAGCTCGGGCTCTTTCCCTACAAGAGAGGTGATATTCCACGTCCCTAGAGGATGGCCAAGGTCCCTGCCTTTGGCTGCCACCCAGCTCACATCGCACCTGACCCCCTTGGCCTCTCCTATGGGTGGTGAGCCCATTGGAAGGGGGTCTCACGTTGCCTCTTTGAGCTGTGCCTGGCCAGGCCCCTTGGGTACAGGCCTGGCCACCAGGCACTTGCCAACGGGCCCCACCTCCAGGCCTGTCTCCAGAGGGGGGCCCTGCTAAACCGTGTCTGGGTGAGGGAAAACGTGCTCCAAATTTCTTTTTCTTCATAAGGGGTCCATTGAGACATGCTTTGTCTGGTCCCTCACCTCGGACCTGTCTGCCTTAGGTGACCCTACCAGAGGCATAAAACCCCCGACAACATAGCTCCTAGAGTCATATGGACACACAAAACCCTCCACCACAATAAGGGGAAGGGGGGGTTTGTTTTTTTTTTTTGTTTTTTTTTTGATCAAGGTCTTTTTTTTATTAACATATTAGGAGAAAGATGACTATATACATGTTCATTTTACAAATTTTTCTTTTTTTCTCCCTCCACCCCTCTCCCCACCCTACAACACCAACATCCGAACACAGCGGCCAGACACAAGAAAGGAAAAGCAGAAAATAAATAAAGACAAATAAAATAAAATAAAAATAAGTAATTAAATAGAAATATGAATACATATATAAGTAAATCACATAAGGCAAATGATTAAGTCAAAGTTGATACCTAGATACATACTGAACATGTACATACATACGTACTATAATTCTATATCATCTGCATTCACATTTTGTAAGTAGTTCAGGAAAGGCTGCCAGGCAACATAAAATTTCTGAATAGACCCTTTTATAGTATAGCAAATTTTTTCCAGTTGAATATAATATGTAACCTCTCTTACCCAGTGTGCATATACAGGTGGTGATGCATCTTTCCATTTTTGTAATATCATTCTTCTCGCCAAAAAGGTACAGAAAGCTATCATATTGGTTTGTAGCTTAGTCAAGCTGACATTTCTTGGAGTCACTCCAAACAGAGCAATAAATGGGCATAGTTCCAGGGAGGTATTACAGACCTTCAATTAGGTATTAAAGATGGATTCCCAAAAACTGTTCAATTTTGGACAAGTCCAAAACATGTGTATTAAGGTTGCAGGCTCCCGTCGACACCGGTCACATGTGGGGTCAAGATCTGCTTTAACCTTGCATAATCTTGCTTTGGACCAGTGAAGACGGTGTATGATTTTAAACTGAATTACTGAGTGTTTAAGGCATATAGAGGTGGAACAGATTCGACCAATTATTTTCTCCCAATATTCTTCTGAGATTTGTTCACCCAGATCTTCCTCCCATTTATTCTTGAGTGACTCTAGCGTTGCCAGTCTTTGTGTATGCAACATCCTGTATATTAAACTCACAGCACCTTTCGTATGTGGTTTACAATTAAGAATCTCATCTGAAAGGGATGGTGAGGGACATGATGGAAAGAGATCAACATTACAGGCAATGAAGTTTCTAAGTTGCAGATATCTGTAGAAGTGAGCTCTAGGAATATTAAATTTCTGTACCAATCGTTCAAAAGAACTAAACACATTGTCACAAAAAAGGTCATACATTGACATTATTCCATATTTTGACCACATGCTAAATGCCCCATCCGTAATAGATGGAGCAAACATACAATGTCTTTGAGGTGGTGCAACAAGTGATAGTTCTGTAAGTGCAAAATGGCGTCTAAACTGGTACCATATTTTTAGTGAATGTATCACAAGTGGATTCAGGGAGAAACTGGAAATAGGTTGCAACAGCGGTAATTTGGCACAGAGCAGAGAAATCAAAGATGTCAGACCAGTAGATGAATTTTCCATGTTTACCCATGACAGCATGATATCATCTCTTTCTGTCCAAAATAGAATTGCCTTTATATTAGCAGCCCAGTAGTAAAATAAGGGGTTTGTTTTTTTAATCAAGTTGAAATGATTATGGTTGGTTTTATAGGCAGTGGACAAGTGTACAGTGATGTATATTAAATATAAGTATGTTAAATGTGGTGGTTTGTGTTTTTTGTGCTTTTATTTTGGTGGTTTATTTCCTGGAGTTGTGCTGTCTTGTTTTCTCTTGTGTGGTTTTGTTCCCGGTGGCTCCCTTCCCCCCACGGCGCTGAGGAGTAATTGTACACACCTGCATCAGATTGGATCGTCAGACCGTCTACTTAAGACCTGCAGTGACACTCCTCAGCGCCAGAGTATCCAGTTATCCTCTGTGGTAGCAGCTTGGCCTTTTTCTCTGTGTACTGCAAGATTTTACCTCGTGATTTCTTGTGAACATTTTTACTCACCCGTGTCTCTTTTCTCTTCTTTTCCAGTGCCTCCCGTTGCCCTCACAGCCCAGCACTCACCCTCGTGTCTTCCCCTCACTTGTGGACCTGTTTTTTTTTAAACTATCACCTGCTTTTTGTGAAAATAAACCTTTGTACTCACCTGTACGGCTTCCGCTCCTGGGTCCTCCTTTCCTCGCACGCCACATTAAAATTAGAAATAAACCTTTCAAACAAACTTGCATATGTGCAAAAGATTCCTTGATCATAACCTGGATTCTTTTTATTCATGAAAATGTTCTTGATTTTCAACAAAATGAGCACTTTTCTGAGTGGGACATGGTTTTGCCAAAGTTTCAACAATCACTGCTTTAACATAATATTAAAGGAAGTTCTATTCTCTGATACCACTACTAGGGTTGGGCGATATGGCCTAAAATTTACATTGCGGTATAATTTGAACCATAGACAGTAGACGGCATATATCCCAGTCTACTTTGGTATGTAAATTACATCATAACAGTTTCTTAATGGTTACCATAGCCCATGGTAAAAGCATTCAAGCAGGAAGTTGTTTTTTTAAACTATTAAATAACGCAGAAGTCAAGAATAGTACTTAAAGAAAGTGTTTCGTGCAAAACTGTAATTGTAGAAAACATAAAACAAGTAACTTCACACTATTAACACAGTCGTACTGCCTTCAGTATTAGCTCTAAACAAAGTCTGCTAGCTTAATGCTAACACATAATGGAAAACGCCATAGACGGGCTAACCGAAATTAGCATCGTGACCAAGATCATTTTAACTTGTTAAACAAATATATTCTAAACAAACAGTGCAGCAGCACACAGAGTAGAACATACAAGAACCAACAATAATTACGGGAATATATTCTCGCTAATTCTGTAGAGCAATGAAACCTTTGAGAGTTTAGCTGCAGGCAATTTTAGCAGACTGATTAAACAGTTATCATAAATTCAGCCAGTTGAAAAAAATCTTATTTATTTAATTATTTTACTGGAATTCTGGAAAAATAGACACTTATATATTAGTTTAATATTATTATTTATTATTTAACTAAGGGCAAATTATTAATTATTCAATGATGATGACATTTCAAGTAAAAAGTATCGGTATCAATATTGGTATCTGCGATACTAGCTGATAGCGATAACTTCCTGACACACCTGGATTAATCAGGAAATAAAGGAGCTGGCTGAAGTTCAGGAAGTAGTGCAGCTGTGCATAAAGCCAATTGTAGTTTGTAAGTGGTTGACAAGTGGTGGTTTTAGCTTTATTGTAGGCCTACACCTGTCTGAAAATGTAAAGGATACTGGTTGGGGTGGTGGTACTGCTTGCGGCGGGTGCCCTTATTTACAAATCCAAAACTTGACAGGTACATTCTTTATGATAAGGGTTGCTGCCATTCAACCAGTTATATTGCAATGTATGTTTCTGTATGGTGTTTCAAATTTGTGCTTCATGTCCCCTTTTAACTTTGAGCACCTGCCCCTCCAAAGGTTTCTGCACGGCCCTGCCGTGGATCCCTGCCCTCCGGCCCAGAGCTCCGGTCATTTTTCCCCAGACCTCCACAGCCCTCCACTGTTACCCCGGTGGGCCTCCCCCGGGCATGGGGCGCTCCCAGGCAGCCACTCTCACCATGGATCCCCGGCCCGGAGCTCCGGTCATTTTATGGGCCTTTATGCTTTTTGGCGATGAGGATTCCTTCTCCTTCGGTGTGGCATATGTATGGTCTTGCACTATGACCAAAAGTGCAGTGTAGGTTTTAGTTCAGTGCCGGGTGAAACACATCAAACGTGAAGACATGGAAGCCTCCATATGAGTGACCCGTGTTATGTTAAGACAGATGGCTGATTGTCAAATCCCAGAAGCCCCAATATTACTCACAGGCTGTGTGAGAGCTCCCCCCTATGCCAGCCGAAAAAAACAAACAAACAAAAAAACACTGAACTTATCATATGGTTGATATGGTTAGACACTTGGGAAATTGATTATTTCATTTATTTCATTTGTTTAACTTTATTCAGCAAAAGTGAAAATTTCTGGGTGCGCTTGATCTAAACTCCCAATGAGATGCAGAGTTCAGCCTAGCTTGGAAGGGGGGAGCTTTTACTTCCTCTTTTGTCTCTGCCATCGCAGCAGAAGAGCACGCACGAGGAGTGAAACATGAAAAAGAAAACGTGGATAAAAGTTAGCTAAACAAGCTCTATCTGTAGTCCTACTCTGTTTCAGTCCGAACCAGGAGGAGTCTGAATCCTGACGGTAGCAGCAAGTGTAAATAAGACGGCGACATGTTTCCACCTTATGGAGAGTACAGCCGAGACCAGGCCCTGAGGTCACTGGAGCATATGCGACTCGGTGACATACCATTAGCTATTGATATGCTAACTACTGCTGCTGTTGAGCACTGATGCTGTGGGGAGACTGATGTATGTAGTCCTCATTTCACTGTTACATGATAAGGGTTTATTTTAATTGTTAAAGCACCTTGTATGTGCAGTAGCACATTAAACAGTACGTTTATTAGCTGACATCACTTTATTTAATGTGAATTCAGATGAAAGGTACACGTTTTCTTTTTTAGAGTGTAAGCCTCAGAATAAAATTATGTATTTTGCTTTAGAAAAACGTGAACTGATCCTGCTAAATTTACTTGTCATGAGGCAGTATTTGTATTGTGTTAAAATATGCCAAGCATACATTCTGTTAGGATAGAATTATTCTACAGTAATTTCATTGGAGAATTTTAACATTGAACTACTAGAGAGTAATAGTCATACACATGTCTGGTAAATGTTGTACAACAAAAGGGAAACCTGAAAGAAATTTAGAATAGAGATTGTCATATAATAGATGAGGATAAAGACTATAAGCCTGTTTTTAAATGCAGCTCAGGTTTTTAAATTGGAATCAAACATTGCTGTGGACGATTCAGAAGACTTCTGGCACATTCCAGTAGATGGCGAGCCACCCACCTTGAACCCAGGAAACAGGATCTACACTTCCTCTGAAATAGCCGACAAACTGTCTGTTTGTGGTAGGATTGTGCCAGTCACCTGTGGTGTCACTCCAACCATGATGTTGATTCCTGATTTTTGAACTCAGACAGCTCAGAACCTCTCTGATTTTATTTCTTTAAAGGGCCCATTTTTTTATTTTCCATACAAATGTTATGTCTTTGTAATATTGCATAAGTTCTAACTAAAGCACAGTTAATTGAAATCTGTGGTGTTTATTGCACTTTAATCCTTGCTCATTACAAACCTAGAGAAGTGTGTACTTTCCAGGGGTGGGTTACACTAACAATGTTATTGTCACTGATCGAACACTTGAAAGTAACTGAATCCAAAAACGCAATATGGCGTTGTAAAGATGGCAAGATTTATTAATTCCAGACAAAATTACAAAGCATTTAACTGGAAACCAGTATTTTTCACATTGACCCACATTAAATGTAACACTGATCTTCAAACGTCAGCTGTAGAAGCCATTATAAAAATGTTTAGAGTGATATAATTTAAATGGCTAAAAGTATCGTTTGAACTATTTATTAAATTTGTATAGGGTATGTTCATTTTTGGTAATCCTATTTGCTTTGCACATATTTTTGGTGAGTACATTCATTTGTGTGGTGTCAGATGATATGTGGCTGGGTCACACAGATGCTGGGTGAGGATGCTCAATATTGTCCAATTCTACATTCAGCACCACACAAGCTAGCTCGTTAGCCACGCGCTGCCACTTGTTGTGTTGTGGTCAAACACCAATTTTCAGCACTAAAATCTTCGAATGACACCCTCCGCGACACTGATGTTGCTGTACACATAGATTACAGTGAAAATTACAGGTGTAAGTACTCACGTGAGATCAAGGAGACACATTTTGGAGGTGGGAACCAGCAGGTGACTCTCCATACTGGAGTACAGTACCTCAGCAGGGGAAGGGTGGAGGCATTTGCTTCCATTTCAGCTTGTCCACAACATGATGCAACAGCAACATGGGCTCATCTTGAGCTGGTTCTACAAGCCATACGACAAAATATCCAGATGTCCACAATATCCACTTCATTTCAGATGGTCCAACTTCTCAATATCGCAACAAGACCTCGTTCTACCTGGCTTCCACTGTGCCGTTTATGCATGGATATCAGTGGATCACATGGAACTTCACAGAGGGCTCACATGGAAAAGGTAAACACACACACACACACACACACACACACACCTGTGGATCTGCCCCCTGAACACACCCTTCATCATCTTTACATCATTCATCCCTCCCATCTATCTTAATGCAGCTCTTAGCCACCCCCACCCCCCAGATGAACTTTATGCACAAAATTTGTGCACTTGATCCTGCCCCCCTCCTGCACAAATAGGCTGACAAACACAATTTCACTGCATTTTTTACACAGAGTAACTGTATGTGACAGTAAAACTTCATTGTATCCTTGAAAAGGTGCACCAGACGGCATTGGTGGGGCCTTAAAAAAATGTGGCAGACAGAACAGTGTCACACGGGACCAGTATTCACGATGCAGACTCACTGTTTGACCAGCTGGAAAAAATTCATCCGTGACCTTATAACCTATGGTGTCAGAGGAGAAAATTAAGGAGAGCAGTGAATTGGTTCCTCCACATCTTAAAGCAGTTCCAAAAACAATGAAAACACCAAGTAAGTAAAAAGTTAATAAGTTACGTTAAATAAGATTATTAATAAATAAGTTGAATAAGTTGAATAAGTTAAATTTATGAATAAATAAGTTTCCTTTGTGCCTTTGCACAGTCTTCTGCACTTGTTGTTATGGCATTGTTATTTAGTCCTACTTAAACTGTTTCTCTTATTTCATGAAACAGCTGGCATCCACAACCCCTGGGGTCATCCAGACACGAGAAGTATCGTGCTTTTGTGACAGAAACTGTGCATGCTTCTCTCCAAATGGACCCTGACATTGCTCAGAGTACTTTAGAGACTGGACAGTGGGTCCTCGTCGAGTATGATGCAGAGTTGTTCCCTGGTCAGGTTACACAGGTGAATATCCTGTCAGTATTTCTTTAACAAGTGAAAAATGCTTCTGAATTTTTTGTTGGACGAGCATAGTCATCCAGTTACAGTTGCATCTCAAGAAATAGAATATTGTGGAATATTGTTCAGTTATTCAGTGTAAAATGTGAAACTCGTACATTATATAGATTAACAGAGTTTCACAATAAGTGAAATATTTCCCATTAGTCATGTTAAGTTTAATGATTATGGCTTATGGCTAAAGGAAACCCCAAATGTTTAATTAATCTATAATGTATGAGTTTGAGTGTTTTACATTAAATTACTGACATTAACAGACTTTTCAACAATATTCTAACTTTTTGAGACATTTGACATTGTGCTGGCAATCCAAGTAGGACAACACACTTAATTTTTTATTTTTTTTAGTTTTTTTTATTTATAAATAACAGATCGCTGATGGGCAATATGAAGTTGACACAAGTTGACATGAGTTCTGCTGGAGAAAACCACTTCTTTGTCCCAAGCATCAGATTTCCTGGAGAAAGGGTCTGGTACTACCATCAGGACATTTAGGACACAATTCCTGAACGTGTCACCTCCTCTGCCAGACATTTCTGTGTTTTGCCTGATATATGGGCAAAGCACAGAAGGCGTACATGAGAGAATAGTTCACTAGGGTTGTTGGCCCTTTTTGTTATGTTATAAATGAATACTGTGATAATATGTTATAACTGAACACTGTTACTGCTGTAATTTACTATTTACTACTACTATGTTATAAGTGATAATATGTTATAAATGAACACTGTTACTGCTGCAATTTACTATTTACTACTACTATGTTATAAGTGATAATATGTTATAAATGAACACTGTTACTGCTGTAATTTACTATTTACTACTACTATGTTATAAGTGATAATATGTTATAAATGAACACTGTTACTGCTGTAATTTACTATTTACTACTACTATGTTATAAGTGATAATATGTTATAAATGAATATTGTTACTGCTGTAATTTACTATTTACTACTACTACTACCACATTATAAATTACTTCTGTAATTTACTATTTATTACTACTTCCATGTTACAAATGAATACTGTCATATGTTACAAATGAGTACTCTTGTTAATGATGCAATTTGCTATTTACTACTACTACTATGATGAAATGAAATGTTTTTGATCATAAAAACATATTCTTTAAATAATGACTGTGTGTTAAATATGAATCATTGCTGACATACTGCACGAAATCTCATTTCCGAATCATCATTCTCATTACCACAACGTGTTCATTTGCGAATTATTTGATAATTTGAAAATAATTTTTTGTCTGTAATTGTGTTGACACAATTTATAGCACAACTTATTTTATCCCAATTACAAAAAATATATATTTATGTTAGTTTTCGAAAGAATATACTAAAAAAACTTGATGCAAATTATTAAGTATGTTGCAGTAATGAGACTAATTATAAATATTTTAAAATGTATAAATATAACAAGGTAATCTTTCCTGACCTCTTGGCATAAGTGCATTAATTAGCTACTTTGAAAATTACCCCCCCCAAAAAAATTAAACAATATATCTGATGTGTTTTCATGTTACGGCAATGAGATTTTTTTGGGCAATCAATATCTAAAATATATGTAATTTAATACAAAATTTCCAAACCGATGTTGACTAATAATGTTTTTAGTGAGTTCAGACATTAATCCTAAGTGCTTAACTGGAAATTAGTCCTCAAATGCCTTTTGAAAATTTTGAAGTTGGAATCGTTTTGAATCTGGATTTCGTGAGAATCACTCAGCCGCTTTCTGACAGAGCATCTCTGTCCATGCACTGTCAGACTTTTTAAACAGAACAATGATACAAAATAAGGTTGTATTCCCGCATTAAAGGGACTCAATATACTCTGGTTATCTGTCTGTATCAGCAGGGACCATGAGTCAGCAATAAAGTCATTCTAAGCCAGCGACAAAATATGCTGATACATGCCAATAAGGATCAACATCCAGGTAAACTCTATTTCATAAAGTCTATGGGTAAAATAGAACTAGAAATTTACACACCGAAAAAAATGCAACATAGAATCTTTGACTGTCGGTTCGTACAGTCAACAGCACAAAATGCCATCCATCCACCCATCCATCCATTATCTACCGCTTGTCCTCATAGGGTCGTGGGGGGGCTGGAGTCTATCCCAGCTGTCTTAGGGTGAAAGGCAAGGTACACCCTGGACAAGTCTCCAGTTCATCACAGGACACATAGAGACAGACAAACACTCACATTCACATCTACGGTCAATTTAAATTAGCCAATTAACCTAATTGGAAATGTGAAAATTATCACTACAGACCAAAAAATTAAAATGTACCAGGCTGTAAATGTTAAAAAAAATGTTTTTTAGAGCTGTAAAGTCGGCTATTTTAACATGGCGGTCAATGGAGGGTTGCTCACTTCCGGAGCCAGCCCCCAGAGGCCACCTCATCTTTGTATCACACTTGCACAAAGGCACAATGACACAATGATGTGGTCAACACTGTGAAATGATGAATATTATTTATTATATTTATGTCAGGATTTATTTTTAAAATGATGTATCTGAGCTGCATGCTTGTCATTTGGTCACTGATGGTAGTTGTGTTCGTATGGAAGTATGATAACAGTCACTGAGGTCATAGTGGAGCTAGGGCTGTCACGATAATCAAAAAATCAATTTATCTTACGATAAATTAAAATGAAGTTGGTCGTTTTTCGAGCCTCAATATATCACCATGCGCATGTGCGCTTGTTTTCCTCATCTCTCTCTACCAAAAAGCCTGCATAAGAAGAGGGTTCACTCTGTGTACCTGTGTGTGTTGGTTCCACAGCAGAATGAACAGAGTGAGACCTCCTGTTAGTCATAAAGTCTCTTTGTCTCAGTGGGAGGAGAGCACCTGTAGCAGGTGAGCTGGTGAGGAGTAGAGGGCCAGGTAACGACGAGAAACTAGTAGGAACAATGAAAGAGATGATTACAAAGCAAAATGCCCCAGCCCTGATTACAATGTCAAATACCAGAGTCCGACATTAACGGTTGCCCGAAAGCCCGGGGGAAGTGAAAATAACCAGCAGGCCGGCAGACCGTGCGCAAACATACCCGATCATGCCAGCATGTGCCACTGAGCTCAGAGTCACAGATCCCGGTGCCGTCTGTAATACTTTATTAGTACGATAATTTGATCAGTTTTCAAAGAGGTACTACTGAGTAATATAGTGTCTCATTTATTTAAAACAGGTGGCTCATCTGTTCAGACAGGACATGGAGGGTGTGACTGCTATTGATCAAATGTGAAATAGAAATAAATACTGCTTTCTGAAGAAATAAGTGTGATGTATTGTTATATACAGTCACCAGGACATGGAATTTAGTAAAATATAAGTTATGAACGAAAGTATGAGCCACATAGAGAGGAAAAAAAAACCTTTTAAGAAACTCAGAATAATTCTGACAATAATATTGTTTATCGGCAATAAGTTGTGGAACATTATATCATCCAGCAAAATTTGTAATTGTGACAGGCCTAAGTGGAGCCATTGTGGGTAATTAACACAACCTGCATGACTACTTATTATCAGTTTTGTTTACAACAAAAAGCAGATGAGTGGGAAGATGAGTATCTTTTATCCAGTTTTGCAATAGCATCATCTCATGCAAATCATGCAGATCCAGAGTCATGGTCTTTGTCTGCCTACATAAGCCCTCTCAGTGACAAACTCATCTTTACTTACCTCGGTAAATACAACATAGCAGACAGTTTGTTTGTAGGGTCAATCCATGGTTGGTTTTGTTTTTATGGGAGTTATAGAAAATATAGAATGACACCAGACAGCTCAAATAGCATTCAACTATAAATGACAAACTGTGCTGAGAGCAACACAGGCTTGGCACATTTTAATGCAGGATCTGCTATCGAGTGATGACAGATCCACAGATGAAATGCATTGATGAGGAGGAAAGGCAGGAAAAAGACAGAGACACTATTGAAATGCCAATACTGTGTATATTCCTTGGCTTTGTAGAGCACTCAGTCATTATACTGGATGGCATCAAACTAATCAGAGCTCAGAATTAACACTCAGATTTCCATGCAGAGTTGTGGAGAACTGCTGCTGTAGTCAATACAATAAGGTGCTACTTTATCTTACACAGAGTAGTGATTTCATGACAGCGCTGTGTGCATGTTTGAATTATTCTTTAGTGATTCAGATCAGCAGATGGCGACGGACTGAAACTAAATGTGTGTTTCTCCAGGTCTAGAAAGATACCTGCTGCAAGCAGTAAAGGGTCAGCATAGGCTGCAAATAGAATCATAATCATTGAGAGAAATTATTGAAAGATGAATTGAATTATGAATTATCCGATGAGTGAAGACTTACATATATATGTTGTTGTTGATAATAACGAATGAAAATGTCCCAACTAAATGAAGGTATAATATCTAAAAGCCTAGTCAATAATCCTGTTCAGAAACACTTTTTGTTCTACTGGGTGAAATGTCCTTCCACCCTGAAAGCAGTCAATACATTATGTGTTCAGGAAAAGAATCAGACCTCTGTGGCAGCTACAGGAATGTAAAACTCTGACCAATCAACTGACAACTTGGTGAGAGTTTAAAGAACCAATCAGATGCCTTCATGCCTCGACCTGACCACACCCCCCCGTCCCTCCCTCATCCAGCACACTCCTCAGCAGAAATAAAGAGATAGCAGGAGAATCTGTTCTGTAAGGAACAATGTTAGAGAAAATGCAGCCAAAAATACAATTTTCAGTGTTACTTCTGACAACTCACCCTGATAAACAGACAAAGAGAAGAAAGAGGGAGACAGAAAAGACTGAAAGACAAAACTCTGGATAAAGATAAGAGGACAAACCAGAGTGAACATCAGTGGAGACACTGAGACATCTGAAGGGACTGAAAAGTGATGAATTTCCTGCTTTCTTTCTGTTGGACAGGTAATTATTTGTTTAGCTTCAGGAGGAGTTATTATTTTCATGAAATATGTCATGTTTGGGGTGGCACGGTGGTGTAGTAATTAGCACTGTCGCCTCACAGCAAGAAGGTAACGGGTTGAGGTTAATTGGTTAATTTAAATTGAGTGTAGGTGTGAATGTGAGTGTGAGTGGTTGTCTGTCTCTATGTGTCCTGTGATGAACTGAGACTTGTCCAGGGTGTACCCTGCCTTTCACCCTAAGACAGCTGGGATAGACTCCATAGGATCCCCCGTGACCCTATGTGAGGATAAGCGGTAGAAAATGGATGGATGGATGGATGTAATGCTTGCTCACCTAGCTATTGTCGTGCGTATTAGCCTGATGCTAACATTAACTTCTCTGTAGGTTTTTTTTGGGGGAGTTTTTCCTTAGTCAATGTGAGGGTCATTTGTAAAGGACAGAGGGTGTCATATCCTGTACAGATTGTAAAGCCCAATGGGGCAAATTCATAATTTATGATACTGGGCTATACAAATAAACTTGACTTGACTTGACGTGTAAGCCAGTTATGGGTGCTGCTTGTACTGAAGCGCTTATAGGAAGTCATGCACCAAGTCACCAAGTTAAATTCCTTGTTTGTGCAAACTTACTTGGCAATTAACTTGTTTCTGATTTCTGATTCTGATAGAGGATATTTTGACCATATTGCACAGCCATAGTCGTCACTGTCTGCATTATAAAGGTGACAAAATGATGTTGATATATCGGCTTTGAATGAGGCGTTTTACAACTGTAGTGATGTAGCATATCGGCTCTCTCCAAGATTAGCAAATCTAGGGGAGAATATAAGTAAGTAATATATATATATATATATATATATACAGTCATGGAAAAAATTATTAGACCACCCTTGTTTTCTTCAATTTCTTGTTAATTTTAATGCCTGGCTCAACTAAAGGTACATTTGTTTGGACAATTATAATGATAACAACAAAAATAGCTCATGAGAGTTTAATTTAAGAACTAAGGATTATTCATTTTCCATGGTTTTCTTGATAATAACCAAAATTACTTAAATTCTTACATCAATAGCTATGGCATTGTACCGCCAAAAACACTACTTTTAAGCATTCCATGTTTTCTTTTCTGTTTGCTTTAAACACATGATACACACAAGAGTTAATACTTGATTGCATAACCATTGTTTTTGATGACTGCAGCCATGCGTCTTGGCATGCTCTCCACCAGCTTCTGACATTGTTCTGCTGTCACAGCAGCCCATTCCTGTTGGACAAATTCAAACAAATTTTCTTTGTTTTTGGGCTTGTGGTTCTCCATTTTGAGTTTGATGATTTTCCACAGGTTTTCAATTGGATTAAGATCTGGTGATTGAGCAGGCCAAGGCATGGTGCGAATGTTGTGGTTCTCCATCCAGGCTTTAACTGACCTTGCCGTGTGGCAAGGGGCATTGTCTTGTTGGAAAATCCAGTCATTCGAGGCAGGAAAGAGTTTTCCAGCTGATGGAAGAAGACTGTTTTCAAGGGTAGTCCTGTACTTGACCTGGTTCATTCGGCCTTCACACAATTGCATTTGCCCTGTTCCACTCAGACTGAAACAACCCCAGATCATGACTGATCCACCCCCATGTTTTACTGTAGGGGCAAGACAGTCTGGGTTGTAAGCTTCTCCAGGCTTCCTCCTAACCAGTAAGTTGGCTGGAGTGGGCATCAATTCAAAATTGGATTCATCACTGAAGAGAACCTTAGCCCAATCATCCACAGTCCAATCCTTGTGGTCTCGAGCAAAGAGTAACTGGGCCTTCCTCTGCCTTTCATTGATGAAGGGCTTCTTGCGTGCTCTGTGTGACTTCAAACCAGCTTCAACAAGTCGGTTTCGAACTGTCCTTGCCGAGCAAGTCACATTTCTCGACAGTGCCCACTCATTTTTAAGGTCCCTGGAGGTCTGACGACGATTCCTGACACAGGAACGGATGAGTGCACGGTCATCTCGTGGGGTAGAAAGACGTTTCCTGCCACGGCCAGGTAGCAATTTGGTAGTGCCATGTTCAGCTTGTTTTTGTTGTAATGAACGGCTGTCTTGGAGATCTTCAGTTTTTTCGCTACCTGTCTCTCACTCATGCCAATTTCCAGCAGTGCCAAGATGGCTGCCTTTGTTGCTTCACATAATTCTTTTGTTTTAGGCATTATGTGAGAGCTGACAACTTCTGAGTTGTGCTACGGCTTGAATGTAAGCAGGAAACCACTCTAGGCCTTTGCATGTGCAGTGCTGCTTGTGACATGAAATGGCCTCTTATATACCCTGGGAATCAATTAAGCTTAAGAATGTCAAATAGGACATAAAGTATTATGTGACCAGCTGCATTTTTTGTTGTGTTCATTGTATTATACGTTTAGTGGTACCAGATATTAGAATGAACAAGAAATTGAAGAAAACAAGGGTGGTCTAATAATTTTTTCCATGACTGTATACAAGTAAGTATACTGCTAACTGTATACTGTAATTTGCTTTGCTTTGACATCACTGAATGCAGTGTCATAGTGGTTTAATTTTGGATTCCACACAGAAAGGTATTAAACGATGCTCAGAAGGCAACAAAGATAATTTATCTAGGCAATAAAACAAAGTACAAAACAAAATCACTCTTTCCAGATGCACAGTTGGCATGAACAAAATACTTCTCACATGTGGCTGGTGTGGTGGAGAGGAGGATGTGCTGCCCAGAATACATTGCCTCCAGCTTGATGCTGCTCTTCATCCCCTTGGACATACACTATATTGCTGAAAGTATTCACTCACCTGCCTTGACTCTCATATGAACTTAAGTGACATCCCATTCCTAATCCATAGGGTTCAATATGACATCAGTCCACCCTTTGCAGCTATAACAGCTTCAACTCTTCTGGGAAGGCTGTCCACAAAGTTTAGGAGTGTGTTTATGAGAATTTTTGACCATTTTTCCAGAAGCATATTTGTGAGGTCACACACTGATGTTGGACGAGAAGGCTCTCAGTCTCTGCTCTAATTCATCCCAAAGGTGTTCTATCGGGTTGAGGTCAGGACTCTGTGCAGGCCAGTCAAGTTCATCCACACCAGACTCTGTCATCCATGTCTTTATGGACCTTGCTTTGTGCACTGGTGCTCAGTCATGTTGGAAGAGGAAGGAGCCAGCTCCAAACTGTTCCCACAAAGTTGGGAGCATGGAATTGTCCAAAATGTCTTGGTATGCTGAAGCATTCAGAGTTCCTTTCACTTGAACTAAGGGCCAAGCCCAGCTCCTGAAAAACAACCCCACACCATAATCCACCAAACTTTACACTTGGCACAATGCAGTCCGACAAGTATCGTTCTTCTGACAGCCACCAAACCCAGACTCGTCCATCAGATTGCCAGATGGAGAAGCGTGATTCATCACTCCAGAGGAACGTGTCTCCACTGCTCTAGAGTCCAGTGGTGGCCTGCTTTACACCACTGCATCCAACGCTTTGCATTGCACTTGGTGATGTATGCTAATCTGAAGGCCACATGAAGTTTGGTGGTCTGTAGTGATTGACTTTGCGGAAAGTTGGCACTACCTCAACATCCACTGACCCCGCTCCATCAGTTTACGTGGTCTACCACTTTGTGGCTGAGTTGCTGTCGTTCCCAAACACTTCCACGTTCTTATAATACAGCTGACAGTTGACTGTGGAATATTTAGGAGCAAGGAAATTTCACGACTGGATTTGTTGCACAGGTGGCAGCCTATCACAGTTCCACGCTGGAATTCACTGAGCTCCTGAGAGCGACCCATTCTTTCACAAATGTTTGTAAAAGCAGTCTGCATGCCTAGGTGCTTGATTTTATACACCTGTGGCCATGGAAGTGATTGGAACACCTGACTATTTGGATGGGTGAGTGAATACTTTTGGCAATATAGTGTACAATTTCATATGTATTAACTGTTATATGGAGTGTTAACATGGTTTTTATTGTGGTTACTGTGTACAAATGGCATCTATTGCACGTCTGTCCATCCTGGAAGAGGGATCCCTCCTCTTCCTCAGGTTTCTACTATTTATTCTTCCCTGTGAAAGGGTTTTTTGAGGGAGTTTTCCTTGTAAAGACAAACTTGTTATTTGTGATATTGGGCTGTACAAATAAATTTGACTTGATTTGACTTATCACTGTAAGCACATGAGACACGATGGACTTGCACTGGACAGAGGATCACAAGCCTATTTAAACATGAGGAAAGGGGACACAGCTGGATGAGACAGATGGGACAACATGAATGAGACAAGACAAAATAGGTAACCTAACTGAATGTAACAGAGAGGACATGACAGTTCAAGTATTATTTCAACAGGAACGACTATATTTCTATGTATTTTGTCAGTATATCACAGTGCTCCAATTGATATCCAGCTGATCCAAGATGAGAGCTGTATCCAAGGTCGCAGTGCGTGCTTACTCTTAAAAAGCAGGATGAACAGGAGAGCAGTAATGTCAATCTGATGGTAATTTGCAAAAGAAGAGAGAGCAACAATTATTGTGAAGCGTTTCACAGAGAAATGTGATCACTAAAAGTCATTTAAAGTGTATATGCCATTTGGTTCCATCATGTTCTCAAGCAATATTAGAAAACTGTTTTCACTTGCAGAACTGAAAAAAGTCAGATTTTTTTAACTGCCTAATAGAAATTTAATTCAACCACACATACGGCCTGATATGGCATGACACATACCTGTGATGCTGCAGTGATGCTAGTGATGATGTGATGCACAGAAATGTTGAGATTCAACACTGAACAGTTGTCAACAACATGCAGTGCAGTGCACAAACCTGTGCCATAGCAGCTGCCATGATGTGTAAAAAAAAAAAAAAAAAAAAAACTTTCTTGGTTGGAAAAATTGGATTCTATCTCATTATAGCTGAGGTTCTCAAATGCCACCACACCACTCCCTCACTTTTGGAATGTTATTATATTTAGAGAGAAATCATATAATGGTCAGCTGGAGATGGCCAGTGTGTGCTACCTTCTTGGAGAAAGCAGTAAACAAAACCTGGTCTGCTGACCCCACCTGCTTAAATAATAAACAAGGAAATGGGAGCCTGCAACAGTAAAGGGTGGAGATACAGACGAGAGACAGCCAGAAAAGAGAGTCAGTATATGTGGACTGTTGGGCCTAATGATGGAGGATGAAGGATGCTCTGGGAGAATCTGACTGTGGCTGATAGCTTAACACGGCAAAAGAGCCTGTAAACAATGATGGTGGGTTGTCATATACAAGGAATTTAAAAAAAGAATATCAAAAATGTGTTCTGTAACACATACTTACACCCACAGAGACACTAATGTTAGCATTGGGCTACAAAGGTAGCTAACAGTTTTGTCTTTCAGTCTTCTTTTTACAAATGACATCCATATACACTGGCTCTCTTTTCTGACACTGTCATCTGTACCTCCATCCTTTAAATAGATGTCCATCCTTTAAATAGACTCCAAGGGCGTGGGCAGGACAAGACATGAATGCATCTGATTGGTTCTTTCCATTGGGACCGAATGGCTTGGATTTTATGGACTGGAATGGTCAGAGTTTTTACAGTCCTGTAGCTGCCACAGAGGTCTAATACTTTTCCTTTCTTTTCCTGAACACATAATATATTGATTGCTCTCAGGATGGAAGGACCATTTCACCCAGTAGAACAAAAAGTGTTTCTGAACAGGATTACAGACTATAGTTTTAATTTAAATGAAAAGTATTTTAAATGAATCTGAGATGGAATATGCAAAAATACCAAACAAGGAATACAACCAAAGCAAATGTGTGAGGTAAATTGTGTGTGAGCTTTGTAAAGACATGATAATTGAAAAAAAAAAACCATAGGGTTGCAGGGGGCTGGAGTCTATCCTATACATATATATATATATATATATATATATATATATATATATATATATACACACACACATATATACACGTATATACGTATATATATATACACACACGTATATACGTGTATATACGTGTGTGTATATATATATATATATATATATATATATATATATATATATATATATATATATATATATATATATATATATATATATATATATATATATATATATATATATATACGTATATACATATATATATGTATAGGATAGACTCCAGCCCCCTGCAACCCTATGAGAGGATAAGCAGTAGAAAATGGGTGAATGGATATAAATGTTACGCATTGAGGTGGATGTGGAGTGAGTTGAACTTTGGTGTTTAACTGTTAATTTACATTGTATAGATGTTTTCATAGAGGATATTTAGCATGAGTTGCATTAGTCTGCAGTCTGCCATGTTTCCTATAACCAATGTCGCACTGGAAAGCACATGGCATTAATTCATTAATTTCACAATAATACTTACAGGACTTTTTTTTAAAAATAATAATACATGTAATAATAATAATATTGTTCTTTGAAAAATATTAGTATTCATGTTGCTGTGTGGATAATTTACTACATGCACTATTATTTCTTAAGTGTGTATTGTAATTTAAAAAAAGTTTCCTTGTCTATTTGAAAAGTGGTCATCTAGAATTAGCACTAAATATACAAACTGTCATGTCATGTGTTGTAAATACACAATGTGATACAGGGAACAATAACGGGAAGACTGATCTCTGTAGAATCAAATAAAAGCTGGAAAATCAGTCTGAGTAAATGCCTTGAATGTCTACAAGCACACTCTGGTCGCATTGATTAAGTGATAAGTCACACTGACAGTTGTGACCCCTATTTTCTTTCATGTGGCTGGTCCGACACCTTCTTTTCACTGCAGCTCATAAAAGTAAATAACAATATAATGAACCCATGGATGCTGCATGTTTCATGCACTTAATAATAATAATACCCCTCATGGCCTAGATTAAAACTGTTAGCTGTCTCTGCACTTTTACAATTATTAGCACTGTCCACACTTTATATTTAGCCAACATATTTGGCTAAATATCTGCAGCAGGTGGGCCAGGTTTGTATTCAACAGTGTGTCACATTTTCTGCAATGCACTGTATTTGTGTGTGTGTGTGTGTTTGCGCTGTTGAGGAAGGGGACAGAGTTGGGTCTATCCTTGCTTGAATAAACGCTCCTGTCTCCTCTCAGTGCATCTGCACTGTAAATACAATAAAATAGGAGATTGGAACCAGTGGAGCAGTAAGGAGCTCAGCCTGTGATGTGTGTGTGTGTGTGTGTGTGCCTTTGTGTGATGGTGTGTTTCAACGCCTCACACAACGACACAATATGACTTGAGCCAGTGTAACAAGGAATTTCTAGTTTTCTCCAATGTCTGGAGCTGCAGATCCCTCCCCCACCTGCAAATGGATTAAAAACTTTCTTACAGACCGCCCACAGTCTGTGAGACTCTGCCCCATCACTCCTCCACAATCACACTCAGTACTGGTTCCCCTCAAGGCTGCGTTTTGAGCCCTCTACTGTATGCCCTGTACACCTATGACTGCTCACCAAGCCACCCAACCAACCGCATTGTTAAATATGTGGATGACACCGTGAAGTTTATATTTCCTTCATGTCCACAATCATCATGAGAAATTTCCAACACACAGTCACATGTGACCCACTTTCTCACAACGATGAGCAACATTACTTATTGAACTGACAGTACCTTATTCCACAAAGGAGACAGAGATGAGTTAGCCATACAATCACCACAGATACTAGTAGTTTGGAAATAACCACGGAAGATGGAGGCACATTGGCCTACACAGCAATACTAGCTGGTCATTACCCAGAACAACCCAGACAACAAGTAGCAATGCTCTGAGCATTTACTGAATAAAAAGCAAGCTGTGCTTAGCACCTACACTGTCAAAAATAACATGCTTTTTTTTGTACCTTATGGTACAATGGGGCAGTACCCTCAATGGTACACCCACTGTACCCCTAACCAAGGGTACAAATTAGTGCCCCTGCCGTTTGTACCTTATGGGGTCAAACATGTACCCCCTTGGGACAATAATGGACCTGGGTCTAAAATGCACCCTTGGAAATTGTACATATTTGGCCTTTACCAGGTACTGCCTCAGTTATAGGCACTCAAAAATATAATTTTATCACATTTATTAACCCATTATTTGTTAAAATCAGTTAATTTTTTTCAACATTTTATTTTTAAATATACAATGTGGCAATGCAACAAAGTAGCATTACAACACAATCCATTGAACATGTTTTTTTTAAACATTGTCACTGTCAATAACAACTCTTGAAACATGCTGCATGCCTGTCAATGTCCCTTTACTCCCTTGTACACTAAAGCCTGGTTTATGCTTCTGCGTCGCGGCGACAGCGGAGATACGGCGTAGACCAGACGCTGTCATTATTCGAATATTCGAAGCTCTGCGTCGAGGGAACGCGTTGCTCTGCAATTCACTGCCAAGCTGCTAGGGGGGTGTGTCTCTGTCTTTGTGTGGCTTCTGGGGGCTCATATCGGATTCCTTGGTTTTCTTCCGACATTTAATGGAGCTCATAAAATTGAAAAAGACATGCTGTTACTACAACTGTTGAAACACAGAAGACGTTTGCGGAGGTGGTCTGTCCGACTATTCCATACCACTCGTGCCACTCCACAAATAGCTGTGTTGTTGAGCTGTTGACCGGAAAAAGCAACAGCTGGAAATTACGTTCTGAGTGGACCAATCACAGTCCTTGCCGTTTGCGTCTCAACGCGTTGACGCGATGCGTAGTCAGGATTTTTTGGAGGTGCGCGTCAGGCTACGGCGTAGGGTCCGCGTAGGGGTCCGCGTCGACGCCGTGGCTATGCTGTCGCCGCGACACAGAAGCATAAAGCAGGCTTAACAAGACTCTGTAGCTCTAAAGGGAGTGAAGAAAACAGAGTATCTGTACTTGTCGCTGTTACCACCTCAAATTCATTTTTCGTTTAGAGTATTTTCCTGGGAAAACTCCCAGCATTGTCGCATCTGATACCGTTCACTTAGAGTACTTGCTACATTAATAAAATTTCTGCAGCAACTTGCAACACACTTAAAATATTGGTGCTTTGACTCAAAGCACATAGGCCACGCAGTGGCAATAAGTCTTGAATAATGTATCATGTAATGGCATTTAGGAGTGATGACATCTCCAAAAACATCTTTAAGTTTTGTAAGAAACTCACAAACAAGTAAGTTTGAAATAGACAGACTTTGCCTTTTTACTTTTGGAGCAATGACAATGTCAACAATGTCTCTGCAGATCACGAACACATCCCAATAACTGCAACTGGGTGGGACATGGTGTGCCATTACAAAGGGCAAGAGCCTAAAAAAACACCATTTTTGAGCAGCAGACCCTGTAATTCCAGAGTTTTGCATTAGTCGCTCTGACAGGTGTACTGGTCTGTTTGTTTTTTGTGTTTTTTTATCATTTTGACCAATTGATAATTATTGTAGTTCTTCATTAATCTCATGTGTGATTATGTGTTTCTCTTTGTGTGCTTGGCACACAACTAGCTTCACAACAAGTGGAATGACACCTTCTAACAAGTCATCGTCCTCAGTGAATTTCTCTTTCATTTCTGTGTATGTTGCCATACAAAGTGTGAGTTAAATGACAAAGTGAAACCACCCAACATATGAGCTGAAAGATTATCTGCTGAAAATGTTGCGATTGGAACATGAATTGTTTGCTCAATCCCATCCATGATGACAGTGATACCATCACTTTCAGGTTTTTTAAGATCATTTAACATGGATTCTAAGATGGTAAGCAACCTACAACTTTTCACAAATGTTTGACGGACTAACAGAGCCTGATGGATATGCTTAAGTTGTGCTCTATGTTTGCCATCGATGTTGCTGACAGTATAATAGAAAGCACAAAGTTTGTGCTTGGGTTGCTTTGAGCCTATGGGATGAACCACTTCAAATTCATCTTCATAGAGATAAAGATGTAAAGCATGTGGATTAACTTTGAAGAATGGATGTTCCTTGAAGTATGTACCATCAGAGTAGCCTCTTAAGTAATCTGGATCTCTGTCTGTAAACCTGTTTGTCTTAATTTCATCAGCTATGTCTTCATGTGAACAATAGTCTTTTAAAACCTCTGTGATAGGCACATACCCATATGTACCTATTTTGTGTCCACTTGACCTCAACATGTGATGCACATGTTCAACCACCTTGAGCTTAGACTTACAGTGTTCTTTCAACATGTATGGTGATCTCACAGCTGCTGCAGCTTTTTTCAAAAAAATCACTATCACAAATCATTGTTTCGATCAGTATCATAGTCCATGTCATCCTCCATACCATTGTTATCGCTGCAGGTAGCACATGCTCCCTGTGTTTATGATACACATGACGCCTGAAAGATTCGTATAATCTAAAAGTTGACTTACAATCATTTAGTCCTCTTCTACACCTTGTACATCTATATGGTCGTGGCATAGTTAATATAATAGATTGATCATTCAAGTCATAGTGACTGGTAGGGGCTTTTCACCCACCACAGTTATGTTCAGTATGGTACATTGAAGAAAGGTCAGTATATTCTTCATGTGGGGGCGGATAAGCCAAGTTGAAAACAAAGTAGATGCAGAAGGCTGCAATTACCCCATGTTCAACTCCTGTTCTCATGCACTGATTCACACCATCAACAATGACTGAAACTGGAACCTTCCTGGTCAAGGCCATCTTCCAGTTGTTGTCCACCAACTGTACTGTTGGGTAGGGACTTGGAGCATTGTGCTGTTCAAGACAAAAATGTAATAACAACAGTGAAGGCAAGTCATTAAACTAGATTTAGCTTCATGATGAAGGCTCAAGACCGTTACAGATTAACTCTACACTTAAGCTGGTGGACGGTGGATCTGTTTTGTTATCTTTCTTATACGATATGTGATCCTGTGTATGACAACTATTCAAAAACAAGTGCCCCTTGTGGAATTAATAAAGATATTTTGAACTTGAACAGTTTAGCAAAACAGCATGAAAGTGGAGTATAACAATTTTCTAGTTGGAGAAAAACAAGCATTTTACCCCAATCCCAATACCTCTTTCAGTGTAATGAACTTGTCAACCTTCTCTTTAAAGATGGCCGGTAGCAGGATCAGTGCAGCATAATTTGCTAAGACCTAGTTGACTGTCTTTTAAGAAGTGTGCACAAAACAGAATGAAATCACTAAAGGGTTTTGATGACATTTCTGTAAACTTAATGTAAAATTGTTATTTAAACCAGTTACTGTTATTTTGACGTTACTAAAAAAAAGCCATTTTGCACAACTGAAAACAAAAAATACTGGTAATTTTTTTTTCCAAAAATGCTTTAAAAATTGTACTGATCATAAGTTTATAGTAATGGAAATTCAAACACCAAAACAAACAAAGCAAAACAGTAGCATACCTGGTAGATGCTCTGCCCGCATTTCCTCCCTGGCTTCTGTATAGATTTTAGCAAATGGGGATTTTCCTTGTGCTAGCTTGACCACCTTCTGTATGGACTGCTAATTTTGAACATGCCAGTGAGTAAGGCAGATAGCTCAACCAAAGCTAGTTTAATTTCATCCAGAAAGAAAGGTTCATCTAAACACACTACAACTTTCCAGTCAACAGAAAATTTCCTTTGAATCGCTGTGCCTCTTCTTGTGTAAGGTGTAGTCCTGATTCTGAGTCTGGATTCACACTGCAGTACCTTGTGGGAGACACTCTTGCAGATGCTAGTGCTGTGTGTTACAGCCGTGGTCGCTACGTCCAGTAGCTCTATTTGCCCGTTTCAAACTACGATTGCGCCACAGCACCGTAACGTAGCAGCACACCATTCCCACACGGCGCCATGCCGCTGGATGAAGAGCAGCAGGGAATTAGTCATGTTATTATATTCCATGCTGTGAGTGAATGCGAGCACATTTAATGAACTAAGCTGCTGTGACGGCGTTGTGAGGGCAAGTTGTGCTGTCTGAATATCATGTAAGGCTGCTAGATAGCTGTCTGAAAACGAGGCTGAATTTTCTTAAGTTCATTAGTATTAATGAAATATACCAGATTTTTCCCAGCGCAACCCGAGTTTCACTCTAACCAGACACACTAACTATCTGTGATGAGCACAGGAGTCCAACATAACACTACTCGGGTTCATGTCGGGGGGGGCCTTCCACCCAATCATGGCTCTCCAGGTCTCACTGTCATTGCCCACGTGAGCAGTGAAGTCCCCCAGTAGAACGAGGGAGTCCCCGGAGGGAGCACTCTTCAGCACACCCTCCAGGGACTCCAAAAAGGGTGGGTACTCTGAACTGCTGTTTGGTACATAAGCACAAACAACAGTCAGGACCCGTCTCCCCACCCGAAGGCGGAGGGAGGCTACCCTCTCGTCCACTGGGGTAAACCCCAATGTAGAGGCAACGAGTCGGGGGCCAACAAGTATGCCCACACCTGCCCGGCGCCTCCCACCGGGGGCAACTCCAGAGTCCAACCCCTCTCAAAAGGACTGGTACCAGAGCCTAAGCTGTGCATCGAGGTGAGTCCAACAATGCCAAGAAGAAATTTCTCGACCTCACACAGCAGCTTGGGCTCTTTCCCTACCAGAAAGTGACATTCCACATCCCTAGAGCTAGGTTCTACAGCCGGGGATTGGACCGCCAAGGTCCCTGCCTTCGGCTGCCACCCAGCTCACATCGCACCCGACCCCCTTGGCCTCTCCTACGGGTGGTGAGCCCATTGGAAGGGGGTCCCACGTTGCCTCTTCGGGCTGTGCCCAGCCAGGCCCCATGGGTACAGGCCTGGCTCCAGAGAGAGGCCCTGGTAACCCGCGTCCGAGCGAGGGAAAACATGCGCCAAATTTCTTCTTCTTCACTGTCTTAAATGCCTTAATGGAAATCCAGCCTCTTCCTCCATAATATGGTGGTGTCACCAAGTAACACAGTTTGCTCTGTGGCTGGTTTGGCATGTCCTAAAACAAAGCAAGTTGGAACAGTTTGGTTCAGCTGACTAATCTCAACAGCGGACCTGATTCATGAGGTTCAAACAATATGCTAACTGCCAAAGTACCCTCTGAAAGTCAACTAGAGGATGTGAAAGCAGTGCTACAGACCATCCCTCCTAGGACTAGGACACTACGGCTACAGTGATCCACAACAAGTGGGCCACAAGAAAGAGTACTAAACCCATGGAGAAGGAGGAGGCAGGAAGCTAAGACCAAGGCAACATGGAGGGAACTCTCAAAGCTACAAAAGATAAAGCCTAAGAAGTACAACAAACTGTCCATACCTGAGGCTCTGGATCACAGCTCTAGCTATCAGACTGATGAGTTTGACTCCACATAAAAATAAGTTCTTCTCACACAGAGAAACACTGCTCCTCAACTGGCTGAAAGTCCTTGATAGAAATCTTGCTTCTTTTCCCGTAAAATTGTCACCAAGGTTGTCACCAAGTAACATAATTTGCTTTGTGGCTGGTTTAGTATGCCCTATAACAAATCAAGTTGGAATAGTTTGGTTCATCTGACTAATCTCAACAGTAGACCAACTACTGTTATGTTTCAATGTATAGTAAAAATATTGGGGTTTATATGCTGGCATTCAAAATTAATAATATAGTGAACCACTGAGAAAAGTTTAAAAACTGATTTTATGAAAAACATGTAAATTATCCTAATTGACTCATTAACTGTGAGAGGTAAGGAACAGCACTGCACTAACTATTGATAGAATAGTTAGTAAAGGAGTTATTAATTAAATTAACAATGGTTATGAGGATTTTTTTTTGTTTCAGACATATTTTGGATGATCACACATGCAAAAGGTCAAATTGACCCAGGAACATCATTGCTGTTCCTGACAAATGAACATAACAGGAGGGTGAACATAAACAGAAATATGCTATTACCTTTTCAAACTGTCCCAACACAGTCAGCTCACAAAGACTGTCAAATGTATCCACTTCAGCAGCTGAACACCAATGGTCAAAGTGTGACCAGATTTGTTTGCCTGTCCACCTTTTCATGGTCCCTGAACTTCTGGCCATGTGCTTCAAACTCATATCCTCTTATGACAGAGAATTTTTCCAAAGGGTAATCCAAACCATAATGCACAATGCCAAATCTGCCTTCTGAGCCCTCCCAGTAAAGACACTGGCAAGCATTAGTGCTCTTAGCATCTGCAGATTGTTCAAACAGACATAATTAAACTCTGGCAGATTAATAACTTCCATACCACATGTTCCAGAGTCAAGAGGAAAAAGAGCACTCCACTCCTTTCCTGGAGAAAGATTGCAGCTCTCTGATGAAAGCTAAATTGGACTCTTGTAATTCCTCTTTATCTTTTCAGTGTCTTAAAGTGAACTGCATTATTCTTACTATATTAATAGTTCAAGTTCAAGTTCTTTACTGTCATCTCTGCATATACAGTGGTGGTCAAAAGTTTACATACTCTTGTAAAGAACATAATGTCATGGCTCTCTTGAGTTTCCAATTATTTCTACAACTACAATTCCACAATTTCGTTGTCACAAAAAGCATTCTGGGTCATGCTGGGTCAAAAATATACATACAGCAACATGAATTAGCAATTTTGTGACTTAGAAAGTTGTGTCAATGAACTGAGCTTCATAGCATGGCCTCTTAACTTCTTGTGAGTGATCATGAGTGACTGCAGCTGGTGATTTCTCTGAAGCCATTTAAATAGGACTCACTGGATACAAACACCCACAAACGCTACAATGGGAAAGTCAAAGGAGCTCAGCACGGATCTGAAAAAGTGAATCATTGACATAAGTCAGGAAAGTCACTTGGAGCCATTTCAAAGCAGCTGCAGGTCCCAAGAGCAACAGTGCAAACAATTGTTTGTAAGTATAAAGTGCATGGCATTGTTTTGTCACTGCCACGATCAGGAAGAAAATGCAAGCTATCACCTGGTGCTGAGAGAAAAGTGGTCAGGAGGGTGAAGAGTCAGCCGAGAACCACCAAAAAGCAGATCTGCCAAGAATTAGAAGCTGCTGGAACACAGGTGTCAGTGTCCACAGTCAAGTGTGTTTTGCATCGCCATGGACTGAGAGGCTGCTGTGCAAGAAGGAAGCCCTTGATCCAAAAGAGGCACCTTAAGGCTCGACTGAAGTTTGCTGCTGATCACATGGACAAAGATAAGACCTTCTGGAGGAAAGTTCTGTGGTCAGATGAAACAAAAATCCAGCGGTTTGGCCGCAATGCCCAGCAATATGTTTGGAGGAGAAAAGATGAGGCCTTTAACACCCACCATGCCTACCATCAAGCACGGTGGTGGTAGTATTATGCTATGGGGCTGTTTTGCTTGGTCTTGGGTGCAGTTGGGTGTTCTAACAGGACAATGACCCCAAACACACATTAAAAGTGGTAATGGAATGGCTAAATCAGCCTAGAATTAAGGTTTTAGAATGGCCTTCCCAAAGTCCTGACTTAAACCCCATTGAGAACATGTGGACAAAGCTGAAGAAACAAGTCCATGTCAGAAAGCAACAAATTTAACTGAACTGCACCAATTCTGTCAAGAGGAATGGTCAAAGATTCAACCAAAAGCTTGCCAGAAGTTTGTGGATGGCAATCAAAAGCTCCTAATTGAAGTGAAAATGGCCAAGGGACATGTAACCAAATATTAGCATTGCTCTATGTATATTTTTGACCCAGCAGATTTGGTCACATTTTCAGTTGACCCATAATAAAGTCATAAAAGAACCAAACTTCACGAATGTTTTTGTGACAAAGAAGTATCTGTTCCAATCACTCTATCAGAGAAACATCAGAGTTGTAGAAATAACTGGAAACTCAAGAGAGCCATGATATTATGTTCTTTACGTAAGGGTATGTTAACTTCAGTCCAAGTGATGTGGGGCTGTTGCAGCTGTTGCAGAACTGAGCAGAGCTAGCTCTGATGCCGAGGAACATTCTGCCTGATGGCAGGAGGGCGCCTCTGGAAGATGTCCTGGATCGGGGGAAGAGAGACACCTATGATCCTTTCAGCTGTCCTCATTTTGTGTTGAAGGGTGCTGTGCTCTGATGTGATGCAGCTGGTCAGGACTCTCCCTACAGTGCTTCTGCAGAAGGTGGTGAGGATAGGTGCTGGTAGGCTGGCCTCTACAGGAAGTGGAAGCGTTGCTCTGCCTCCTCGGCTGCAGAGGTAGTGTTGTCAGACCAGGTGAGGTGGTTAGAGATGTTCAAACCAAGGAACTTGGTGCTCCTGACCCTCTCCACTGAGGAGCTACTGATGAGCAGTAGAGAGTAGTCATCTGATGTCCTCCTGAAGTCGTCAACCATCTCCTTAGTCTAGTCGACATTAAGAGATGTTGAGGTTGTCGTTGCTGTACCAGTTCACCAGTTGGCTCACATGTGTGGAAGAACTCAAGGTAGCATGAGTTAATTTAGTGAAGATGAGGACTGTCAGATAGCTGCATGAATTTGAAGAAATAGAGACAGGTTCTGTGGAGAAGTCATGGCAGATGATAAATTTGCCACAAATTTGGGGGGACACTGGAGCTGGGTCAGCTTGAACCAAGCTGAAATAGATACTAGAGCCGGTGCCAGGTAACTGATTAACGATCTAAGAGTCTTGGGAAAGAGCTGTACTTTTATGATGAGGTAATCAGGTGTTGTGTGCACTGGATGAATTGGGACTGAGTGTTTCTTTGCAAATAAACTCCTCTGAACCAGCAGTTTGTTCTCGTCCATGCTGACTAGAGTGATTTTAAAGAAAGAATCATTGCTGAATATTTACAGTTACAGAATGAAATATGAATATAAATGCATGTACAAGTGGCACTCATCCCCATTGTACAAAAGAGGCTATATTTGACTTAGTCATGCCATAATTTAGTACTTTAAATAACTCCAAGACAGCAACATGAACATTTTATAAAATACAGCCAAAGGGTTGATCTGGAGAACTCAAAAGTATTTTTGTTTTTCCTTTTTTCATTGTTGCACATAAGTAAAAATGGTTCCCCTGAAAATAACAGTGTTTGGTTGAAACAAGCTTGCTGCAGACTGAAGGCAGCTTCAGAGACAGTACTGGCTGAGCTGTAATTAGGTTGACCTTCATATTGTGCTGCAACACAAATTCTCTTCTTATCTACCTTTTCTGCTCTTGAAAACATCATTATGAGCTGCAGTGAAGTTGTTAGCCTCACCTTCAGTCTGGCAGCAACTCAGCAGCAACTTAAGAGTGTAATGAAATACAAAATTTACAGTTCAGGTTTCAGGGATGTGGTTGTGGTTCACAAAGAAAATATTTTTTTGTTTATTTTGTAAATTGAAACATTGTGTAGTTGCCCAATAAAGAGCTAAGAAATACAAATACTGGCATGTTGTTAATTAAAGTTGTAAGAAAAAAAAAATAAAGAAAAAAAGGAACGTCGGTAATGTAATGTCACTGTCAAATCTGCAGGGGGATGCTGCCTGAGAAATGATTTGGTCACATTTTCAGTTGACCCATAATAAAGTCATAAAAGAACCAAACTTCATGAATGTTTTTTGTGACATATAAGTATCTGTTCCAATCACTCTATCAGAGAAAAATCAGAGTTGTAGAAATAACAAGAAACTCCAGAGAGCCATGACATGATGTTCTTTACAAGTGTATGTAAACTTTTGACCACAACTGTATGTCCAACATTACAGCACTGCTACAGCCGTGGTGAACAAATGGTGCATGACCAAACCACAACTTGTGCTTTATGTGTGAGTAGTAAACATAAACAGTGGTTTGGGTCACAGGGCATACCAAAAGGATGTAACGGACCAAGCCAAACATTCTGTACACAACGGTTCAATGCAGTTACGCCTACCATTGCATCCCTAGTATGTACTGTATGTGTTTGCCTGTTGGTTTTAATGAGCGTGCTGTGGTGGGCTGTTGGATCAGTGTATGGTGAGGGGAAGCCCTCTGCGGCATAGAAACCCAGCATTGCTGAGCAGGTGCTGCCCTGCATGCTGTACAGTTCGATCTCAGGTGTGATCCTTTTCTCTGCTTCAGTTGCTCTACAGAAACACCTCCCCTACCTCTGCCTCCACCCTTCGTCTACACCACTGACCATTCTGAGTAATCAATACCTGTTTAGAGCCGGCATTTTGGTACTGCTCTCCACCTGCCTCTTTACTTTCATGAAAGACCCTCACCTTTGATTTCTATTGGTGCACCATCACACAGAGTTATTGATTACTGTTGCATTCTCTCACCCAACCTCCAGATTGCTTCTCTCCATGAAACACTTTCTTGGAGTTCTATGGAGATGCTAACGTGTGTCCTTGAAGCCTCTCTTGCTCTCCGGCAATTTGATTTGCTGTGGGCATGCCGGAGGATGAATAGATAATGGGATGCTTCTGATTGACTTGCCCATGCTGACGCTGCCTCAAATGTAACAACAAACTCAAATGCAAGCTAAGAGCAGTGGGAAAAGTGTGTATGGGTTTGCAGTGCTATGCTTGCAAGCCTGAGTGTGTGTGTATTCATGTGTATGTGTGCGTGAGTGGTAAATCCTCCAATTTAGATGACAGAGGGGCAGGACTGCTTTGCTGTAAATGAGCTCCCAAGAGTGAAGAGTCCTCCAGTTTTTTATCCCTCCCTATAGGTATGCAACGTTGAAGAGCTGCCAGACACACATGCACTCATGGTCTCTCACTTTCACACACACACACACACACACACACACTTTTGAGCATACATACCCACATATTTGCAAAAAACAGGGTACTGTATATGTCATACAGGATGTGGACACCTTGTGGATGCAATCTTTGTGACATCACCCAGGTTTCTGAAAAGCCAGTGTGAAGATCAAAGCAGATGGATCCAGTGATCACTATCTGGTCTGTGACGACACAGCTTATCTCCTGGCTATACAAATACGTATTAAAAAAAAAAAAATTGAAGATTTAAACAACAAAGAGACTTTTTCCATTCTGCACATGTGCAGGTGCCCCTACCCTTCCATTCCCTTGCAGGAAGACCTGTCCCTACTCTGCCTCTTATTGGTAACTGGTTTCTAAATCTAAGGGTTTACAAATGATAGACTCGCTATGATGGTATCCTGGGCTCTGGAGCTGCCATGCCTGAGGAAGATGACTTAACCAGATCAGACTTGAAAGCAGGTTATCCGGTCTTAACACCGGTATGTTTTTCCATATTTGAGGTGAAATTTAAAATTTAAAGTTGTAAATTGAAATTTAAAATGTACCAACATTTTCAGAGTTGAGAAGTTCTACAAATTGCCGTAACAGCAAGCTATGTCTGCCAGCCAGCCATCTGGCTGGACTCGCCTCTATGAGCTGACTGGAGCTCTCTCTGAGGCCCATTTCGTAGACATGCCTGTGGGGATCACTGGCTAGTGGTTCCAGTATGTATATATATATATATATATATATATATATATATATATATATATAGAATAGAATAGTTTTTTTATTCATCCCCTTTGGGGGGAAATTTACCTGCCACAGCAACAAAGACAAAATCACAGACACAATAGTAATAATAATAATAAAATAGAATAAAATATTTACATATTTACAATGAACTAAATACAATGGAATAAAATATATATATACTTAAAACTGTTGATTAAACACAATTATTATTGTGTCAGTGCAATTTTTTTTTTTTTTGTGCACAGTGATAGACAATGACAATAACAATGATGGTGATGGAGATGAGTCCAGATTTTTTTTACATCAGCCAGTGATGCTGATGTTGTAAAGTTTTATTGCTGATGGTATGAATGACCTGCGGTAGCACTCCTTCTTGCAGGGTGGAAGTCTGAGTCTGCAGCTGAAGGAGCTGCTTAAAGCCTCTACAGTCCCATGCAGAGGGTGAGAGGGGTTGTCCATGATGGATGTGAGCTTAGCTAACATCTTCCTCTCACCCACCTCCTCTATGGAGTCCAGGGAACAGTCCAGGACAGAGCTGGCCCTCCTGACCAGCCTGTTCAGTCTCTCTATATATATATACTCAGCAATAAAAGCCCCAAACTACCTATAAAAGGTGTTCAATATGAGTAAGCATTTGGTTTATCACATCCTTTCAACGTAACAAAGTTGACGATGACCAAAGTAAGGCCTGCGTGCGGGTAGGTCAGCCTCTCTGAGCCGCCTGCGTACTGTTTGAGCACTGATACGGGGTTGGTGACGTCCAGGTGTCTCAGCAGCAGTAACGATAGCGGGTCTACGAGACGGCAAAGACAGATGTTGGTCGTCACCTGTGGTCTGCTGCTGATCTGAAGTGCTGTTGGTGTCATGGAATCTGGTTCTGAGATGGCTAATTGTTGATTCATGAATATTCATTGCCCTTGCAACATCTCGCGCACTCAGCATTCCAGCACGTTCACGTTGAATTTGCGTCAGTCGCAGCATCATTATAAAAGCACTTACAAAAGCACCATTTTCATACGCCAGTGCTCTAGTCGTCTGAGTCAACGACACCTCTGTTAATCTGGCCATCAGAATACAGTGTCACAACATGTACTTATTGCATTTTTGGCACGTTACCATTCATGTGCAAACCTTTTGTCCGAACAAGCATTTTCAAATTGCTGCTGAGACAAAACGGCAACAACGAGAATTCACTCTATATATATATATATATATATATATATATATATATATATATATATATATATATATATATATATATATATATATATAAAGAAATACATATATATATATGTATATATATATATATATATATATATGTACAGTCATGGAAAAAATTATTAGACCACCCTTGTTTTCTTCAATTTCTTGTTAATTTTAATGCCTGGCTCAACTAAAGGTACATTTGTTTGGACAATTATAATGATAACAACAAAAATAGCTCATGAGAGTTTAATTTAAGAACTAAGGATTATTCATTTTCCATGGTTTTCTTGATAATGACCAAAATTACTTAAATTCTTACATCAATAGCTATGGCATTGTACTGCCAAAAACACTACTTTTAAGCATTCCATGTTTTCTTTTCTGTTTGCTTTAAACACATGATACACACAAGAGTTAATACTTGATTGCATAACCATTGTTTTTGATGACTGCAGCCATGCGTCTTGGCATGCTCTCCACCAGCTTCTGACATTGTTCTGCTGTCACAGCAGCCCATTCCTGTTGGACAAATTCAAACAAATTTTCTTTGTTTTTGGGCTTGTGGTTCTCCATTTTGAGTTTGATGATTTTCCACAGGTTTTCAATTGGATTAAGATCTGGTGATTGAGCAGGCCAAGGCATGGTGCGAATGTTGTGGTTCTCCATCCAGGCTTTAACTGACCTTGCCGTGTGGCAAGGGGCATTGTCTTGTTGGAAAATCCAGTCATTCGAGGCAGGAAAGAGTTTTCCAGCTGATGGAAGAAGACTGTTTTCAAGGGTAGTCCTGTACTTGACCTGGTTCATTCGGCTTCACACAATTGCATTTGCCCTGTTCCACTCAGACTGAAACAGCCCCAGATCATGACTGATCCACCCCCATGTTTTACTGTAGGGGCAAGACAGTCTGGGTTGTAAGCTTCTCCAGGCTTCCTCCTAACCAGTAAGTTGGCTGGAGTGGGCATCAATTCAAAATTGGAATCATCACTGAAGAGAACCTTAGCCCAATCATCAACAGTCCAATCCTTGTGGTCTCGAGCAAAGAGTAACTGGGCCTTCCTCTGCCTTTCATTGATGAAGGGCTTCTTGCGTGCTCTGTGTGACTTCAAACCAGCTTCAACAAGTTGGTTTCGAACTGTCCTTGCCGAGCAAGTCACATTTCTCGACAGTGCCCACTCATTTTTAAGGTCCCTGGAGGTCTGACGACGATTCCTGACACAGGAACGGATGAGTGCACGGTCATCTCGTGGGGTAGAAAGACGTTTCCTGCAATTTGGTAGTGCCATGTTCAGCTTGTTTTTTTTTGTTGGAATGAACGGCTGTCTTGGAGATCTTCAGTTTTTTCGCTACCTGTCTCTCACTCATGACAATTTCCAGCAGTGCCAAGATGGCTGCCTTTGTTGCTTCACATAATTCTTTTGTTTTAGGCATTATGTGAGAGCTGACAACTTCTGAGTTGTGCTACGGCTTGAATGTAAGCAGGAAACCACTCTAGGCCTTTGCATGTGCAGTGCTGCTTGTGACATGAAATGGCCTCTTATATACCCTGGGAATCAATTAAGCTTAAGAATGTCAAATAGGACATAAAGTATTATGTGACCAGCTGCATTTTTTGTTGTGTTCATTGTATTATACGTTTAGTGGTACCAGATATTAGAATGAACAAGAAATTGAAGAAAACAAGGGTGGTCTAATAATTTTTTCCATGACTGTATATATATAGAGAGAGAGAGAGAGAGAGATTTGATAGATAGATAGATAGCATACATAGCATATATAGATATATACATGGCAATGGATCACAAGTTGAGGGATCATGAAAACCAGTGTGCAACACTGGTCTAAAATATTACCAAATGCTGCAACAAAAAGGTTCCCTTTCTTTTGAATTGTCAAAGCAAGAAAAATCATAGCAAAGAGCAAAAATGTGTCACCCATATACCTTTGGTTATCAAACTGATGTGCTGACTAAAATGATGGATGCCATTTCCTCTGTATAGCTGCCTGGTTTCTGCTATGAGCATGACAGCAGACAGGCTGTAAGTGGCTGCCACCGGGGATCTCTCAGGGATCATTAACATTCCAGGTAGACCACAGCCCAGCCAGTTACTTCTTAAATGAGGTTGACAGAAGGTCTTTAAATTCTGTATAACCTTTGCTCAAACAAACAAATTGTTTACAAGAGTGCTAATTAATTCATCAGTCTTAATCAGCAGAGATTTACAGCAGTGGGAAAATAATCAGTGGACCTGCTGTATGTGTACCTGGGCATAATATGTGCAGGTCAGCAGTCATTGCATGCATTCACACACATACATACATACATACACATTAAAAACAGAGAAGCAGAAAGCCACTCGTAGGTTAATTATGTTAAAGTCAATCCACAAAAACACCCACTGCTGAGGTTAGAGGGGACACTATGATGGAAATACATGCAAGAACAAACACAGCAACAGGATAATGGCACTACAAAATATGTACACTCACAAACACACTAACAACAAACCACCACAGTTGTTTGCCAATTGCTATTCAACCAGTGGTCCTGTTGTGTGAATGCATTTGCTTAAATCAGAGCCAAAGGATGGTACTAGAGGTTCTCACAAATGGACTGCCTTACGCCTAGCTAACACTTTCTCATCCTAACGCATCTATACATGTCTTTCCCTTGATGTCAACTTTAGTTGAGGTAAGAATATCACTTTGTTATGTTGAGATTAAAATAACTACTACGTGTTAGCGACGGATGATTTGATGGATGAGACACAGACCATTTACAGTTACCCCTCATAGGTAAAGGAGAGTGTGTTTCATTCTGGTGCTAGTAATAATAATAACTAGAAAAGCACTCAGACAGAGCAGACCTCCACCAAGGTGGCGGCAGTGACTTTTTACTTAAAGTTACTGCCGCCGCCAAGGAGGTTATGTTTTCACCGGGGCTTGTTTGTTTGTCTGTTTGCAAAGTAACTCACAAAGTTATGGACGATATTTGACAACATTTTCAGAATTGTCCAGAAGTGGCCTAATTCAAAACTGATTAATTTTTGGTGGTGACGTTGAATCAGATCCGATCACCACCAAAAATTAATCAGTTTTAAGTTTGGCCACTTCTGACCATCCCAGAAAATTTTGTCAGAATTTGTCCATAACTTTTTGAGTTATTTGGTGTAGGAGGGGTGTGGTGGTGGAGCAGGTAGGTTGGTAAGGTAGGAGGAGGCTGGTAGTGGATGGCTTTGTGGATAAGCAGGAGGATCTTGAAGTGCATATGATTGAAAGAAAGTCACTGTGGATCTTCTGGAGGATGGGGTGATGAGCGAGTGAGGATGGACAGGTAGCAAAGTTTGGGATGACCTAGAAAGGATCTGGGAAAGGGTCTGTGCTGAGTACTGAAACTCATCACAGTCATCCCAGCTCTTCACGAGAAGTACGTCACCAGTGAAGCAAACATACCTGAAGCAATGAACTGGATTAATGATGAGATCACAGGTGAGTTGAAGGTTAGCTTGCATCTAGAATTTAATCCCAATAAGACAGTTGGTCAGGGTGGAGTGTGTTGAGGTGGTGTTGCCGGAAATGTTGAGTTGGATGTCATTCAGTGTAGCTGTGAAAATAGACACCGTGGTTCAACACGTTCCACGATCATTGACAGAAAGGGGGGATTGGAGGTGGGATGGAATTTGCTCAGGTTGTCCTGGAGTCGGTCCAGGTTTTTTGAGGAAGAGTGACAGCAGTCAGTTTGAAGAGGGGTTAATGATGGAAGTGAAGCGGGAAGATGGAAGGGAGGCAGTCCTGAATGGGCCTGGATGGCATGGGGTCCAGGATGCAGGTGGAGCTTTTCATCCCAGTCACGAGGGTGGTCAGTTGAGCTGGGGAAACTGCTGATAACTGGGACAGAGGCTGAGTGGTGAAAGGAGGAGGAGGAGAGCCGAGTGGAGGAATGGGAAGGGAAGTAGATATACTGATGTTATTGTAGATGGTGCCAATTTTGGCTCAGAAAAATGTGAGAAATGATTGGCACTGGCCAGAGTGTATGAGATGAGAGTAGAAGGTGGACCAGGCTGTGTTCACAGCATCTTCGTACTGTTACATGACTTCATTTGGCGGTGGAGTTCAGGGGTGTACCAGCACAGTGCCGGAAGGGAGCGAGTAGGTCCAGACAAGAGGAAAGTATGTTGTTATAATAGTTGATGAGGTTAGAGGGGTTATCAGACAGTGGGGGAGGGGTAGTGTTGTTCATACTAACTCTTTGAGTGCCAGCTGTTTTATAAAACAGAAAGTGTCTTGTTCTAGCATTTTTGCCCATTTTGAGTCATATTTCAAGACCCACTGAATATTTTGTACTATGTCTCTGAAAACACTGAGTAGCTCAAATGAAAGAAGACACTCACTATTTCATCATGAAAAAAATGTGTTTTTTTTACCTTGTTCCATTCTTGTTTTATCAGAGGTAGAGGACACTCACACTAGAAATTACATTTCTGTCCAGAATCTGTACGTTTTGCTCTCTAATCTTGATCGTCTCTACTTCCTGCTTTGACGTCTGTGGTGTATACTGTCTCGTTATGCTCCGACTGCATCTCCCAGAAGCCCCACATTTACTCACAGGCTGTGGGAGACCGCGATAGGTGACCCACTTTGACGTGTTATGTCGATGGCGCTCAAGCGTTGGATTTTGAATGACGTCGTCTGTACTCGATGAATTAATAACACCCAACTCAAAGTTCAGGTCACACATATGAAAATGAACTAGTTCATGTTCATTAGTTCACTTTCAAAAATGAACAGTCCTAAATATTTCACTATTCACATTCCTTTTTTTTTTTTTTTTTACATTTTTTTAAAATAAGACACTATGTTACTCAGTACAAGTCTCTTGACTGCAAAGAATGCATTTTTCACCCTTGTGTGAACATTTTTGTAATGATTGACAGTCTCATTTGAGCTATTCTGTGTTTTCAGAGTCATAGTTCTGTTTTATAAAAGGGCTGGCAGACAATGAGTTAAATTTAGGACTGGGATGTCTATGTCCATGGTGATAGCCAGATGGTTAGATGTGGGTGTCTGTGACCTTATAAATGATAAAAATTTAACCATAACTTCATGTAGGAAGGAGCTAGAGCAATGCAACTGGTCTCAAAATATCCAGAAAATAATTCTCAAATTATAATCCTCCACATTCTTATAGTCAAATGTTAATATTTACTTAATAGTATCATATATATTAGTCTTTTTTTTATAAACTGTGCAATCTCTCTCTGCCCTGTCCCCTTTTGAACAAAAACTGCCGTTTTCATCATTGACTTGTTGTTCTGTATGTGTATTTGTATGTGAGAGGGAGAATAATAGCAGCTATTCCTGGTGAAAATGTCTACCCAGCATGAGAGGAGCTCAGCACTCTCCTGCAGACTCCATTCAGTTCAGATGAGCTGCAATAAAAAGCTCTGCAGTGGCTCATCAGGTGTAGCCGTATCAGCAGCAATCAGCGCTGAGAGGAGGCTATTGTATTGTGTTTTGAAACATTAATGATTCTTGCACCAATAGGAGTGCTTTTGTCTTTGTTGGCCAGAGCACATGCAGAGAGATACCCTATTTTGACATGAGCTTCACAGTCGGTGTGGCTAAAAGGTCAGAGGTCACAATACCTGTAGCACACAGCATGGAGCAGAGAAAAGAAAACACCAAAGAAAGATGAGAAATGATGAAGAAAAGGCTATAAATCCTAAAGATACACGGTCATAATTTTAAGAAAAATATTTTGTGGTCCACTCACTGAACCCCTTTGTGGAATTTAAAAATGTTTTTCCTTTCTTTCCATTCAGGGAGATTTGATCAACACAACTCAGTCTAAACACAGTTTGCATTAAATGAATGATAACAATGTGAAAATATCATGAAAGAAAAAGAAATCAGTACTTACAGTACATACAATACGTGAACTTTGACCTCTTCTTTTAACAATTTAGGAACATTTTTGCAGTGGAAAGTACCCTGCTAATACCTGTGGCAATAAGCAACGCTCAGAGAATGTGGTGAAGTACGTGCAGTCGGGACGGGTGGATGGGAACCACCGACTTTCCAATTGGTGGCCGACCTGCTCTGCCACTGAGTAACAGCCACCCCCATGCAGTGTGGTAGTGGGTCTCCAGGGATCACAGCAGCCATGCCATGACTGTAGTACCTGGGACCGGATGGTGTCTAGTGGAAACAGACACTTGGGCAGACCGGTACTTGGGTCAGGTTGAGAACAATGGGCCTCATTCACCAATATCTTCTTAAGAATCTTCTTAGATTCCTTCTTAAGTTATTATGAAGAGGGATCTTAAGAAAACTCTATGTGGAATTCATCAACGTGTTCTTAAACTGCAGAATTGTTCGCAGCTACGGTCGTGAATTGATGAATGCCATCTCCTCATAAGTTGAGAGCGTGTGCCAGGTGAGTCTAATTAACATAGGATTTACATAGGATTTGCATAGGTAACCACCCATCAATGCCCATAAAAGAGACTGCAGGGCTGTGAGCAGACACATACACTATATTGCCAAAAGTATTCACTCACTTGCCTTGACTCTCATATGAACTGAAGTGACATCTCATTCCTAATCCATAGGGTTCAATATGACGTCAGTCCACCCTTTGCAGCTATAACAGCTTCAACTCTTCTGGGAAGGCTGTCCACAAGGTTTAGGAGTGTGTTTATGTGAATTTTTGACCATTCTTCCAGAAGTGTATTTGTGAGGTCACACACTGATGTTGGACAAGAAGGCCTGGCTCTCAGTCTCTGCTCTAATTCATCCCAAAGGTGTTCTATCAGGTTGCGGTCAGGACTCTGTGCAGGCCAGTCGAGTTCATCCACACCAGATTCTGTCATCCATGTCTTTATGGACCTTGCTTTGTGCACTGGTGCACAGTCATGTTGGAAGAGGAAGGGGCCAGCTCCAAACTGTTCCCACAAAGTTGGGAGCATGGAATTGTCCAAAATGTCTTGTTCTCCTGGCAACCACCAAACCCAGACTCGTCCATCAGATTGCCAGATGGAGAAGCGTGATTCATCACTCCAGAGAGCGTGTCTCCACTGCTCTAGAGTCCAGTGGTGGCGTGCTTTACACCACTGCATCCAACGCTTTGCATTGCACTTGGTGATGTATGGCTTGGATGCAGCTGTTCGGCCATGGAAACCCATTCCATGAAGCTCTCTGTGCACTGTTCTTGAGCTAATCTGAAGGCCACATGAAGTTTGGAGGTCTGTAGTGATTGACTCTGCAGAAAGTTGATGATCTCTTCGCACTATGTGCCTCAGCATCCGCTGACCCCGCTCCGTCAGTTTACGTGGTCTACCACTTCATGGCTGGGTTGCTGTCATTCGCAAACACTTCCACGTTCTTATAATACAGCTGTCAGTTGACTATGGAATATTTAGGAGTGATGAAATTTCACGACTGGATTTGTTGCACAGGTGGCATCCTGTCACAGTTCCACGCTGGAGTTCACTGAGCTCCTGAGAGCGACCCATTCTTTCACAAATGTTTGTAAAAGCAGTCTGCATGCCTAGGTGCTTGATTTTATACACCTGTGACTATGGAAGTGATTAGAACACCTGATTCTGATTATTTGGATGGGTGAGTGAATATTTTGGCAATATAGTGTATGTCACACAGCAGAAACAGCAACAATACAATGCCAAAAGCAAAGAACTGGAGGTACTTCTCATTCCTGCGGGTTATTTCGGTTCCTTGGTATAACTACTCACGTAACTGTATTTAAATAGGGAAAATGTGGAAGTGCTTGGTCGTTTCTAACTTCACCTCTGTTTGGATCCCAAGGAAAGTCCTGGGCTTGGCTAAATGCTAAGAAAATAGCGCTGTATGCCAAAGCTATTGAGTGCACGCACAACGACGAAAGAGGTATGTATCAACTCATCTGAGATCAGAGAGGATTATATTTCAGTATGGAAACACGGTGGCATATTTCTTTAGATGCGAGATTCTTTATTTTCATTTTGCAAGCATAACGAAATTTTGTAGAGTCTCTCAGCTTAAGGACACACATAAATAAGGAAATTAAAATGAAGATATAAAATATAAAAATATAAATATAGGATATAGAGTGCCCGTATTCACAGAGGAGATATTTACAATAGAATGTGATAAGTTATAGCAGAAATAAAAACCTTTAAGAGGTAAAAGCTGCCAACCCCTATTAGGGTGAACCGAACAGACTGTGGCACATCCACTCTAAACTGTCACAGCCTTAGTACTTATGCAAATGCCATTTATGAAGAATTATCTTTTTTTTAATTAATTAAATCAAATTATATTTATGGATATTAATCACTAAATGCTGTTACTAGATTATGAGTAGTAGAAAAGCTAATAAAAAAGTGTTTTTACAATTTTACAGACAAAGATTTACAGGAACTGACACTGTATCACAGACTTGTGCTCCATCTCAATGTGAATGTTTTAATATGAACAAAATCTGATTTCTGAAAGGTGAAGATGTCTTAATTTTTCCAGACCAGGAGCCCCAACCTGACATACAACATACATCGCTCATGAAAAAGTCTTTGTCTTTTTCAAGTGGGCTATATCATTTATATGAAAAATAATGGAACAGAAATTACTGCTGTACTTTGATTCTTTTAATAAGCATATAACAGCCATTTTAGACAGGTGTGATACTGGTGTTGTCCCAATGTGACGTCTGTTGTTGCTCACAGTGGTCCAAGAAATTCTCAGGGAGTTTGTTTGCTTGCTCAGACACATGAAAAATAAGAGGGACCTTTGTTTGTAAGGTATATTACACATTTTGGAACACCTATCCGTTGTACTCCACATTCAGAATTATTTACCCATCTATTGGAAACAATGAAGTGCTCAGCTGTAGGTACGGCACAGTGTATAGTTAACCAAATTTGACTTTAACTGTTTTTTCCTTTGCCAGCAGTTAACTACATTAATCAGGTCAACTATAGAGACATAACATGAATCGACGCACTCCCACTCACCTGTCTCACTAAGCTTGACATGAAAGAGGCATGTGTTAGAGGCAGAGGCAGTCCTAACTGTGTGTTTGATGTTGTTTGTCAGGTAGTCTCTGTGGATACAGGAAGGGAGATGTTGGCTGATGTGTTGACGCTCTGCTCCTCCTACAGCTGCCACAGTGAGAGAAGTGATCCATGGATCCATATGTAATCTTTACTGGGATCTGCTTCATTGTGCCGCAGTGCCAAACAGCCACACTCGGTGTGATATTCTTCAGTACAGGCTTGTTAGACACTGACCCTTTTAAAGCAGTGTAAACAGACCTGGTGTAATTAAGCAGACTGTTTCTTGTTATGACATATGCAGGTATCATCTGTATGCAAATAGATACAAAACGGGAGCATAATGTAGGTGTCCTATTTTTGCTCTCTCTGCTGAGTTTCTCAAGTTCTGCAACAACCTGGTTCAGCAGCTTGTTCACCTGCTCCCAACATTATGTTCATGCAGTTTTTATGTTATTGAGGTTTGGACAGGAGAGTGACTACTAAATTGGCCTCCAGGCTGGGTCAGAAATCACAAATCACATGATACAATAAAGGTTTTCTAAAAGTAGTTCATTCTCTGTTTAGTTAAAAATGTGAAGATGACTTTGGCTCCAGCTTAGCCAAATGCTCCATCAAAAATGATTGAAAATGTTGCCTGATGCCATCCAGGGATCTTTTCTTTGTTGCACTGGCTGATAGTGAAATATGATGGCGTCTGTTTTGATGTGATTTCCATAGTTTTTGTTGGTGAATACTTGACTGTTTGACTGTTCAAATATATATATATATATATATATATATATATATATATACACACAATAATGATATCAATAGATATACTAAAATGAAATGAAAACATACCAGGTTGCTTGACTTTTTTTGCTCTTTTTGATTTACCTCGACCTGGATGACTGAGAACAGACATGTCGAAATGACATTGAAATATATCAGTGGCATTCAATGAGTTCAACTAAACTGATGAAGCCAAAAAGATCAAGATTCAAGACAACAAGAAATTCAAATGTGAACATCTGAGCTACTCATGTCACTTTCAAATTTTAAAATGTTGAAAATGAACACAGAACACTTTTTCCTCTTTCTGAAATAATGAGGATAGAGAAGATAAGGGGATGTTCTTATTAATACAATATTTGCCATTAGCAGCTGTTGATATGAAGGTGAGATGTCATTAAGAAATGCCAGTAGAGTAGAAAAGAACCACACAAATACTGAAGGCCAGACAGTTTGATCTTAAATAACCACAACCTTTGAAAATAAAAGCAACAGTTATGATATGTGTAGATTCATGGTTGTCATGGTTTGTCTATTTTGCTTATCACTGCCTTTCATGATCTATGGGCCCCTACTTATAAGCTTTCTTTTTGCTTCCTTAGGGGAGCCTTTCACTCTACGCAGTTGTACCTCAACTGTACTACTGTTATTTTGTAATGTCTGAAGTGGTAGTGTGTGAATAAACAAAATTAAAGTAGAACTAAAAAAACAGAATTGGGATTGCCTTCATTATGAAGAGCAAGGAGACAGGAAAACAGAACAGACAAATGAGAAAGACTCCACCTCTGTAATGGTTTGTAATTGCGGCATTAACACATGCTTAATGGCGTAAATGAAACACTGGCTTAGGTTTCGGCAACAAAACCACTTAGGTTTACGATAAGTACAACATGATTGGACTTAAAATAAAATGATGTTGTGATGTTTTTACTGCACAAATGGGACTATGAGCGAAATGGGAAGAGTGAACTGTTTGTAAAGTGATAATGGATGAAAGACCTGTGCTCCTTTTTGTATTATGCTTTTTTGTATCAAGGCCTCTGCAGTTTGAAATCACTGGTCGTCTATTGGAAGCTCTTCACTTGAAACCCTGGATGTCACAATAAATACATGACATAATAATGGAGTTATACATCAGAATAATGGAAATGACATACTGTAAATATAAGTGCTGTTTCAGTCGACAGTCGGTATGTTAATGTTTTGGATCTGAATTGACTTGTTGACTTGTTAAAAATGTTAAAAACCAGCAGACAGCAGTATGAAGGCCCTGCTGAATACTTCACTGAGTCCATTAACACCCTTCATACAAAAGCAAACCATTTACTCAGCCCTCCACTGTGTATCGAGCACAATATACACTGTGTGTGTTGGGAGTTCTGCCAGTCGAGTTTCAATTTCAACTCGGTAAAGTCCAGTGCATTAACGTAGAAAAAAATTCAAATGATTTTCACTCTCACTAAATCAAACACTAACAAAACGTGCAGCCTGCTGATTGGACAGAATTAACTGCATATTCTGGAATCTGTTTCTGTCAGTTTATCTGCATGCTAGTAACTAATAATGAGCTTATCTTATCCCAGGCGACCAAATGTGACACCTCATTCTATGGCCCAAGAGCTGGGCAGGCGTGACAGGCAGAGTGTGTGTGTGTGTGTGTGTGAGAGAGAGAGAGAGAGAGAGAGAAAGAGAGAGAGAGAGAGATTGGTTTCTATCTAAAGCTGACCTTGACTTTGTCCTTTACTCTCACCACTTTGCCTGCTTTCAAAAGAACCACCCTCTCTCTCTCTTTCACAGTATATGCTAATATCCACACGTCCATTTGGCAAAAATAAGTGCAATCTCTTTTTTCCATGCCTGTATACTTGATCATTCTGGGATGACGGTGAAGCATCAAGAGGCATATATTCATTATCTGTCATCATATTCATTTCTATGCTAATGAGAAACCCGTTCCCGATGAAAATCTGTTTTCAGTCTCTCAAACAGAACTAAGTGGCAATCACGTATTGTTTGTTTTTGAGCTTTGTCTTTAAACAGAGAAGACATTTCCAACACTGTGCCATGCCCAGGCTATATTCCATAAATCATATTGTACCCTGAGTGCTACAATGCAAATGCTAACCTGTTTCATCTGCAGCTCCCAGTGCAGCCTGAGCCTCTCTGCCCTGTGACGTTACATTGATTAAACAATATTTGAGCCAAGAGGGGGACAAAACACTGGTTTGATAACCACTGATTGATGGGGACAGCAAAAGCAATATCATTCTAAAAATGTTGTTTCTTTTTTGAGAGTTTTTGAAAATGAATAATGAGCCTGCTGGGGAGGAAAAGGCTCTACCAGCCCCCCAGCTCTCCCCTCCAGTCCATTAGATGTGTTGTCTGCTGAGAGGAATCATTCACAGCTTGGAGCAACATGTTTTGTTCATGGTGGACTGATTTGAATTTGACAGCAGTAGCACAAGCAGAAATTAACATATTGGGAAAACAAGTTTGGTGAGATCTCCCTAACCCGAGCTCAGAGAGACGAGGTCAACCAACCGAGGAAATGGTCCAATGAGTGAGATACGTTGACGTACACAAGCAAATCTGAAAAAGAAATAAAAAAAATACATACGATTAACTAAAAAAATAAAACAGTTTAACTTGCTGGTGAGAAAAAAAAGAAACTGAAAAGTACTGTCAGTCATAGCATGACATAGTTGAAGAATGAAGTATGCATGTGCATTTTGGGAAATGTAGGATGTAGACTTACACCATTCTGTCTTTTGCAAGTCCACACTTTATGTACATTAATCAATTCAGTTCGCTGTAACCAGCACCAGAAAATAGCCAACAATCTCAATCATTCATTTAAGCTAATGAAAACAATGGTTCTATATGAAAAACATAAACTATATTCCATTTTGCTAATAGATCTCCAATGTCTCATGTAGCCCTTTTTTACAACCCCAGCATCGTAGATTCTCCAGCTCCTACTGACTACAAGTCGTTGTGTCCTTGAGTGAGACATTTAACCTCGAAGTTGCTCCCCCGCTGCTTTTATAGCAGCCAACTGTTCCTTTATGAGACAGGTTAAATGCAGAGGTCAAGTTTCATGTTTGTATGTATCTGTATACATATGTACATGACAGATAAAGCTGATTTTTCTTCTTTATACATCAGAAATTACTACCCAGCAAAATCATAAATATCACCACATGGGCATTATTTCTGAATTATTAGTACTTTTTGATGGTTGACATTTTCAATGCAGAATTTACTATCATTATAACTGTTATTTTTATATTGTAATGAAGGTACTTTTGCCTAAGGAGCGGATCCGGATCCTTGATGCATCACTGGTCTGCTGGAAGTCTAAATATGGCGCCCTTTTGTGCCAGCTGGCAAAAAAACACTTTGACGTATATATATGTTTATGGCACTTAAGCGTTGAATTTTAAAAGGCTCAGGGGTTAGGTATGTCGCTCACACAGCTTGTCACATAATCCATCCTCTGAATGTTTCTAGTTTGTGGTTTAAGTAAGTTTCAAAAATATTTTTACCATATAAAGTTTATTCAGAGACTGTTTCTGAGTATGCAGCCAACTCCTTCCACTTGTGGGTTCCCATAGAACCCCATTTTCATTCACATATCTTGGTTCCAAAAGTCAAGGGACTCCTCACTAAAATGTAGAGTAAAATCAGACCATTATTTATCATAATTCCTTAGTTTGTGTAGTTTCATTTGTCTCTCTAACCCACACAGCGGTTTGAAGCTATAAGCTAATCATGTGATTAAAATTCACTCCCTGGATAAAGGTGTTGAGTCATTATACCTGGGGCCATGTGGCTTTAATATTGTTCCTTGAATAGGTATTCAGCGATGCTGGTGATTGGCTGAAGACACTTTAACAGCACTGCCAAAGGCTCCCATGCTCGCCCGCTAATTATTTCAATACCACTTGGCCCCAAATTTAAAGAATGAATATAGGCCCATATTTCCTTTGAATGCTGTCGTTTAAGAGGCTTTTTTATGTGAGCAATAAAGAGAGGGCCGTCACCCTCTGTCACTAAGGAGCGAATCATTTCCCAGGGAGAGGAAAACATCTGTTCCCCATTGAGGAGCATGCCTGATGAGACATAGTGGCTTTTCACATGATAATCCAGGAGAAAAAGTTTGAAATCGGGTCCGCAGTGTAGAGGAACTGGATAAGGATGCTTCAGCTCTTTCCCTCCACTGTGCTATTCAGCTTCATCTGAGTCATCAGTCTGAACACAATGTGCAGAATGCTTTTCCACTTCAATTACCTGTGTGTGCAATAATAGTAACAGTAACAAATTATTATGTTCATATTGAGACTTACACACAGATTGAAACAAGGCTTTGTTCTATACTGCAGTGATGAACCCACCATTTTCTATCTCAAGATTGTTACGTTGGTTGTTTTATGTTCCAAAATGTAATGTGATGTCGTTTTAGCTGTCAGTAAGGTGTCTGTTACATGCAACGGTTCAATGGAAACAACTCAGCGAACAAAGCAAGAAGCTAACGCTAAGTAGCATCTCTCTCTCCATGGACTGTGAGCTAACATTAACTGGGCAAGAGCATATCTGAATGGTACACAGTTAAATACAGTGTCGTGTCTCACAGTTTATGTGACGTTTTAATATTGGGGGTATAACAATAGGGCTATATGTATTTGTCCCGTACCGTCATGGTACTGACTTCACGGCTTGGTGCATGCAGTCATACGATGAATATATCTGAGTGAGTAGGCCTCTAAAAAACTAGACTCCTCACTCCAATCCAGGTGGTGGTAATGATCCTAAAATCTGCCTGCAGCCATCATTCGCTACAGAAGAAGAAGCAGTTACAAAAACAAATGAAGAAGAAAAGTAACAAAACTGTTTAGTTGGGAGTAGAAGAGCTGTCGGCTTCATTTAAATAACCAGCATGGGAACACTTTAGCTTCACGGTGCAAGATAACAGCGATGGTAAGATTGATTACTGATGGGTGGACCTCACATTCCCCGTGACCCCCACACCGTGGTACGTACCGAACCGTGACATGTGTGTACTGTTACACCCTGAGTCTTTATATTTTATATATTTTTGGAATAATCATTTTTAATGCAGCATAAGACAAAATAAGATCCTTTATTGGTCCCAAAAGTTTGCAACTCTACAGCAGCAAAGTGGAGACAGAAATAATCACAATAAGGCCTATAAAAAATAAGGACATCAGTAAACAGTATACAAAAATCTAAATAATCCCTTTAAAATTCAGCTCAGCCATATGATTGGTCACATTTTGAGTCATCATATCTTACTGAAAGATGTTTTACATAGTTCTACCTGTTTGAGTAAACTCTACATTGTATGTGCTGACATGAGGACTCCGTTTGGCAGGAATTTCAAAGGTAAGCTAATTCCTTTCAACATATCATAGTATCAAAGGTCTTATTGAAAATATTTGTGTAATTTGCATACAATAAAACAAATACTAAAAGGGTCTAATAACTTTTGAAAAACATGCTCTTCCAAACAGTTTATCTGATACAATACGGTAAAACTGCAGGGTTTGTCAACAATAAAAATGTGAAAATAAAAAAATGTGAAGGCATTTTTCATTACTTTTATCTTTCCCTTATAAACAACATAAGTGAACAAGATGAGTGAACACAATTGAGTAAGATATGTAATGAGAGAGCAGAAGTATTTCTTAGTGAATAGCAGAAATAAAGTGATATTGCACATTAATAGATAAGAAATATAGAAATAAGTTATATATATATATATATATATATATATATATATATATATATATATATATACACACACACACACATATATATATCTATATATCTATATATTGGGGCGGCAGTAGCTCAGTCTGTAGTGACTTGGGCTGGGAATCGGAGGGTCACCAGTTCAAGTCCAGGTCGGACCAAATGTGGTAGCTGGAGAGGTGGTAGCTGGAGAGGTGCCAGCTCCTCCTCCACTGCCGAGGTGCCCTTGAGCAAGGCACCAAACCCCCAACTGCTCGGGGCGCCTGACACGCCTGTCACTCTGACATCTCTCCTCCAATGCATGTGCATGTGTTTGTTTCATGACTTGTGTGTGTAATGTGCAACTGACAAAAAGTTACTAACAGAGTGAAAAAATGTAATTTCCCTTGAGGGATTAATAAAGGAATTCTTCTTCTTATATATATATATATATATATATATATATAGATAGTGAGAGGACAGAAGTGTCATTGCAGTATGAGTATTACACATTAGTCTATACGTTGATTCATTATGGCCGTAGTATTATGGCCGTATCATTATGGCCGTAGTATTGTTGGATATGTGTAAAAAACTGGAACTGAGTGAGGTGTTGTAGAGTCTAACAGCAGCAGACAGGAAGGAGCGACTGTCTCCTTCACACAGTGAGGGTGGAGCAGCCGCTCACTGAAGGAGCTGCCCAGTGCTGCCAGAGTGTCATGTAAGGGGTGGGAGGTGTTGTCCAACCGGGATCATAGTTTAGCCATCACCTCCACTGAGTCCAGGGACATCCCAGTCCAGAGCTGGCCTTCCTCACCAGTCTGTCCAGTCTCTTCCTGTCCCTGGATGTGAGTCTGCTCGTCCAGCAGACCACTGCATAAAAGATGACTGATGGCACCACAGAGTCATAGAAGAAGATCCGAGTGAATGAAATCATCCTCTGCTATGTAAGAAAAAGAAAATCCTTCAATATTTACTATCAATTGATATGATAATTAAGTTATACTGTAGTTATTAATCGCATTATTGATCATATTTTCAAATTCATAGTTCAGTATAATTTATTAGACTATTTATGAGAACACACCATCTGGCTATTTTTTTCTCTTTATTTGAAAGAGTGGTGCCCTGAAGACATATTATGCTTTATGTATTCAATATAATAATACTTATTTTGATAATTACATTGATAGTCATTTTAATGCCCTGAGTGTATGTACCAACACAATTCAGTACCCTCTTTATTAGGAATACTTGCTTATACACACTGATATTTCATTAATGTGAAATTTACTGATATTCATAATCATCTTTCATATTTCATATTTGATGTATGAGGGCATAATATTGCCATTATACTGGTGCCCCAACAAATGTAGCAATATCCTTGTTTGTGAGGATGGATTGGATGTAAAAAATATCATGCGCACCCAGACACACACACATACACACACGCACACAAACACTTTTTTTGTTGCCTTTGTTTGACAGATCTACATATTTACACATTGATGAGACTGCACACAGAGGTTCAAAGAAATGGTCAGAGATACACTGCTGACATTCCACTGAATATAGACCTGTGTAGCATACAGTGTATCAAACACACACACACACAAAGTGTTGATGGTGCACTACCCCAGGTGTGCGATCAGCTCAGCCCTGCGGCAGTCAAAGCTTTTAGAGGTTTGCTTGACAGCTAGTTTTACCGTGTGATGAAGCGTTTCTCAAGCGTTTTGTGATTGCCCAGTGTGTGATTGCCTGCCTCTGTCTTTCCAGGGTGGTACTAGAGTGTGAATTATGTACGTCCACTCTTCCATTCGTGGTTCAGCTCATAGCTTTAAACTGAGGTATCACCCCAAAGCCCCTACGCTCCGAGCCGGGACACTCTAATAACCACCCTCATAAATAGACAGTAAATCTGTGGCAGTATAAAACAGCCTTATGAGAGGCAGTCATTCGGAAACGCTCACTGCCTTTTGGCCTAAACATCCGGCTTCTCTTTTTTCTCTTCGCTCCTGTCCATCTCCCTCTTTATCCCTACTTCTTTGTTTTCTCTCCTCCTTCCACTCTGTCTCACTTCCCTGCTGCATGAGTTCTCACCTAAATTACTGCAGGCACTGCTGCAGAATCTGAACTGCACCTACAGGCTTGACTGGAAAGGTCAACAAGCTGCTTAAAGTGAAGAATAGTGCAGGAGCAGAATAATCTACTTTCTCCATCTTCTCTTTCTTCTCATCTCCCCCTCTCCTCCTGGCTGCTGGCGTTTTTTTAACCTCCTTTCATTTTTACGCCCAGGTGCTGTGTTTTTTCTGCAGCATGCTAGCACTGCGTGTTGATATCTGAGTTGGTTTATTAGTCTCATATCTGTTCTTCTATTTGTATCTTTATTCTACCCACCCCCACCTTCTTTTTCCTCTCGGCTCTTCTTTGCCCTCCGTCTCATTCCATTGTCACTCTCTAGATATATAGCTGTTCTTACTACCTGAGACAAACTGAGTGTGTGGACTCCATGAATCCACCTCACAGCGGCCATTCTTCTTCTCGCCTCCTTTGTTCTCTTATTCCCTCCATTGCTTTAATTTTTTTCTTTCTCACTCTTATGTATTTTTCCAGCCTCTCCCTCTGCTTTGGCTTCCCCTCCTGCTTCTGCTCACACTCAGACTCAGACTGGGTGTGGTTTTGAATATCAAACAATTTATTTGCCCCTGTTTACAGCCTTTCTAAGAAAACAATGGATACAAAACTTACAAATGACAATGATTTGCTCTTCACTTTCACACATGGCATCCTGTCTCCAGGTACAGCAGCTTTTTTATGCATATGCTTTAAGGTAGGGATCCATTAAAAGAATGACATGATAGTGAAAGATATTATTTAAAAACCAAGGGCATTTTTCTGCTGCTATTACTATAATACTGCATTCGAGTTGTCCCCGTAAGTCATAATTTACGAGCTCCAAGTCGTAAATATCAACTGAAACACCCCCCGAAGTCAGATTTATGACTCGTAATCTCGTAATTTCTTCACCTACCCCAATTTGACCACATCGTCATAATCCAAAATGGCTGTGCCCTGGATTAGCGCCGTGTAGCGTTATATGTTACAGCCTACAGTACAGTCAAACGTTTTTCCCACACATAACAACACTGGAGAACACACACACACCCTCTCCATGTGTTTGAGGACCTCATATTGGTGCATTAGCTTTCTGCATTCTGACAGAGCAACCACAACAAACTTTTAATTGGAGGCATCCATCTTGGTTTCCAGACTTGTTTGTTCGAACGCCGTCAACTAGGGTGTGATGTCATTCCCAGTTGCAAGTCCCGACTTCCGATCCATCACGAACGCATAACTCTGAAGACTTCCCCACAGATTTTTGGACATGCTGGGACCTGTTTGGGGGACCCAGGGTTAAAACATTCTGTTAATGCCCTTAACCCAACACTCTATATGCTGTCACGGTTTCATTATATGCTCTGAGAAAAGCCAGGTACTTTGATTTAATAACCTGGGCTGATGAATGAACACACGTTTATGATTTTTGAGACCTCAATGCAATTGCTAGAAGTAAAAAGCAGTAGACTATAGATGAACTACAACACAGTTGCATGAATGTGCGTATACACAACAAAGCTGTAAAGGCCGTCATCTCATTTAGACACTTTTGAAAGCCAAATAAAAGCTTCAGAATTAATAACAAGTAATTTTGTGATAGTACATTCTGTAGTTTGTATTTTGTATCATGGCTAGAAGTAAAAACATTCACAAACCCACTGACTTTGCATTCTCAAAAATGCTGACTCATTCCCCTGCAACCCCCATGGCACTTCCTGTTTTGGTGAGCTTGGTGCTTGGAACTAAAAAAAAAAAAAAAAAAAAAAATAAAACAATGCTTGTGCTCTCAGATTTAACAGCCTTATTTCAGTCAGAGAACAGTAGTTGAGCCAGGTACTGATGATGAGCCTGCAGTCCAGTTCATCCCAAAGGTGAGATTGAGGTCAGTTGTCCCACACCAGACTGGGAAAATGACTTTATGGTGCTTTGTGCACAGGGATCTGATTTATGCTGAAACAAGAAGTGTTCGAAAGTTGGGAACAAAATGATGGTTTAGAACTGGTCCTTTATGGTATTATATTTGTGCCACATTCCTGAGCAAGCTATTTCAACACAAAAAATATATTCTGTGCTCAATTAATGTATTTGTGCACGAGCAAAACATGCTCAGTCTCAGTTTAACTCTTGCTCAGACCGCTGCCTGCTCGCTCACATTCTCTCTCCTCTTCACCTGCGCTCACATAATGGCTTTGTCAAGGGTATTGCAAACAGTGACATGATAGCACAAAACTCTAATAGTGATGTTTTCATCATTTGATTACATCATCTGTATGTCAGGTGGAAGGGCATCAAAACATGGAGTTCCATCCAGCAGCCATAAATGTGTTAGGCAGGAGCTGTATCGTCATCAGAAAGTGAGAAGTTGTATGATTGGAGATGAAACAACCAATCACAGTCGACCTTCAGTCATCCAATTGGTTGGTTTTTGTGGCACAAATATGACATTGGTCTCTGTAGAGGGAGAAGAGAGAAACTAGAAAAGCACTCAGAGAGTGCAGACCTCCGCCACTTTTTATTTAAAGTTACCCCGCCACCAAGGAGGTTATGTTTTCACCGGGGCTTGTTTGTTTGTTGGTTTGTCGGTTTGCAAAGCAACTCAAAAAGTTATGGATGGATTTTGACGAAATTGTCAGGATTGGTCAGAAGCGGCCTAACTTAAAACTGATTAAATTTTGGTGATGATTGGATCAACAGCAACCCCCCCACGCGACCCTATGTGAGGATAAGCGGTAGATAATGGATGGATGGATGGAAGTTAGGCCACTTCTGACCAACCCTAAAAATTTCGTCAAAATCCGTCCACATCTTATTTTATTTTGCAAACCAACAAACAAATTAACAAACCCCGGTGAAAACATAGCCTCCTTGGTGGGGGTAAATATGAGAATACTATTGTTGCATTGTGCACAAATGTATAATACAGACACAGAATAGACAGTATATCTGTTTTGAAAGGTTTTGCAATCTGTTTGAATGGTTTGTTTTATTTTGAAAAACTCACAGACGGCACAGTTGAGACATCAAGCACACCTCGAATATTTTCTTTCTTATGCATTGTTATGTTATAATGTTCTGTACATTTTGTGCATGAACTGTTATTAGGCAGGCTAAACCTAAGTAAAGGGTTGGACCCCTTTTGCATTCAGAACTGCCTTCATTCTTACATCTTGGCATACAATGGCTATCAATGACTTTTGCTTTTATCCTCTTCATGTCTTTAAACATTCCTCACAGATTTTGGTCCATATTATCATGATAGCATCACAAAGATGCTGCAGAATTGTCAGCTGTTCATCTATGATGAGAATCTCTGTTCCTCCACATCCCAAAGGTTCTATTGGATTGCGATCTGGTGACTGTGGGGGCCATTGGAGTCCAGTGAACTCTTTGTCATCTTCTAGAAACCAGTTTGAGATGATCTGAGCTTTGTAACATGGAGCATTATCCTGCAGGAAGTAGCCATCAGAAGATGGTCCACTGTGGTCATAAAGGGATGGACATGGTCAGTAACAGTACTCAGGTAGGCTGCAGTGTATCCTATATCCAAATATCCTCCACCATTACACCAGCAGCAGCCTGAACCATTGATACAAGACAGGATGGATCCATGCTTTCATGACCATCTACCATCTGAATGTTCAGCTGAAATGGAGACTGGTCAGACCAGCCAACATTTCTCCATCTTCTATTGTCCAGTTGTGGTGATCCTGTGTGAACTGTAGCCTCAGTTTCCTGTTCTTAGCTGACAGGAAGTTTCTCCAGGTGTGTTCTTCTGCTGCTCTAGTCCATCTTCCTCAAGGCTCCATATTCTACTTTCCTTGGTTGGAACCAGTGGTTATTTCAGTTTCTGTTGCCTTTCTATCTCCAACCAGTCTGCCCCTTTTCCTGTGACCTCTCTCATGAAATGTAGCGATGTGATAAAAGAAATTTAGCTTCACAGTCCCAATTTTAATTTTTTCTGCAATCAGCTCTCTTTCTTATGCACTCCCATCTCTCTTTGTGTTTCTCTGTATCAACTCGGTCAAGACTTATTTCTTTGTTTGAAGAATAAAAAAAGTAATTTAAATCAAGAAGGGAATAGCAGGGAACCCCTGGGCTAAATATTATAGAATGGATGCTAATATATCCTTGTGGCCAAACTGCATAATTAAGCAGATGTATACTTTTGGCAAAATTTATATTCTACATTCTACATTCTACACTCACTGTCCTGGCCCTCAAGGTGATGATGACATGCATGAGATTTGAACAGAATTATGTTGCCCCCTAGTGTTTAGAATGTGCACTGGCGGGCCTGAGCATGTGCGTGCGCACACACACACACACACATATACACACACATACACCAAAGACTGTGTCTGTGTATGTGAGAGAGGTAAGCGTGTGAATAGAGTGACACGACATGCTTCATAAAAGGCTAACTGAATAAAACAAAACATTTCTTAGACTTAAAATAGTTCTTCAGAGAGTTCATAAATTGATGCTCAATGTCTTGTAATTTGATTGTGTGTAGTGTGTAACATTTTTAGTTTCCTAAAGTGCTTGAATCGTATTGTTTGAATCATCTGATGCAGCTGCTCTACACAAACAAATGGTCTCCATGTTCCTCTGCAGTCAGCGTGTATACTGTTGGTATAGGAGCATATGCCCGAGTCGTTCAGCCGCACACTCTCACTCCCAGCTGTGAGTGCACTCTTCTTCTATTTTCTCACATGTTGCAATGCAGAAATAATTTCTCAAGGTCTAAGAGCAGACTGTTGTTGTGGAAAATTTTGTTATTAGATTTGACTCTGAACTTATCTGAGAGAGGTGATCCATCACAATGAAAAACTCAAAGCTTTTGTTTTCCTGTGGATGTTACATTATGATAGCTGGTGGTGCAGTATCAGGAGTCTGCTGGTTCTGTTCAAAAAGAGCTGCATTTTATTCATGAACTCCACAAATATAAGATACAAACAAAAAGAAAACAAGATCATTATGCAAAAGAAATGTTGTTTTAATGATAAATTGCATTTTAAGTTTTCAGCACATTATACTGGCTTGAATCAGCTACTAAATAGATATATTAGTCTTTGATAGATCAAATCATAACTTTGAACGAAGAAGAAAACTGCCTCATCACAGGGTATGTTAATACAGGAAACACAGTGGTGTGTCAACTGTCATGGATTACATACTCCAAGCCTATATCAAGCCTCATCAACAAGGCTTGCTAAATGGCTAATTTAAAGGATCCATTACCTTGAAATACAATCATGTTCCAGTTATGGTCATCTATATGTCAAGTTAAGTTTTCTTTTTTTGTGTCCATGTTTAGTAGTTTTCCTCCTAGCGAGTGCATTTTGTTTGTAGTTATTCTGTATTGTTATTGTGCTTTTGCAGAAGAATTTTCTGTTGATATTTTTGCCTATTTATTTTGTTGACTTGACCTGTCAAGTGTTTTTTGTTTTTGCATATTTCTGATATTGGAGATTCTTGACTTTGTCTCTTTACTTTTGGTTTTATGCTGCTGTCACCCTACAAGCGTGACAGAATGGAACAGAGAGGCAGACGTACGTTTGTAAAATTGGATTATCAAAACAAAATGACCAAAAATCACTAACAACAGGAAGAGTATGCAAAATTCTACCTAAATTATGAAAATATGAGAAATGGAAAAAAACGCTGCTGTTTTACAATCTTCACATGTGGTGGACTCCTGGTTTACGTTTTCTGTGTCACTAACCAGAGTTGTACAGTCTGTATACTTTTTGTTCACTGGATTATATGCAAAATTGAGAAATATTCCTTCATCTTCCCCATTACTAGTGGACTGTTTTGATGGGGGACAACGTTGAATATCATAATGCAGGAAACAGGAAATACACCACACATTCACTATACATTATACAATATACATGTTCACAGCAGCTGTTTCTATGCCCCTCCCTGATTTTGACAGAGAACTGTTCATAAATTAAAAAAATAGAGCTCTGCTGCTGCTAAATTGTTATGTGAGTGCTCTGATAATTTATACATGTATTCCTTGTTTTTGAAGCCGGAGCTATGTTATTGTTACAGGCTGGAGTCACTTGATAGTAGCCTGCATGTGAGACTTGTAGGGAACATTGGTAAATTCTAGTGTCTGCATATAGATGTTAAATAATCCCTCCACTGTTCCTTTGAAGGAAAAAGCCCTCCAGATCATGATGGCGCCCCTTCCGCTGTGCCATGTAGAAAACATCTCAGGTAGGCTTTTAAAGGATGTGGTCTTAAACTTTTGATCAGCTGATGAACAGTCTATTTCAGTTTAATGGTTGTTTGAAATAAATTGCTTACAATCAATTTAAGCATTTATGGTAGATCAAAATCTCCACATCACGGCTGGCTATCCTGCAGCTGTTTGTAGAACGTGTCTTTGTTAGAATAGAATAGAATAGTTTTTTTATTCACCCCCCTTGGGGGGAAATTCACCTGCCACAGTAGCATAGACAAAATCACAGACACATTGCAGTAGTTAGAAAAAAAGTAGTTGCCTTCATCAAGTAGTTGCCTTCATCAGCATCCTCAGTTGGTGCATACTCTTGGCCAATGGTTGTCTATCAATGTCTTGATAAATACACCATGATGATGCATTTGTTGACCTCCATCCAGTGAGTTTGGAAGTCTCCTTGTCTGACATCATACCATCTCCACAGCAATGTTGATCTTGAGTAGAGGACTTTCTTCCCATTGTTGCACAACTTTCCACCTCCTATCCATCGTATCTCACTTATTCCCAAGATGATGAACTGGTATTCTTCAAACTGTCAGCAACTGGGCCTTGTCATGGGGTTATCCCATGCCTGCTAGGTAGTATGTTGCATACAGCCTTATGCATAGCCAAAAGCACACAATTCTATGCATATATTATTCCTTCTAGCCGCGGCTGATAGGATTGTGATTGACTTAAGTTGTGCTAGGCTAATATTGCACTAATTCCTCAGTTGTCAAGCAGTATGGTTTGTTTGCCAATATATAAACGTTAGCATGCTAAGCTAGCGGGAGCTTGGCGGCCATGTTTATGGCCTCACAAATGTAAACAAACAGCAAGTTGAATGAAGAGAAGAAGCAGAGTTGGGAGAAAGAAAAGAAAGAAAGAAAAAAGTTGTTAAAAATGTTAAATCCCAAAAAGGATGTGGAATTTACCAGGATACGTTAAATAGGGAAGCCAGGGACCGGTATATGGACAAAATCGGCACTATAAATGGTTTGGATTCCTATGAAATTCCCAACAAAGAGTGGAGCACCGATGACGACTTGCTGCTGCAGTTTTGCATACTGGACATCTCCGGCTACCTTGTTTGTGCTGTGAGCACTTACACCAGAACAGTTCTGAAGCTACAAGTCGTTGGAGTCTCATGTGCAGTTCAGAAATGGATGGGTTCAGGAGCTGCAGATCATAAAGCCGGCAAACAGTGGGACAAAGGTAAACTGTGCTCCACCTGTTTTGGACTTGCAACCACCGCAGGAGGTGACTCCTGATTTTGTGATGCATGTCTGTAGTCACGCCATTGTGATTGTTTACTATATTTATAGAGTGTGTTACAACTATTTTACATATTACATTTGCACTACCTCATTTTCTATGTGTCCATTGTTGTTATTTTATAGATACCTATTTATTTACAGTATTGAAAGCGTTGTATTTATTATTGTTAAATAAGAAATTGCTCTCCATGTTCTATGTGTCCATTGTTTCTCAGGTTGCACTACTTGCAAATAAACACTGAAAAACATCTGGGGCCCGTTGCACAAAACTAGGATAAGGGATTAAGCCGGATTATCTTGGTTATTCTGGCTCAATTTATCTGTGATCCGGTTGCACAAAAGCAGAATAGAGGAGAGAGGGATATGTTATGGTATAAATTAACATGGAGATATATTCTGTGGAGGCAGCCTGCTCCAGACCAGGCTATGTTCCAAGATCTATTTAATCTCATTCCTCATCTCAGTCAGTCAGTTAATTCACTGCCCACTACACAACATTTTCACATTCAAACTACGGGCTTTTTAATCTGAACCGCTGAAAGTGTCCAAATTATATTATTAAATTTAATTTTTAACTACTGCTTCCACGTTAACACGGTCCCCGGCAATAAGACAGTAAGTCTAATTGGACAAACTGGCCACAAAATGCAAAACAACTAAACATGATTAAAGAGGGTCATGAAGAAGGAAACTAAAAAATGCAGTTGTACCTAACGATAAAAATTGCTGATGAAATTAGAATAACTATTGCCTTTAAATCTGACCAAGCTTCTCCTGTAATTCGGCAAACAAATAATCCACCAAAGAGCATCGTTAAAGTATTCATTTGTAATGTGAAACTGACGAAAAAGGAAACGTGAAAGATACATTCTTTTCACACACACACACACACACACACATATACTTACATATGTACATACATATGTATGTATGTATGTGTATATATATATATATATATATATATATATATATATATATATTTATTTACATATGTACGTATGTGTGTATATATATATATATATATATATATATATATATATATATATATATATATATATACACACACATACACACAAATATATATATATATATATATATACTTACATACGTATGTACGTACGTATGTATGTATATATATATACACACCCAGAGTACAACTAGGTTTTCAGAGCTGTCAATTATCTATTTGAACATATAGACACAATCTCATTGAGGAAAAGCAGTGAAAAGTTAATCCCATGGTGATTATGTGTTGTGCTGTTTCATACCACAATACAGCAACGGTTTACCAGGGTTGAGATAGTAAAGCCAATTTAAGACGCACGACCAAGAGGGAGCATGTCTATAAACATTGTGCAGTGGTCCGAGTAGCAGTTAAGGATGCCTCCAAAATGAGGCAAGTAATGACATCACAATGTCCAAGCCCTATTCAATCTCCTTCTCCCCTTCTTTCCAGCATTCCCGTTCCTTTTGCCGCCCCCCGCATCTCCAGTCACCTCAGACCAGAACTTCTCAACCCTTCTGTTGTTTCAAGGACATCACACAGCTTGAAATCCAAGACATCTTGAGGAAGATGCAGCCTTCTACCTGTGCCCTAGACCCCTTGCCCTCAGCTCTCATAAAAAGTCACTCTTCTGCAATAAGTCCCATGATCACCAGAATCATCAATCAGTCCCTCCGGTCTGGCCACGTTCCCCCATCTCTAAAAACTGCTACCACTACTCAAAAATGCCAGTCTTGACCCCGAAGCACTCCCTTTGCTATCAAAAGTGTTGGAAAAAGTTGTTTCTGCCCAGCTTCACAGCCACCGTTCTGGCCACAGTACTGAAACCGCTCTGGTCAGGGTCACCAATGATCTGCTGTTGGCGGCTGATGCTGGCTCTCCATCTCTTCTCATCCTACTTGACCTCACAGCAGCATTTGACACCATTGACCACTGCATCCTTTTACACCACCTTCACTCCTCCATTGGACTTTCCGACACTACTCTGGCTTGGTTCACTTCATATCTCTCTGACAGAACAGAATATGTATCCCTGGGTAGCACTAAATCAGACACTCACTCCATCACCTGTGGTGTCCCTCAAGGTTCTGTCCTCAGCCCCACCCTCTTCACCCTGTACGTGCTCTCCCTTGGTCGTGTCATCAGCCGGCATGGAATGTCTTTCAACTGCTATGCTGATGACACCCAACTGTAATAAAAATAAACCCTACCCCCTCTGCAGCCCTGTCTACAGTTTCCACTTGCATGGAGGACATAAAGGCCTGGATGACGGCTAACTTCCTTCAACTCAATAGCTCAAAAACAGAAGCCAGTCTGGTTGGCACTCCATATCAGATCCGGTCAGCCAATATCACCAGGCTTCCTGTCCAATACAGGATCAAATTCAAAATTTCCCTCCTGTCTCACCAGTGCCTTTAAGGCCCTGCCCCTCCATATATCACAGAACTCATCACTCACAGGCCAACCTCCTCCAGCCTCTGAGGACAAGGCTTAAAACGATGGGCGACTGTGCCTTCAGTGTAGCTGCACCCAGCCTGTGGAATGCTCTCCCTGATCATCTGAGAGCTCCACAAACTGTGGATTCCGCTCTTCCGGAGGGATCCAGAGGCGTTCCCGGGCCAGCCGGGAGACAGTGTGACTGATTTTCTCCCTAATAGTTATAATCTTCTCATTAAAGAAGCTCATGAAGTCACTACTACTGAGGGTTATGGGAATAGATGGTTCAATAGAGCTGTGGCTCTCTGTCAGCCTGGCTACAGTGCTGAAAAGAAACCTGGCGTTGTTTTTATTTTCCTCTATTAATGTTGAATAATAAGCTGCTCTGGACTTATGGAGAGCCTTCCTATAAGCTTTCAGACTATCATGCCAGTCCAGACGAGACTCTTGCAGACTGGTTAAACGCCACTTCCTTTCAAATCTTCTTGCTGCTTGCTTTAAACTGCGGGTGTGAGGGTTATACCATGGAACCAGCTTTCTGTGCTTTACTATCTTCTTTTCTAGAGGAGCAACAGAGTCTAGAGATGGTCGCAGAGAGTCTGCAGCACTATCTACCAAATTATATCAAGTATATCAAGGTTAGGCACTGAATTAAAAGCTAATGGAATTATATCCTTAAACTTGGCTACAGCACTATCAGATAAACATCTAGTGTACATGGATTTACCTGATAGAGTGTAGTCCAGAAGTAAAAATTCAAAGGTTAACAAGTAATGGTCTGATAGGAAGGAGTTCTGTTGGTGGACTGATAAATGTTCCACTTCAGTGCCGTAGGTCAGGACCAGGTCAAGTGTATGGTTAAAAGAGTGAGTTGGTTCCTGAACATTCTGACAAAAGCCAATCTAACAGCGAGATAAAAGCAGTACCAAGGCATCCAGGAGACATCCTGACCAGAGCCCGGACACCCATCCATCCATTTTCGACCGGTGATCCTCATAGGGTCGCTGGAGCTTACCCCAGCTGTCTTAGGGCAAGAGGCAGGGTACACCCTGGACAAGTCTCCAGTTCATCGCAGGGCACATAGAGACAGACAACCACTGACACTCACATTCACACCCACAGACAATTTAAATTAACCAATTAACCTAATCCCCATGCATGTTTTTGGATGGTGGGAGGAAGCCGGAGTACCAGAGAGAACCCACACAGACATGAGGAGAACATGCAAACTCCACACATAAAGGACCCGGGCTGGGAATCGAACCCGGTACCTTCTTGCTGTGAGGCGACAGTGCTAACCACTACACCAGACACCCTGCAAATGAAACTCATTTTGGCTGCTTGTATCCGTGATCTTGTTCTTTCGGTTACGACCCACAGCTCGTGACCATAGGTGAGGGTGGGAAAGTCTGGATAGGACAGTGTGAGTAAAGTTGATCTGCCCAGAGTGGGTTTTAGGTATGTATAGTGTATTTGTGTGCTAATTTATTAAGAATGAATTGTGGATTGTCTTGTAGGAGAGGCTTCTGATATAAACTTGGACCTGAAGAGAACAACAGATGCTTGAGCTTTATAGTCTATAGGGCTAGTGATGGATAGATGAAGCGCTTATGATTTCTAATTTCTAATCATCAAACTTTTTAATTTAGTGAATTTCCATTTAAGTTTTAATGTCTAGTATTTTTCCCTTTTTGTTTTTTTCCCAGTTTTCCATTTCCAAATTTGCACAACTGCACTTTTTTGACACTTGATGGTGGTTGCTGTAGCACAAATACTTTGGAGCAGATTTAACTTTTAAGTTATTGGTCATAAAGCATATATGGTCATAAAAGGTGAAGCAGAGTGATGAAACTCAGCTTCAGGTATAATTCACTATTACTTTTAATAGTGGAAATTATCAGGGCGCCACCCAGTTTTGTTAAAACAGGGAAAACTTTTGAATTTGACATTAATGAATAGAGTCTCTTAATCTCAGGGTGCTACGGAGTTCTTGACCTAGTGTACAGTGATTCAATTGATTTATATACACACACAAATCAAATAACCAAGTTCTTTATAAATGAGATGTTTATTTGACAAACTATAACCACACTACCACTGTAACAAAAAATAACTAATAATAAATGATTAGTTTGACAACCTAAATGACCAGGCTACTAACAGAAATAATAAAATACAAAATAGGAAATACTAGAATAACGGAAAGTTTGATGGGTGAATACATGGCCTTGACTCATTGTGATCACAATGGAATGAATGATTAAACAAAAAGGAAAGTTTGATGGATAAATAATTCATTAATTCAATGTGACCAGATAGATTCAGTGGTGGTTATCTAGACCAAATCAAAAGTTGGACTGTTACCAACATCTGTTTACCGTTCAGCAGTTGAGAATTTGAGAGTCATCAGAGAAGGATGTTGAGTAGTTTGATATTCAGAATTTAAGTTTTAGTATTTTATTGTTCAGTATTATTATGTTTTCTAGATTAAGCTCTAGATTCAGGCCATTTAATTTAGTGTCTAATCATCAAACTCTTGAATATCTGTAAGATGTATATGCAGTATATCACCGTTCCTGGATTGATGGAAGTGAGGAGTGGCTGCAGGTTCTGTCTGGATCTGCTGGATCTCTGCTGGACTCGCTTCATGACCAGCAGCTCTTGTGGACATCTGTGGACATCTGTGGTCGTCTTTGGACATCTTTGTTGACATGGCTCGGATGACATCGTTTCCATCTCAGTCTCTCTCTGTCTCTCTCTTTTCTTTAAAGCATAGTCTCTGTGCCCGTGCATCAATAAAGGCAGGAGGCAGGAGGAGAGACCGTGAACTTGACTAGCTTCAGCCTGCTGAATGAAGCGTGCTGTTTTATGGTCCTTGCTGAAGGTCCAGTGTGGATGTGACCACTGATCCCTCCCCATCCAACAAATTAACTGAGATGATATTCTTTTTAACTTATTTAATGTTAGTACTACTGTGTTTTACTTTATTATTTTTGTCTATTTGAAAGCTTCTCTCTCTCAGCTGCAGATCAATACCCCACATCAGTATGTTAGAAAACCACTGAACAAAACTGATCAAATGAATTGAAATTACACAACACGGGGTGGCACGGTGGTGTAGTGGTTAGCACTGTCGTCTCACAGCAAGAAAGTACTGGGTTCGATTCCTGGACCGGGTCCTTTCTGTGTGGAGTTTGCATGTTCTCCTCATGTCTGTGTGGGTTCTCTCCAGATAATTTAGGGTTAAAGGGTGTGACAACCCCTGGTTTTTAGATAAACTCTCTGTTCTAGTCTATGAATGAAATGTTGCATGGACAGCTGCAAAAAATTCTGATTCAGATTGGATACATTTTTGACAATTAAGAAATAAATGCACCCATGTTATTCGCAAAGCCAAATCGGATTTTTATGTAAATCATATGACTGAAAATGCATCTGAACCTTCAAAGTTTTGGGGGGCAGTAAATGGCTTGTCCTCTGCTGCTGGGCAAAATTCTGTCCTGCCACAGATGATAAAGCTAGGAACTGAGACCATAACAGACGAAAAAATTTTAAATGTGATAAATGAACACTTTGTGTCTTCTGGCCAACTTTTTGAAAGCCAAGAACACCTGCACCTTCCTGAAACCTCTTCAAACCTCTTTTAGTGTCAATGAAGTTTTAACAGATTTAAAAATGCTGGATTTTAAGAAATCAACTGGCCCAGATGGCCTAGACCCATATTTTTAAAAAATTGCTGCAGAAATAATTTCTGAGCCTTTGACCTATATTTTCATCCTGACATTAGAAAATGGTGCCATACCAGTGATTTGGAAAGCTGCTTTTGTTACTCCTGTATTGAAAACTGGTGATCCCTCTAACCCAAATAACTGTAGAAACATTTCGAAATTGTCAGTTCGAGCAAAAGTGCTTGAAGGGTTGAGCTACAACCAGGTAAAAGGATTCCTATTACAAATAGCATTTTAAATGAACTGCAGTCTGGATTCAGAAACAAACACAGTATAGTCACTGCTGCTACAAAGGTGTTAAATGATACTATAAATGCCAGTGACTCTAGAGAACAGTGTGTTGCACTCTTCCTAGATTTATGAAGGCCTTTGACACCGTAAACCACTCTGTGCTACTACAGAAGCTGGCTGATATTGGGTTCTTCCCAGCAACACTAAAATGGTTTGTAAATTATTAAAGCGGAATACGGCAATGTGTTAAAACTGATGGTCATTTATCTAGCTTTCTAAATGTCCAAAATGGTGTCCCACAAGGTTTCATATTGGGTCCAATCTTATTTATTATTTACATAAACAAGTTGTGTATGAATGTTACTGATGCACGGTTTCATTTCTATGCGGACGACACAATTATATATGCATCATCCTCTTCTCTAGAAAGTGCAACAAACAAAGTACAGGCGGCCTTTAATGTTATCCAGAGAAATCTCTGTGACCTAAGACGTGTTCTAAATGCCACTGTAGCGGCCTCTTGGAATTTATAAACCAGACGTTGAGTTTCAAACGGGTGCATTTTATTCTTGTCAGCTCTCTCGTAAACGTCCATAAGCACCGTGAAAACTACAGAATAAACAACAACAATAGGAATACATCAAATTTTGCTGCAGTTTCACAACGAATTCACATTACAATTCACATTCACTTTAAATAAAATGCATGTCCATATACAAATTTACTTATAAGCTATTTAACAGTAACACATTCCTAGATTATCATAATACTAACATATACTAACATATACTAACTAATACTAACTACCAGAGAGCTACAGGAGCACGTTGCTGAGCGGAGAGGTGGAGAAAAAATTCTACCTCAAAACAACCAGAGAAGAAGTATGCCTTTTCAAAATAAAAGCTCTATCAAAATACGGTGGCACGATCATATCTTCTGATGTACGGTATATTTGAATGACCGAATAAAGGTACAGAAAAGAACACTGACAGAATACAATTGATCTGCCATTTATACTCCCACCAAATCCTGTTACAATGAATGAACAAACATGCAAGACATAAATGAATTGTACAGGATTTCCCATCTCTAATAAATAACTGCATGCTGAATTGTCAGAGGACTATTGATACAGCATCATATCGTGTACATGGTTTTCTTAGTTTGTTATAATCAATTTTCAAGAAGTAGTACTAACTTTTGAACTGGTCTCTCAATAACCGAATGTTTAAAGTGGGGGCCTTTTCTTTGAGGGTCTCGTTCCCCTACTCGCACTTTGACACGACGAACTAAGCTGTCACTATCCTGAACAACCTCAACCACTCTTCCTAGTTGCCAATGACCTCTTGGAAGGTTGTCATCTTTGATAATGACGATATCGTTAACCTTGAGATTACGTCGAGGTAGGTGCCATTTCTGTCTCGTGGATATGTTCAGCAGATACTCTTTTCTCCAGCGACCCCAAAACTGTTCTATGAGATACTGCACCCTCCTCCACCTCTTGGTCGCATACAAATCCTCTTTCACAAACACTCCAGGGGGAGGAAGAGCAACTTTGGATTTCATCATGATGAGATGATTCGGTGTTATAGGTTCCAGTGCCTGAGGATCATTGATTCCATCCACGGTTAATGGACGGCTATTAACAATAGCCATGGCCTCATACAGCAATGTTCTGAGGGAAGTATCATCCAGCCGACCTGAGCACTGTGCGAAGGTGGCATTTAGCACTTCTTATTTGCTTTTCCCAAACACCGCCTGCATGACTGGCAGAGGGGGCATTGAAGACAAATTCACACTGCCTTTCAGTGAGGAAGATTTCCACTAACTTGGTGTCACATTTTTGCAGATTTTCCATAAACTCGTTTCTGGCACCAACAAAGTTAGAGCCTTGATCACAGTGGAGTTGCCGAACAGCACCTCTAAGGCTAATAAAACATCTCAATGCGTTGATGAACGAGTCTGTCGACAGATCGTTGAGCATTTCAATGTGTACAGCTCTGGAGTACAAACAAGTGAAGATCAAGCCATATCTTTTGCACTCTTTGCAGGCTTTCTTTACAATGAATGGACCGAAACAATCCATGCCACTGTACGTGAAGGGTGCAGAGACTTCAGCACGTTCTCGAGGGAGATCAGCCATTCGTTGATTCTCTGTCGGCCGTCGAAGTTTGCGGCAAAGCACACAGGTGTGTATGAGCTTTGCAACCAGCTTACTCCCACCAATAACCCAGAATCCATTGCTCCTAAGCTCCATTTGTGTCTGGCCTCTACCTTGATGCAATGTCTTAGCATGACAGTAGGACACAATCAGCTTAGTGATGTGACTGTTGTTTGGTAAAATAACAGGATGTTTAACTTTGTGACTGAGAGAAGAGTTCTTTAGTCTCCCACCAACACAGACAAGTCCTTCAGACAAAATAGGGTCAAGATTGAAAAGAGAGCTTGTACATGGAAGGATGGTTTTACTTTGGAGCACTTTAAGCTCCTGAGAGAAGGCCTGCTTCTGTACAAGTTTTATTACTGCTTCAGCAGTCTTCTCATGCTCCTCAACAGTCACGTGATCACTGTATTTTTGACTAGATCTCAGCCTCTTGATTCTTGCGACCACTTTCAGAAGCCTTGTCCAAGAGGAGAAACGACTTAGACGACTGAGAATGTCTTTACTATCACTGACTGTGGTTGTAAGTACCTGGATTGCTTTGACTTCCGGATCACCAATGAGTAACTCTGCTGGAACAGTGGGTGTCAATTGTAATTCACCCTCCCAAAGGAATTTAGGTCCTTTCAGCCAATTAGTTGATTGAATGTCTGAGGCACAAAGACCACGGGATGCGTGATCGGCTGGGTTTTCTGAGGTGTCCACGTAATGCCACTGGCTGGGATTGCTGTTATCTCTAATCAGCTGAACATGGTTCGCTACAAATACATGGAACCTGCGGGCATCATTGTTGATGTACCCAAGCACAACTTGTGAGTCTGTCCAGAAAACTTCTTGATCAACCTTCATATCAAGCTCACTTTTTAGCATGATGCTAACCTTTGTAGATAGCACCGCTGCCATGAGTTCTAGTCTCGGAATACTTGTGACTTTTGAGGGTGCAACTCTTGCTTTTGCCAAGACGAGACTACAATGGACCTTCTCCTTGTCATTTTGGTACCTGAGGTAAGAAGATACACCATATCCCACACAGCTGGCATCTGAAAAATGGTGTAACTCTACTCTGACAATGTTGTGAAAATCATGTGGAAGGTAACATCTTGGGATAGAGACCTCTTTCAGCTGGTGAAGACCATTCATCCACTCCTCCCACCGTGGCTTCATATCCTCTGGGAGTGGATCATCCCATCCAATACCCTTATGACACAGCTCTTGTAGGATAAGTTTTCCACTCAAGCTGAATGGGGCAATGAATCCTAGCGGATCATAAAGTGAGGCAATGACAGACATGCAACTGCGACGGGTTGGTGGCTGATCTTTCATGCTGATGTCAAAGCTAAAAGTGTCGTTTTTTACAGACCATTGAATGCCAAGTGCACGCTCAGATGGAACTGAGTCAAAACTTAGATGCTCGATGGTCGTTGCTCTTTCTGAGGGGTCTGCCAACGGATATTCAGCTTTGTGCTGTTGTGCCAAATGTTTTAAGCCAAAATTGGCACATCCTGGGGACGAGGCGGCTCCGAAAAGATGAACTGCCATTCTGTACTCTTTTGGTTCTGTCTCCAAATCGCCTCCTTCCCACCAGAGGAATTTGAGATAATTCCGGAACTAGAACTCTGGAGTGACGGAAAACTGATAAAACATTCTTTCGATGTCACAGATAATGGCTACGGCCTCCTTCCTGAAGCGGCAAAGTACTCCCATCAGAGAATTGATCAAATCAGGACCAGTTAGGAGAGTATCGTTCAATGAAACACCATGGAATTTGGCTGCACAGTCAAAGACGACTCTGAGCTTCTCTGGTTTTTTGGGGTGATAGACACTATGATGTGGAAGGTACCACTCTGTCTCTCCCTCAGATGCTGTAGGGGCAGGCTCTGCATCACCCTTGTTTATTGTCTCTTCCATGAATGTTTTATATTGCTCATAGTATTGTTTATTAGCCTTTAATTTCTTCTTAAGACACTGCAAGCAAACTATGGCTAATCTCTTATTGTTTGGCAGGTTGGGTGGACTGTTGCTCTTGAAAGGGAGGGGCATCTCATAATGCCCGTTCTCCTTCTGTGTAATGTGGTTGCTAAGAAGCTGTATGAATTGAACATCGTCCTGAGAAACATACCTTTCTTCATACGTTCTCTCAATGAAGTCTGATTCCAGGACCTTTAGAACATCTTTCGGTGATGGAATTGACAGCTGTTTTACTGTGAGCCGATGCACAAAACTATGACATCCTTGCCTGTCTAGGTGGGGGTTTGACGAGCCTATTATACTCCACCCTAGTTCTCCTCTCTGCACAAACGGTTCATTCTTGCCACCTATGATGACTTCAAGAGGAGCCAGTGCTGACGGACAGTTGTATCCAATTAGAAGTCCTACATCACAGTCTTGAAGAGGTGGTAACTTTTCTGCCAAGTGTCTGAGATGAGGCCACAGCAATGCTGTTTGCTTCGTGGGGATGTAAGACTTGTCCACTGGGATAAAGTCACGGCTGTAGGCTTGCTGCAGTTGAATGCGACTCTCTGAGTTGAGTCCCCGAACCTGCAAACCATGAACGCTCTTGCTGGAAATGATTGTGTCTATAGCTGTCATAGTACTAAGTTTCAGCTGTACTGGTTGAACATCCACATTCAGTTTGTCAAGTACATCATCTAAGACAAATGTTGAGTCACTCTGTGTGTCTAATATTGCATACGTAAGTACCTCTCTGTTTGGCTCTTGTACTGAAGACACAAAGACTGGGACTATGCTTGAGGTAGCAGAAGCACGTTGCGTTGATGTGTGGGACACAACCTTATGCATTTCCTGACTTGCATGGGTTCCTGTGGAAGTGAAATTATTCGTTATTTCATCCACAGGGTTTTGCTTCCTGTCTTCATGCAAACAGGTTGGATGACGACGGCTGCATATGCTGCATATGTGTCGTCTCCTACAATCTCTGGTCATATGACCCTTTCTCAAGCACCCAAAGCAGAGGCGATTTTCACGGATGAACACCTTTTTTTCTTCATCACTCTTCGCTGTGAAAATGGGACACTGGGTGATGCCATGAGTTTCACTTTTACAAACTGAGCAAGGTAACTTTGACTTAGTACTGTTCGCTTCTTGTTTCTCTTGAATGACACTCTTTGGTTGTGTGTTTGTGTTGAAAGCTTTAGCTCTTTTTGGTAGTCGCTCATCGATAGGTTTGAAATTCATCAACAGTGGGGAGGCAATAGGGTTACAAGCTATCCGGGCTTCTTTGTTCAGGAACTCTGTGAAGCACGCAAAATCAGGATAACTTCCAGAGATGTCAAGTTCATCGACAACAATGCGACTCCACTTGTGTACAATCCATTCTGGTAGCTTTTTGAGCAATTTGTGATTTTCTTCACAATTGTTAAGAATAGCTAGCCCCTTAACATGTGGGATTGCGTCAGCGCAGCTTCGGAGAAAGTCTGCAAAGTTTCTTAATGCTAGCGGGTTGTTTGTGTTGATCTTCGGCCATTTCATAAGCTTATCACGAAAAGCCTTTTGTATGATGAACGGGTTCCCATACCTGTCTTGTAAGACTTCCCATGCTCCATTGTATGCACTTTCTGAGTCTCGATAGAAAAAACCTTCCACTGCCTTACGTGCCTCTCCAGCAAGATAATTTTTTAGATAAAACATCTTCTCACTTGGTGGGATAGGTTTTCTGTCAATAAGAGTCATGAATGTCAACTTCCAGTCTGTAAACCTTAACGGGTCACCACTGAATGTGGTGGGTTCAGGGACTGGCAATCGGCTCATACTTAATGAGCTGGCGAGTGCTTGGGCTAAACTGACAGACTCCTGTGTCATTATTACTTCAGGAGCTGCTTGGTGAGGATGGAATGATGCAGCATCAGGATTTAGCTGGATTTCAGACTTCATTTTATAGCAAGCAGAGTTAATTTTGTCACTTAACTCTTCATCGTGGCACTCTGAACCTTCAAAATCATCATAAGCTCTCACACGAGCTGCTGCTATAGCGACGTCCTTTGCTGCTTGTAACTGTTGAAGTTTTGCTCTCTCTTCTTCAAGCTGTTGTTGCACTTCCACCTCCTTTTGTCTGATTTCTGACAGCATCCTTGCCTCCTTTAGTTTCCATTCTCGCTCTAATTTTTGAAGGTGTGCCCTTTGTGCTTGAATTTCTTCCACAGCCTTTGACTGCTCCAGCGTAGTGGCAAGCTCTGCTTGTGCATCCGCTTTGCTATTGTTGGTGCTGTCTGAGCTGGAGTGACTGTTTGATCTCTCTGATGACTGTGATGAGCTTATAGTTTCAGTTTTGGTGTGACCAAAGATGGAGCCATATTCCTCTTTGTTTAATACTTCTCTCACTCTTTCTTTCTCCAGCTGATCATTATACTCTTCATCAACAGTCTCTAGTCGGTTGCTGATGAGGTCACAGATTTCCTTTGTTAGAGTCACACAAGCATCCATTTTGTTGACAATTCCCGGCGTGGTGTTACCTTTACGCAGGATAGGTTCATACTGGAGTCTTAAAGCATCATGCTTTGCTTGAATGCCTTGCTGCAATTTATTGAGATCATCCGTTGAACAGAGGGCTTTTAGTTTTGTCCTGGTCTCCCTTGCTACCAGCTTCCAAGAAGTATAGGCTTTATTAAATGCTATTTCCCTTTTTTTGATGTCTTGGTCATACATAATTTGGCCTTTCTCTGTTAGCTTTTTCTCACGTGAACTGGACCTTGGTTGTATGTCCGTAGAATTGTCTGTTTTTTCAGTTGGGAGTGACATTTTGTTTACTTTGAGTAGCTGTTTTAGGTCAGTTATATCCTTAGATTGTCCTATGCCTAATTCTATACTTAGAAGCTGTATTTTACCACAGAGTAATATTTATATCAAGCATTCACAGATTATGGACACTCAAAGGAACTTTAAAAACAGTACCATTCAAAACTGTGTGCATAAATGCACACTACCAACAGCAAAAGTGCTAAGTCATTTCCTAAACAGACATCACCCTTTTTTACCCAAACTATGTGCCAGTCATCTTGAAACATTCAACAATTTTTGCATACTGAGTGCACTGTCCATTTAATCTTGCCTGATCACAGGAGGTAAATGTGAGCAGAGCCAGCTGGCTGGTAACAGGTAGGTTGCTGGATGTTAGATGCAATGGCATCAGCTTCTCGCAGGGATGGCAGGTCTGGTGCAGCGGTGAGTTTTCACTGTAGCGGCCTCTTGGAATTTATAAACCAGATGTTGAGTTTCAAACGGGTGCATTTTATTCTTGTCAGCTCTCTCGTAAACGTCCATAAGCACCGTGAAAACTACAGAATAAACAACAACAATAGGAATACATCAAATTTTGCTGCAGTTTCACAACGAATTCACATTACAATTCACATTCACTTTAAATAAAATGCATGTCCATATACAAATTTACTTATAAGCTATTTAACAGTAACACATTCCTAGATTATCATAATACTAACATACACGTGTCTGAGACATACCTCATTTCGCCTTCCAAGAACGCTAGCTTAAAAGTGAGGTAAGTCTTCGTTAACAGCGTACCACCCGGGCCGACACATTTCACTGCCGGGAGCTCTCTGACAATGTTGAGCATGAACAATGTAATGAGAACATAAAATGCCACAAATCCCTTTCTTATTATTCAAGCAAATCAATCGAACAAACGTTTTTACCAGAGAGCTACAGGAGCACGTTGCTGAGCGGAGAGGTGGAGAAAAGTTTCTACCTCAAAACAACCAGAGAAGAAGTATGCCTTTTCAAAATAAAAGCTCTATCAAAATACGGTGGCACGATCATATCTTCTGATGTACGGTATATTTGAATGACCGAATAAAGGTACAGAAAAGAACACTGATAGAATACAATTGATCTGCCATTTACAGCCACCAAGACCAAAATGATGCGCTTTTCACAGTTGAAATCAGAAGTTCAGGAAAATGCTCAGATTCTTACCTTAAACAATGAGAAAATTGAATGTGTTCAAACAGACAAGTACCTTAGCTCCTTGTGAGAGGAAAACCTGTCTTTTAACCAACATATTGACTGTCTTACAAAGAAACTGAGGGTGAAATTAGGTTTCTTCCATCAAAACAAACGTTTTTCTTTTGCTACAAGAAAGAAACTCATTCAAGCAACATTTTTGTCTGTAATGGATTATGGTGATGTTCTTTACATGCATGCTACCTCATCCTCTCTGAAAATGTTGGACTTAGTCTACCATGCTGCCTTGCGATTTATCACTGATCACTGTTGGTCGTCCTTATACAATAGAAGGATCGAACATTGGTTTGTCTTCCTTTATCAGGCTATTTTACAAGAATTACCTTCCTATTTTTGCACTTTTCTGACTCCAAAAGCGTCAATGGATGTGGGACGTCTGATTGGACTGTAAAAACCACAACTCGACTCGAACTGCTTCGCTATTTTTACACTTCCTGGAGTCTTCTCTGTCTCTCTTCTTTCACTTTGTGTGTGACAAAAAGTCACAGAGTGAGCAACAAATACATGATCGCTTCGGTGTCCTCCATTGTTTGTGTTGTTGTTGTTCTTCTTCCCGGTTTTCTGTCGCATGCATGCAAATGAAGTTACGGCAGTTTCGTGCCCATGCCGAGGAGGTACTCAGTTGCAATGGAAAAGCAACAAAACTGGGCCGTACTGGGCCGTACCGTGCCATTACTGTGTAGTGGAAAAGCGGCATTAGTGACCTGGGGATTTCTTGGGTCAGTTCCGGGAGGATGAGAAAACACTGAGAAAATTACAGAATGTCTTCAGTATAAGATTAAGAGCCCATTATTTTATACTTATTCCCATGCTACATTGCAATAAAAAAAAACTCACATTAAGATTTTTTTGTGCCTCCTCCTTCCACCACTGGGATAAATCCTACAGGTCCGATATGGTGTTCACAAATTCCAAGTGAAGAAATAACAGAACGACTCAAATCACCTAATGACCAATTAGGTCATGATAATATTACATACATACAAATAAATAAAAGTCAAAATCCAAACTAAAGAAACCGCTTGCACAACATTTTGAAGGTGTGTTGAAGAATTTCCCATTGTCATTCTCCTCCTGAACTCCAAAGGATCACTGTAACTTTAAGCAACACTGTTTCGTGTGCAATGTCACAATGACCACAATATTACAACGGCTCTGTCATATCTGCTGCTTACTATCAATGTCACATATTATTTATTGCTGTAGGGACTCTTTTATTTTCGTATATATATTAGAGGTGTACTGACTGTTGAATTACTGAGTAGATAAGATTTGTTCTTATGTATATTATAATATTTCAGCCTTATTCTTAGTCCTATTTTGAATTAGCGTTATTCTGGTGGTCAGAGTAAGTTTTACAACAACAAACAAATGCCTGCCTGAAAAAAAATACAGATGGAAAAGAAACATAGTCAAAGTTTTTTCATCCGTTCTTAAGTCATAAAAACAGAAATAAACAATTTAGATCAGCCTTAGAAAATGGATCACCTGCTTGTGCAGCAGAGAGGTGAAGGGGGAGGACAGGATTGTGGGGTGTGCCATCTTCTCCAATCAGCTGTGCAATCAGACGCTGAAACCCTGCTCAAACCCTGACAGTGACAAATATGGCTCATAACATCCCACTGCTTCATGTTAATTGCATTTCTCTACAATTTAAATGAGCGTCACACAGAGCAAACGCTGGCATAACAATTAACACCAAACAGCACTTGTAGTGTGCAGCTCCCACAGCTCACTTCACTGTACTGGATGTCTGTACTCTGTCACCCACACAGAAAGGAAAGTCATCGAGCTGTGAGTTCAGGGGAAGCTCAGACAGGCACTGGCGAAACATTCTCTAGTGATGGTGAGAATGAATTTACTGACAGACATCTCCATAACTGAAATGCTGCTGTTTGTATGTGTCAGAGTTAGATGACATTTTTTAGAACATAAAACCATCAACACAATTAAAGCTGTGACAAAACAAGGTTGCCGGCTGGCATTAGTAAAACTGTTATTTTTTAATATTTCAAGCTCATAAACACTTGGCTCCAACTGTCTATATGCCATTGTGTCTTTGAGCAAGACACTGAACCCCAAAATTGCTCCCTGGGTGCTTTACACAGCAGCCCTCTGCTCCTAAAAGACCAAGCCTGAGGATGGATTGAATGCAGGAGTCAAAATTCACTATGAACTTGTCTGTGCAGTATATGACAACTGGAATTGTAAGGTCTCATTGGTGCTATTCTTACTTCAAAAGTAAGTGAGAAATGAAACCGTGATCATTTAGTTATTACATTACAGCATATGCTTTCATATACTAACATATATCATAGGCATGGGCAAACCCAACAGCCCGCAGGCCACCAAACTAATTTAAAACTATATTATTAAATCCAATTACTTGGACAAACTGTCCGAAATGCTTAACAACTAAAGAAGACAGAAAGCATAACTCCATTAAAAAAAAAAAAAAATCAAGGAAACTAACAACGCAGTCATAAGTAATGATCAAACATGCTGATAAAATTAGATTAAGCATCTTTTCTGTCCAAGCTTCTCCTATAATTCAGAAAACAAATCATCCACCAAAGAGCATCGTTAAAGTATTAATTTGTAACGTGAAATGGACGAAAAGACAATGAGAAAGGTATTTTCATAAACCTGGAGTTTATGAGAGCTAATGTGGTGTCACTCTCATCTGAGAGCAGCTTTTACTCCTTGTTACTTGTTAGCTGTCATAGTGTCTTTAGGGAGACTTTGAATTCTACATACAGTGGCTGTAATGGGAATTAATGTTTACAAGGTAAGGAACATGGACTACAACAGAAACACTGCCATATTGGATTTTTTTGCAGCCAGATAATCGATCATTGGTGACCATATTTGGACTGTCAGCAAATATTAACTGCATATTAACTTGTTAACTGCAATCTTATTGTAGCTACCTATTAGCTGAAGCCACCATGTGTAGGTTAAACTACATTTCCAAATTTGTGGAAAATTGGTTTTGGAGTTTGACATTATCATTTATTAATATCAGATAAATATTACCTAGATGTACAATCTGTTGTGTCTGTAGTGAAGACATAACGTGTTGGAAGAAGATAGCGGAGACAGACATGTCATCCAAGCAATCTGAGGTTGTAAATTTTGGATGCAGAGCCTTTTTGAGTCATAAGCTGTCTTTATGATGTACACGTATTTACCATGTCCCTCATCCAGTTCTGGCCCCTGGATGAGACGAGCAGGTGGCCTGCCCCCCTCTCCCCACGCCTCAGGCTGGCTCCAGGCATTCATGCTGCCTTAACCCTGCTGTTTGCCACTGGGATGTAGGTCTCTCAAACTGGGTCAGCAGATCCATCAATATTACACAACATGGAGTCTATTGGTTTTACCTTTCAGACTGCCGTGAGGGGTTCAGCTTTTCACATGTGGACTGTTCACATTCTGACAGTAAAACCAGCATGAAGGACTCTCTTATCCATCTGATACCAAATACACAGACAAAAGCACAGTATGACTACACCATGCAGTGATTTCCTCACTTAGATTTTTTTTGTTAACATGACATTATGATGGTGTAAAACTGTCTATTTTAAAGCAAAAAAGGTAATGTTGTCTCCCTCTTGTTTTAGATCACTTCCCTTCCTGCCCTCCTGTTCTCCCCATCTGTGATTGTCTTGCTCTGTCTTGTTTCTTTCGTACTTTGTATTTGTCATTCTTACCTCTTCTGAGCGTCCTGCTTCAGTGTTTGAGTGTCCTTGTTTAGTGTTTAAGATAATAAAAGTTAAAACTTTTTTCACAGCAGTTGCCATACACAGAAAAAGTAAGGATATTTAAAAATATTTAAAAAGTATAGTCAGTGCAGAATAGTGCAAAAATGCATTATAGTGCAAAACCAACAACATATTAGCAATATAACAATATACAAATACACTTGGGAAAGGTGACATTCTATAAAAATGTGTACAAATACCACTAGAACATCAGAAAACAAGAACATAGTAGTATGTGCCAATAAAGTGAGCGATAGATAGCAAGATAAAGAGAGAGAGAGATTTTGATTTTTAAATCAACTTTATTGTCTGTCATCTGGACAATTTCTTCATAAATAACACCAAATGACAACCAATAATAATCAATAAGAATCAATTAAAATCAGCCTCCATTAAAAAATAAATAAACCACCTCACATGAGCACATCTCCATAAATGAGCTGACCCTCTGATAATCGACAAAGAACCTGATCCACGGTCCAGATCTCCCTGAAGGACCCCAGGTACCCTGAGGTCTGGCAGAACCTGTGGTCCACAAGCAGTTTGGGCCGGATCAGGTTCTTTAACACAGCGACCACATCCAGCTCTCCACCCTCCTCCACCTCCTCCTCCGGCTCAAGTACCCCGCCATCTTGGCCTGCCCTAAAACAAAGTTTAAAAGCTGGCTCTTGTGTTTTTGCTGGCGAGTGTATTTAAAACCACAGATAAAAACCTGCCTGTTAAAACCCTCTTTGTTAAAAACAGAAACAGTGCAGATATATTCAATTATATACATCCAAGGGGGATGAAGAGCATCATCAAGATGTCGGCAATGGATGAGCAACACGTCTTCCTCTCCACTACCCCAACCAGATAGCAGGACAACCAGAAGCAGGACAAGCCTCAGCAAGATGTCCTCGTCATCACTATGTCACTCAGCACCAGAAGATGAAGATGAAGCCTGGTCTGTCCAACCTCTACTCCACCAATTAAACTGGATCCATGGATACCTGGATTACGAGTAAACTGCTGGCAAAGCTGTTTAATTTGAGCTTTACCAAAGTCCCATCACTGCTGAATGCTGGGGAGGCCTGCAGCAGGCAGGCCTGCTCTCCCTAAACGAATGTTTTTAATAAAAACAGAACAGGAGACGAGACAATGGTCAGAGAAACCCACAGGCTGGATAAAACCCCTCTTAAAAATATTTAAAGTGTGCTGCTCATGAGTCTCAGTGAGCTGTCTGATCCTGCAGGATGAGGCTGGATGTGGTTCAGGATGATTCCTGTCCAGGTTCGGATCAACGGTGCAGTTAAAATCACCCCCTAAAAACATAAAATTATCTGTCCCACAGTCTCTAACAGCATCACTTAAAATGTTTAAAAATGCCATCCTGTCCACCGCGTTGGTGGGAGCATAAACATTTAAAAACACCAGCTTCACCGTCTCAAACTCTGCTATGACTTTTAATAAAACACCTGGAATTATTTCCTTGGTCACATAACAAACAGGTAAAAACCCTCTGGAGAATAAAACACCCAACTCAAACAAACCACTCTCAGCTCCTCTTGCTCAGACCATCCACTCAGAGAGAGAGAGAGAGAGAGAGAGAGAGAGAGAGATAATGAATTATATAGTCTGGTGGCTGCAGGAAGGAAGGAAGGAAGGAAGGACTTCCTGAGGCGTTCTATTCCTCACCTTGGTGGATTCAGTCTGTGATGAGGAGTCCAGGATGTGATGGAGAGGGTGAGAGGCACTGTCCATGACCACAGCATAGAAAATGACACTGGCTACCACGGACTGGTAGAACATCCTCAGCATGACGTTGAAAGACCTGAGCCTCTGCACGAAAGGCTCTGGCCCTTCTTGTACACAGCCTCTGTGTTATTAGCCCAGTCCAGTTTATTGTCCAGGTGCACTCCCAGGTATTTAGAATTCTGAACGGTGTCGACTGCCACTCCCCGGATGGAGATTGTTGGGGTTCAGCTGCAGGTGGTTTAGCTCACACCACTCGACAAAGGAGTCCACGACATCCTTGTACTCAGTGTCCTTCCCCTCACTGATAGTGCCAACAACTGCAGAGTCATCGGAAAACTTCTGCAGGTGACACCTCTCTGACAGGTATTTAAAGTCTGTAGGTGAGCATCCACCTGCATCTCCATCAGCTTCCTCCCCAGCAGGGCAGGCTTGGTGGTGTTGAAAGTACTGGAAAAGTCACAGAACTCTCACAGTTTAGATTCTGATTTACTTACCTCGGTATGAGCGCCAGTTAAAGTTTAGGGTTTTGGTTGGTTCCTTCCTTTTTCCCCACTCATTCCTCCACATTCCTCCTCAAGAGAGCCCTGAGTACTTTTCCCCTTTTCGCCCATGTCCGAGTGTGTACTGTTATTTTTTTTTTTTTTTTGTAAAAAAACAAAACAAATTTTGTAATTTGTGGGCGTGAGCAGAGATCATCTCAGCAGCTGAAAGGGAAAGTTTTGTTCTTAATCCACTTGCTACATTTTGGTGAGAGTAATGGATACATTTTTTTGTAATTTGGAATAATAATAATAATAAAGTAAAAACAGAGATCATCAAAATCTCTTTCCAGGTTTTTGACATATCTCACAAACAATGTGACGTCTTGGGCCTGTATATGCTGATACAAAAATACTGGCTTACAAATTTCAACCACAGTTACTATACATTTTAACTATAGATTGAGTGAAGACAGGAATTGGTCAGCCAACTAAAACATGCATGGTGTGTAGCCCTTTCAAGATGCCCAATACTGCAGTTTTGTCACACAAATCGGTAACTTTCTAAAAAGTAACCGCCATGAAACAATATATGAAACAAAAATACTCTCTATGTCTCTACCTGGCTGGTTTAACAATGATGACATGTGTGAATTTTGTGTATATAATCACAATAATTATAGTCTTGAATTCTTTTCCTGATAGTAGATATGGGTTTCAGACACAGTCTGGCCTTGATAATGTTAGATCAACACAAGATGACTGTGCTGCTGCTTTCTTTTAGATATTTTCAGAAAGCTCATCTGAGATGATTTAAACTGAGGTGGCTGAAGACACACACACACACACACACACACACACACACATCAGCCTAATCCACTGTGACATCACATTACCAGCTCTCAGCACTCGACATCTCTCTCCGCAGATGCTGTTAATTAGGTTTAGACTAGCAAAAACTACAAACATAGTGATGGAATGCAAATAGCTGTTGGGACGATGATTTCACACATATCCACATGGAGCACCCGTGCACTCAGAAATTCAGACAGCATCATATTAACGCACAAGGTACACTTAAGCATCTGTATGAGACGCACCAGGCTTTAAGCACCACGAAAACCCACTATCACTACCCATCGCTATTAGACCGCCAGAGTATATCACCAAGAAGAACCATATTTGCTTATTTTCTCATATTATATGTAAGTTGTGTACCAAGCACATTTAACTCAAAAGAAGATATTTCCTAAACCTACTGTAGTGCTGTCCACAGCAACACAAAAACACTGATATTCTGTCACTTCACACACCCCTCCCAAGCCCATAACTCTCAACCAATGAGAAGTATGCTCACACCACTCACAGACTAAGAGACTACAGACATAGGTCACAAGAACCATCTGCTTTACAGTATAATGCCTTCACTGACTTGCCATAGATTTCAGACTCCAGAATCTAAACCTAGCCATGTTAACATAGGTTAGAAGTTTATTTAGAAAAGACACTATTCCTTATGAAAAATTACCAAATATTGGTGGAAAGCACCACTGAGTTCAGGATTTAGCTGTTTCTGTCACACACATGCATGTTCATAAACACACACAGATCTGGTCATTGTGTCTAATGCCTTGTTCGCACTACATGACTGTCAGAGTCGTAAACTCTCTGTGGTCTTCACACTACATGACTGTCTCCTCCCCGTCAGAGTTTTGAGGTGTTCACACTACAGGACTGGTTGGTGACAGGAGTGTTCACACTACAGGACTCTCTGTTCAGCAGGCGTGTCAGACTGCCACACTGCTGTCCAGTCAGCCTCCTCTCATTAGTTCCTGGTTAATAAATGAGCTGCTCGTTGTTTTCAACTGTTTACAGTGATCACTGAAACGACTCTGAGACTGACAGGAGCTTTTCTTTTTCCACAAAGTTTACTGAAGAAGATCATTTATTAAACTTATGGGAGAAAGAAAATGCCTGTTGCATTTTCTGTATTTCACTGTAAATATGAATGACAATACTAATGAATATATGGACATATTGCCTTCCAAACACTAGAACGAAGCCTCTTCTGCTGTCTTTGGGGACGGATTTCAGCCGTTTCAGTGATCACTGTAAACACGATCATTTGCTCACTAGAAAATAATGAGTCGATCATTTATTAAGAAAAGTTGTTTCTGTTGTTGCTGCCGCTCCTTTCAACCATGTCTGCTCTCATTGGCCGCAGCTCTTTTTACGTCAGCACAAAATGACTAGATATTTAGCAGGCTGATGTTCAGGTTTCGTCTGCGACAAAAAGAGTCAGGATGGCGATGTTCTGCCCTCCGTCTCAGTGCATATGCTTTATGAAGAATGTTACGTTTACATTGCTTGTATGCTATTTTGCAGTCAAACCAATGACGTACTTTTATTTTGAAATACTAAGAATGCTAGACTCTTATTCTGAAACGTTAGCAGTGCATTGTGGGTAGAGGAAGCTCCACAACACAGTAGCCCATTAGAGAACAAGCTGACAAGAGCATGGTGGCAGTGTTTCTTGTATCTTTCAACCCTTTTTGCACCTTCGAAAGCAATGGCTGTAAGTTTGTGCATGATTCACTTTCTGTACACTTTTGTTTGTTTTATGTGCTAATTCATATTGATAAGTGATGTTCATTGGAAATGATGAAGCTAATGACAACTTGTAGATCTGCTACTTTCTGAAACCAGCTTAGAACTGCATGTAGCTGAGTTTATGTTTCATATTAGCACTTATTGTCAGCTTGCATTTATTTAGTGATATTTTGATGAAAGCTAAGATATTTTTTTGTCTTCTTGTTTTTCTGTTTACTACAGACCTGTCACTGTTTTGTTTTCACCTGTCACTGAAGAGTAAATTAAAGGAGCAAGGCGCTCGCTATCCTGGCTCGTGAAAACCGAGCTTGGCTGTTTAACTGTGTTATCATACTGGATGTATCCAACACGTTTGTGGGAACAGAACAGGCGAGCTTATGACTGGTGTCTTTGAGGTGTTCATACTTAATGACAAAGGTTCACTGAGCTGACGACTACCTCACCCTGATCTACTTCACCCTGAGGGGTGTCAAAAAACATTACCGACGTGCTGATTGGCTCAAAATTGTGTAGTGTGAACAAGGCATACACATTAACCCAGAAATCACAAAGACATGCAGCCATGAATTATCACACACATGCAGCCATGTGATTCACATTTGAAGATAGTCTTATCTGGCTTCAAATGGGCATCAGATCAATTAAAGTCCATAACGGTTGGGCCTGGAACTTCTTAACAGCTTGCAGCTGTTGACGATATGAAGGAGGTGATCACTTACTGGACTCAGATATTTTCTGCTTCCAGACATATGTCTGATACAGTCCTTCCTGTTCTGAGTCATGGGCATGGGAAGCACCGTCGCACAGGCTGAAAACGATCAGAAAACTGCATTTATATTCCTGGAGCTGATTTTCAAATCCATGAGGGACTTCTACTGAGACATTAGTGTGAAGGTAAATAAGCTGCAAAATATGAGCACCTATAGAAATGATTTTTATTTGAATATTTTTACACCTGTGTTTTAACTCATTGAGTGTCAGCTCTTTTATAAAACAGAAAGTGTCTTGTTCCAGTGTTTTTGCCCATTTTGAGTCATATTTCTAGACCCACAGAATATTTTATACTATGACTCTGAAAACAGTGAATAGCTCAAATGAAAGAAGAGACTCTCTATTTCATCATGAAAAAAATGTTTGTTTTTACCTTGTTCCATTCTTGTTTTATCAGAGGTAGAGTAGAGGACACTTTCACCAGTTTCACCATGAACGTTATATTCATATATTCATTTATTTTTTGAAAATTTTCTAACATCTCAGTGTCACCCATCTCTGGAATTGCACCTTCACTAATGTTGTCTATCACATCACAAATTAAATGTGCACACCTTTGCAGCATTTCATTCAATAACTGAGTTTCAAAACAAAGATTCCCTTGTAGCCGATATATTTTTCTCTTGCTGACATTGTCGATGTAAAACAACTTTGAGTACACATCATGAAGAATGAGGGGTTGGAGGTCTGACAGGCTGCCCCGCACAGCACTAGTTCTGAATCTAGCATACCTCCCTTCCCTCCACTGGGACCAGCAGTGTGGCCTCGGCCTCAAGCAGTGTGGTGGAATCTGACCTGATGACACCACTCACAAGCATTCAGAATAACAAACAATGATCTCTTCTATCTTTGAGAAGTCCTGAACATGTCATTAATTTTGCAGAAATTTAGTCCTAAACCTAAAATAAATGACGATCACTAACATTTAGGATTAAAATCTACTCTGAGAGTAACATGAATGTTGTTGACGATATTATCAAGGTCATTATCTCCTAGCAGCCCACTCTCACTCCAGAATCATCAAATGTAGCAGCTTGATCAGTGGCTATGCTTCAGACCATGCTGCTCTACATGGCTGTCGTTAAGGTGGAAGTCAGGTGACAGAATGACAAAGCCTGCATAAGGAGGAGATCTGAGTGGATGGATGGACAGAAAAACACGTCCAAGAGACTGGTGTTCATGTCCTGTGTGAAACCAAAAGTAAATGCTGACTTATGTTTCTGTTGGAATTGAAGTACAGAGCAGCAGAGGAGTGTTATCCCAACATCTCCACTGTCCCCAGCTCCCATTACCACACCCTCCAGCTCCATCCCTCCTCCATCACTGCTACTTATAAGCTTTTCTAGGGCTTTGTTCATAATGCCAAAGATTAGTAATTTCAACATTTATTTCATTAAAAAAAAGTCACTGGGTTAGGTCTATTCCTTATGGAGGACAAAATATACCTCCAGAGTACGGAGCACACATTAAATAAAACCCGAGACAATCTAATTTACTTTCTCTCCCTGTTCCTCTCTCTACTTTATCTCTTTCACTCCATCTGTGAAAATAAACGAGAAAGAATCCCCATATGTTTAGGTGAGGGAAGTCATCATTTGCTCCAATGTTTATTTGCTGAGGTGGGAGGGAGGCAAGGTGACAAATGTGCTGACTGGGGTAAGGAGCATTAGGAGCTGAGGCAATGCATTAAATCCCTCAGACTCAATCATTTAGGTAATGTCCTGTTTGTTTTAGATTCATGGCTCGTACTGCCTTTTTACAGATTGAGTGTGGCCAACCGTGAATCTCAGGCTACCATTACACAGCAGTGTTTCACACTGTTTACACCGCTCTACATCATCTGCTACAAACCAGACAGGAGGCAGAACAAGTTTAAAAGGTGGAAAAAAGGTTTGTGATGAGAGTTGCTGGGTCAGAGCATCTCCACAACTGCAGCTCTGGTATGGTGTCCCTCTATAAAGAGTGGTCCAAAGAAGGACCAGTGGTGAACCAGAGACAGGGTCATGGGAGGACAAGGATCACTGATGCAGGTGGGGAGTGAACAACACAGCAAGAACACCCTGCGTCCAACCACCAGTCAGGACAGGCCTCCAGCATGAAAGATGGTCCTTTGTTAGTTCCTCAAAGAGGGAATATGAACTGTGAAATAACAAATATAGATCAGTAAACAATGTATAAATGTCTTAAAAGCAACAGATGAAAAACTAAGTCAGTAAATATACAACATAGGTGAGCACAATGGACCAAGTGGTGTAATAAAGACAATGGAAGTATTGCACATGTTGCAAAATAACTAGTGTAATGGTAGTGCCAATACAAATTTATTCAAATTATTGCACACGTAGATTATGATTCTCTTAGTGGAAGTGTCATTGCATATTGTGTCTGTTTGGTGTGATTGATTATTGAGAGCAATGAATTGAAATAAAGTGAAACCAGTGTGTATGTACTGTATGTTTGTGGCCACAAACATGTTTTCGTCCTTAGTGGATAGGTTGTGTCCACTGGCATGCTGACTGCAGAACTGTCCACCAAAGCTGCCACTGAGATGAACGTACCTGAGAGTTTCTAACAGTTGGTGCAGAGTTTTTGGTGACTGTTCTCAGATGATTGCACAAGTGATGAAGCAGGATGTGGATTGAATAAAGATTTATTTAAATAACAACTTGAACACAGTTTAATTTACACAGGGTGTCAACCACTTAGAGGCAAAATTAAAGCAACAGCTAAATGTTCTTCATGAACAGAGGTGTAAAACTTCACCAAAGTATTCATTTGTAACATGAAATGGATGAAAAGGAAAAGAGAAACCCTGGTGAAAAAAATGTACTTTATTGTATTTCAAGCACTGTATATTCATATTTACATACACAAACTGTACTTCTTGTAAATATATAAAAAGTATAGTAACATCACACTTTCACGCTAACCCTTTTAACACTTAAAAATAATTACACTATATCACATTTTGTGTAAATGTTTTATACTAAAATATATACTTATATACTAACTAAGAGAAAGTTATGTGCAATTTCTAAAGTGCACTTATTTGTTTTTACACATATTTTTGTTATATATTTTAAAAGTACACATTTTAACACATACAAGAACACAAGATTGCTATCTATAGCAATCGCTATCTGTGTTCTTTACACACAGCACAGAATTTCATAAATGGGTTTACATGCATTCCCATAGATTTTTTTTTTTTTTTTTCAGAAGAATGTACTGAAGTACAAGCAACAAAAAGCTTCATAATTAAACTTAAATACGGTGCTGGTACTTAATATGCTTTTAGTGTATGTTACTATGACATGAGCAAACATTTTAAAATATATCAAAAATATTTGTAAACAAATTTCAAATGAATCAAAAAGAGCAAAAAAGTGTCAACTGGACTTGCTTGAGGTTGGTAGAAGATGTTTCACCTCTAATCTAAGAGGCTTCTTCAGTTCTACCTGAATTCTACCAACATCAAGCAAGTCCAGTTGACTCTTTTTTGCTCTTTTTCATTTACCTGGATGACTGAGAACCTACACAGACAAATTTCAAACAAATACAGTACGCTTTAGAAATTGCCATAATGTTCACTTAAAGTAGATTTTAGTATAATATATTTCTAAGGGCGGCACGGTGGTGTAATGGTTAGCACTGTCGCCTCACAGCAAGAAGGTACCGAGTTCGAATCCCAGGCCCGGGGTCTTTCTGTGTGGAGTTTGCATGTTCTCCCTGTGTCTGTGTGGGTTCTCTCCGGGTACTCCAGCTTCCTCCCACCATCCAAAAACATGCATGGGGATTAGGTTAATTGGCTAATCTAAATTGACTGTAGGTGTGAATGTGAGTGTGAATGTGAGTGTGAATGGTTGTCTGTCTCTATGTGCCCTGCGATGAGGTGGAGACTTGTCCAGGGTGTAACCTGCCTTTCACCATAAGACAGCTGGGATAGGCTCCAGCCCCCCCGCGACCCTATGAGGATAAGCGGTAGATAATGGATGGATGGATATATTTCTACAAAGTGTAATAATAGTATAAGTATTTTAAAGTTTGTTAAAAGTGTTAGCATTAAAGTGTGATATTAGTATACTTTTTATAGATTAACAAAAAGTACAATTTGTGTAAGTACATTTTCAATATATTATTGAAAATATGAATATACGTGAAATACAATGAAGTACTTTTTTTCACCAGGGTAAATTAGCTTAAAGTCTGGTTGAAGTGAAAATCAATATCTGCTTGTGCACATTTATACAAGTTACAAAATAAAAGCCAAATACACTTTTTTTTTTACTTTAAGTCAAAATAAAAACACTGAACTTGGATCAGAGGAGCACTTCTTTTGCTTAGTTGGCTTTTGTTCTGTTTAGTTGATATTTTACGTCTCTGGAGCTAAGTTGTAAATATTTTTCTTGGTTTTATTACCTAACTTAACTTTTGTATAAATTTTGGGAAAATAACCTATTTTTTTCACTGTATCCTGCTGTATATAGATGCTCCATCTCAGTCCACTTATCTGAATGAGAACAGGGAGGAAATTGCATGCATGGCATTTATTGCATTACTTGCATACGTATCCTATCCTGGGCAGGCAGCTTTGTAGATCCCAGTAAGCTAGAAACCCAGCCCCAGAGAGCTTTTTTTTTCATTCATTTCATTAACTTATTGAGTGCCAGCCCTTTTTAAAAAAAAAAACAAAAGTTCCTTGTGCCAGCATTTTTGGCCATTTTGAGTCATCTTTCATGATGCACAGAATATTTTGTACTATGTCTCTGAAAACACTGAATAGCTCAAATGAAAAAAAGAGACTCTCTATTTCATCATGGAAAAATGTTTGTTTTTACCCTAACCCAATGCCTCTTTCTCCTCCACTCTGCCCACCTTCACCCAGTACGTTCACATGCTGCACCAGGGACAATAAACCCACTGTACCACAACCTGGTGCACCTCCTGCCTTTATACAAACCTCTAATGGAGTCTGTGTGGCAAGAACGCAGGGACTCTCATGGGGAGGACACTGACAACATTCACAGACTGTTTTACTGACTGTATTCTCTGTGGATCACATCATAACCACCAGGAGCGTCATTATGCCTATTTTAGGGGGCTTAAGCCCTTCTAAAATATTCTTAACCCCCTAAATATTCATTTGAATATGAATCTGTCAGTTTCCCTTCACTTCATTGTGTGAGGTAGAGAGAGTCCCTTCTGTACGTCGACATCCAATCATTCCACTTGTTCATATATTGAACGCCCACATCACTGAAAATCCCGTCCAAATTTTTCCACTTCTTATAGTAACAATTAACTCCACCCCCAGCTAACAGCAGGGGGGTGGAGTTAATTGTTAACACCATGTAATTAATGAACCAAATACTCCCTGTTTCACAAATAGAAAGCTGGCTTGCATACTACAAACACTGCACATTGTTGTTTTCTATTTTTAAAGGCACACTGCTACCTAGGTAGCTAGTTCGTCTCAAATGCATTGTGAAGGTCCTGGGGCCTCATGTATCAAGACTTGCATGGATTCTATACTGAGAACTGCTGTACACTGTAATCCAGAAATTGGCATATCACTGTCAAAAATCTGGATTAAACAGTGTGAACGCTGGACTCCACAGACCTTCCCTTGATACATCCCAATTAGCATGGAATTGAGCGTGTAATGGAAAATTATTGATCTTCATGTTTATATTGTACTCACGCACAAGGTACTGTCTACTTTATATTATATATTTTGGTTTTCTGTGGCTTAACCACTCTGACTCACATGGAATGTAGGAGTTGTAGCATGTGAATATTTGAGCGCTATGTTTCTTTATCTTATGAAGGTGGAGCAGAACAGCGAACAGCTCCTTATTTGGGGTTGTTTTCTTTTACTGTGTTGTCCTTCACATAGTTTCTCATGTATATGGACTGATTCTTTTCATTGTTTGTTGAGATCTGCTGCAAACTTCTGGACTTTTCACGTATTCACGTCTCCTCTTGTGCACAAGAAGAATGAAAACTCTTAAAACTTAGAATGATTGTTGACACAACTCCCTGTTTATTCTTCAATAAGAGGCCTCTGGCCTAAAAAAAAAAAAATCCACGACAAGCGTACGTCAAAGTCGCTCACTCCACCACATCCACATATAATATGCAAATTCATTTAAACAGGCTCCACGCTGGGGCTGTCCTCATCATGTGAGGAGAAAGAGGAGAAACTTATCCATGGTCACCACCACATGTGCTGCACTTGATGGATCACACTGATGTGAAACAGGATTACAATTCAGGAGAGACACTGATGAAGCTATTTGCAACTTAACTTAGTGTGTAGATGATACTAAGGGACGCACACATACAAACCATGATTCAGGGAAAAGACTGATGACCAGTCAATATTTACTCCAGCCGCCCCGCACCGTGCACATCTGCAGCCTGTTCCAAACCATGCTGTTTAGGATGTATGAATCGTGTACCGAGCCAGGACAACACATATCGATGTTAGTGTATTTGCACATCACTAATAATCTGCACACTGATGGACTGAAAATGTTTATGCTTAAAGTAAACACATTCATCCTGAGATAGTGCTTTTATTAACATGATTGCAGTCGATCACTGCGATTACATCAGGGAATCCAACTACTGCTACAAATTCCGCTTTAATGTTGGCCTGTTCATCTGCGTTGTATAAGAACTTTGTATACCTGGCTGACATGCAGAGGATCCCGTCCACAGGTGTCATGGTCCAGCTCAGTGTCGACTGGCTCACTCCCGATCGGTCGGCCAGCTCCCATGGCCAAGACACCCAGTGTGGTCAGCACCTGTGTGGGCTCTGGCAGCGCTCAGCTCCTCGATATGGTGCTTCAAGGCAGGTCACAGCTCCTCACAGCTGTTTACCAAGTAGTGACAGTTTCCCAGCATCCCCTCTGTGTCACCAACAGACAAAAAGCACGCCAGCTATGAAGTTCTCGTGGAGCACCGCTAGTTACCGCGCTCATTTCACTGTTGATACATCTCAAAGGGAGGGTGGATGCTGGTGTACGCGACTTTGATACATGAGGCCCCTGGTTGTTTATAGCATTTTTAGAGTGACTTCTTTCTGGAGCATCAGCTGTGTTTCTCACTTTACAGATGGATGCAAGTCATGAAACAGATGATACATATGATTATTATCAATGGATAGTAATAATAATAACAATAGTAATAATGATAAACTCACCACTTGCTCACATCTTGTGCATCTCCTGGGGGCTAAGCCCCCTCCGCGCTAAAATCCTAGTGATCCTTTTGAAGAAGTAAAATTAAATTCAGTTTGTTTGACCAGCTCTCCACAACAGTCTCAGTTCTTCATGTGGCCCCTTGGGGAAATACATTGCCCACAAATAGCCACAGTTTACTGTTATGTTACTGTGTAACACTCACATGAAGTTACAAAACTCGTTTCCCTTCAGGTATGGTACTGAAGCAGTGATCAGCATTACTTGCTTCATTGTTGACAGCCTCTTGCCATAATCATTGTGGTGACATTATCAGCTAAGTATGAAGTTAATCATTTTGTGAACTTCCTCTGCATCTTCTTCTGAATGTGTTGTTGGCAATGTATTTGCAGTTTATTGAAATATTTTTTGTTGTTTTTCATATGTATTATATTACACCCAGACTTGAATACTTGCCTGAAAAATATCTTTGTCTACCTGTATGATTTGTTTACCTTCCAGGTTCTTCCATTGTGAATTGTCTTAACATTAATTATACATTAATTAATGTAAATACTGACCCATAATGAAAATACTGACCCATTCAATGGGTCAGTATTTTCCTTTCTTTTCTTTTCTTAACTTTGTTAGCGCTAAAAGTACAGGATAGATACAGTACAGATTCAAGCACAGCAGCCCTGGCAACTCAGAATAAATCAGGGCTTTTATGTGGATATTTGTTAAATGAGATGTAGCACCATAATCACTTAAATAATTTAATAACACTCACTACTGATTTTCTAATGTTGGGGTCATGAGCTCTCTCATGTCAAAGGTTTGGGCATGGTGTTGTATATCTGAATTCCTTTTTCTATCATCTTTGGTCTGGGTCGTGTTCTCTGTAGTGTGTGTAGAATATAGCACACTTTCTGAATCACAATGGCACTACTGACAGTGAATTCCATTTTTTCTTTTGGTGGGGCCTCAGAAGATGGAAATTCTAATGAATAAAAGATAATCACCTCAGCAGAGCTTTTGTCAGCCAGTTTCAGCTCATTTTCAATTATAGGCCCATCCTCCTTTCCACTTCTGTGAATGCATTATCCTCAATAATATTTAAATGTTTTTTAAAGTCCTCTCAACCAGCACCACCACTGAAAATGTATTGTCATCTTAACTAAATCTCTGCCAGGTGGGTACATGACCTATGTAGCTTCAGTGGGTGCTTAGGTTTTATTTGCATTGCATTCTTTCTACAAGTATGGAAAGAATGAGGGGAAACTGGGTTAACACAAATATACAGAATCAAGAATTTCATTACATGCCACAAATACAAATAACAAAAGATTTATTATTAGAGTGATTTAAACCCGTAAAATTAATTCATTATAAAAATCCTGAAAATAATCTAAAATATCAAAACAATCCAACGATTTATAAAAAATATTAACAAGGATCATACCTTGTAAGTGGCCACCTCTAATCTGGGAGTGTCTCTGTGCTCCGGAAATGGTAAAAGGTCAGGGAGGTGTCGTCACACTCCAGGTTGTTCGGTTGAGGCCAGGAGCTCACATGTGTGCGTGCGGGAAAGTAGAACGCAGAAGATATTGAAGAAAACATTTTGCCAGTTAAAATTGCATCCTTTGGCAGGCGAATCGAGTTTCACGGTGGAGGAGGAAAAAAATAAAGACGATTGAGCACCAGTCAAACTCTGTTGCTGTTATTTGATGACAAAGGCTGCTACATACCTTGTTCCATCACCAAGGGAGCTATTGATCACTGCCTTCAGGGGAATCGTCCACCTTCTCATAACCCAACAATGACACGCGAGATTGAATCTCCCTAGACAGTAGCAATGCAATGAATGCCACAGATCATACAACAAAAACACGAGCAGCAAACTTACTCTGTGGCTCATCGTCCACAACAAAATCCAGAGCCACACAAACACACAGATGGGGAAAATCACCGTGATGTCCCCTCCCTTCCTGCGGTCACCAGGTGGCAGTATCATCACTCACACTCCCATCTATCATGTTATGAATTTATGACCGCATGAATCATACATGGGCAGCACAGTGGTGGAGTGGTTAGAACTGTTGCCTTGCAGCATGAAGGAACCGGGTTCGAATCCTGGGCCCGGGGCCTTTCTGTGTGGAGTTTGCATGTTCTCCTCATGTCTGTGTGGGTTCTCTCTGGTACTCCGGCTTCCTCCCACCATCCAAAAACATACATGGGGATTAGGTTAATTGGTTAATTTAAATTGACCGTAGGTGTGAATGTGAGTGTGAGTGGTTGTCTGTCTCTATGTGCCCTTCGATGAGGTGGAGACTTGTCCAGGATGTACCCTGCCTTCTGCCCTAAGACAGCTGGGATAGGCTCCAGCCCCCCCACGACCCTATGTGAGGATAAGCAGAAGATAATGGATGAATCATACATGATTTTACATAAGTGACAAACTATACAGTTATAAAGGCTGAAGTTCGAAATCCATTCGTCAACACCAAATTAATTTGCAAATGTAAACTCTCAAGGAGAAGTACTAACTTCTGAATCGAAAACGGCAGGTTTGGAGCATCTGATCTCCCTGATAGTTTCCGATCCCCAACTTGTATCCTGTCCTTACGCACCAGGTCATCACTTCCTTGAATGGTTTCAGCCACTTGTCCTAACTCCAACTGGTTTCTGGGGGGAGTGTTGTCCTTGATGATGACATGATGTCATTTACACTTAGATTATTTATTATGCCCTGCTTTAACGAGTTCAGAACTGTTCTTCACCACCGCTTTGTCACATACATATCTTCTTTCCAGGAGGTTGGAAAGCAATGTTCAGAACGACATAGGTGTCAAAGGCTCTAATGCCCTGGGATCATTGATTCCATCTATATTTAATGGATGAACATTGGCAATAGCCATAGCCTCACAGAACAAAGTCTTCCTGGATAGTGTGGCACTCAACACCATTTCGCACACACTGGCATTCCCAGATGCCACAGGCATGACCTGCTGCAGGGAAACTGAAGATGAACTTGCATTGTTTATCAGCAAAATAGCAGTGGCTCAGGTGTTAGAGCAGGATGAAAGATAGCGGTTGGAATCCTGCTCCCCCCGGCCATCTATCGTTGTGTCCTTGGGCGAGACACTTAACCCTCCTTGCCTCCAGTGACATCACTGGGGTGCACATACTGTTGCTGCAGTACTAACTGACCTTCAAGCTAACCGGAGCTCCAGTTAGCAGCAATAGCTGCAGTGCTAACAGGAGCTCCGGAGCTATTGCTGTAGTACTAACCAATCCCCAGACTGAGCTAAGGACCCCTGGTAGATGCAGTGCTAACGCTACAGGATAAAAACTGTAAAAATAGCCTCCTGTACTCATTGAAGCAGCCAACACAGAGCAGCTGCCGTGCTTTACTCCTAACTTTGTCAGGTTTGTTTGAGAAAGTTAGCGAGGAGAAACAATGGCGGCCGCTCCATAACTTTAGAGGAGGTCTCATACCCGGGGGCAGCCCAAAGGCAGTGTCCTCTACTAGAGGGAGGCGCATTCCTCTACATCTACATAGATAATGGGGAGATTTTAGACTCACCTGTTTCAGCACACATTGGCAAAGAAGAACATCAAGCAGAGGAAGTAGGTGAAAGACTTTTTATACTCCTGGGGCCTCATTCACAGGCTATAGGGACACACACTACTGTTAGAACACCTTTATAAAGTGACTTTTAGGTGACCTTTAAAGACTTGGGTCAGTTTCTTACTTAAGGACAGGGACATGTGCACACAGTGCAGCCCCTGACCAAATTGGGGCCCTAAGTGAAATTTTATTTGGAGTATAAATAAAGCACATGTGCACAAGTGCAATGAAAGAGCATCATTACAAACCTTACCAACAAATGGATGCCAGTCAAATATCATTTGACCCATTTGATTATGATCATGATCACTTTGGCTGTAATGTTAAACCTTATATTTTGCTACTGCTAATTAGTACTACTAATTCTAACCAAACTGAGAGCATCAACAGTTGCTTCCTATGTTACCACAGGAGGAAAGGGCTGTCATCTTTTTGTTGGTGCTGAAAGCCAGATGGTTCGTTCTTCTGCTCACTAACCCCACTTTCTGCCTTCTGCTTCTGCCTTGACAGAGGAAAGACGCTTTCAACATTACAGCTTAATTCCTCTGTCAATACTCCACAGAGCAGCTGCTGTTGTCCTCCACTGCCAATCCTTCTCTGAATTTTAGAAAGGCCATCTATGCAGCCAGGGGTCATTTACATGTCAGTGTTTGTGAGTCCAGGTTGTTATTAATAAGAAGAGCTCATCATACATTACCTTCCAAATAGGACTGTGAGCTGAAATTGAGAGAGAAAGATAGCCTGTTTTTAAAGGTGTTACAGGTGTCAAGGTCAAGTAAGAGTCCTTGGTTTGTTTTTGTCTTTTTTTTTTTTTTTATTTGATTCTCAGAGAAGAATTTGACCACTTAGGAAACTGTACGGCTGCAGATTTTTAGAGCCCAAGGTCATCAGAATTTACTGCACCACTTAACTTGAGTCTTCTTTCATAGTCCTACTGAGCAACTCTGTTCAGAATTTGTAGAGATTTTTTTTCTTAATTCTCTTGTTTTCTGATGATTTGTGTGGGCCATTGGGGACTTGTTCCTCTGCTGTGAAGCTGGGGGACCAGACGAAAGCCTCAAGTCCCTGATTAACAAACACAATGTTGAACTTTTTCTTCTCTTCTGCAGTACTGTGATATGGTGAAACTCTCTACCTCTTGTTTGCCTCACATTTATATTGTTTGCTTTGTCCTGATAATTAAATTCTGTCTGTGTAGGTGTGAGAGAGAAAAATAAATTCAGTTGAACCACAGAGCACACAGTTTTACCTCTTGATAACCATTCAATGAGGACTTTGTAAACAGCAGTTTTTTCAGTGGTCAGATCACATGCACTTCATAAAACGAAAAGAAAAAGAAATGGCTACTCATAGCCAAATTCTACATGTGAGCAAATCTTTGATTGTGTTGTGTAGCCGAGGGAAACAGAGGGTAATATTTCCTGAAGTGATTACATTACATCTCTTCATGGCCTGCTCTCTCACTGTGGTTTAGGGGACGAAAGCTCCTAAAATGAGGTGTCACTGCAAATTACAAGAGCAGCTGAGGCCCAGCACTGCCTTACCAGCTAGGCTCACCCATCCAGGTGGCACAAACAGTAATCACTGCTGATCTGGCCCACAGAGAAACAGCAGAAATTGGTGCTGATAGTGTTTGTGTCAGCGGCTCACCATCACTAGGTTCCTAATCTACCTCTGTTGGAAAGAAGAAAACACTTTCATTGGAATAATATAAAAGCAGAATAGGAGTTAAGATGAAACCAGATGACTGCCAACACTATGAATATGAAAACTAACATAACATCCTTTTACATGATATAACCAGAGGGTTAGGGTTAAAAAATGCTTGAAATGAAATAACTATTTTCTGACATTGTGTTTAGTCTCATCATGTGTCTGTGGTATTGGTAGATCCACAACATCATTGACTGATCATTCTGACCACTGACAGGTGAAGTGAATAACACTGTTTATCTCCTCATCATGGCACCTGGGATATATAAGGCAACAAATTAACATTTAGTCCTAAGAGCTGACGTTAGAAGCAGGAAATATTAGACAAAATGTTAAGCCTAATCTGTGTCGTTTTCCCTTATGTTATTATTAAAGATTATTAAAGAGACTTGGAGGATAATTCTGATAATTTATGTAATTGATGAGACAATGTTCTTTAATGAAGGATTTACAAAAAAGGAATAATTAAGGTTCACATATTTATCTAACAGTGGGTAAAAAGAGGAGAGGCACTATAGAAGTTTATTCACACCAAAAATGATAAAGAAATGTCACTTCTGTTATGAATTACAGTTGACTGGTGTCATTCTGTGTTGTTTTTCAAGGCAACTACATTTTTTGATGGACCCTCATGACCCTACTACACACTTCCATATTTTTCCACTTGTATATACCCAACATTTTTTTGTTTTTTTTTTTCGTTTTGGAGAATAAGACTGTTAACTGCTGTGGTGGGTGCCAATTTGATGACATCAACACAGATAGTCAGGAGTAACACTTTGACCAATTGAAAAGAAGAACTCAGCAATTCCAGCATTGAAGATGAACTCAATAAACGATAACTCTTCCACACACAGGCTGTTGGATATGGAGGTATGCTTGTTTTAGCCTCATTGGCATGTTTTGTTTTGGGGTGGGGGAATATGCTAGGCCAGCTTTATTAGCATAGTAATACTCATCAGAATGACACACTCACCAAAGTGCAGTACACATAGTTAGAGGTTTGCTGCTAGTGTAGACAAATGACAACATTGTCAGCAAAAAGCTACAGCAAACCGCCTGCTCAGTTTCACTCATATTAACTACATTTTTCATTCTCTTTCATTTGTTCACATGCCAAATGATAAAGATCAACACAATACAACAGTGAAGTAACACTTCCAACAATGAAGCACAACAGCTATCCATCATATCTTTGAGAAATGTTTATTGGCGTTTAGCTGCAAGCGGAGAGATCCCTGGTAGTAGTTTAAACAGAGCGTTCTACTGCTGACATGTCGGAGCAGGTTACCTACATATTCCAAGTCATAATCTTTGGGGGTAGATTGGAGGTCAGACCTGCATCAACTGGCACTGTGAAAGAGTCCTAATGCTGAGCCGAGGCATGTCGACCTGGGTTAGAAAATCGTGCGACGACCCGCTAATTTGAGTGTGAAAGCGGTATTAGGCTCCTTTGGAAATACTGGAAAGTCAACTGTGATGTCTGATGTTTCAGTGTTTAAAACAGTTATTCTTCAGCCACACGTGTATCTATGAATCTGTCCTTCATCTGGTAATTGGAAGCCTCTTCTAACATTGTTTGATTCTTGGCAGTAAAGCATCTTTATAAAAAAGAGATACCTCGAGGCATCTTGGAGTTCATCTTGGAGCCTGTGGTATAGACCTTAAGAAAAACAAGGCAGGGGAAAGAAAGTTATGGTGTGTGACAGTGAAAGCATGCTGCTTGCATGGCAGCATCTTCTTGCATTGCTGCCATGTTCATCCAGATGGAAACTATAAGGGGAATGACTGACCCCCCACAGGCTCAAGCATCACCTCCTTCAACATCCTCCCTTGCTTTATTGCCAGAACCTGGATTGGGATATAAATCCATTCACAAAATACAGACCATTTCAATAAATTCAGACAATTACAAACATACTGTATCTCGTTCATTATTGTAACCAAACTATGTGTTTTGTTTCCCCCCCCACTGAAGGCTTTTATTCAATTCTAAGAGCACTTCATCGATTCAGAAAGAAAGAAGAAAAAAACAAGTTTGCATGTAGCTTTTTTTCAGCAGATTAATCCAATGCCTCTCATTACACAGATGATTGAGGTCCAATTATTTGCTGAATGATATACAGTTTTAATTAATTTGAATTGAAATTACATGAGCCTGGAATTAATATTTATATTTTTAATCTAAGGAAATCTGGCAAGTGGCTCTGATTGAATAAAATTTTTCTTCTTCCTGGCTCTGTCAACCTCTGTTCCTCGGCACCCAGTGAGGTGCTCATGGCAGTGCTGTGATCTCTAACCACTAGAGAGTGGAGTAGAGTGGACAGAAGAGACAGATTACATATCAGAGTGATGGACTATTACAGCAGTGAGGCCCACAATGCCCTAAGGCATGTTGCTGTGGTGGATTTAGGTTGTCTGCTTAGCTGGTGATGGCTAATCTCAAGTACATGCAGCAGAAAAAGTCATCCAACTCCACACAAGTGAAGGAAGGGCAGTTTTTACGATGTTCAGGTGGCAATTCTGCCATGCTTTACTCTTGTATTTCTTCCTCTATGTTTATGACAAATTACATTAAACTGATGAGAAGAACCAAATCCTGCTGCTCTGAAAGCACCTCCTGTCAGGTGACCACCATAATGTTTGACCTGGGAGTGATAATGTCTGACAAGTAACAAGAAAATGTGGTTGCCTTTTGAGAGGATTACTGGGTCACAGACATATTACATACAGTCATGGAAAAAAATAGTAGGCCACCCTTCTTTTCTTCAATTTCTTGTTCATTTTAATGCTTGCTGCCACTTAAGGTACATTTGTTTTGACAAACCAGTTATATTACTTGATTGCATAACCATTGTTGTTGATGATATTCAGTGCGTTTACATGGGATTGTAGTAATCCGACTTATTGGCTTAACCCAACTAAGATCGTGCTACTATTTTCATATATACACCTTAGTTTGACTACAAATCGGACAATTGCAGTCGGATTAAGACCCCTCGCAGTTTTCCCTTTTAAAACGGTGTATTCCACGTCTTCATAGCCATACCAGGCTTTTTACAATCCAGCAGTATAGATAGCCTGCAATCATGTTGTCAGTGGTGAGGAGGTCAAGCGGAAGTGGTTCTATTACCACTAGTTGAAATGGGTACAGTGCCACTTACCATACCAGGGTATGGTATCGATTCGTTCACTGCCATATATATTAGGACAATTGCTGTTGCCCCACAGAATAGGACAGGCCAACTAAAGTTCTAATCAAGTTACTGTCATCATGTAAACACACTGATTGTTCTGCTGTCACAGCAACCCATTCCTGTTGCACTAATCTGCTTTGTTTTTGGGCTTGTGGTTCTCCATTTTGAGTTTGATGATTTTGAACAGGCTTTCAGTTGGATTTAGATCTGGTGATTGAGGAGGCCAAGGCATGGTTCCAATGTTCTGGTTCTCTATCCAGGCTTTAGTCTTTTTGGAAAATCCAGTCATTCAATGCACTTTTCCAGCTGATAGAAGAAGACTGTTTTCAAGAGTAGTCCTGTACATGACCTGGTTCATTCACCCTGTCAGGCTGAAACAAGCCCAGATCATCCCTGATCCACCCCCATGTTTTACTATAGGGACAAGACAGTCTGGTTTGTGAGATGCTCCTACACACTAAGTTGGTAACTGGATTGATCTCTGAAGAGAACCTCAGCCCAGTCATCAACGGTCCAATGCTTGTGATCCCGAGCAAATAGTAATCAGGCCTTAGATTCGTGACCTTCCTAAAGTGCTCATAGTACCCTACTACCCCCAGTAGAATACTGCACTCCCGGAATACACATTTACTCTGGGTCCCTACAGTCTCCAAAGTAGAATGAGCACTCAGCTTTCAACCACTTCTTTTGTGGAACCAGCTCTCAGTTTCAGTCCAAGAGGAAGACAACAATGCTTTATTTAAGAGCAGGCTTAAGACTTTCCTCATTGATAGTTCTCATAGATAGGAGTGGCTGGGACCAGCCACTAGTTCTGCTGGAGGACTTCTTATGATAGGATAAGCAGTAGAAATGGATGGATGGATGGACATCTTATGACACACTGAGCTCCCCTCTCCCCCTCTCCATCTGTATGCATTCATGTTCAATTAAGGCATGTTACTAACTTGATTACTTCCAAAGCAAAGCAAAGCTTTTCAAACCTGTCTAAGATGTGCATGACCCAGGACAGGAAGTAAAACTCTCCAGTGTCCATTTATCTATAGTTTTCAGTTGTGATGGATAAATGAAACTTCATGAGTCACTTGTGATATTTTTTGACTCCTCTAGATGGTGCTCTTGGTTTAAAGAAAAAGGCTAGTGTAATGGAAATTTACTACATTTTTATTTTTTCTTTAAAACAAAAGTGCCATCTAGAGGAGTCAAAAAATATCACAAGTGCTTCATGAAGCTTCAATTGTCCATCACAACATGAGATCGAAGAATATTTAAAGACAATGCACACCCCAGCAACATCGCCTGCTGTAATCTGACAAGTGATTCAGACATATCTACTGCCATACCACTCAGACAACAGAGCAGCTTTTTGCTGGAGATTGTGTTATGCTGGTTTTGCACATTACTACAACCAGAGTTTATGTTTTTGCACTACAATTTCTAGTAGTTCACCTGACATTGCCATATGCGACATATTATGTGTAGGTACTGTATTTAACAATCCATCCATCCATCCATCCATCCATTTTCTACCACTTATCCTCACATAGGGTCTTAAGGTGGGGCTGGAGCCTATCCCAGCTGTCTTAGGGCGGGCATAATATATACATATATGTATATATATATATATATATATATATATATATATATATATATATATATATATATACATAATGAGCAATAATCAACAGTCAAGTTTCCATGGAAGGTGAAAATAGCTTATGGCTCTCGTAGCATATGGCCGTCACAAACCTAACCTTTGAGTTGTCATGGTTACTGCCAGCAAGGTTTTATACATGCAATTACGACAATTTTTTTATTGGGAATGTTAGTCATGGCAACACGCAGACGCTGACCTACAGAGAAGCACTTAATTCCTGTCAGGTGTGGAGGTTTTTCTGATGCCTACTGAAGACTGTACAGTGTGAACATACTGGCATGTTTCATATATTTTTCTTCCTTCATTTATTTCTTCCAGGTTCGATTCCCGGCCCGGGGCCTTTCTGTGTGGAGTTTACATGTTCTCCTCATGTCTGCGTGGGTTCTCTCTGGTACTCCGGCTTCCTCCCACCATCCAAAAACATGCATGGGGATTTGGTTAATTGGTTAATTTAAATTGACCGTAGGTGTGAATGTGAGTGTGAGTGGTTGTCTGTCTCTATGTGTCTTATGATGAACTGGAGACTTGTCCACGCTGCCTTTCATCCTAAGACAGCTGGGATAGGCTCCAGCCCCCCACGACCCTATGTAAGGATATGCGGTAGAAAATGGATAAATGGATGTGTATCCAATTAACCTAGGCTTATCAGACCCTCGTACTATCATACAGAGGGTCTGGCATTCCTCCATTGAGAACCGATTTCAGACAGGAGGTGTAAACTCTGTTGAAGTTTGAAACAATTGGATCTGATTTTACACAGTAGCTAACGTTTGGTCGTGATGTATGTTATGTGCCACTACATTCAGGCTAGCTCCTTTGCCACTAACGGAGCTCTTTGCCAGCAATAAAACTGGTGAAACATTCCTCTTGCTCCGACTTCAATGGCTGAATATTTGGGAGCCTGGTCAAAACAGACTGAATGGCTCCCTTCACTTCCGTCTCTGCTGCCAAACTACAACCAGATAGACTACAACACAAATGCTGCGCATATGTTGGACGTCATCGTTAACACCCGCCTCCCCCCGTCCCCCACCATTCGCTGATTGGCCAGGATGGAAATCATCCTGAGAAATCGAGTCCAAGGGGATCAAACGCAAACGTAATCTGCAGGGGCATATGATTATGGAGGGCTACGGCCAGGCTAGTATCCAACATACTGTGGGGATATTTTTATATTACCTTTTCTAAAAAGTAATTTTCATAGCATGTAAAGTTTGATTCCTTACCATGAAATTAGTGTTTTTTTAATTATTACTTTTATTAGGGTTTCACTTGTAACTGGATAATGAAAATTACAGAAAGTTAAGATATGTATACCCATTTTCAGATACTTTATACAAAATGTTTGTAAATTGTAGATAACTCTGCGAACATTGCATGCCTTTGCATGCACTATATATATTTATATATTTAAACAAGCTATCCTGAGCACATGGTTACATTACATTTGGGCTTATTAAGTGTACACAAATATTAATTAACGTAAATTTATGTATTGATCAAGAACTGGGTGTCAGAATTAGTCAAATTTATTCCCCTTTTGGGATTTACCAGAGCCTGGCTCATGCATATAGTGGTGGCTTCCTCATACTTCACACAACCTGTTAATTCTTTTATCTTTCAACACATTCTTTGCTTATGACTTTTTAGTTCACAAAGTCTGATGTAGAAAGTAGTGGCTTCTTTAGACCCATGGGCCTATGAATGTAGCTTCCTCAGCCCAACAGGCTCCAACAGATAGTGGTGGCTTCCTCATACTCCACTTCACAGAATCTGTTAAGTATTCAAAGCTTCAACATTTTCTTTGATTAGGATTCTTGGAATGTAGCTTCCTCAGCCAAACAGGCTCAAACAGGGTTAGAGTTAGGTTACAGGGTAAATGAGGTAATGACACCCCCTGTCATATGAGCAAAGTGGAATATCTTTTGATAGGAAGATGACATGAAGATGAAAGCAAGTCCTACCCCCCCAAATCATGCCTATGCTTTCCATTGGTACCATCCCTGCCCTCATCCGATGTCGGGAAGTGGACGTAACCTGCAAGAAAAAGATTGTTTTGGCTGCATCTGGGCAAGCGTAGGTGGTAGAGAGTTGGGGAAAAGAGCAGCGTGTTCAGCATGGTGGAGTTATGTGAGGCAGACGTTGCTCGGACATTCTATTCCAGAGATATGCACGAAAAGGTGTCAGCCAATCAGTGAGCGGCACCAGGAAAGCTTGTGAAATTTTGCCAAGTATGAAATACAATACAAGTATGCAAAACTGTCCCCCCAGAAAGTGCATAGGAGCAGGTTTCAGGCAATTTGGAGTGGATTGGTATATGGTTGTGTGAGTTACAGTTAGGGTTAGGGCTGTGTTTAGACATGGAGACTGCAGTGGTCTCCACGAAGTGCACAGGCACATGAGGGTTAATATTTTTATATTTATATATATTTTTTATATTTTTATATTTATAATATTTTTATATATTTCATGTTTTGTCTCAGTTGTATATACACTCCAGATCAAAATTTTAAGACTAGTTGAAAAATTGCAAGAATTTATATTTTGCACTTAAGAAGGTTTTCAGTAGTGCTTCAAAATGCAAAAAGAAGAAATGAGAGTGAGACAAAAAACATATGAGTCAGCCTCCCCTGGAGTGCAGGAGGTTGATGGAGGACTTTTTGGTGTGATGCAGGGCAAACCATTTGCAGCTGAACACTGCCAAGGCCAAGGAGATGGTGGTGGATCTTTGGAGGTCCAGCTCACATCTGCAGCAGATCTCCATTGAGGGATCTGATGTAGAGGTAGTCAGGACCTACAACTACCTGGGACTGCAGCTGGACGACAGACTGGACTGACCATCCAGCACTGACATCCTGTTCAAAAAGGCTCAGAGCTGACTCTACTTCCTGAAGAGCCTTTCTGCTGGAAACATCTGCTGATGTTTTACCAGTCTGTTGTACCAGAGTCCTCTTCTATGCTATGGTGAGTTGGGAGGCAGCATCAATAGAAGGGATGCCACTCGGCTGGACAGGCTGGTGATGAAGGTAGGCTCTGTGGTCTGGACAGAGCTGGACTCCATCACATCAGTGGCATCATGTATCATTAAAGTTAAAAAATCTATTTCAGAACCTGTACTTTCTAAATTTCAGAACCTGTACCTTCTTACTTTTACTTAAGTAAAGGAGTTTAATCAGTACTTCTACTTTTACTTGAGTCTCTTTTTACACAAGTGTCTGTATTTCTTTTTAAGCAAAGAATGTGAGTAACTTTGCCACCCCTATTTTATTTTAGTTTATATTTATATCTGTGCCACTAGTTACTTGAATTTCCCTGACAATTCATAAAGTGTATGTATTGATCTATGTTTCTAAATACAGACTATTATTAATAAAGATGGGTGATTTGGAGGACCAACATTATTATTGGCCTATATAATTAACAGTCTTAAGGGGTGATGGGAAATGAAGGCACTTCCTGTAAGAAAGACCAAGAGCAGTAAAGAAAGCGGGGGCAGACAGAGAACAGTATCCAGCACACAGAAGTAGGCATACTCTTCTTGTTAACAAGCTGTCAGATCAAAGGTAAGCAGGACAAAGGCTCTTTCCATCCAAACCTCCTCCACGCCTCCACCCACCTCTGCCCTTTTCTCTCTTTGACCCATGCATGCAGCCTGCACCTCATCACACCGTGCACTGTTTGATTGTTCTCACAACTTATGCTGAATAAAGATAGGGAGAAGAATGAAAAGGTCCCAGGTATTCATCGCAAAGATGAAGGCTAAGGTAATACTTAATGATAGTTTCAGAAAACTACACTATGGTTGTTTGCTGTTGTAGGCTGAACACACCCTTAAAGGGACACTATGTATTTTATTACCTCAAATCAACGTCTTCATTCACACATAGATCCTCGTTGGTGTAAAATAACTGATGCCAACAATCTGACTTATCCTCCTGGGTGAAGAATCAGTTATCTGTCTTTACATAGAGCAGGTCGCTCATATGGAGGCTTCCATGTCTTTCTGGTCTATCAAAAACTACAAACTGCGGAGAGGGACATAAAGCACTCCCTGCTAGTACCCATAGAACAAAATGCATTTCCACGTTTTAAGATTCACTTTTCACAGAGAAGCAAGGTGGAGATGCTGGTTTTATTTACCCGGCACTAAACTAAAACCTGCACTGCACTTTTGGTCATAATACAAGACCATACTTATGCCGCGCCGAATCTTCACCGCCAAAAAAGCGTAAAAGGGCCATAAAATGACCGGAGCTCCGGGCCGGGGATCCACAGTGAGTGGATGCCCGGGAGCGCCCCATGCCCGTCTATGGCTGGCCTGGGACCGCCAGGAAGTCCTCCGGACTGGAGGAGGGCTGTGGAGGTCCAGGAAAAATGACTGGAGCTCCAGGCCGGAGGCTGGGGATCCACGGTGATAGTGGCCGTCCGGGAGTTGACCCATTCCACTTACCGTAGTTCCAACCATGTTGCAATGCATGCAAAGTCAAATTTAACCACTAGATGGAAGAGAAAATTACATAGTGTCCATTTAACCTTTTCTGGGAAAATGACAAAGAAAGTGAGAAAGACAAATGTTAGTCACCACAAAAGTTTGTTACATGCAGTATGTTTCCAAGATTCAACATGTTTATTGTCACTCTGGTTATGAAATTGGAGGGTGTAATTTGTGATATTGGGCTGTACAAATAAAATTGACTTGACACACAGACTTCACCCTCTGCTGGGCTCTATAGATAAGATGAGAGGAGCCTTACTAACACCAATCCTGACCAGCAGGAGGTAACAACGCTCCTACTTCTTTTTACCACACAGTAAGGAGTCTCAGCCAGGGCTCTCTCGGTCTCCAGTCTAGACAGCGAGGAATCTCAGTCTCCAGTCTAGACAGAGACTGGAGACTGAGATTCCTCTCTAATGAGTGGCAGTAAACTGTGCCATAAAGTTTGATTTCAACAACATTTACTCCCGACTCATGATGTCTTTTGGATGACATAACAACTCCTCAGTCTCTCTGCAAGTTCATGCCGGAGCTCCCCTCTGATTGGTCAGGTATCGAGTGCTGTCAATCATTGCAGCTGATTACAGCTCTCTTCTCTCCCTCTTCGAGCTGATTTGATGCTGTACGCGCTGTGTGTCTCGCGGTAGCCCATATACGCATCCATTGCTCATATATGCGTATGTCTCCCCTTGCACAAAATGTGGCCCCTCATGAAGGATGAAGGCCTACGCAGACTGCGTGATCTGCATTTAGGGAGGGGTGGCTCTGCTTATTGTTCAGAAGAATAAGGTCCCATGCCAATCAGTACACATTCATTAGTCTGTGGTTATAAGTATGGGCTGGCATCCCATTATTTAATAACGCTGCATTATGTAATAATGTAATAAACTTTCACATCATTGTGTAATAATGTCACATTTTGTAATAAAATTATTGAATGCAATATGTAATAAAATTCTTACAAAATGAGGCTGTTACACATTTTTATGAAGAAAATGTAATAATTTTGTGCATTATGTAATAAACCACCAAAATTGATGTCTTAATTTGAAAAAAAAACAAAAAACATGATAATGTCAGAACAACATTGATTTTAAGCATTCGCACATGACTCATAACTAAGAATTCATTTTCAAAGTTTAGTCAAAACATGATCAAATATAATTCCTGACATGTCAGTGAAATGATGTTTGTGTCTGTATCTCTTTAGTGCAGTTTTTGTCTCTGAACACATTCTCTGTGATTATAATAAACAATTATAATTGATTAAGTTTTGACTAATGAAACATCTTACTAGTTTGTAAAATTAATTATCAGTCAAGCTAGAATGCTTAAAATCAATGACATCAATTTTGGTGGTTTATTAAATAATGGATCAAATTTTCTTCATAAAAAAAGTGTCACAGCCTCATTTTGTAACAGTGCAATATGTAACAACTTATTACAAAATGCGGCAAACTTTATGACATTCATATATCAAGAATTTTATTACAAAATGTGGCATGTTATGACAAAATATGGTGTTATTACATAATGATGTGAACGTTTATTACATAATGCAGTGTTATTACATAATGTGGCACTACAAGGTGTTTATGTTTCTGCTGATTATGTGCAGATTGTGAAAACAAAACTCACTCTGGAACAATACAGTACATGTTCATTTTCAACATTCTCCTCTTTGGTGTGGTGGAGAGGAGGACTTTCTGCCCATGCTCCACCCGTTTGGCGTGGTGGAAAGGATTTTGCCCATCAAATCCATTGCTGACAGATTGATGCTTCTCTTCATCCTCCTTAAACACTTTCTCGCTATATCTGTATTTCCTGTCTGTCCATCCCAGAGCGTCATATCCTGCACAGATTGTAAAGCCCACAAAATTTTAATTTGTTATATTGGCCTATACAAATAAAGTTGACTTGACTTGACTCTAGACATAGTGGCACAATACTTTGTGCAAACTAATTTATTTTGAGCATGCCCCCTGCCTTAAGTCAGTCCACTCTTGACATACCATCCCAGGTGTTTGGCTCATTGCAGCAGCCTGTCTTCTGTCGATCTGATAATCTATGTGAGACTGAGTAATGAAATTATGCAGTTTGTCACATGTAAGATTCCACATTTGACATCCTTTTGGGGTGTTTCACTGTTTTCCTTGACCAAGAAAGATGCAGGGTACTGCTACAACAACTTCTTATTTTCATTTTATTACTTGACAATTTTCTCCCCAGAGTAATCCCCTGAATAGAAACTCTCAACGGGCACTTGTCACCTTGAAGAATGTAATTAATTGGAGTCAGATCTGAATGCAGAGGTTTTTAGACTAAATATATCCTGTCTGGATGTCGCATGGTGGCAGGGGTGCTGTCAGACCTCCACAGAACTGACAATGACAGACATTCAGGTAGAGGGAGCTGCCAGCTCCACTCTCGACTCAAAGCAGATGTGAGAGGCAGCTTGTTCCTCTTGATTAATGTCCTCTAGCACTTTACCACTGAGGACTTCAAATACAGGTTTGATGCATGTAACAAGCTGCCATTCGCCCTCTGGAAGAAAGAAAAAACATGAAGGTACCAGCTGGAAGAAGCAAAGCTGCCTCTGTGGCTTGGTTAGCTCTAGTTGTCTGTGGTGTAGTGTTTATCATGGCCCTCAGAGAAAAGGCAAATGAGGCTTTTTGAGTTTTTTCATTGGTTGAATGGCATGACCTGTGGGTGCTCCTCTTATGTATATGGTCAACTCTGTGACTCCAGTTCATTCCCCTTGTCATGCATCACATCCAGTTCTGGTCGAGATGTCATGGTATAAAAACTCCACCTTTTCTCTTCAGTTGACTTCTAAATACGCACAAGGGATTCTATTATGGAATGAAAGCTCTAATCTATTAAGCGGGTTGTATTACGAAATATGTTGTTCAGTAAGTGACAACATTTTAATAACAGATGAAATAATATGAAGAGTCGGCTTCTAAGTGTCTAATGAGGGAATCACAGAATAAACACCACCGCTCTGTCTCGTTACGTGTGGCTACAATAAGGACATCACCAAACTCCCGTTCATTACACGCGCTCGGCACAGTGTATTATTATCCCAACACAACCCATATGATTCACAAACAATGATCCCCCGTTCCCCAGCCCATGTGCAGTCCAATAAATTACCCTAAAAGTCCAATCCAAATGCAGAAAAACCCGCGCATCATACAGTCAATCCAGGAAAAGTTTGAGAAGGCCGCAGCCTCAGAGTAGTCCGACATTGGAAGAAATCAACAAAAAATTATAATCCACAAAAATGGGCAAAAAATCAATCAAGAGGCAACATCTCCGTCATCAGTTCATCATTCCCAAGATGAGATGACAATCAAAGGAATGTTTTTAGCTTAAGGGTAGCTGCAGATGTTAACCGCTGGCGCCACTCATTCAAACACACTCTTGCCGTTGGCTGTGATTCCGGCTTCCTGGTAGCCTGCGCACCTCCCCTAATAAAAGGTAGGGTGAGCCTTGATAGGCGCACCGGAAAACATTACCACCATCCTACCCTACTTGTCACAGTGGAAAATTCATAGTACATAACGGGAAAACATACATATTTTACTAAACATAATTTACATGTGCATTGCATGTATATTTCATAATATTTATGCTAATTCCTGTTATGCTTTGCATGTATGAACCTAACTTAATGTGACGGTGTCACAGATCCCCCCCAGCCGGAGGCACAGGAGACTGAACACCGAAGTAGGGCTTTACTCACTCCCATCAGCGTGGACTTCAGAGGGGAGAAATTGGTCAGGCTGTGTCAAGACAGGGGCATTGACAAGTGCTGTTTTCAGTTGGTCAAAGCTCTGCTGGCAATCTTCCAACCATGTCCACTCCACGTCCGTCTCTTCAGGTGGTTTAATGGGGCTGCCAGGTCAGCAAAATGGTCAATGAATTTGTGGTACCACCAGATCAAAGGAACCACTGCAGTGATTTGACGTTGGTGGGTGCTGGATAAGAGGTCACAACCCTGGTATTCTCTGGATCTACATGTAGCCCTTTCTCTGAGACCATATGGCCTAAGAACCTCAACTCATACTGGAAGAAGAGACATTTTTTTTAAATTGAGCATCAGGTTTGCCTCATGTAGCTTCTTCATTACAGCATTTAGGTCCTTGATATGTTGCTGGGCAGTAGCTGAGTATACTATGATATCATCAATGTGACCCCTCAACTCACCCAAGACCTTCTCCGTCAGCCTTTGAAATGTGGCCCCAGTGTTTTTGAGGCCAAACGGCATGACCTTGAACTGGTAAAAGCCCATTGGTGTGATTACAGCTGTTTTGGCTTTACTTTCAGCTGACATGGCAACCTGCCAATATCCCAATTTCAGCTCAAGTGTGCTGAAGACAGAGGCTCCATGCATGGACTCCAACAAGTCATGAATAAGAGGCAATGAGTAGGCATCTGATTGTGTCTTGGCATTGACGCGGCGGAAATCCACACAGAATCCAAGTGACCAATCAGGTTTGGTTACTAAGACCACTGGAGCACCCCAGCCCGACTGAGAAGGCTCAGTAATACCACCTTGAGCATCTGGTCCACATGGTCTGCTGTGATTTGCCTTTTATGTGGAGACACTCGGTAGGCTTTGCAGCGGACTGGGACTTCATCTGTGGTGTAAATCTTATGTTCCTCGAACCCTCGTCTTCCCTTCTTGAGAGCGCAGAGTTCTCGCAGGGTTATGGGGCACTATCAACTCTTTAAGATGAGATGGTGCCTGACCATTCAGTGCCTTGTAGGTGAGGAGGAGGATTTTAAATTCTATTCTAGATTTTACAGGGAGTCAGTGCAGAGAGGCTGACACAGGAGAAACATGTTCTCTTTTCCTGGTTCTGGTCAGAACATGTGCTGCAGCGTTCTGGACCAGCTGGAGAGTCTTGATAGACTTATTAGAAACACCACTTCCTTTCAATTCTTCTTGCTGCTTGCTTTAAACTGTGGGTGTGAAGGTTATACCATGGAGCCAGCTTTCTGTGCTTTACTAGCTTCTTTTTTAGAGGAGCAACAGAGTCTAATGATGCTCGCAGAGAGTCTGCAGCACTATCTACCAAATTATCAATTTGAGTAGGACTGAAGTCTGAGCCCTCGAGTATATCAAGGTTAGGCACTGAATTAAAAGCTAATGGAATTATATCCTTAAATTTGGCTACAGCACTTTCAGATAAACATCTAGTGTACATGGATTTACCAGATGGAGCGTAGTCCAGAAGTAAACATTCAGATAAATGCTCCACTTTCAAAAGACTTCTAGTTTAGTTTAGGTTTCAGTAAGACAAAATAGATCAATCTGGTTATCTGATGTCAATTTGTTAACTAGTAGAGCTGTAGAAGATAAAGACCTGATATTTAAAAGTCCACATTTAACTCTCTTGTTCTGATGAACTATTTCAGAGGTGGTTTTAATTTTTATTAAATTATTGTGTTCAAGTCCCATTTTGTTTACAATGGATTTAACTGATTTCAGCGGTCGTGGGACAGACACAGTTTCTATGGGGTTCTGGGTGGGTGACTGCTCTAATGGAAGCACAGAGAAGTGTGTTAAACTACAGCTCTGTCTCCTGGTCTCAACCCTGGGTTGTCACGGGTTAGGTCGACTAATAAACTTGGCCATATTTCTAGAAATGAGAGCTGCTCCTTCCAAAGTAGGATGGATGCAGTCTCTCCTCATCAGACCAGGATTCCCCCAGAAGCTGCTCCAATTGTCAATGTGGTCATGTGGAGTATTTCTGGAGATATTTGGATTTGATGGATAATACTGTGCTTTGGAGCCTTTTACTGTATGTGCAGTGCTTCATTTGCCAAAATCTACTGGGAGAAATCAATGACAGAGCCATGGATGTGTGATTCAAATTTAATACAAGGGGATGAGTTCTGAACTGTACATGTGTGTCTACACACCTCAGTCCTCTTAAAACACCTCCGGTTACTCAACCACCTGGCTCACCATCACTCACTGTTTATGCTTTCTAACCAGAGGCTTGGATTGCATACCAACTACTTAAAACACTCATAGCAATATGAAATGTGTTGTGTAATCTAAGGCAAAAGGGACATTTAATGTACTCCTCAATGTAAAAATTGTTCATTTACCTACCACAGTCTCATTATGGCCTGAAGAAAATTCCAAACACACCGAAACGCATACCTTCACCCATCATTAAGTCTGTGATAGCCCACACTGCTCTTTAAGAAGTGCCAAGTTCACTCTGCTTGATGTGAACAATTGGAAATTTTCAAAACACCAGCTTTTTAGGAGCTGAGCCAAAAGCCACCTTGCTTTTACTTGGTGCCCACACATTTGTGAGTGTGTCCAAGGTTTTGAAAAACTTTCCCAAGCAACAAAGGTCACAGCATTTCCCAGCCAACAGGAGACCAGGCACAGTTTGTTCAATGTGCTAACTAGGCTAGTAAGAATTGGATGAACTTCAGTTTAAGGTTTGGTAAAATGGACCCAGTAAAAATTGTATAAGCCCATATCTACTGTTTTCGTTATTACATTTTTTTATATTTCATGTTCCGTCTCCTGTGACTCCCCCAAAATGCAATACTAAATCACTGCTCCCCTTTCAGGCACACAAGTGCTTTCTTCATCCTTCATTCCCCCAGAATGACCATGAAATTGAATCAGCGCCTCTAAATCAGCAAACAGAACTTTAGGTCTCTGTGTTTCAGTGTGAACTGTAACAGACATCAGTGCTGTATGACCCACATGCTATAGAATTCACTCCTCTGATATCAGAAATGTTCTTGTTGAGTAGCTGTATTATTAATGGTGATCACATTAGCACTCACCTGTGTAAGAAAGGCATTGTGTTCTGTGACTGCTTCACCATTAAAGAAAGTACTGATGCTGGATTACATATACCCCTTTATTACCTCCGCCAAGGAGGTTATGTTTTCACCAGGGTTTGTTTATTTATTTGTTGGTTTGCATAATAACTCAAAAAGTTATGGACAGATTTTGACAAAATTTTCAGGATTGGTCAGAAGTGGCCTAACTGAAAACTGATTCATTTTTTGTGGTGATCGGATCTGATTCAAGGTCATCAAGGTTGAATGAAAGGTCTGAATGCTCCAGGGTATACAATTTTAATTTGGTAAATAAACTAATATAGGAAGTTTGGTCAAGATCAGTAAAAGGTCAAGGTCACCAAGGTCAAATATGTGTTTTTAACCATAACTTCATGTAGGAAGAAACTAGAGCAATGAAGAATTCTCAATTTATGATCTTCACATTTTTATAGTCAAATATTAATATTTTCCACAATAATCGCGAAACTGTGCATAGAGGACAAATTCTCGGAAATCAGTTAAATATTGACCTTTTGGTGAAAAGCACATTTCTCTATCAAACTTAAACAATCTGTGGTTACTACCAGATAGAGGGCACGGCATTTAGTTTATAACCTAAAAATGACCTCAGAAGGCCAAAGATCAAGGTCACAATGACCCTTTAAAGAAATATATTTAAACCTGCAATATATACGAATCTCGGGAGAGGATTTTCTTCTATTTTTTTGTAAGTAACCATTCTCTTAGGAATGAAAGGAAAAAAAATCGCCAGCGAACACGATAGTGACATCATGAAAAAACATGACATAATGTCACTCATATACGATAGCAAACATCACTCTTAGTAAAACTTCCAGGCATTATTTGGCTTGCAGGAGTATGCTCTCTCTCGGAGTGCTCATGTTTTAGCCTTGCTTTGACTTCATATGCTATTTAAGGAAAATGCAGAGGTGGGCTGAGCAAAAATCAAGGTGTTGCATCATGTTCATGTACTTATTACGTTATACGAATTAAAAAACTTATGTCAGCTCAGCTGTAACCCTTATGGTCCCACGGCAAACGTAAATTCAGTAAATAATTATATTTTCAATCAATACACATATTTTAAAATTCAAATGTGACCAAATACAAAATAGAGAAAAAAATAAATAAAATGTAAATGATATTAATATAAATACAATGTTAAATGTGGATTTCAAAGTGCAGCAAAATCAACACATTCACTCTTAGGCATTGTGTGCATGCAGAAGTATATGCTCTCTCAGAATGCTGCCTTGGCAGAGGTCTGCACTCTCTGAGTGCTTTTCTAGTTAAAAATGGCTATATGGTGCATGGGACAAGCAATCTGAACTTGCCAACTATGCTAAAGATGTTATTATGAAAAGTTTATATTTTGAATGGCTATCACAGAAAAAATGCTGACCATAATACATTCTAGTTTATGACAGTATCACAGAAGTTTTCCCTGATGCATTGACATGAACTAACTGGTGTCACAAAGACATTCGGTTTTACAACATGCAGCAGTGAGTAGCTACTGTCAATAATGTTTGCTGGGCTCTTTCCATTCATTCTGTTGTACTCATAGCATCTCATCAGACTTCGCCACTAAAGTCCCGTATTTGCACCACCTAATCACGATCCACAGGGGGGTAGATTGATTGCAATGTCTGAGGAAATCAGGATGTGTTGAGCAGAGGCAGGGGGTCGAAGATGATCTTGCACCATGCTGAGAAACTGCACACGTTCAGAAGACACTGCCTATAAAGGACTCCTTAAAAGCTGCTATACAGTATCACCCACAACCTTTGTTACCTTGGGACAGGCCTCCCAATCACCATCCACACATACTGTATTCTTCCCCCAGGACATTGATTTACATCAGACAGAGACATCACTGGGAGAGTTGTGAGTAAAAAAAAAAAAAAACAGCAGTACATTTATCACCCCGATGCAAATCTAATGATGTGATAATGCATTAACACATTAATCGAGGGTGGCACTGAGACAAGAAGATGTGATGAGCGGAAGTGGGGCTAATAAGAGGGAGAAATCATACTCCCAGAGTAGAGGTTTTGTATACTCATGGGGTCCAACCCATGCATATATGCATACAGATGTATACATAGCTCTGTGGCTAGTATGGCCTATATATCTCTCTATATTGCTGCACCTTCAACAGAGTTCACTGAGAGTACCAGTAATAGCCATACAGTGAATAACGGTGTCATATTTGCTTACAACATTCAAGTTTTCTTTTATTTTTTCCTCATTTTTTCTACAACTAAATAAATGCCTTAAAAGATGATAATAGTCCAAAGTCTTTCAAATATCAAATTCATTTCCATAAATTTATAGTGGTTAGCACTGTTGCCTCACAGCAAGAAGGTACCGGGTTCAAATCCCGGGCCCGGGGCCTTTCTGTGTGGAGTTTACATGTTCTCCTCATGTCTGTGTGGGTTCTCTCTGGTACTCCGGCTTCCTCCCACCATCCAAAAAGATACATGGGGATTAGGTTAATTGGTTAATTTAAATTGACTGTAGGTGTGAATGTGAGTGTGAGTGGTTGTCTGTCTCTATGTGTCCTGTGATGAACTGGAGACTTGTCCAGGGTGTACCCTGCCTGGGATAGGCTCCAGCCCCCCCTGCGACCCTATGTGAGGTAGATAAGAGGTAGATAATGGATGGATGGATGAAATTTATCAAAGCTCACTTTATGCAGCCATGTTGGACTTCTTAGAATAGAATAGAATAGAATAGAATTACTTTATTGATCCCAACTTGGGAAATTACTGAAAACTTCTTTTCAGTAAATACTTCTTGGCTCCAACTCAAAACTTTGTCCTTCACCTCATCATGAATGATGTTGATTATTTTAGCTTCCTCTTTGATGTGTTCATCGTCCTTGTTTCACAGGCCAATTTGTTGACCTATCATATTACTAACTTAACATGCACAACAGCTAATCAGAATGTGGCATTGCTAGGATCACCAGAGAAACTCTCAAGCGTTAACTATGGATGGATTCAAAACAAATAATATGTGATCTGGATATCACCATCAGGTGCTGTGACTAAAGATAGTGGGTCACTTGAGATTTTTTTATTAAAAATGCATGTTCTACCTGTCTGATCTAAAACTGGGATCCCTTTGGCAATGCTTTCATGGCATAACATCAAAACCACAAGAAAAATAAACTGACTCTATTGGCAGTAATAAGTACAGTAATTGCCTGAAACACAAGTCACCACAAGCTTTGCAATAGACGGCAGAAGAAGGCAAAGGGTCTGGTTCATTCCAGAGTCAACACACAAATATTTGCAGGCCCAGAAATGATATCTGGGTGTGTGTTCAGGGACTGTGCCAACCAGCTGGATGACTTCCTCATGGACATCTTCAACATCTCCCTGATACGGGCTGTTGTGCCTGCTGGCTTCAAAACACAATGACTCTCAATGACTACCGCCCTGTGGCACTGACTCCCATCATAGAAGGAGGTGTTGAGTGTGACTAGCCACTCGAAGCAACTCACATCATGGACTTTCTGACAGAAAGCCCACAGAAGATGCATATCAGCAGCAGAACGAGAGGCACCATCACCCTGAGCACAGGTGCCCCCAAAAGCTGGTGCTCAGTCCCCTGCTGTTCACGCTGCTCACTCATGACTGTTCTGCAAAGTCTGAATCCAACCTCATCATCGTGTTAGCTGACAACACAACAGTGGTGGGCCTCATTAGCAACATCAGTGAAAAACCATACAGACAGGAAGTGAGGTGAATGGTGAGCTGATGTAATCACAACTACCTATCTACTATCTAGTCGACTACACTAAGGAGATGGTTATTGACTTCAGGAGGACATCAGATGACTACTCTCTACTGCTCATCAGTAGCTCCTCAGTGGAGAGGGTCAGGCGCACCAAGTTCCTTGCTGTGAACGTCTCTAACCACCTCACCTGGTCTGACAACACCACCTCTGCAACCAAGAAGTTACAGCAATGCCTACACTTCCTGTAGAGGCCAGCCTACCAGCACCTATCCTCACCACCCTCTGCAGAAGCACTGTAGGCAGAGTCCTGACCAGCTGCATCACTGTGTGTTTTGGGAACTGCAGAGCATCAGAGCACAGGACCCTGCAACACATAATGAGGACAGCTGAAGGATCATAGGGGTCTCTCTCCCCGTGATCCAGGACATCTTCCACAGGTGACAGCTGAAGGACCCTCACACAGGACCATCCTGCAGACGCTTCCACAGCATCAGGACCAAATGTGAGGTTCTGCAACAATTTCTTCCCCCAAGACGCCAGACTTCTCAACACTGTGATGCCATCACATAAATGCCTCAAACCCACACCCCTATCCCTGCTGCCCTGTGCCCACCCCTACTCTACAGTGTGCCCTCCCCACATAATGATGAGCAGTCAAACGTCACATCACACATACTGTATCTCGCCACATTACAACGCACACACACTCACCCAACTACACTACTGGCTCTTACAAGTACATTAATACAGCGGTGCCTCCTATATACAGTATATACTATACACCATGTACAATCAAGACCAGCAGTGAAGCAGTTTATATGTATGTTCTATAATTGTACAATTGTACACTTCATGCTCAATATTTCATGACAACCATAATAACAGTGAAAAAATTCTATTTCTTGTCCATGGTTCTCTGTTTTTGTCATGCTTCACTTTCTTTAGTTAATATGTTAGTTATGATCATTGCACGCACACACGTGTGCACATACTGTTGTTAGCACTTTGGTCTGTCTAGTCCTGTATACTTGCATGCAGACATGAAAATTAAGAAATTCACTGGACGTAACAGATAATGTCATCTCTAAACTAATGCTGAAGAATGCTATTGCTACAGATGATTCAGGTACAGGACAAATAAATGTTGTTTCATGACACTGACATGACTAATGACTTAATTTCGGTTTCAGTCAAGTTTTATGAACAGCAGCTCTTAAACCAGACTTGATGGTTTACATTAAATTTACAAAGACAATGTATTGGCAGCACGTTTTTATGATGTGTTCTCCATTTTCTTCTGATGTCTCAATGTGCAGTCTTTCAGTTTTTTGTTCGTGTCTTACCACATCATCCAGGGAATTGGAGTATGGGCTTGAGACAGAGCTTTGTGTCCTTGTGTATCCTGAGTAGGGGGGGTCTGGGTGGAATAACCTGTGGTGCTGCTGATGACTAAGCTGCCTCCCACCAGTCTGGAAATGAGTATCATTCGATTCATGTAGGGGAGAGTGGAAGACCCTACATCTTACAAAACATAGGTTGTGGGTGATCATGTGGCATGGTGCAAGAAAGATACCATCCATGTCCACCAAATCATTCATTTCACATATTTCACACTCAAAGCCATGAAAATAAACCACCAGCAGTGTCCATACTCACTTACTTTTTAAAAGAGAATGTGCACAAATCATGTCTAATAACACAGCATAGTGACTATAAGATGTCTGGGGACTGGGGATAATACTGACCACAGATGAGCTTCACAATAGAATTCAGTAGTAAATGTTTGACTGCAGTGTTTGTTTGAGAGCAAACATGAGTCAGTGGAAATAATGATGTTTCAGGTGTGTGTTTCTGAGAAAAGTGAGTCTCCATGGTGCTGATCTGTCTTCACAAACATCTCTGCTTCGTCAGACAGAGAGACCTCCTGGAAGAAGAATAATCCTCATCCTGAAACAGGAAAAAACATGGATACACACTCTCACCTCCAGAGGACTTTAGCCTGGCATATAAACAAACAACAAGATTGAACAGAATGACTGCTTTTCGCACAGATATTTGAATATAATACAGGTCGCCATGACAATGTTATATATAGCATATTGTTGTTGATAAAGTTTTCTTAAACATTTGGAAAATATTTTGATATATGTGAAACACATTAAAGTCTCTGTAAATTAAGAATAAAAATATAATGTGAAATAGCCACTTCACAGACGTGTTATGAACCAACTAGCCAAATGTGAATGACAAAAATGTAGTTTCCAAAGTAATGAAAAAAAATGATGCTGGGGAGTGTCCGCTGAATGTACTGAAGCCACGCCATGCAGACTCACTCAAGTGCCAGGCTCAAATCACCCGACTCTCCTAAAGGGCTGCTTGAAGAAACTGTTTTCACAGTTAAACATATAAAATAATAATAATTATTCACAGTAAATTCAACATATAAAATAATAAGAAGAAGAATACTTACTTTATTAATCCCTCAATGGGGAAATTACATTTTTTCACTCTGTTATTATTTCTCAGTTGCACATCACACACAAGTTATGAAACACACATGCATTGGAGGTAAGGTGTCAGAGGTGTCAGCTCGGGGCGCCCCGAGCAGTTGGGGGCTCGATGCCTTGCTCAAGGGCACCTCAGCAGTGCCCAGAAGGAGGAACTGGCACCTCTCCAGCTACCAGTCCACTCTCCACATTTGTCCGTCCGTCCGTCCCCTCTCTCTTTTTGGTCCAACCTGGACTTGAACTGGCTACCCTCCGATTCCCAGCCCAAGTCACTACAGACTGAGCTACTGCCGCCCCAAATAAATAATAGAGAGGGAAATATGATATGTTTAACTTTCTATTTAACTTAAAAATCTGTATGTGAATGGTAAGGAGCGTATGTTGGAGTACCCATACATTGTTTTACATTTGTTTTCACTGTGGTATCGAATTGGTTTGTGGAATTTCACTGTTGACTACAAAACTTCGGATACCGTGACATCTGAAGTCCTGGCTAAATATGCAATACAACTGGACTGCAACTGAGCTACTTCGCAAAATACTAAGAGCCATTTAATTTAGAAAATTATCATTATTATACTATATAGAATGTCAGTGGCATAACCATAATAGCATCTGATGTAATTTAGCCCCAGGTTAAGGCCATGATTTGAAAACCATCCCAGGAAATGTTTGTGTCCCCATAAAACCACTGAAATGATGTAATATACACAACCAGCCAGTGGGTGGCGCTGTACGGCCACTCAATTACAGTAGAAAGCATAGAGAGGACACAGTTGTGTTCAGGGATTTATCCATTCTGGGAAGCGGTTTCAAAAATGAGCAGGCCAGTTCCGTGTGGCTGGAACAACCCTACAGCAAAAAAACCATTGGTGTTTTCTCCTAAAGCCGTCAATGTGTGGACATGGCCTAAGATAATATTAAGGCCATGTCCAGTAAACACCAAAGTATTTTGTGGTATGAGTGGATAAATCCCTGGCGTTTCCATGTTTACGGCCATGTTTAGTGTTTTGTGTGGCTATGTTACAGCTCCACCCACATGCCGGTATATATATTACAGCTTGTCAGTGGTTTTGTGGGGACTCAAACATTTCCTGAGATGGAAAACTTTTTCAAAATAAAGTTGGCTTTGTTTCTGTGTGGACATAGCCTAAAGGTGTGAGAGGGTGTTGCTGAGGGGGAACATCACATGAGGTCGGGGCACTGCCATAAAACACCAGGCCATTAGTTTTTAACGCATGAATGTTATTCCACCACGGCTTGGGATTTGTTCATTCAGAATGCAGTTATAGTTTCACATTACAGCAGCAGCAAAATGAGAGAGGTAGAAGGAATAAGAGAGGGAAACAAAAAAGGAGTAAAAAAAAAAAAGCAGAGAGCTTCAGGGTGAAGCTGCAATGGCGATAATGGCTGTAATCTTTGGCCACACATCCAGCACACATAGAAATAAAATTGCTCCTAGTACCATATTAGGTTCTTTGGCTTTTCCTTAAAAGAAAACAATTTTTGGTGACGTGTAATGCACAGCCCCATCAGGTTCACTGAAAAGCTGTGTGCCTGCTTTGGGGATGGTGTGGCTGGTTAAACCCTGTCTTGGCTTTCTCTTACCCCTTTTCCACCGGGGTGGTTCCAGGACTGGTTCAGGGACAATGCCTGACTTAGCAGCAGTTCTTTGTGTTTCCAAAGTCTAAGCACCGGCCCCTGGTGCTTAAAATTGGAGCCAGACAAACACCAAGTCTTTGCTGGTCCAGAGCTAAGCACTGATTATGTCAAGGGCTTGGGACGGGGTTATTGGGACCAACAAGACCAGAGTAAATACTTCCCGGTTCGATCGCAAATCAAATCAAGCACTCCTGGGACACACAGAAGTTTTGCACAAACTGTTCCTCACTGAAATCCACAAAAATAGTGTCCCACCAGCACCATGATTGTGGATGTACTCAGACAATAGATGACCTCTGACTGCTATCAGCCGCGATACGATCTGTTCTCTGGAGCCGCTGCTTGAAGCAATTATGACGGTAGCCACTAACAGTTGTATGGCGTTATATTTGTGCCACATTCCTGAGTGAACAAAGGCAGATTTTGAGTGAACAAATGTAGATCTAAGCACATAAATATAGTCTGTGCTTAGTACATTTATTTTTGCACGTGCCGCAATCACAGCTGAGTCTCAGTGTTTCTCAGTGTTTCAAAATCTGTCTATTTCGCTCGGGAATGTGGCACAAACATAACATCATACAGTTAGTTTTGTCGGCTCTGGATTTTTTTGCAAAGCCTTGTTTTGACATCGCACTGCACAAGCTTTACCTGGTGAAAACGAAAATACAGTGACATACTGACATTTTACAGTGCCATAATGACGTGGCTCTGACTGGGTCCTTGCCAGTGGAAAAAATGACTGGTGCTCAGCAGGAATGCAAGTTTAACCAACTAAACACCAGCACTGAACTAGCACCTGGTTCCTTTTGGTGGAAAAGGGGTAAGTATTCCCCCCTAGTCTACAGACAGAGACCCTCTCACTGTGGTCCATGCACACAGTACTAGCAGCCTGGACACATACAGTGGCGTCATAGTTGACACTGTCTGTTTAGTTTGGTGTGTCTAGAGTGGGAGTGGCCAACACACTGTCCACATTTCTGTATATCGCTCACAGAGACCACACAAGTCATCCACAGAACAGGCTCTAAAAATAGTACTAGTCACCATGGAGCTCTGCCTAAAATTTGTATTTAATTGTGTTGCTGTTCATTTTAATCAGTAACACATAACAGTAAAGTTAACATATTAACCATAACATTTCACAAACAAAAATATTTTATGCAAATGTGCACTCATTTTATTTTCATTTTTCATTTCATTTTATTTTCATTTTTCATTTCATTTTATAGTTCATTTTCATGGGCAAGCCAAATCTCCACTTCCATCCACAGCAAACAAGTAGCCCATTACTAAGTACCCCTGAAGTAGTTCTCAGTTTCAAAAAGGTTGGTGACACCTGCCCTAAAGCAATGTTATTTCAATCAGGACTGACTTGATTTAACTTGAACAGTAATTTATTATGTACTGCACTTGATACGAAAGTAGAGTGGCCATTTCCACAACCCCAAAAAGGAGGACACTTTGTGGCATTTAGTGAGGAAAAAAATCGCAACATACCAATCTGGAGTACTAGATGAGTCACTGAAGATCTCTCTTTAATTCCACAGTCTACACTCTGGTGATGACTGCTGATGCTTGACTGCAGGATAAACTTTACAAAGTTCTGCAGTGGATACCTTGTGGCGACGTTGCTTCCCGAAAAAACAAGCGGAGGGAGGAGGTGCCTGCGGCCCCTCTGTTTCACTGTGCTAGCATGCCTTTCAGTGGCCGTCTTTCGTTGTGTGCTAACGTCCACATCACAGCGACAAAGTGTGCAATATGCATGCAAATCGTCTTTGCTACTTTTGCTGACAAACGTGTGCTCTTTTGACCATTCAGCATTGAATGAGGTCTGTCTTTACGGCATGTTAACATTCTGTTAACGATGAGATGCTGGCATAGCTAGCACATGGGAAAAGAGGACGGCTTGTTTACATTTTCAACCAATGAGAAATCAGAGAAATGAGTGACACTGCTTTAGCCAATCATTTTTATAACCAGTCTTACACCACCTAAGGTTATGCAGCATTGCGTTCAAGCGCAACTCCAAAAAGGAGGACAAATAAGCGTCCGGCTTGAGGCTGCACAGGATGCCAGACAAGGTATTTAAATTCCAGACTGTCTAAATCAGGACATATGGCCACCCTATATGAAAGGTACTGTGAAAGAGGGTTAGAGATACAGTACTTAGGACTGATGGTGGTGGTGGTGGTGTGAAGAGAGTTGCAATGATCCAATGAAGGGATGTTACTGACCTGGGTGCTGTCATGGGGATAAGAGGAGATGGTGTGGAGGAGGGTTGACTTACTTGGTGCTGCAATGACAATTGACAGCAGAGCTGAGAGGAGAACAGTTTTAGGAGCTGGGCATGTTAATGCATTAATTTTGCGTTGGTGTGGTGTTGCGTTTGTATAGTGCTTTTCTAGTCTACTGACAGCTCAAAGCGCTTTACACTACATTCTCCCACTCACACACACATTCATACACTGATGCCAAAGGCTGCCATGCAAGGCGCCAACAGCTCATCAGGAGCAATTTAGGGTTCAGTATCTTGCTTCCGAACTCTAATAGACCTGCTCTACCCACTGAGCCACAGCCGCCCCACATCAACTAATGAATTCATTATCGCCGACAATTATTTTTCTCCTCTTAACGCAGTTTTTATTACCTATTTTTTTATTGTATACGTCTGCTGCTCACTGGCTCTTATTTAAAAGTCCATCGTGAGCGAGCCTAGAATGTTGCTTCCTGCTGCGGTGCTCACAGGAAACAATCAGAAAAGGAAAGCAAGAAGAGAAAGCAGGATATACACACATATAGAAGGGTACAGAGTTTTGACATGGCATTTTCATTTTAAAAATCCTCCAGACGGCGCAGTTGACAAAGCCAAAGTCACCACTGCAATGCTGAATTGTCTTATCAACGGCGTTGAACAAGTCTGAAATACCACCTAAATGCAATACACTCTGTTGATGCCGGCAAATCATTCAAAGAAACAAGTGCAGCAACGCTTCGGCAGACTACGTTTGATGCAATGTGTGGTCGAAGAATAGATAAACAAAGACAAGAGAAGCTAACAGATGATATAGTGAAGTGGATAACTACAGCCTGCAGGCCGATTGGTGTTGTGGAAGACGTTGGTCTGTGAAACATTCTCAGAACTGCAACAATTGACAGCAGGTATGAGATTCCCTCAAGATGCACCATCACAAGACGAATTGTATGAAAAGGAGAAGACTGCAAAAGCGACAACTTTACAACATGCAACCTCAGTTGCTCTCACTGGTGACCACTGGATATCACTGGGTAATCACAATTACCTCAGAGTTACAGTGCATTATATTGATGAACAGTGAGAGCTGCATATATATGCTCTAAGTGTAATGAAACAATGGGGAGACATTATGCTGAAACGTGCCGAACAATTATTCAAGTTGCACAACTGTGGAAAGTGTCAGATAAAGTCGCCTCACTTAGCACAGACAGTGTTAGAAACATGATCGCTGCTGCAAGACATCTGCCCTTTGAACATATCCGCTGCTTCACACACAGTCTCCAGCGTTCCATCACGGTATCTCTGCAGAACAGTCCATTTGACAATGTCCTGGCCAAGTGCAGAAAAGTTGTAGGGTACTTTAAACATAGTCCAGCAAATGCTGCAGAATTGGACCAGAAACAAGTTGAACATGGACAAAAAAAGAATCCCTTGTGCAAGATGTTCCAACCAGATGGAATTCCACTGCCATGATACAAAGCATCCACAGAAACGAACAGCCACTGAGGGATTGTAGTCCTCTCCACACACACCAAGATTGCCATGCCAACTCCAGCTGAAATAGACAGACTGCATAGGTTGGAAATGCTGCTGGAGACTTGCAGGTATGTTTACATATTTCTGTCTATCCTGTAAGTGTGTGTGTGTGTGTGTGTGTGTGTGTGAAGAAAGAGATATGTAAATGCAGCATGAATGTGTGGAGGATATTTTTGCGCATAAGTAAATGCAATTTATTTTGATGTTGAGTGGAGTTTATTTTCTGTTGCAGGTATGTGACAGAACTTTTGGGAGGAGAAAAGTATGTCTCATGCTCTGTGGCTCTACCTGCTTTTTGCCATGTCTCTCGGGTGATGGAGAGCTCAGATGAGGACCCTGCTGATGTGAGGTTCAAGTCTACATTAAGAAAAGACCTAGAGACACGCAAGGAAAATGCCAACATTGAATATCTGAATATCGCTACTGCATTGGATCCGAGATTCAAGGACCTCAAGTGTGTACCCAGAGCTGAGAGGAGTGAGGTGTGGGCCTTCGTCACATGCACACTCACACAGCATGCTAGCCCCCTATGCACGGAAGTACTTAGGTATACCTTCAACACCCCTGTGAGAGATTGTTTTCACTTGCTGATAATATTCTACAGAAGAAGAGAGCTTATTTATCATCTGAAAATGTGAATAATCTTCTATGCCTTAGCAACTGGCTTTGTGCAGGGGAGTAAAAAAAAAAGATGTTGACAGTTTTTCTCATTTTTATATCAAACAGGATAACATGCCCTGGCAGTGGCAGTACATTTCAGTATTGTATTTGATTTGGTTAGATTGTTTCAGATGACATTTACACTGGATGTTGCTGTTCTTTTTTTGTTTGTAAATGCTGATCACATGCACTTTACTTTTGAATTCAATTCATTAAGTCAAATTCTAGGAATTGGCAAACAGCACTGAAAGTGGTTCTTATTTGAGTGAGATTCTCCAAATTAAGATGTATAAACATGGATTTTACAAACTAGTTCCCTGCTACTGTATAAAGAAATGCTGTTTGCACAATAAATGTATGGGACTTTTGATACATTGTCAATAACAGTGCGCTATATGCTACTTTTGGATTCATTATTGGGTTTTGCGTATAACATTTAATTAATCATGATTAATCACAGGAACTCATGCGATTAATGTGATTAAGGTTTTTTTTTTTTATTTTTGCCCAGCCCTAACACAGCAACAATATGATTGTAGGGTGACACCAACAGTCAGCTTTGACAAGAGAGTGTCAAGGGTGTGTCAAGAGAGAGTCAAGGGTGTCCAGGGTAAACCCCACCGTCACCCAATGGCAAATCGGCTCCATCCCCTCTAAGTAGGATAAGCGGCGGAGGATAGCAGTAAATGAAGGAATGAACAGCTACCATAAACAACTGGGGTTTGGGTGTGTTTACTTGTTCCAACCTGACTTTAAATGAAATTTCAAGCAAATAATTCAATACGTATTGTGTATTTATTAACGTGCAATTATTTATACTGTTACTATTTGAAGAATATATTTTATTTTTCAAGAAATGCAACAGGAAATTCACCTGCTGTCTTCACACTGCACCTAAATCTGTTGCAAGTAGATGTACATAAGTTTTAAAATGGAAGCCCTCATGTGTTTGTGATGTGTGAACTACATATATTGCAATTCTGCATACTTATTATCTCCGCCAAGGAGGTTATTTTTTTCACCGGGGTTTGTTTATTTGTTTTCATGTTGGTTTGTTGGTTTGCAAAATAAGAAGTTGTGGACGGATTTTGACAACATTTTCAGGGTTGGTACAAAGTGGCCTAACTTAAAACTGATTCATTTTTGGTGGTGATCGGATCCGATTCGATGGCACCACCAAAAATTATGCGGTGTCAAGTTAGGCCACTTCAGGTGGGGGTAACTTTAAATAAAAAAGTCACCGGCGCGGCGGAGTCTGCGCTGTCTGAGTGCTTTTCCAGTTTCGTGAATGAGACATACAGTATTTTTATTATTGTCTGTTAAATGATGCTTATCCTATTCAGGGTTTTTGGTGGTCTGGAGCTGATCCCAGCATCACTGGGTGAAGGTGGTTCACCCTGGGCATCAACAGACCATCACAGGACCAGCACATGAGCCCCTTCACACTGCGCAAAAATCCTGGGTCGACGTGGTATTTTCCTGCAGTGTGACTCGACCCGGGAGTTGATCAGCTCAGCTGCAGTGTGAAACACGACCTGCATCAACCCACCAATTTACTCGTTGATGTCTGTCGCGTCCTGCTTTAGTCACTGAGCAGCCTGTCAGGCTGTCACTGTGAAGCTCCAGAGCTGTAGAGCTGATCATTCATAAGATCAGTCTATCTGTTGATCTCCCAGAGACCGATCTCTGAAGGACAGAGGTTTTATTTAATCAAACAAATCAAAAGTGTAGCGACATCATCTTTAATAGGAGCGCATATGTGATTTAGCCCTGCGTCTTTCTGGGGAAATCCCACCGATCGGCGAATCCGTGTTTCTATCCAGCTTGTACAGTGATCTGACACCCATTTTTATTGATCATGTTTGTATACATTAGTACTATTATTAGTATGAGTACTATGCTGGATTTGTACACTATGCAAAAGGGACAAATTGCAACGCACTAAACAATGTTCACATGCGCCTCATTAATGTCTGTGCTGTCTATTGTTTACCTCGTGGTGTTCCCACGCTCTTGAATCTGTAATGATGAAGTTGTCAGCACGAGGACGTATGGGAGGGAGGAAAAAAACACGCAGCAGCTCTCACAGCGGGAGGTCAGACACGCGGCAGCAGGCAGTGTGAAAGCGTCCTAATGCTGAGCAGAGATGGGTCAACCCCGGTAAGAAAATCCTGTGTCGACCCGCTAATTTTAGTGTGAAAGCAGTATTAGAGACAGAAACGAAACCATTCATACTGACATTCACACCTAGGACCAGTTTAGCGTCACCAGTTAACCTGAGCTGACTGTCTTTGGACAGAGGGAAGAAGCCGAAGAACCAGAGAGAACCAGACAGAATCAGAGAGAACCAAAGAGAGAATCAGAGAGAACCAAAGAGAACCAAAGAGCGAACCAAAGAGAGAATCGGGGAGAACCAAAGAGAACCAAAGAGAGAACCAAAGAGAGAATCAGAGAGAACCAAAGAGAGAACCAGAGAAAACCAGAGTCAGAGAGAGAACCAGAGAAAGAACCAAAGAGAACCAGAGTCAGAGAGAGAACCAGAGAGAACCAGAGTCAGAGAGAGAACCAGAGAACCCCAAGGACACAGGACAGAATAGGTAATGGTGTGTGGAGCTGCAGTGTTGGATTGGGAATGATCTCCTTGGGTCTAGATTGGTGGTGGTGTGAAGGGAGCTGATGAGGATCAGATGAAGGGAAACTGAGGAGAATTGGGTGTTATGATAAAGACTGGAGGTGATGGGGTGGAGGAGGGAATGACAACTGACAGCAGCAGAGGGGAGAGAAGGTTTTAAAATATTAAGTCCATAGTTCTGCTGCTACATGTCTAGACTCCTTGGATCAGTCCACAGATCTGCTGCTATAGGTCTGGACTCCTTGGATCAGTCCACAGTTCTGCTGCTACATGTCTAGACTCCTTGGATCAGTCCTTAGTTCTGCTACTATAGGTCTAGACACCTCGGATCAGTCCACAGTCCTGCTGCTATAGGTCTAGACTCCTTGGATCAGTTCATAATTCTGCTGCTATAAGTCTAGACTCCTTGGATCAGTCCATAGTTCTGCTGCTATAGGTCTAGACTCCTTGGATCAGTCCACAGTCCTGCTGCTATAGGTCTAGACTCCTTGGATCAGTCCATAATTCTGCTGCTGTAGGTCTAGACTCCTTGGATCAGTCCATAGTTCTGCTGCTACATGTCTAGACTCCTTGGATCAGTCCTTAGTTCTGCTGCTATAGGTCTAGACTCCTTGGATCAGTCCATAGTTCTGCTGCTATAGTTCTAGACACCTCGGATCAATCCACAGTTCTGCTGCTATAGGTCTAGACTCCTCGGATCAGTCCATAGTTCTGCTGCTACAGGTCTAGACTCCTCGGATCAGTCCACAGTTCTGCTGCTATAGGTCTAGACTCCTTGGATCAATCCATAGTTCTGCTGCTGTAGGTCTAGACTCCTCGGATCAGTCCATAGTTCTGCTGCTACAGGTCTAGACTCCTTGGATCAGTCCATAGTTCTGCTGCTATAGTTCTAGACACCTCGGATCAATCCACAGTTCTGCTGCTATAGGTCTAGACTCCTCGGATCAGTCCATAGTTCTGCTGCTACAGGTCTAGACTCCTCGGATCAGTCCACAGTTCTGCTGCTATAGGTCTAGACTCCTTGGATCAATCCACAGATCTGCTGCTATAGGTCTGGACTCCTTGGATCAGTCCACAGTTCTGCTGCTACATGTCTAGACTCCTTGGATCAGTCCTTAGTTCTGCTTCTACAGGTCTAGACTCCTTGGATCAGTCCATAGTTCTGCTGCTACAGGTCTAGACTCCTTGGATCAGTCCTTAGTTCTGCTGCTATAGGTCTAGACTCCTCGGATCAGTCCATAGTTCTGTTGCTACATGTCTAGACTCCTTGGATCAGTCCTTAGTTCTGCTGCTATAGGTCTAGACTCCTTGGATCAGTCCTTAGTTCTGCTGCTACAGGTCTAGACTCCTTGGATCAGTCCACAGTTCTGCTGCTATAGGTCTAGACTCCTCGGATCAGTCCATAGTTCTGCTGCTACAGGTCTAGACTCCTCGGATCAGTCCACAGTTCTGCTGCTATAGGTCTAGACTCCTTGGATCAATCCATAGTTCTGCTGCTGTAGGTCTAGACTCCTCGGATCAGTCCATAGTTCTGCTGCTACAGGTCTAGACTCCTTGGATCAGTCCATAGTTCTGCTGCTATAGTTCTAGACACCTCGGATCAATCCACAGTTCTGCTGCTATAGGTCTAGACTCCTCGGATCAGTCCATAGTTCTGCTGCTACAGGTCTAGACTCCTCGGATCAGTCCACAGTTCTGCTGCTATAGGTCTAGACTCCTTGGATCAATCCACAGATCTGCTGCTATAGGTCTGGACTCCTTGGATCAGTCCACAGTTCTGCTGCTACATGTCTAGACTCCTTGGATCAGTCCTTAGTTCTGCTTCTACAGGTCTAGACTCCTTGGATCAGTCCATAGTTCTGCTGCTACAGGTCTAGACTCCTTGGATCAGTCCTTAGTTCTGCTGCTATAGGTCTAGACTCCTCGGATCAGTCCATAGTTCTGCTGCTATAGGTCTAGACTCCTCGGATCAGTCCATAGTTCTGCTGCTACAGGTCTAGACTCCTTGGATCAGTCCTTAGTTCTGCTGCTATAGGTCTAGACTCCTCGGCTCAATCCATAGTTCTGCTGCTGTAGGTCTAGACTCCTTGGATCAGTCCATAGTTCTGCTGCTACAGGTCTAGACTCCTTGGATCAGTCCACAGTTCTGCTGCTACAGGTCTAGACTCCTTGGATCAGTCCACAGTTCTGCTACAGGTCTAGACTCCTTGGATCAGTCCACAGTTCTGCTGCTACAGGTCTAGACTCCTCGGATCAGTCCATAGTCCTGCTGCTATAGGTCTAGACTCCTTGGATCAGTCCATAGTTCTGTTGCTACAGGTCTAGACTCCTTGGATCAGTCCATAGTTCTGTTGCTACAGGTCTAGACTGCAGGAGGACTGACTTGATTACTGATGTCAATGCATGAAAACTTCCAATTCATATTGTTTGAATTTGCCTGTAATTTAATTTATTATAGAAAACGCATCTATTGTGCTCACTGAGCTCCATAGTTGTGGAGTTGAGAAACACTTTTCATCTCAACACGATATTTTAGAAAGTCTGCTCACACACCACCAGGGGGCACTTGGTGGTCTGCTGGTTTACATACTGTAGTAATTAAAAGAAAGTCTGGTGTATTGGCGTTTAGAGGTGCTCTGTGTGTCTGTATTAAATGCCAAAAGTCTTGACAAATGTCTGCACCTTGATACAGTGGGAATGAGAAGAGGTTGAGCATATTTATGGAGATTCATCTATACTAAATGGCTGACAAACGATAAAGTAATACAACAGACATAGATATGAATATGAACACAGAAGGTGTTCACATTGTACACTAAATTCTTTGCAAATTGTTGTCATTAATGCAAGTTCATGCAAGGCTCAACAGAAGAGTTTTACCTCTGTTGAACTAAAGCCCTGAAGTGGGACTGAAGGGGTAACACTGATATTGATATGAACACTTTTCATGCAAATGAGCCAACAAATAAATAGCATAAGAGCAGTTGATCTTGTATTATCCACAGGGAGGGTGACACTAACTGAACGAGGTATTTTTATTGAGAGGACCTTCTTGAAAAGTTCACTGTACACTTGATAATGAAACATCCTGTTGAGGCTTGGTAAACTGAAGATGGCTGGCAGTCAAACAGTATAATGACTGCTATGACAGCTGTATGAAGATGATTCTTGTCTCAGTCATTGCTCCATTTGATGGACATTACAGTTGTCAAGGCATCAGTGATACTGCATCTTCCAGTGTGTAAATCCGTTTGTTGGTCTGTAGAAAGACTTGACATGCATTGAATGAAAAAGCAGCCTCTTCCTGATCTTCTCCCAAATCAACTCCCAAAGACTCTATGATGTTAAAGTAAATGCAGCTGAGTGTGATTAAAGTGTGTCATTTTTAAAAAACAGTGACTGGTGCTGTCAAAAGCAGTGAATAGTTCATCCACCTGTGCAGCACTTTTGAAAACTCCAGCATCAATGCAGAAACAATTCTAACCTCCTTCAGTTGAAACAATACAATAATGTGGATCATGTTTGTATTTAAAAAAAATACAGAGCGTCGCCAGCTACACCCTTATGTGGTGAAAGAAAAGCGTCCTCCTTTTGACCCTCTGCCCTGTGCTGTTCTTGCTGATTGTGGATTTGTCTTGATGTGTACTGATCCATGTGAGAAAAAAGAAGTGATATCATTCAAAGACTTCCACCTTGTTCCACACAACTGTTCTCTGACAACAAGAGGTCATGCTATTGTTGCCCCCTACAGGAGGGGAAGCATCCAGAGGAGCGACCTCATCAGAACATGGACTCCCTGTCTCAATCATCCCTGTCAGGGGCAGTAATTACTTTTCCATCATCTTAATTAAAACTTGGCATGGTAATTAAGAGTCATAGTTTACCTTGCAGGGGCAGCATTGCGATGCATGTCATCACGCTCGCTATTCCTAGCTTTCATCGCCCTCCTCTGCTTCAGGCTATGAGTCTGTCACTCCTCTTTTATTGATGCTCCTTTCCTGTCAGAGAGGCACTGTGGGCTGGAGGGGAACCTCCACTAACACCCAATTATCCCATGTTTGCTGATTGTCCCAGAATGGACAGCGGTGCAATGCTTTGATGTGTGGAACACCTTCCCAGGAGGTATGGTAAGATAGTGGTGTAAGAGTGTGACAGAGGGAAAGAAAGGCAAATAAAGGTCAGGGATGGTGCAGATGAAAGATAACATAGTGAGGGGTGCTGCAGAAAAGGTTGCAGGATGGGAAAGGTGACGGACATTTTATGTTGGCAGTTGCAATAACTTCATCTTCTCTGGAAGAGCATTGAGAGATAAACCAACACAGTTCAGTTTCAGAAACAGATTCTAGCTGCTCTTTCATGTTTTATAGATTCTGGAGGGAAAGCATTACCACTTGGTTTATGGGTACTTTTTGTCCATACTTTGTGTCAATTATTAGCTCCTGCTTCTCATGTAGCCCTCTGAGGTAAATGCATAATTTGTGATATTGGGCTATACAGATAAAACTGACTTGACTTGACTCGCGGATATAAAAGCCACCTATTCAGCTGTTATTCATCACTGTGGCATTTTGACATTCTCATATATCCAATCTATTGCAAACCTGTGGGCATACAGGTAAAACACCCACCCAACTTCAAATTGCATACAACTTTTTAAAACTTTTTAACTGTTCCAAAATATGTTAAATATCATTGAATTGACAAATGATGGCGCTTGTGCGCCCTAATTTACTCTGGAAATCAGATAATGTAACCCTATAGATCATAGAGCCTTTGTCAAAGATTGTATCAGTGAGAATAGAAAATATCATGTTTTAAATGAGAAGTGTTTCTCAAAGTACCTGAGACTGTGAGTGGATCAGGCAGCCTGCTAGCAACTCCCACACCAGTTCAAGGCTGAAGGACCAGGAGGTGCACCCTTGTTCGCTATATATATATATATATATATATATATATATATATATATATATATATATATATATATATGTACACGACCATATATATATATATATATATTTACACAAATTTTGCGGGTGGGGTTGAACTGCAGTTTGAGGGTGATTTACTAAGAGTGACTGCATAAATGACAAAAGGCACAAACGTGTTGGAGACATGCCTGTTTAAATGAGGGTTTTGCGTGTTTCATGGTTTACAGCATGGTGATTTTGGAGAGATTGGACCCTATAGAATAAGAGGTGTTGGTAGATGAAGCCAGTAAACACTGAAATGAGCTACAGCAAAGAAGCTGTTTGGTCTCATTCAAGGAGTCCAGAGTGTGTGGAAACGTAATAAACTGGCCATCCAGCAGACATGGCATTTAGGACTTCAGACAGGACATGTCAAAAACACAGGACTGGGAGATCCCAGCTGTAAAAGCTACTGTACACTGATAATGTCATCTTTTTGCTGAACTACACCATACATGAGCCTTTTTCACTTTCATAGTCACATGGTTGATATTTTTTAACAATAAAAGAAGAATGTAAGGCAGCTAATGTTAGCTTGGTCATTTGGCACATTTGCTGATAAAATATATAAAAAAATGTAAAAAATATGTACACTCTAGAAATTGCACATAAGTTTGAATTAAATTATATTTTAGTATAATATATTTATTATATATATAGTAATAGTAAATATAGTAGTAGTAATAATAGTATAATTATTTTAAAATGTGTCAAAAGTGTTAGCGTGAAAGTGTGAAGTTAATATACTTTTTATATAGTTGTTAAAAGTATAATTTGTGTAAGTACATTTCCAATATATTACTGAAAATATGAATATACTTGAAATACAGTGAAGTACTTTTTTTCACCAGGGTTTATACTCACCACTTCACACCTGTTCAACTGCCAATTACTGCAACTCAATCACGGTTGCCCCTGACCAAATAGGACTGGTTAGTCAGCGGGCTGATCTGGTTGGTATTGACAGTGTCGTTCCACATCCAGTGAAAATTAGGGGTCACGGTAGTGCATATGTATGCGCATCCTCAACAAAATTAAAATGTGATTAATGCAAATATTAGCACAAATGATGATAATCCATCCATCCATCCATCCATCCATTATCTACCTCTTATCCTCTCATAGGGTTCGCAGGGGGGCTGGAGCCTATCCCAGCTGTCTTAGGGTGAAAGGCAGGGTACACCCTGGACAAGTCTCCAGTTCATCACAGGACACAGAGACAGACAACCACTCACACCTATTGGCAACATGAGAGAACATGCAAACTCCACACAGAAAGAATCGAACCCGGTACCTTCTTGCTGTGAGGCGACAGTGCTAACCACTACACCACCGTGCCCCCGAATAATCATAATGATTATTTTTATTATAATGATGGTGATGATAAAAAACTACTACTACTGTTAAGAATTCTCCAAGTTGATTGTTAGTTGTTCATGCTTTTATTTTGAAGAAGGTTGTTTTATTCTGGAAAACCTTTTACGTTCGCTCTCTTCCTGCTTCATGTTGGCTGAGAAACGACAGTTTACAGTGGTACAGCAGTCATTGGCGATGTAAGTTGTGTTTATATGAAGTTAAATGAGTGTGTACATGTAACTAGCCGTTTTAGTTATTATTGTGTGGTTCCTGGTGTATATTTACACTCCCTAAAATGTCCGTTTTGCACTCGTTAGCATTATCGCGAATTAGCATCTTTAAGCTAACTAAGGGGAGTGAGTGTCTATGACTGAGACTGATGTTAGACTTGGTAGTATCTGTGGTTTACTGTACTTACCTGCTTACCTGTTTAGAGGTTAAAGGATAATTCAGGAATATAACATGATTCATGTGAGGTGAATACATGTCTTTATATTTATATTACATCATTTACATTTATTTACATTTGTTTACAAATGATTATTTACAATGCATAGTAATGCTTAATCCTTTATTTCTTCTGTATATATTTACAGAAACTGCTTTGAATTGTACCAGAACACGTCACTCTTCAGTAAAAGCTTAAACTTCACTGATGACCCGTGTGCTTTCTGGCAGAAGCCCTGCCGTGGTCAGTTACATTGAGAATCCAGCAACAGAGGTCGAAACCTCAACAACTACTATCTCTTATTATAGACTATAATAAAAATACCTCTACTGCTACTACTACAATTATTTAGACTTGTAGTCAAGAAGCACCAAGATACTACCAAGACCAGAGAGTATCAAGACCAAGAAAAGACCAAGACCGACCAAGTCAAGACCAAGACTGTTTCAGCTCAAGACCAAGACTGAGACAAAAAAAAATAGTTTTGCATGAGTTGTACAAATATGATAATGGAATTGTATTATTTCATCTACAGGCAAAATAATACAGAATAATACAGAGACAGTGCATGTCTTGTGTGAACTCACTATAAATGTTTTCATCATTTGGCTGAAATCAAATATGTGTAGCAATTGCATGATTGCTATTTCCACACGATTTGAGGATTGACTCTTTGGTGCTGTTAAAGACTGACGTGACTATAGTCCCGAAGTCATCTTACAAAATAACAAGCCCCCGACACCACCCTGCACCTCAAAAAAAAAGTCTAGTGAATGGGAAATATGTTACTGATTTAAATTGTATTTCATTTTTTAATTAATTTTAAATGTTAAAGATACACACAATTATCAACTTGAAATCGCATTATTTCCCATTATAGTAGCCAAATTACACTGTATAACATCAGCATCACTGAAATGGCATAGGCCTAATGCTTAATCAATCACAACGATATGCAAATATTATTGAAAGGCCAATGATTGTGAGGGCTCCATTCTGGGGAGAGCCCAAACACACGACTCGAGACAGGTGATCGGTGCAACCAAAAAGGTGTTTTATATTGGAGACGAGGCAGAAGATTACAGACAGGGCAGACTCTGGAGATGGGGGACAGGAGACGGACAGGATGAGGCAGGTTCTGGAGACAAGGGACAGGAACTGACAAGACGATCTCGCAACAAACAGTAACTGACAGGACTATTTATACATGAGGTAGGGGAACACAGGTGGAGACAATTAGGGCGAGGTTTCACAATCACAGATGCGGGAAGACGCAGGAGGCAGGGATCAAGAGATCTGAAAGGAGAGTGAGACAGGGTTACCTTCAAAATAAAACAGGAAGAAACAGGACAACATGCAGGCACAAGACTAAAATGATGAATTTAACAGAAACAGACAGACAGAGCCTGACAGTGATGCAATATATATTTATTCAAACAAGGCCATTAGCAAATAGACACACAGGTGCACCAAAAATGCTTTTAATCAAATGCAAAATACAAGTAGTTTCCAAAACTGTACTTCACGTTCATAAGAGGTAGAACTGGTGATTCTGTCACCTTGATATGTGCAATGACATCTCAATTATAACACACTTTATCAATACTGTAGTTCAGTGGGACAACAACAATAGAACACAGACATCACAAACAAAGAGCAGATATATTAACTACATAAGAACTGTAAAACAAAAGGCATACTGTATCATGCATGCATTTGTGTGTTGAGTGTGTCCTCTGTGTATGTGCCTTTTTTGTAGCTTTCTGTGTGAAACCATTTGTGTGTCTGTAGTTTTGTGTGCATGTGTGGAGGGATGTGATGTATGTGAGGCAGTGCTTCAGCGCTTGTGGAGAGAGAGGGCGAGAGAGAGAGAGTTCACATGTTAAAGCTGTCGTTGATTGCACTTCAAGAACACTAAATACTGCAGCATCTTATGGCCTAGGCATTCTCTGTGGGGTCTCATTGGAATGCCTCCTCTGCTAAAAACTCTATCCGCTGGGGCAGAAGAGGCAGGGACAGAGAAAACTTTTCAGGCAACATTGTGTAGTTGTGGGAAATGCTCTTGATTTTTTGACCAAAAGGTCAGTGCATCACACTCATAGTCATTCATGTTGTCCAGGTACTTGGTTATTTGTGCAAGAAAGAAGTGTGAAAGAAGACACTGATGTTTCGGGGGTGGCGGTGAGGCACGGCACAGTTTTCCTGCATCTTCTGCTGTGCAGCAGCTGCATCTTGGTCTACCTCTCTGATCAAAAGGTCTGGAAAAAGGTGTGCGCACACACACGCACACACAAAACACAGGATTAAACAGGATGCTGCTGATGACAATATAATAACAATAACTGTCATAATAACAACAACCAGAATAAGTATAGCCACCTGTTAATGATTCCTTAAGGTTGTCTCTGAACCTGTTCAGTGCTGGACCAGATCCCCCATTATGGACATCTAAATCTACCCAGCTCAAACCAAACTGGGGGTAGATGTGATGATTAAATGGCTCCTCGGGATCCCCCTGCTCCATGTTGATCCTTCTGAAGATCCCTGAGAACCTCTTACCCAAAGACTTTACAGTGTTCTAACTGTCACAATCTGCGGCAGCTGCACTTCCATCTTGTTGAGATGAGTTCTTAAGTCCACCATGCTGATGGTAACCACAGTGTCTCCTTCTGTGAGGTCTTTTGCCTCAGAAAAAGGCTCAGCACAGTACAAAGCTCTTTCAGCTGGGCCCATTCTCGGACTGAAAATACAGTATTATCTGGATCACATTCGCTGCACATTTCTGTGACCCGGTGGTCAAGTGTTGTGAGAGCTTTTAACTGTTTTGAGGTGCTATTCCAGTGTGTGTTGTGAGCTGCCGGGATAGATTTATTAGCCCCAAAGTGGGTCTCAACCATGTCTCTGACTTTAGAACTGCTGTGAAGCAGGGTTATGAACTTGGTAGCCTTAGCAGTTCTTTCATGCCATCACTGACGACCAGTTGGAGTGAGTGTACAAAGCAAGACAAGCCTTCACGTCCTCCCACATCATTTCATCATCAAGGTCATCACTGTCACTTTCAGGTTGCTCTGAGCCCAGCAGTCTCTGTCAGAATGAAGCTTATTTTGTTGCTAATGTCATACTCCTCAACAATTTCATCAAATTCTGAGGCAAATCGTTTACCACAGTGCTTCCCTGTAAAATGCTGATAATCCAGCAAAAAGGATTTTAAACTGTAGGAGTCCTTGTCTTTGCAGGCAATATGCGCAAGGAGCGAAGCCTCCTGTCAGACCAGAGGTCGGCTATAATTATATAACACTTGCCTGAGCTTCCAGCGCTTTGATGATGTCATCCTTAACCTTACTTAACCTTAAGCTGGTCCTTATTATTATTATTATTATTTCCTTTATTTAACCAGGATAAAACTCATTGAGATTAAGAATCTCTTTTACAAGAGTGTCCTGGGCAAGACAGGCAGCAGCAGTTACAGTTACAGACAACAGAAAACATACACATGAAGACATAAACACCAAGTTAAGAAAAGTACAAATGCTCAACACATTTAGACCCAGTGACACCAAACTGACCAAAACCATTTAAAAACATCTACAGACATTAAATCTTTTCCCCAGCTTATTCAAAAGCCCTTTAAAAGTGTGTAATGAGACCAGCTCCTTCAATTTCAGGTCATTTTGCACATAGTTCCAATCACAAGGAGCAGCAAACTTAAACGCGTTCTTCCCAGTTTCTGTTCTCACTGTTGGAACAGTCAATAAGAACAAATCCTACGACCTCAGACCGTACATACTCATTTTTTGTACCATAAAAACTTGTAAATATGGTGGCAGCAGACCTAAAATACACTTATACATAAAAGTAAGCCAGTGCTTACGTCTGCGCCATGATAAATCCGACCAACCAACCCGACTATACAAAAAACAATGATGAGCACGGGATTTAAGATTTGTTATGAACCTCAGTGCACCGTGATAAACAGAGTCTAACAAAGACAAACTGTGCAAGGGAGCATTCTTATAAATTATATCACCATAATCGAGGATAGCCATGAAGGTGGAGGAAATGAGTTTCTTCTTAGGCTGTTAACAATCTGAAATAGGTTAAGAGAGTCACAACATGATTTCCAATCATCAGATACTGGTTGCAACCAGTTCAAATTAAAGTCTCTCAAAATTATGATTTCATTAAATTTCAGATGTGTCAAAAGTTGCATTATGGTGGATAGGGCACCTCTATCTGCTGACGGGGTCCTATAGCACCCAACAGTAGTTATATGTAAGGAAGTTGAGACCATGAAGTCTAAAGCTAAAAACTCAAATTGTTTAGTCACAGACCTAGAAACCAGTACACTAACAGTGTCCTACACTCCTGTGTCCTAGACACAGGACTGTATTTGCAGTCCATGACAGAAAGAACGTGTCTAAAATTTGTATGTTGGGTAGAGAGCATCCAATGACAAGGTCCAGGAGGATGGCTTGTGTAATGGCCTGTTGTCTGGATGAATTTGGGGCATATAAGTGGACTCTGCACAAAGGAAGATATTGTCTGCTGTGTGGTGTCTGCCATCACCGGTGATGCAGGTCCTGCTTTGTACTCCAAGTATCTGCAAAATAGGGAAAGAGACATCTGTTCATATTCAACCACAACAAACTGTCTTGCAAGTGATATGAAAATTTAGTGTACAGTCTAAACATCAGGTCATTGCATTATGAAACCTAAATCCAAAACAGTATGACACTTTAACAGATCATCCCTGTATTTCACTTCATCTTTTTGCACAACTGCATGTGTATTGTTGAAAAGACATTAAACAGAAAATACAATTCTACTAAGGTCTGCTGTGGTTCTCTACAGAATCTGTAGCCTAAAACATTCTGCAGCTGTAGTGGCATGATAGGGCCACACAGAAGAGGACTTAACCACATCACACATTATACATACATGTACCACATCATATACCACATCAAACATTTAATAAAATAAATTATATAATAATAAAATTAGGCTGCATTGCATGTTGATCATGTAGGCACGAGATGCAGCAAGCGTAGCCTATGTGTATGTGTGTGCTCTCACGGATTGACAGACTGTGTGCATCGACGCCATACCATACCGTACCCCCCCAAGACCGGTCTCGAGAACTACAAGTCTACAATTAGTACAACAGTAAGAACATAAATTGATAGGCTATAGACTAAATATATTGGCTAAAGTTTATAGCCTATCAATATCTACTTACGACTCTTTTTCATCAGAGGTGACAGAGAGTGTTAACAAGACATTCAGTAAATGTTAATCAGGGCTGCTTGAAAGTCTAGAGAGAGATTTCTATCTATTAAGTAGCAGCTCAGGTAAATTGTGCCCAAAAGTTTTATTTCAACAACATATCCACCTTCAAGAGGACACCAGCTTCTTCATGTTTTGCCTTTTTGTCTTTTTCTTTTTGTCTTTCGGACAACATAACTCCTCACTCGTTCTGCAAGTGCATGCCGCCGGTGCTTCCCTGTGATTGGTCAGATGTAGAGTGCTGTCAATCATTGCAGAGACACATGTGCAGTCTGATGACAGGTCTCTTCTCTCATTCCTTGAGCTGATTTAATGCTGCAAAATAACTTGTTAGTCCTGGTGGGAATTACGAGACAGTCTTCCATTTGTCCAGCTGAAGTGATGAATACAGTCTAGACTGATGAACAGCGAGTACTGGTATTTGCTGGTCCCAGACTCGTCTGTTCTGGCTCTGTGAAGTGGGTGCTATTCACTCAGTTCTGCTCGGCTCAGTGTCAAGGCCATGGAAACCTCCAAGGGACCAATTTCCTTCTGTTCTGTGGGCCATGTTGTGTGAAGTTGAATAGGGTGAGGATAAAGAGGAAAAGGAGATGAGATTAGAGTGATTTGTTTTTGTGTTCACACCTAGACCCTATTTAATATGTAACACAATCCCTCAAAAATCACTGAGACCTTTGTTGACTTTACGGACGTTAACAGAAAATATTGTTGTGATTTTGTCCTGCTCCCACCAAGTGGACTGTTTCAGATTTCACATTACAACATAACATTCCTCCCAAAAAATATTGTTTTTCTGCCCTTTGGACAAAGTTGCACATGGTTTCTGACCCTCACCTGGACTGGACTGAGGTGTCTGCAACAGAGAAGGTCTCATTATAGAAGAGACCAAGAGGGTGAATGTAACCCTGAGCCAGGAAACTCATTCAGCCTTCATTAATGCACAGGTTTCTGTGGATGCAGCAGGGAGGAGGGCTGGGGGGGCTTCACAAAAAGAATGTGACTGGCAAGTCAGAGAGCTGCAGTTTTGTTTCCATTTATAGTCCCTCAGTCTGTCTTCATGTGTGTGTATGCATAAAGTGAATGCAAAGATTTAGAGCACATTTTTTCTCGTTGACGTGTTGCACTGGTTACATCAGAAACAACCATTTTTCTTGCACTTTAGTGTCACCAGGAATCTGGACCTGAACTTTATATTTTGAAAGCTTTATGTTTCGTTTCATGATCATACCAGGCAACACACGATACAGTTTTGAAACTGGATGGGCACCATCTTTCATTCTCACCCAAACAGCTTCAGTGACATGATAAACAGATGGTGGATTTTTTTTAGATGCATGGTGGATCATCCATTTACTGAAATGCTCAGTGGCTTTCTTTGCCTTTTGTCTCTCTGTTCTTCTGTTGATTTTTCCTCAAATCTCAGCAGGTCTTTCAGGGAGGGTAAATTACTTTGTGGATCATTTGTGGATCGTTCACCAATGAAACTGGATGGAGAGCCTGCCAAGGGATGCATTACCATGTTACTTTTTCTTCCATAGTATACTTCAGATGGAGATATCCAACTTAAAACTTCCTTACGGCCTTCATTTAGCACTTGGGAATATGACGGCAAATGTTTAACCCAGTTAACCCCTTACTCTGGCAATTCACAAGGTCATACATGATCTTTTTCCTCAGCATTCTGTGGGTCCTCTCTACTTTTCCTTGGCTTTGGGGATGGCATGGTGTACTCTCAATTATTCTCACTTGCATTGATTCCATCAGCCTTCGCACTGTCAAGTCAATTTTATTTGTATAGCCAAATATCACAAACTACCAATTTGCCTCAGAGGGCTTTACAATCTGTACAGGATATGACACCCTCTGTCCTTTACAACTGTTGCTCAGTTAGTCACGCGTTCAGCTTCCTCGCACCTGATCCCTTGTGTGTCCAGACCTTTTTTTACAATGCCACCAACTGCAGACTTAAAAGCTACTGGCTTTCCGGCACATAGCAAGGTCTCTCCATCCTCACTATCAGTTTCTATTTCTCCATAGCCTCACCAGAGCACTTTGTTGCACTCTTGTATGTCCATTGACAGGAACACTGAACTCTCCCTTTAGTTTCTTCACAATGACTTCATACACATCTTTCGTCATTGGTTGTTGTTGTCCATCCCATGCAGACAACCCAAAGGGTACAGAACACAATTATGCTGCATGTAATTGTATTATGTTCTAATGCCATATTGTAGTATTTGTTAAGTGTTTGTGTGACAAACTTTCTAACAGGCCTGAAATACTGTTTAATCACTCCAAAAAGTTTGGATCCATAGTGCTAACTGACTGTTATTGTGGGAATGCCTGCAGGAGGTCCATCCCCAAAATTATAAATCTGTAATTTCAGAAGATTTCTAAAAGCAAACTAGATAGTTCAGCTTATCATTGCTAATCAGATCATGATTATTTGCTTAAAAATTTGGGCTTTAATCTGTTAGTATTTCATATTAGCGACAAATCAATCAATCAATCAAGCTTACATTTCTGAGAAATTCTTTGATTTTGAAATCTGATCTTTGTTCGTACTTTTCATCTTCTTGTCTTTTCCATCTTAAGTTGTTAGAGGGGGGCGGCATGGTGGTGTAGTGGTTAGCACTGTTGCCTCACAGCAAGAAGGTACCAGGTTTGAATCCAGGCCTGGGGCCTTTCTGTGTGGAGTTTACATGTTCTCCTCATGTCTGTGTGGGTTCTCTCTGGTACTCCGGCTTCCTCCCACCATCCAAAAACATGCATGGGGATTAGGTTAATTGGTTAATTTAAATTGACTGTAGGTGTGAATGTGAGTGTGAGTGGTTGTCTGTCTCTATGTGTCCTGTGATGAGGTGGCGACTTGTCCAGGGTGTACCCTGCCTCCTGCTCTAAGACAGCTGGGATAGGCTCCAACCCCCCCATGACCCTATGTGAGGATAAGAGGGAGAAAATGGATGGATGGATGGAAGTTGTTGCCAAAGTGTTTGGATCTCCCCCTGGTGGCTGGCTTTAGTAAATGCACACACATTCTATCACAACTACTGTATGTTGAAAGCCAAACCAATAAATGATGTGTAATGCTAGTCCAGTTAGAGAATTTAAAATTTTCCTCAATGTTATATATATTCAGATGTGTGCATGTCTCCTGACATGTCAGTGCAATGATGTTTGTGTCTGTAACATCTATTTAGTGCAGTTTTTGAACTTTCAAACACATTCTCTGTGATTATAACAAACAATTATAATTGATTAAGTTTTGAATAATGAAACATTTTACTAGCTTGTAAAATTAATTATGAATCAAGCTAGAATGACTCATAATTAATTTTCTTCATAAAAAAAGTGTTACAGCCTCATTTTGTAAGAACCGGTGCAATATGTAACAATTTATTACAAAATGCGGCAAACTTTATCACATAATGCGTGCAAGAATTTTACTGCAAAATGCGGCAAGTTATTACAAAATGTGGCATTATTACATAATGATGTGAAAATTTATTACATTATTACATAATGTGGTGTTATTACGAGGTGTCAAAGAATGCATCTGCTTTTATGTGTGGCAAATCGGTTTATTGCTCTGTTGAGACTTAGATGCTAAAGTGTGGCTTCCATTCCCAGCCTTTCTGTGTGGAGTTTGCATGTTCTCCTCATGTCTGTGTGGGTTCTCTCTGGTACTCCGGCTTCCTCCCACCATCCAAAAACATGCATGGGGATTAGGTTAATTGGTTAATTTAAATTGACCGTAGATGTGAATGTGAGTGTGAGTGGTTGTCTGTCTCTATGTGTCCTGTGATGAACTGGAGACTTGTCCAGGGTGTACCCTGTCTTTCACCCTAAGGCAGCTGGGATAGGCTCCAGGGCTATGTGAGAATAAGTGGTAGAAAATGGATGGATAAACACAAAGCAAAACCAGCTATCCACTGGTTAGCGGCAGAGTGTCCTGGTCTCGATCTCTGGCGATACCCACAATGGCTCTAAATCACTCATATTCACAGTATCTGTGCAATTCCTTGAGCTCATTCTGAGTTCACTGAGCATACCATAGTAACACATTAAAAACCTGGAGTAACGTTAGGCTACTACGTTCAAATGTGCACAAAATCGCTACTAGCATGTTAGCACAAGCTAATTGCTCATCAAGGTTAGCATTCATAATCACAAACAGTAGTAAAACAATCTGTATTTACCACAATCATACAGAAACAACATTTACCTTAAGTTCATCATAGTATGCCACTGTTTGGCTGACAAATTCTGCGTCTACCACTGGAAATGAAGGTGATACTCACTATGATAGCAAATGCTACATTGCATGCGTTGCTCCTGACTCACGTGTGCCTTATTTCTCTCTGCTGTTGTTTTCCCATGAGTCCTGTATGATCCCGCCCCCTTAGCTTGTTCGATTGGATGACAACTTCTTTCATAACCATGGAAACCGAGACTTACAGGTAGAATAAGGATATGTGACCAAATGAGTACATCAGATGTCTATACACTGTAATAAACAACATCAATCATTTTCACATATTTTATATTTTACCATTTTGTGAGAAATATGAACTGACATGAATTTTATATAAATTTAAATGTCAAAGAAATGCATTTAAATGAAATGAACTTGTTTATTTTCTGGTGTATTATAGTTTATTCTAGTGGTTGTGATTTAGACAGGGCTACATTTATTTGACAAACTACACAAATAAACTATCAACAGAAAATAACTGAATCAATGATTGAACACAAAGAAAGATTGATGAATGAATTAAATATATTTATTCAATGTGACCAGGTAGAAAAATAGATCCACTCATTTATACTTTTACAAGTCTGAAATTGTTCATGTATTATGTCACAGTTCATAGACAGATGGAGGTGTTGCTGAGGAGTGGCTGCAGGTTCTGTCTGGACCTTTTGGATCTGCTGGATCCCACAGAGGAGACTTCGGTTCAAGTCAGTGGCTCTGTTGCACATCTCTGGACATGGTCGGCTGACACGACTCAGCATGACTCATTTTTCCATCTCCATCTCTTTTTCTTTTCTGTACAGAGAGTTGCTGTGCCCTTTCTTCAACCAGATCAGGCTCTGAAGCTGTCTTGCGTGTAGTTTTATGGTCTCTGTTAAGGTCCACTGTGTGTTCGACTGACCACTCCCATCTGAAGTTATCTGAAGTTACAGTCTTTCTTTAACTTACTTAATTGTGAATCCTACTTTGCTTTACTTTATTCATTCTTTTCTATTTAAAAGTTTCTCACTCTCAGCTGTAGAACGATACCCAACACCAATATGACATACAACCACTGAACAAAACTGATCAATTGAAATGAATTAACCAGTTAAACAACATAGATGAACCATGATATCAACGTGCAAGTCTATATATAGCTGTATGTATACTTATTCTACAGTTAATATTAACATGTGCCACATTTATTTTTATTTCTTTATTTTTCATATTTTTTATCTTCACTCCTCCCTTGGTCACATAAATTGAAAATTTATGCACTGTAGGTGTGTGTATGTTGGTAGATATGTGTGTATTTAAGTGTTGGTATGCTTTATATATGTAACATATTTCCATCCGTATTGTGTACAGGAACACTTGCGACACATTCTTATAAACTGTACGTTTTTCTATTTTTTTTTACAACCCATGCGGTCACACCATTAGGTGCGCTGTCAGCGGGGGGATTTCCAGTATTTGGGTTTTGTTTGTATTAGTTGTAGTTGATGTCCATTTTGATTTGGCCAAACCATTATAATGGCACGGTACGATATGGCACGACATGGTTCTACACAGTTGTGGTGCTTTTCCACTAGTACCTGCTACCTGGTACTTTTTTGTACCTCCTCAGCCCTGGTTCGAAAACGTGACGTCAGCCAACTGCCTTTCACTGATTGGCCAACAAGCGTTGTCACTGGAAACATCATTAGATGTGCGACATCCGACTAGACTGTAAAAGCCAAACACAAATCAAGCCCGCCATTTTTAAAACCAACAACTGCTTCGCTACTGTTACACGAGAAAATGACATCGCAGAAAACAACGCCACAAGCAGCAAATACATGATCGCTTTGGTGTCCTCCATTGTTTGTGATAGTAGTGTAGTGTTCTTTGATCTCAGTCAGTAGAGCTGAAGATGAACTGCCAGTTATCCTGTTTGGGCCCTTCTAGCATCATTAAAAGCAATATATTTGATCAAGTCACACATCACCTACGTAGTTTCATAAAAACATAAACAGATGTAGATGGGCTCACCATTTCAACCAGGGAGTTTCAGGAAAGGAGGGTTGTACTGATTAACCTTTCTGAAATGGCTCATGACCTGTGTCTTTATTGATCATCTGGGTTATTAAGTTACAATGATTTCTCTGGGAAGCTGAAATGAAAGGTTAAGCTATTTGCATTAATTGTTTCATGCAGTTGCTTATTGACAGTCCCTTAAGCTTCAAGCAGCATGGTGAGAAGAGTAAGGATAGCATAAAGAGACATAGAGGAGAGGATGACGGTGACCAGGCATTTAGTGTTGTTGAACTGTTTGATTGATTTGATAGTGCCAGGCTTTCTAAAAGACCTATGATGCTGACTGGATTGAATGGATTTTCATTCATTGTGCATAAATGTGGACATGTTTACTGTTTGTTATCATTTCATGTCAAATAAATAAGTCGCTCATTACCTCCGCCAAGGAGGTTATGTTTTCACTGTGTCTCCTTTATTTGTATGTCTGTTGGTTTGTTAATTTGCAAAATATCTCAAAAAGTTGTGGACTGATTTTGATGAAATTTTTAGGGTTGATCTGAAGATTTTTGGTGGTGATTGGATCCAATTCAACAGCACCACCAAAAATGTATTGGTTTTAAGTTAGGTCACTTCCGGCCAATCCTGAAAATTTCGTCAAAAACCGTCCATAACTTTTTGAGATATTTCGCAAACCAACACACATACAAACAAATAAACAAGACCTGGTGAAAACATGTGCCTGTGATTTTTGGAGATCCTCTGACCTTTCTTCTCAATTCAGCACCTACCCCAGAGGGTAATAATGTCATGATGAGCGTGAGAGCTTAAGTCCCGTCATAATGAATGTCACCCAAACATATAGAAAAAAGGATGTTTGATTTGTTTTTCTCTCCTCAAACTTGGGCCTGGCCCTTCAGACCAAGAATCTCATCCAAAATGGGAAATTTGGAAAAGAAGAAGAAAAAGTCACATTCTTCACTACATCACAAAAGTCTTAAGGCTTTGCTGATAATTTTTTAAATGGATAGGATCAATTTATGAGGAAAGGTGGTAAAAGCACACAGCTTGTATCATCTTATTTCTAGTAGGTGGAGCTGTTATATTTTAGTTTAAAATGACTAAATGTTATATGTGTTTATGAACTCTGCCCTGTTTGGCCCTTTGAGTTTAAGGCAGCTTTGGGCAAGCAACAATGTTTCTTCACAAGGTGGCTCTCCTCTCCGGGAGGCAGACATCATCCCCTTATTCAAGAGTAGGGTTAAGACTTTCCTTTTTGATAGTGCTTAAAGTTAGAACTGATCCAAGGCTGACTCAGGCTGCCTTGGATCAATCCTTAGTTATGCTGCTATAGGTCTAGACTGCCGGTGGACTTCCTCCACACTGAGCTTCTCTTCTTCTTCATTTCGATGCCTCCATTAAGTCATTTTACTAACTCATCTTCTTCCCCGGAGTCCCTGTGCTTTTCACCTCCCAGGTGTTAGTGAGCTGAGGCTACTTGGTGAGAAGGAGGTGGTGTCATCCAGGCTTCATCTGTCCTGATGGTGGTGAGATGGAGAAGAGGTGATGCTGCTCAGGTTGTATCTGTTAGGGTAGTGGAGAAGAGGATGTGTTTCCTCTTCCTCCCTTTAACACATGCTGCAGATTAGTTTTGTGCCTCGTAGTCCCTGTGCGTTCTCATCTCACAGGTATCCATGGATCCAGTCTACCTGGCGGAGTAGTGGTTGTGCAGACCAGTCAGGCTTCATCTTCTGGTGCTGAGTGACGTGGTGGTGATGAGGTCATCTTGCTGAGGCTTCTCCTGTTTGGTGTGGTGGAGTGGAAGATGTGCTGTTCAGGCTTCTTCTGGTTGGCGTGGTGGAGAGGAGGACATGCTTCTCATCCTTTGCTGATAGCTTGATGATGCTCTTCATCCCCTTGGACACTCTCATACAATTATAGATATATATATATACTGTATATTAGCTGTTGTTATATTGAGTTGAACATTTTCATACAATTTTATATGTAGTGTTAATGTGTTTTCATTGTTGTTACTCTGTACACATGGCATCTATTGCACATCTGTCCATCCTGGAAGAGGGATCCCTCCTCTGTCACTCTTCCTGAGGTTTCTTTTGTTTCTTTTTCCCTGTTAAAAGGGTTTTTTTGGGGGAGTTTTTCCTTAGTCGATGTGAGGGTCATTTGTAAAGGACAGAGGGTGTCATATCCTGTACAGATTGTAAAGCCCAATGGGGCAAATTCATAATTTGTGATATTGGGCTATACAAATAAACTCTACCACACTCTCCCATAAACCCACACTCTCGAGTAGGCTTTCCCATCTTCGAGAGGTACTCTTATACTTCATTTCCCACACTCTATTGTAGGCTTTCCCGTCTTCGAGAGGTACTCTTACACTTCATTTCCCACACTCTAGAGTAGGCTTTCCTGTCTTTGAGAGGTACTCTTATACTTCATTTCCCACACTCTAGAGTAGACTTTCCCGTCTTTGAGAGGTACTCTTATACTTCATTTCCCACACTCTAGAGTAGACTTTCCCGTCTTTGAGAGGTACTCTTACACTTCATTTCCCACACTCTAGAGTAGGCTTTCCCGTCTTTGAGAGGTACTCTTATACTTCATTTCCCACACTCTAGAGTAGACTTTCCTGTCTTCGAGAGGTACTCTTATACTTCATTTCCCACACTCTAGAGTAGACTTTCCCGTCTTCGAAAGGTGCTATTACACTTAATTTCCCACACTCTAGAGTCGGCTTTCCCGTCTTCGAGAGGTACTCTTATACTTCATTTCCCACACTCTGAATAAAAGTTAATATACCTTTCACCCGTTTTCCTGCATGGTCGTTGATGAGAGGCAGAGAAGACGAGGAAGCAGAGGAATTTCCAGTAAAACCTCTATTTTAATTATTTCAATGAGTCAAGAAATGTATGAACAAAGCAGATCTGGGTTCTGAAAAGCTCACCCTAGCCTATAGAAATCTTAGAGGTCTGGGCAGTCCAGAACCAAGACTAACGTTGACTTCGGGTCGTTGTCTTCGGGTCTTCGGATGTCATCAGTTCTTCTCTTCATCGGTTATTATTCTATCAACACAGACATTTACATCGATAGTCTGGTGTTATATCTGATTTGCCTCGGGTCCAGTGTGGAGTGGGTTAGACTGTTTTTAATGGTAGGTTAAACTAGAACCATAGACTTGTGTTAGCCTAGCACCAGTGAACTCTGCAGCTAGAAGGACTGAATGAAATTTGTTGAAAACTGTCTCCACACATCTCCAACACTCGGCTCACTTGGAAATATGTCCAAAATTCTGAACTATCCCTTTAAAAGGGGCTTTATTGGTAGAAATGGAATATAATAGGCTGTTAATAAATCGTGTAAATCGTGTAAGCTTGTCTGATTGCAGGTCTTCTTCTAAGAGCTGACACATTTCTACAGTAGCCCAGATAATGGGCAAACCAAACACAAGTCAGCACACTGACATATGGCCAAATGTTCGGCTTGTTGCAACGCTGTGAGATAGCATCCTATGCATAATGGTTTTATTATTGATTATGCAGTCAATGTATGTTAGTTGAACTACCTCTCACAGGACTTTGGCTATTATTCATTGACAACTAAAGCTCTTATGTCTATTCAGAACCATGACAAATATAATTTACATGCAGATAAACATAATGGCATTAAGATTTTTCTTGTTATGTCTATCAGTGGACTTTCAGTAGTCCTGATCAGAGGTCACATCCTGTACAGACTGTAAAGCCCTCTGAGGCTAATTTGTAATTTGTGATGTTGAGCTGACTTGACTTTATACGATAAATCCCTTCCTGGATTTTTGGGGGTGTATCATGGCAGGTTTTCAGCACCAGCCTTCCTCTCACTTCAGATTCATGTCACTTGCATTTCACTGACCAAAGCTACATGTCTGGGGCAGCATTGGAAACTGGAATTGCATAATAGTCTTAATACTGTGTCATACATCATGATGTACATGACCTCACATGAATGTCTAATGTGACCGCACACATTACATAATGGTCTGAACGCATCCTCATACATTGCATCAAGATCTATTTGGCCTATTACTCATATAACTGGTAGAGGTTTTGGTTTCACATTCTGCTGCTTCACTGTATTACCTGCTTCATCATCATTCTATTCCTCCAGAGCGCTCATTGTTTGGTCTGTATCATGACCTCACTTTTTTGTCTGTCCATCCAGGAAGAGGGATCCCTCCTGAGGATTCTTCCATTTCTTTTTCCCTGTTAAAAGGCTTTTTTGGGGAGTTTTTCCTTAGTTGATGTGAGGGTCATTTTTAAAGGACAGAGGGTGTCATATCCTGTACAGCTTGTAAAGCCCTCTGAGGATAATTTGTAATTTGTGATATTGGGCTTTACAAATAAAATTGACTTGAATTGATTTATTGCTCTGATCAAATATTACTGGTCAAACAGGACTACTCCACTATCTGGTCTATCATGACCTCATCGCACTGGAACATGCAGATGCACTGCATAGACTCACAGTGGCAATAAGGTGAGGTATATGGGTCATTTCAGAATTGTGAATACATTCTCCCATGTCTCCCAGAAAAACCTGTGGTGATTTCCCCCTAAAAAAATCTTTACAGAATCGGTTCTAAATGTTATTGCTAATTATATTGAATGTTCACCAATAATGATGTTTGGTGTGTATATTTGGCAAAAAATATATGTAAAAGATTCATTAAATGATTCCCACCCCACCAATTATTGACTGTCTTCAGTTTGTGATTCATTCATTCATAATTAACAACAAATAATTCAGTATAATTTCCTGTTTTTTTGTGTTAAATTTATATATATTAGTATTTATTTTATGTAATACTCCTATTATACCTCAGAGTGTTAATTTAACACTTTTTCGAGTGTTGGTACCTTTACACTAAGTTAGTGTAAATTTTACTGTTTTCGGAGTTAAAATTTAACACTGCCTAACACCAACCAGTGTTAGTGTTTTTAACACTTCTATGTAGTGTTAGCATTTAACTCTCTCAGAGGACTATTTCTTAACTACAGAAGTGTTACCCCCATAACACTTAAAAGGTGTCAATATAATTCTTATATATATATATATATATATATATATATATATATATATATATATATATATATATATATATATATATATATACGTATATATGTATGAATATATATAGATATATATTCCTAAAAACAATACTTTGAAAATAAACTTTGCGAAAATAAAAAGGTAGTGATGTTTGGCAATTTAAAAACATTAATTTTCAAACTTGCACCACAAATTTTAGAACAGGCAACGGTAAGGCACAACGTATGTCCTCTCACTCTCATTAGAGTATTGGTTATCAAACGGTCTAAAATACGTCAGCTGGTCAATGAAAATCACAATATGTTCATTATTTTGCTCTTCTATACAGTATGCATGAAAATGTTCATCGAAGTACAGTGTGTCAACAGCACTGCCTATTATGAAAGCACATTGTTCATGTATTATGATATTACAAATTTTCTTAAATACAGGTAGGTCATCATGGGATGTTCCAGTGCATACCAACAAACCAATCTGTTACTGTGTGCCATAATTTCCCAAAATGGCCCAATAATGCAACATGTAGTTGAAACATCTGAACATGGATCTAATTGTAATGTATGATGGAGTAATTCTCCACCTTCCAAGCTATCAATGCTTTTTATTTTTAAAGGACCAATCTCAAACTGCTTAAAATAATAATTTTCATAGTAAAATGCCAGTTGACGCTGGTGTTGCTTTACTAGAGATTTAGTAAGTTTTTTAAAATTTTTTACAGACTTCTTAAAAAAATTGAGTTTCTCTTCAAATCGCATACAACACATATGTATAAGAGGGCCAATTTTTTTTTATAATGCTTGGATAATGTATTGTAGTGGTGTTTGGGAATCAATTTCTTATCATGGAACAAAGTTTTGAAAGTGTTATGGTGGTCACAGATCAAATGTTTTAGGTAACATATCATACCATCAGTAAGGATAGGGGAGAAGACTATATCAACAATCTGTATCAAGAAGAGCAATAAGTTCCAGTGATTATTGTCCCTTTCAACCACATCACCAAAAACAAGTGGGGTATTGCGTAGAATACACCATGACTGAATTGCATTTAAACCTAAGTGCTTGCTGTTGTCCTTAATTTTTAAGTGACTCAGTTTGTTTTTACGCTCCATGTGTCCATAATTAAAACTGTATATCCTATCTGACAACGTGTTGATAGAGATGTAACCATTTTTAAGCAGGTACTGAAAAAACAGCTTAAGCTCGTACTGTACGACACCCTACAAACAAATCATGCATAATATCAACCGCGAAATCATCAGTACACTGAAAATACTGTAATGAATCAAGAACACAGTTTATTTTTAACACCATAAACAGTAGGTAGAGCAGGATCTTCACTTAGTGCATTACAGTGTTCAATATGAACCTCTCTGGAGCGCAGAGTCAGTCCTGGATTATCCTCAGAAAAAACAGACTGAATTTCTTCCTTATTTGTCAGACAGAACCTACAAAAGTATGTTGCACTGAAAGATTCAACAAAGCTGAGCAAACTAAAGCAAGATTATCTCCTGTGACTTGAATTACAGAGCCAAACACTGGTTCATCAATAAATGGAAGTTGGATTCCTACAATTTCTAAAATTTTCAAATCGTCAATTAGAGGCTTTAATATTTCTTCAAAACCGTATGTCTTTAAATCTTGGGTGTAGAAAAGAGCTGCAAGATGTATGTTCATCAGCACAGAGTTCACCTTGGGTGGGAGGTTTTTTAAAGTAAAATAACCACAATCAAGTTTGTGGATCCCCTTCAGCCGTTTCAAAATCGTCATAATAAAGTAAAATTTGTAGAGCATGTCTCTGTTGTGAAAAAAGAGGATGGTTTTGGAAATAAAACCCATCATTAATGTCTTTGTATGTCCCCTTTTTTACAGTGTTTCTCTTGCAAGAAGCACTCTCTTATCTCATTATTTTTGAAAATGGATTTCAGTGTACCTAAAATGGGTACATACATATACTTGTCTGTTCAAGGAATCTGACTATTTACACCTGTAGTTCTATTTCTACATGTATCCATTCTCACACCAAGGACAAATTCTTCAGGCTCAACTATTTCCCATTTTTCATCATAATATTTTTGTCTCTGCATTTGTGTGTTAAATTTTGAAAAGGGATTGTCTAATTGATTTAAACAATGCTCTACTTTCTTATAAATTTCCGACTCCTTAGTTTCAGAGGAAAATGTTTGGAGAACTGCTTCTTGTGCTCGACCTTGAACATCACTAATAACTTCCTCCATCGAACAAACTATCGTTTGGATAGTGCTTTGAGAACAACCAGAGGTTTGTAAGTGTGAAACGACTGAACCGCACATTCTTTCAAGTGAGTTCTGTGTAATTACAGGGGGAACCTGTAACATGGATGCAGCAGAAGTTGTTGGCTGTTCACTTAAAGATTCAAACTCAAAATGTCTTTGTGTGGCCACTTCCTGGTTAGTATCGACCAATTCATCATGGTTGTTATGAACAGTCTTTAGGTGCTTTCTGAAGCCACTGTATGTACAAAAAGATGAAGAACATCCTTGCTCTCCACATTTCAAACGTAAGTTTTTATCTGGATATAGCGCATGCTGAAATTTTAAATGTTGACAAAGAACTGAACAATTTTTGTGGTGCTTTTTACAAACAAAACGTGAACATAATCAGACAGTTTTTTCAACTGTGCTCTCACCTTTGTGAACTGGTGACATTTTAATGGTCTTGCAGTAGTTTGGCCCTCAGTTCCTTGACTCGTAGGGTTTCCTTTGTGGTTCCAACATTGATGTTGTATATAGTTGTTTGGATGAAAGTGTAGAATGCAGAAAGGGCTTCATCATAGGAGAGGCTGAAGACATAGTGAGTCTTGAACAGCACATCAAAAGCAGCTACCGATGTCTGAGTGTGGCATGGGATAGCTTTCTGGTCCAAAACAATGAAGAACCTTGCGATTTTCTTTTTTTGCTCTCCGATGCAAAGGAGGAAAGGATCATCAACTTTATGCATCAACTTTATCCAGGAATGTAGTGAGGCTGGCTCCTTCCTATAGTTTGAATGACACATTTTATATATACAGTCATGGAAAAAATTATTAGACCACCCTTGTTTTCTTCAATTTCTTGTTCATTCTAATATCTGGTACCACTAAACGTATAATACAATGAACACAACAAAAAATGCAGCTGGTCACATAATACTTTATGTCCTATTTGACATTCTTAAGCTTAATTGATTCCCAGGGTATATAAGAGGCCATTTCATGTCACAAGCAGCACTGCACATGCAAAGGCCTAGAGTGGTTTCCTGCTTACATTCAAGCCGTAGCACAACTCAGAAGTTGTCAGCTCTCACATAATGCCTAAAACAAAAGAATTATGTGAAGCAACAAAGGCAGCCATCTTGGCACTGCTGGAAATTGGCATGAGTGAGAGACAGGTAGCGAAAAAACTTAAGATCTCCAAGACAGCCGTTCATTACAACACAAAAAACAAGCTGAACATGGCACTACCAAATTGCTACCTGGCCGTGGCAGGAAACGTCTTTCTACCCCACGAGATGACCGTGCACTCATCCGTTCCTGTGTCAGGAATCGTCGTCAGACCTCCAGGGACCTTAAAAATGAGTGGGCACTGTCGAGAAATGTGACTTGCTCGGCAAGGACAGTTCGAAACCGACTTGTTGAAGCTGGTTTGAAGTCACACAGAGCACGCAAGAAGCCCTTCATCAATGAAAGGCAGAGGAAGGCCCGGTTACTCTTTGCTCGAGACCACAAGGATTGGACTGTTGATGATTGGGCTAAGGTTCTCTTCAGTGATGAATCCAATTTTGAATTGATGCCCACTCCAGCCAACTTACTGGTTAGGAGGAAGCCTGGAGAAGCTTACAACCCAGACTGTCTTGCCCCTACAGTAAAACATGGGGGTGGATCAGTCATGATCTGGGGTTGTTTCAGTCTGAGTGGAACAGGGCAAATGCAATTGTGTGAAGGCCGAATGAACCAGGTCAAGTACAGGACTACCCTTGAAAACAGTCTTCTTCCATCAGCTGGAAAACTCTTTCCTGCCTGACTGGATTTTCCAACAAGACAATGCCCCTTGCCACACGGCAAGGTCAGTTAAAGCCTGGATGGAGAACCACAACATTCGCACCATGCCTTGGCCTGCTCAATCACCAGATCTTAATCCAATTGAAAACCTGTGGAAAATCATCAAACTCAAAATGGAGAACCACAAGCCCAAAAACAAAGAAAAGTTGTTTGAATTTGTCCAACAGGAATGGGCTGCTGTGACAGCAGAACAATGTCAGAAGCTGGTGGAGAGCATGCCAAGACGCATGGCTGCAGTCATCAAAAACAATGGTTATGCAATCAAGTATTAACTCTTGTGTGTATCATGTGTTTAAAGTAAACAGAAAAGAAAACATGGAATGCTTAAAAGTAGTGTTTTTGGCGGTACAATGCCATAGCTATTGATGTAAGAATTTAAGTAATTTTGGTTATTATCAAGAAAACCATGGAAAATGAATAATCCTTAGTTCTTAAATTAAACTCTCATGAGCTATTTTTGTTGTTATCATTATAATTGTAAATGTACATAAACAAATGTACCTTTAGTTGAGCCAGGCATTAAAACTAACAAGAAATTGAAGAAAACAAGGGTGGTCTAATAATTTTTTCCATGACTGTATATATATATATATATATATATATATATATATATATATATTTAGCATAATGTACTAGATACACAGCAAGAATTATTCTTACAGTCCAATCTGCACCTCACCTCTTACATGGTAGTACAGAAAGCTGATCGTACCTTAATGAATCTGACAACATGATTGGCTGCCTGTGCTGCGCTCATCTTGGGAGTTTTTTTCTGGCCTTTTGCTGTAGGGAGCAGGAGATGCAACAGCAACAGGAGAGCAGACATGTCACTATCCCAGCCTTGAAGACAAATATTTGAGACAGACAACAAAAGCATTGTAAAACATTATTTCTTGCTTACTACAGATACCAACAAACTTAACTAAAATAATTGTTTTTGTTGAATAACAAAACTCAACTTCATATTCGGCATTATTAAAATGACAATAGAGATCAATTAATTTATTTCAGGAACACAAATTTAGCTTTGGATGACTGTTGCATATTGGATTTATTGAAATGGGCAACAGATTGTATGTTGGATACAGAAAAACTTCATATTTACCGTAGTCATTCTCAACCTCAAGATCAGAAGCAGCTAGCAGCTTATCGACATAAGGACTTGAGGGAAGACTCTGGCATTCTGTGATGACTCTGTGCTTGAAATCTGAAGACCACCTCGCAAGAAACCTTCCAGATACATGGTCCCCGAACATCATGGAAAAATCCTGTTCAATCTTTAAACAGAGGCACAATGTCCATATACAGCTTACTAAAATGCACTTTGCATTAGAAGGAGTCAGTTTTCAAATAATTTACAATAAAAATAATAATCTCTACATATTCCTACCAGTCCGGCTGTATCAAGAAAACGAGGGAAGACATCCAACACTGAAGCTGTTGCAATCCTGGTCATGAACCAGCTTCTGTCTGTAGTCAAAGGTGACTCTCATCTTCTCTTTAACCACAGATTTGTCCGTTGAGTGTCTCATTATGGAGAGAGCCTCCCTGCATTCCTCACCAAGGAGCTGATCACCAGTTAACAGAGATTCTCGTTGGGTTGTTGGACTGTCCTGGAAATCAGGCCTGGAACACTCACAGAAGCCATCATAGGTGTTGCGTTGTACTGTCTTGAGTCTCCATGCAAGATAGCCAGTATTGGCCTGAGGATCATAGTAGTGTTCCTGCATGCACACACATCAAATATAAAGTAGTAGTGATTGCAGATACTGATTCCAATAATGTGGGCATTTTTTGACCTAGTTTCAGATGATCTCAAGTCTTTCCTGTAGTGAAAAATCAGCTGATATCAAGGTTGTGCCAATAATATTGTGCATCTCTTATATAAAGCAGAAACATGGCCTAATGAAATAAGTTCTACAACAGATTTTTGGACTTAAAAGACACATTAAAACTTGCATATCCATGTTTTGAGTGAGGATCTTGGAGATATGGAAAAAGGGTCACAATTCCAAGTGCATAACTGGCCCGGACATGCATTGGTGGAATCCTTCTTTAGAAACAAATTATATATTGTGTCCAGTCATGTTTTCCTTTGCCATTATATTAAACAGGATTTCTTACCCGTATGTTTCTATCATTTCTGCAACCAGAATGTTGACCATCTGCTTGTGTGTCGCAACTGACAGTGTTTTGGTTTTGTCATACTCTTTGAAGATTTCTTCACCCTTTGGCTTAGAGCTCAGCGTAGTTTCAACCCTCGGCAAAGACAACATAATTTTTTTTTAACCCTTAGCTTCATGCTTCAAATTAATTGACTATGTTTGGTTACATTTAGTTAAGTTTCACATATTACATTAAACTAATATAAATAGTTTAAGTGTTGCCTCTTATCTAGCACTAATTTTATGATCTAATACATGTGTAGCTGGTTTCAAGGTTTACCTGTCTTGCTTCATCGCGATCCAGGTCTTTGATGGCCCTCTTCCTGTTCTTTGGGGTTGGGAGGATAATAATAGAATCTGATGAAATGGAAGAGGGCCGGTGATTGTGCTGAGAAGTCTGGCATTGAAGCTGGTGATGCTGGAGGGTCTGGCAATGATGCTGGAGATGGTGATGGGTCTACTAATACAGATGAATCTGATTCATCCAAAGTAATAGCAATGTCTAAAAACAGTTCAGAGAAGAAACAATTTAAATTAAAAACAATTTATTGATTGGTGAATGATTAAAAAAAAACAAGACAACATAACCTTACCTGTTATTGGATACTGGCGATATCCAGCCTTGACGTTTCTCACCCCTGACTTCACAGCTCATCGAATGTGTCAGCATCAACTTCAGTCTCTGATGTGTCAGTCAAGCTGAGCACACCTTCAGTCATAAGTTGGCCCTGCAGACTAAATTTGTCTGTTACTGGGGAAAAAAATAAAAATAAAATAAAGTTACATTAAGTTTATTATCAACCATTTAAACATCATTTAAACATTTAGAGCATGAAAGCTTAAAAACAAAACAGACACTACAATAATGAAAATATTCTCTAAAATGGCCTATAAGGCTTTTTTTTAGCTTAAAATGTGTGGAGACAAACCTTCTTGAAGAAACCTCTGGAAGTCAAAGTTTTCATCAATTTGTGCAATTTTGATGTATTTTTGGACTCCTGCGTATTCCACCTTTGCCAGCATTTTCGATATGAATTCAGTGAATTAAAAGAGAGGATAGCTTTATGAACAATTTATCTGACCCACTGTTATTAAATGCATAAATAATCATAACATAAATGCATCTACACATTTTAAAAAACATGAGGCACAGAAAAAAAATATTGTCAGTTATTTTCATGTCATTGAGGGAACCGACATTGAAGTGTCTCCCAAGATAAACCATATGACACTTAGAAATATAACTCCCTCTCAAAATAACAGTGATATTTCGGTGTGACCCAGTAAAAAGACAATTTCACAGTGTGTGTTTGTTACTGAGAAAAAGTTACATTATACTTCACAAAGCAGTGGTGTTACCAGGATGCCAGGTGTGGGTGGGCATTCGTCTTACCTGGGGGGGCAAAAAAAAGTGCTACAATGCTCAAGTAGGTCGAAATCCAGCGTAGGGCTACTGCACCTTAAAACATGTTTTGTTTTCTCCTTAATTGAGATAACTGTTGTTGTGATTTGGGCTAAACAAATAAAAGTTGATTTGATTTTATTTGACTTAGACACATCCATAACTGAACAGTATGGACATGCAGGTGACAATGTTTTTTTGTTTTTTTTTGTTTTGTTTTTTTTTTAGGTGAAAGAGGAGGTAACAACACAAACAAAGGTTAAAACTTAGAACACGTCCATAACTGAACAGTATGGACATGCAGGTGACAAACAAAGGTTAACTTAGAACACAATAAGATGTGCAGGTAATAAGGCACAGGTTAGGTTAAAGGTATATTCTTGTTATCCCAGACACCATCTACAGGACAAGTCTGCGGCTGCTCTTGGCAAATTCTGTCACAAATCTATTTATGTCAAGATTCCTTGTAATTTCTTTCTCATGGGCCAAAATGACTAAATCTCTCTTCCGTGAATGCAGCATTGTTCTGCGGAGAGGAGTGAGAATGCGGGTTAATGTTGAAAAAGAGCTTTCACATGCAGCTGAAGACACACCAATGATTAGTGCAGTGACGTACAATCTGTGCAGGATAGGAAATGCATCTTTGTACTGTTGAATGCATTTGCAAGCTTCAGAGAGGTTCACATCAGTTGGCAGTTTATCCATTAACATTGGTCTTGCAACCACAATTTCATTTTGCAGGCTCAGGCTACTTTGCTCTGTGCGTGCAAGCACCTGAAGTGGCTTCAGGAGGTGGGGGTCAAGGAAAGCGGCTGTCTTAGGAAGGAGAGAGGATGTGGCTTTCATTAAGTCAGCATTCTTTTGAGAGAATCTTGTCTCCATCTCAACAATGGCCCTGTCCAGAATGTTGAACATTGCCCTTTTAAAGGTCACGTTAGGGTGAGTTTGAGCATCAGCTCCGCCATGTCCTAATGTGGATGAGACTATGGCACCATCAAGCTGTGAGCTAACTATCCGTCTCCTTTTAGATAGATTGGTACTTCCACACTGAGAGAAATGCTCCTCCCAGAAGGAATCACTTCTCATCTCCTTCAATGTGCCCAGTGAAGCTGTCACAACCTTACATGCAGTGCACAGATCCACAGTTTGTGACTGTAGGACTGAGTTTGCTGATGTCAGTGCACCAAGCACATGAAGGAGGAATTTTGCAGTTGCAAAGAAGCTCTGCCTCTCAAGTTGGGCCAGGAGACCACTTGCCTCTGTACAAATGTCCAAGGGTGCAGTGTCATCCTCTGCCACTTCAGACAGGAGTCTCCTGATGATGTCCTCGTTGTTCACAATGGACTTAGTGACCTCATAGTGACTGGTCCAGCGAATTTCCAGCAATCTTTTCAGTGTTGGTGCATTGTATGTGTGTGTAACATAATGTTTATGACAAAATGCTTTCAGTGAGCTGGACCAATCAAAAAACCTCTTAGCTGAAGGCTCAGCTTGCATTGCATGAATAACTGCCAAATGCAGCTGGTGATTGAAGCAGTGAACATAAGGAATGTCCCTGCTAAGCTTTTTTTGAAGGAGGGCCTGCACCCCAACTCTCACTCCAGACATGACCGCAGCACCATCATAGCATTGAGACACTATGTTATCAGCATTATATGACAGGTAAGAAAGATGAGAGAGCAGTTGGGTGCTCACATATTCAGCATCAAGCTGACCCAGTTCCACCAAGCCGATCAGGTGCTCTTCTGGGATAGAGTCACGGACAAATCTTACCACAATGGATAAATTTTCAATGTTGCAGTGGTCCCTGGTGCCGTCACTTTTGATACAGAACCCTGGAGAGTCAGAGTTTTCATATCTGGTCCTGATATCATCCAACACCATTTTTGCCAATGTTGCAATCATTTCATTTTGAATGACATTTGATGTGTATTTGGCGTTATCAGGGATGCATTTTGTGATGTCAGCAAGTTTGGGATCTTTTTTCAGTGTATAATCAAAGAGCTTATTCACTAGTCCCTCCTCATCCCCACCCTCATGATAGTGCCCACGCAGAGCAAGCTCATTAATTGTGAGAAACTGAATGACTTCACCCATGCTTTTCACATAGTACCTGTTCTTTTCAACTTGGGTTTGACCCAGCAGATGCGCAATAGTGTCCCCAGTCTCTGACCGCTGCTTATGCTCCTGCCATGCCATCATAGCTCTGGTGTGTGCGGTGCCTGATGCATGTTTCAAAAAGCCTCCGTCTTTTTCAAGTGCTTTTTTCCAATTGGTGTATCCACGCATGGTAAATATGTCCTCGCGGTCTTTATTGGAGCTAAATTTGCGACAAGCAAAACAAAAACTGGCATCGCGCATCACAGAGTATTCCAGCCATGGTCGGGTTTGGTACCAGGCTGCATTAAAGCACCTTAATGTTTTCCCAAACGGCCATCTAGGGTACGTATTCAGAATGGGTTGTGATGGCCGATCCAAGTTTAAGTCTGGAGGAGCACACACAGCAGGGCCAGAGTCAGAGGACTGGACGGGAAGAACAGGAGGGACGCTTTCAGACGCCGCCGGCAGAGGGGCTGAGCTGCCGCTGGGACATGATGCGTCTGCCGGGCGCACATCACCTGCAGATCCCGGCAGTGATACTGAGCCCTGCTCGGTGTTCGCGGCGGTGGTAGAGGGGGAGTTAGCGGGCGTGGAAGCTGCTTGCTTCTTTATGAGCCACCTATGCATCTCTCTTTCTGGCAGTATGTGCTTATTTCACTGAGAGGAGCTACCCGCCAAAGGCAGTTAACTGCTAAGTCTTGCTAACACGTAGTACAACACACAACAGAGGACACACAGATGACAGACAAAAAGTGCAAGATGAGTGAAATGAATGATAATAGTCCGGTACGAGAGGCAAAGGTAGGAGACGGTGGTAGTGCTAGGGCAAATAGATCGCTGACGTGACTGAAACTAGATGACGAGGCAGACGAGTAATAAATGAACAGCAGCAGGACAATTGTCAAGTACTGTCTGAACTACTGACGGTGTCTGCGAGTTGCGTTTTGGCACATGCGCGATTCATTTGCAACCTGGACGCCGAGGGGTTAACATCTCCCTGCTGGGAGGGGCTGCTCCGTGGGGACTGAGCTGACAGTGTGTGCTGTAGGACGCGGGAGAGTCCACGGCAGTGTCCGCTGACATACACAGTACTATATGAATGGGATACCAGACGCGGTGCCCAGACTGCCGTCAGTAGTACATCCAGTTTTCTTTGGGTGGGCAGAGCGTGTCCGTGGGTTGGCACTGCCCACCCCGGTAACGCCTGTCACAAAGATGTTATTTTCGCAAAAAAAAAAAAAAAATGTAGAAATGACTTTGGACAAAGGGCTAGCTCATTAAGCAGGTGTTCGGGTGGTTAGTAACAGCGTGATGAGTAAAGTTACTGTGGTTCACCACTGCAAAATGACCGGGTGCCCGAAGAGTAATATTAATATAAAATACAATATTATCAGATACTACTTCATGTACTTACCGAACAGTGTAACCGTTAAAAACTGAGATGTAGCTCTATCTTCAGCAGACCGATTGACACGCAGTTGAGACAGTTGTTGCTTCAGCAGAGCCATGTTCGTACGGTGCAGAGCAGTGGATTAAACAGAGTGGCGACACTCCCATAGGCATACGCTGTACAGCCCGGCGGACCCCACTTCCGGGTTATGGAACTCTCAATAGTTCCAACATGACCGCCTGTCACGTCGGACGCCGTTCACTTCTATGGCCACAAGGCAAGCACTCACCGAGGTAAAATGATAAAATATCAACCAGTTTAATGGCAATACGTGTGTTATTGACCCCTTTATATGTAAAAATGTATGTCCCAAATGTAATTAAATTTTTTTAGTCAGGAATTGGGATTGATTTTTTTGTTTTTTATTTTATATTTTTTTATATTTTTATGATAATAGCTGCCTGCATTTGACATATGATTTTATTAAATGTGTTTATATGGAATGTTTTGTATGTATCTGTGATTGTTCAATAGCATTGGTGGTAACAGTCAACTCTCACTCTATTGACATTAAATCATAAATTTATACATGCATACACATTATTGATGACAAACACGTCTGGTTTTACAATGTCAGTTTATTTTGAGCCTTCTCATAATTTTTTGATTTTTTTTTTGTGTTCACACACACACACACACACACACACACACACACACACGTGGTTGTGACATTCATTTAAATTGCCCACATAAAATCTCTGAATGAAAACCATAATTTATCATCATTGTCCAATCTCAGAGACTGTTCGAGAATAGCCTTATGTTGCTAAATAAGAGATCACTTTGCATCAGGTTACGATATAGTTCCTTATTCTCCAGTTAGTGAAGCTAGCAAAGTTTTCCCTCCAAAAACACAACCAGACAAACTTGTCATATTTCACTTTTATTTGTCATACAGGCACTCAATATACGCAAGTGACTTTGACGTGTACACAGTAATCAAATAAGAGTTGCAAATGTTGACTTATTACAGTTAATTTTAATATTTACCTCTTAAATGCGCACTCACTGCAGTCTGTCCCGTTGAAGAGCATGGACAGTGCAGGCTACGCTTGGAACTATTGAGGGGTACATGAACCACGTGACCGCTCCGGCGGCGAGATCTGAAGTTGTCGCCACTCTGTTTAATCCACTGCTCTGGTACGGTGTAGAGGGAAGGGGGAGGGGCGACGTAGCACTAGAGGTGTGAAATATGGGATCAGAGTTTAGAGTAAGAAGTTCAGAGTTAATATTTAAACATTTACACTTAGCAGTTTGATTTAGTGATACTTCCTTTTTACACTTGGTTTTGACAGCAACTATTTATTGACTGAGAGTTAATTATAATCGGATTAACTCTATCCAGAGTATAATTAACTCTACTAGTGTATGTCTAGTTTAACACCAAGAATTCAATTCTTCTCAATTTGCTGTGTATATTTTTTTTTATCTGTCCTTATGATCTGGTCAACTGTTATCTGTGGTTATAAAACCACATAAAAACCCTACAGCATTCAAGTAAAAGCTTGTGACCTGCACCCAGTGATGTCACTTCTTTTTGCAGAAAAGCTTTGGAGGGAGCTGTATTAGGTAGAGTATGAGTCATCATTACTGAAAGATTCAGTGATAATGTTCCACAGTTACTGTGCTTTGATCCACTGTATTTTAATATGTTCACCTAACCTAGAGAACTGCAGGTTTACAGCTTGTTCTCTATATCTCTTTCTCTCTCTCGCTTGCAGAGTGAGGCAGTAGCATGTTTTCTTTATTCTTTAACTCCTTCTTTCCTCAGATCTAGTGTTCATTCTCTTCAGGACAGGCTTGCAGGAACATTGTTGTGTTTTCTTTGGAAGTAATCTCTGGTTCTAATTGTTAAGAAGCACAGAAGTCAGTGTGAAGGCCAGAGTGTGTGTTGTTGCTGGGCCAACCTGCACCACATCATGACAGGATGCTGCAAAACAGCCGATTGCTCTCTGGTGTTCCAAGGAACTGAATCATCCACAGCAGCTGCCCTCACTTTGTATTGGTTAAACTGTCTTTCATTTATTTATTTTTCATTCATTGATGAATGATATTTATTCAACTGATTTGTTCATTTGTTATTGGCTTTGATCACAGATTGGGTTTCATCATTCAGCATTATTTAGTCTTTGAGTGCCATTGACGGCTTTCACTGTCAAAGTGTTTTTTCTGCAGCGCGTCACTGATCGCGGTCTCCCGCAGCCTGTGAGTAACTTCGGGGCTTCTGTGATTTGTATTCGGGACATAAAGCGTTAATATATGTCATGGGGATCAAAGCAGGAAGTGAAGACGATCACTTTTTTCTGGACAAAAAGTGGTGATTTTAGTGAAAGTGTCCTCTACTCTACCTCTGATAAAACAAGAATGGAACAAGGTAAAAACAAAAATTTTTTTCATGACGAAATAGAGAGTCTCTTCTTTCATTTGAGCTATTCACTGTTTTCAGAGACATAGTACAAAATATTCTGTGGGTCATGAAATATGACTCAAAATGGACAAAAACGCTGGCACGAGACGCGCTCATTTATAAAAGGGCTGGCACTCAATGAGTTAGAGTCAATGCATAACGCATTGATTTTTTAACCATGCAGCCTTACTAGCAGTTTCCTGTTATGGAATGTTACAGTCATGGAAATAAAAAGACAACAACATGCCTCTGAATGGTTTGTTTTATTTTGAAAAACTCCCAAATGTTCAGTGGAGACATCAAACAAGAAGCAACTTTTGTAAAATTGAATTAAACTATCACCAAAGGACTTCCGGTTCCAACATGCTCGTGAAAATTTTACTCATTATGTGCAAAGCCCCCTAAATGTTGATATGGTAGTTCTGTTTCCAGTAGTAATTTCCACATTCATTGATAAAATGACACAAGAGATGGAAGGAGGAATGTCCGTTTTAGAAGGGGGGATGATTTTTTTATGCCGGGGGGATGGCATCCCCCACCACCACCCCTCAACTTGAGTACTGCTGTTAATGCGATCTAGGAAAAATTATGTGAAATGATCAATAATGCATTTGGTTTTCAACAAAGGTATCATTTCACCACCCAGTGTCAGGTTTTTATCACCGCTGCCCTAAAGTAACAGTATTGCCAACTGTCAAAATATTTTTTAATGTTTCTGCAATGATTAACCCACCAGTATGTACAAGCTCTTTAATCAAAATGATATATTTAATGCTTAAATAATGATGTTATCCAGGAATTTTCAAATTTACTGTATTATCAAAAAAGTAGAAAAAATCAAAATGTGTTTTCATGGTTGTTTGTTATTCTGAATTCATTTGTGTCTTCTCAGTGAATTCCAGTGTTCTGAATCAAATTTGGGTCTAAAAAAGTGAATTCAGTTTAAACTCCTCACTCCTGTTCAAAATGGTGAAGAGTAGTGAACTCACTGAAGAAGAGCAGGTCCAGAGGTTTTTTTGTTCCTTTCATAAAAAATTATAATTGTACTCAATTGTCCTCCATTGTTTTGATAAAAATATTTTTCATGTATACATTTCTTCATGTATTTATGACATAGGTTACTGAATTATCCATAGTTTTTATCATACATTTTTAACTTATACTTGCTTATTCATCAGTTCATTATTTATTCCTCTTGTTTTTTTCATATTTACTAATTCATACACTATGCATTTGATCAGTATTTACTTATTTATGATGTACTACAGCAGACACTGATGCTTATTTTTTCTGCCACCTTTTTCCTTTCTTACATAATTTTCCCATATTTATATTACTTTTCTTTCTAATTTTTTGCTCCAGGTTTGTCATACTAAACCCAGTATGGTTCAACAGGAAGTCACTCCAGCTCTGGGGCTCTGTGGGGAGTCAGCAGTCCTGCGTTGGCGGGTAATTAGGGCCAAGGCGATAGACGTCAGATCAAATCAGATCTGAAACATGGCATTATGCAGCCTTAATGGAGATTAAAAGCTCTCCACGTCAGCAGTGCCTTACCTGCATTCACCTCCACTGTTTTTCACATCTGACCAACAAAACACTAAAAGCCTTCAGATGCCAAACATCAAGGCTGCACTCTGAAAAAGGGTCATTCACCCAGGATTTCACATGCTTTTAGACTTGGAATGTGTTGACTGTGTTGTCCCAAGCAAACTACTCTGGTCTCTGGTTTGGTGGAAATCTGGACATTTTTATTGTGATTATTGACAGATGGTTGGACAGATAGCATTGACACTCACATTTTAATATTTTACAAGCAACAGAATGAGTAAAATAAGAAACAAAATAATAAAATGTAGAGAACAGATGCAGCATTGGTAAAAAAGTTACAAAGTTCCCTGAAAATAAGAATATATATTTCTTTTTATTATTTTATTTTGTTAGTTTTATTAAACCTGTAAGACCCACAGTTAATTACAACAATTTTTGTTATCCCAAAAAACTTTTTTTTGTTTCAACCACATTAACATACTCATTTGGTCCTGTTGTTCAGTCTCAGAATGCTATTGGGTCATACGTTTGTGTATAAAGTCTGCCCTCAGGTCAAGATTTCACACCTCCACTCATTTTTGCATCATCCCCTCAGTTTACTGGACTGAATTTATCTGATTGAATTAAGTAAAATGCTTTAAACATTTTTTGTGTCTATTACAGTGTCTAGAACATGTGTAGTCATTATGGAAAATGTGGCTGAACACCTTTAAATGTTATTATAATGCCTAATAGTCCCGAGGCAACTTATTCAATGCTTAGACTCAACATAGCTCAGATAGGGAGTCCGTTTCACAAAGCAGGTTTAGTGAAAACTCTGAGTGTGTTAACTCTGAAATGAGGCAAACTCTGAGTTTTCTGTTTCATAAAGGGAGGTAACTCAAACCAGAGAAAGAGGGCTAACTCTAGCCTGTTTCACAGAGAGTGCTAACTTAAGCTCTCGGTCAGTTACCATAGTAACAGACTCTATGAACCTAACCTGGACCAGGGTTTTGTCAATGAACCTCAAGTTTCTCTCTGTCTCTGCCCTCTTTTTTCCTCATTCATTCATTCATTCATTCAGTCAGCAGCCTAATTCTGTCATCAAAATGACATGTCATTTCATTAACGATCCAGTGGATGAAGGAGCAGCATTAGTGCGCAGACAATTAAATATTTATTGGGAGATTGTTTTCAGACCGTGCATAGATGTTGCATCTCTGAGCGGTACCGTTTCATGTCACAGTCCATAATCTACAGACACAACCTAATCTGTCCTTACATTTGCAACATTACCAACCGCAGTCAGTGTGCGAAATAAAAAAATAAAATGGGGAAAATAAGTATTGAATGCGTGAACTTTCTCATGACATTTACTTCCAAAGATGCAATTCAATTAAAATTTCCACTAAACAGGGCGGCACGGTGGTGTAGTGGTTAGCACTGTCGCCTCACAGCAAGAAGGTACCGGGTTGCATGTTCTCCCTGTGTCTGTGTGGGTTCTCTCTGGTACTCCGGCTTCCTCCCACCATCCAAAAACATGCATGGGGATTAGGTTAACTGGCTAATTTAAATTGACCGTAGGTGTGAATGTGAGTGTGAATGGTTGTCTGTCTCTATGTGCCCTGCGATGAGGTGGCGACTTGTCCAGGGTGTACCCTGCCTTCCGCCCTAAGACAGCTGGGATAGGCTCCAGCCCCCCCGCGACCCTATGAGGATAAGCGGTAGATAATGCATGGATGGATGGATTTCCACCAGACATTGGTATTAACTCAAATAATCCACACATGAAAAGAAATCACGACGTTCAAGTACATAAAAAATGATTATGTGGAATTAAGTGCAATAACACAAGGAAAAAGTATTGCACATACTAACTGTCATGGAAAATATTGAATAGTCAATGAGGAAAGAATGGATGCACCCAGGAGCCTCCCGCAGTTGATTAAAGAAGTAACATTTATTGAAGATTCTGATATATCAGGAGGAATATGAACTTTGTCGTGGACAACCGTACAGCTGCCAGAGTCCGCCACATATTCCTACCTTCCCCTATGGTGCTCAGCCTTATAAACTAACACCCAGTTAAGTACAAGTATATTACCTTACATTACTCTTGAGTAGCGTTACAGTCAGGGCATGCTCATTCTAAGCTCTGAACTAACAGTGACACCTGTTGTCTTGCTGACGCTCAGCCATTGGCCTTATCAAAGGGCCAACGCTGGCAGACTCCTCTGACCTTGGTTACCTAGTCAACTTAGAGATAACGAGCCATCTGTTTTCCTTGAGACACTGTGCTTCAACCCTGCATTCTGGAGCAACAGTTTAAAGATTTAGGGCTGTAAAAGAAACAACACTAGCTCACCCTAGGAACCCCTAAATTTAGAAAAAATCCATAACAATCCCCTCTTATTGATCATAAGATCAATACCAAACACAGAAGTTTACATTTTTTTTTAAATTTTCTGACAACCGTCAAAGAGGGAAGGTAAAACAGACCTTACTCGAGCATTACAGGAATATTACTGTGATGAAACATTAACACATCTCAAAACACATATCAGTAACATTAAATCGTAAATTGACCCCATAGCCATCCAATAACATGAATCAAGTAAAAAAATGGATACCCTTAAAAAACACAAACTGTCAATTTAAAACAGCTGTTAATAATATAAATGGAAATCACTTTTCAGTCTAAATGCGACCAGTACCCTTCTTATTTACCCTATTAACTATGCAAATTATGACATGTAAGATGTAACCTTAGCATCTGAGAGGGGCCCTTCATTACAAATGATTACACAATACTCTGAACACTTAAAACAGACATTGTGATTGTATTATGGTGAACAAATGAGGTGGTCTTCAGCCCATGTGCTTTTTGGCACAGCTGGGGGCCGCCACCATGGAGAGGTTACTAGCACATACGATGCATGGTGGCTCGCACTGTGAGGGGAATCCATCTTCATCGTAGGCTTCTGTAATGCTTATCACCTGTTGAAATTTCTCTTTTTATTTTTATTTATTTTTATTTATTTTTTACAGTCAGAAAACAGGCAATAAAATGAAAAATCAATCAAATCAATCCCAAGAGACAGTCACCTAAAATAACAATATCATAACACCAATCCTGCATAGTAAATTAATGATTATAATTCTTAACACACATTAACAAAGAGGTCACTCTGTCGACTCATCAGTATCTCATAAATAAAATGTTAGTATAGTTTATAAATACTAAAGATTGAACACAGATATCAGTCATGTTCTGCTGTAGGTAACATTAGTGCTGCTGGTAGAGGAGGAGTCACTAACTTCAACAGTCATATTATAACCTGCTGCCAGCTTTAGTCTGAGCTTTTGTAGGTGTTTCTCCTGTAATTAACAAAGATAATAAATCTATAACGGCTCTGTAGTCTGCACTTTGTCATACCAGCATGCTTACCCATGTCACTGCTTCCGGTTAGTCCTTCAGAATAAACTCTACACATCAGGATAACTCATTGTCTTTCTATATAAAGTTAGTGAAGCTTGCGTTGAGGATTTACACAAAGTTATATAACAAAGTTATATGACCGGACAAAACACCGAAGGGATTTTATTTTGAAATTAAAGCAGAAAGAAACAACAAAAAAACACTTGACTCTCCCGTCAGAGCCAGAGTAGATTAAAACGATGATTTCTGTGAAAGCGTTTCATCATGTTTATGCTTGTTTAATACTTGTTACAATAACTAACATTAGCTTCACACTAATATTTTGATGCACTAACTGACAGTGTTGTCTCCAGCACTCATATCAGCTGACTGCACTGTGTGTGCATGTGTGTGTGTGCAGATCTCAGACAGACTTTTGTGATGATGTTCATGGACATGAGATGGCCAGCCAGAGCAAGTTAGACACATGTAAACAAGGGGTTTCCTCCCTCTGAGTCTTCATGGTGTTTGGACTCATGCCGTTGCAGAGTCCATAAAGGAGCAGAATAGAATAGAATAGTTATTTATTCATCCCCCATTGGAGGAAATTCACTTAGCAGCGGTGTAAAATAAGCTATAGTAGGAAAGAAACATTAAATAACAAGTATGAGATATTACAATCAGTAATGATGATAGTAATAAATATCTACATGTATGTATTAAATAAGAAGGACAAAATATATTTTAATGACAAACAAAATGTTAATTGAACACAATAATTCAACAAATAAAAATAGTGTTTTTCCTATTTGTACCATGGATGTGACTTTTAAATTTTAAATCTGCTGTGAAAATGCAATTTCTCACGTTCAGGGCCCAATTCGGTGTCCACCTCTCCAGGTAACGTCAGCAGAGAGCGCCCCTTCTGGTAGGAGCAGAGGTTAGCGATGCTGATTTCAGGTTCCACAGGGAGGTCTGGACCAAGAGAGCCGTCCGGCTTCTCTTTGCTTGGAGCATCATGCTCTGTTACTTCTCTGAATCTGCACAGAAAGAGGAGGAAGAAGAGAAACAGCCTTAAAGGAATGAATCGGCTCCCCTGATGGTTTGGGGAGCCTGTCAGACACTTGAAAATGATACTTTCTCAAAACTTCAGTTAGTTGTTTCATATAATCAACCATGAACTCATCCGTCCAAAGCAGTGAGGCTTTATGTGGTGCCAAAGGGGGACTTGCCCCTTGGATATTGATCTCCCTATCAATACCTCATGAGGGCTTAGATCTGTTGTTGCACTTGGTGCACTTCAAATGGAATATTACACAATAGGCAGCGCGTCAGGCCATTTTAGCCCTGTCGTCGCCACCAACTAGGTCAACCTCTCTTTGACAGTGGCATTCATTCTTTCAACTTGACCTGAGCTCTGTGGACGATAAGGAACATGCAGCTGCCCCCTAAACCCTAAGATCTCTGACAAGTCTTGAGTGATCTTTGGGACAAAAGCAGAGCCTCTTGTCTATTCCTTGTGGCATACCAAATCTGGGAATCACATCTTTTAACAGACACTTAACTGTTCTAGCGTCCTCTTTTCTTGTTACGAAACCCTCCACCCACTTTGAGAATTGATCAGTTATCACTAACAGATACTTTTAGGCAATATGACCTAAAATTTATATCATGGTATAATTTGAATCATAGACGTTAGACGGTATATATATCATAGTATACTTTGGTATGTAAATTACAACATAACAGTTTCTTAATGGTTACCATAGCCCATGGTAAAAGCATTCAAGCATGAAGTTGTTTTTTAAACTACTAAATAACATAAAAGTCAATAATATTCTTTCAAGAAAATGTATTGTACAAAACGGTAATTGTGGAAAACATAAAACAAGTAACTTCACACTGACATAACAGTTGTAGCCTACTGCCTTCAGTATTAGCCTTACACAAAGTCCACTAGCTTAATGCTAACATATAATGGAAAATGCCATAGACAGGCTAACGTAAATTAGCATCACGACCACAATCATTTTAACTTGTTAATCACATGGCTATTGTCAGAACTGGCTCAGGTATCTGACCAATAAACAGCGCAAGAGGGAAATTGCCGGCAATAATATTTATTTACAAAAACACAAACTAAAGAAAAGAGCAGCGGATGGACGGCCCGATGCCCGGCCGAGAAGGTGCAGAGAGCCCAGACGGTGTTCCTCACTGGGATTTTACAGCGGGGACCCCGCCCCCCACCGAAACGCACACCAGAGGCTCATCAAGTAATCAACCTGTCTGGGAAAGAAAGGGAGACAGCGGAAAAAAACCACGCATACACACACAATCACACCCACTGGGGTTGTCACACCCTCCCCCTTAAGACGGAACCCCAAAGGGGAACCGTCACACCAAAGCTGCCTGATGATGATGAGTAGGAGAGCAGAAGCAGAGATAAAATTACGTCATAGCACACCAAATAGACAATGCACTGCCACGATACCCCTCACTCTAAGGCAAAGGTGCCCTAGACAAGGCATCTGCCATAATATTATCTTTCCCTTTGATATGGTGTATATCTAAGTCATGACCCTGCAAAAAGAGAGACCACCTGACCAGTCTGTGGTTTGGAGTCTTCAAAGAACCCAAAAAGGTCAAAGGGTTGTGATCTGTATACACAACTAGAGGTGCCGTCCCACCCACGTACACCTCAAAATACTGTAAAGCCAAAATAAGTGCCAAAGCTTCCTTTTCTATGACTGAGTAGTTTGCCTGATGTCGATTAAACTTCCTGGAGAAGAAGCAGACCGGCCTCAACAACCCCTCGCTTGAAGCAGGACGGCACCGGCCCCGACCTGGCTGGCATCTACTTGTAAAACAAAGGGTTTGTCAAACTGTGGAGCTGCCAACACAGGATTGGAGCACAGTAAAGATTTTACATTAGTAAAGGCCTGTTGGCAGTCACTAGACCACACAAACTTCGCTCCAGCCCTCAACAACTCAGTCAAAGGAAAGACGACAGTAGAGAAATTTCTACAGAAACTTCTATAATATCCTACTAGACCCAAAAACCGCTGCAGTTCCTTTTTTGTAGTAGGCTGTGGAAAGTCAGACACAGCTAGCACCTTGGCCTGCACAGGAGCGACATTACCCTGACCAACTACACGGCCCAAGTAATTAACAGTAGCTCGAGCAAACTCGCACTTAGCCAAGTTTACTGTCAACTGTGCCTCAGCCAACCTCTCAAACAAGTCCCTTATTCTCTGCAAATGTGAATGGCATGTGTCACTGTATACAACCAAATCATCTAAATATACGGAGCAGCCCTTTAACCCATGCACAACCCGGTTCATCAGCCGCTGAAAAGTGGCCGGAGCGTTTTTTAAACCAAAAGGCATAACAGTGTATTGGTAAAGGCCTGCCAGCATAACAAAAGCAGCAATCTCACTCGCACGCTCTGATAAGGGCACCTGCCAATAGCCCTTGAGCAGGTCAAACTTAGAAACAAACTTGGCGGATCCTACCCTGTCTATGCAATTGTCCATACGCGGTAATGGAAAGGAGTCGGACTTGGTGAAAGAATTAACCTTCCTCATGTCCATGCAAAAACGCAAAGTTTTATCCGTTTTAGGCACCAACACACAAGGAGACGCCCAACTAGATGCAGATGGAACCGCAATATTATTTTTCAGCATATACTCAATCTCAGTATTTAAATGTGTCAGCTTCTCCGGACCCACGTGGTAAAACCGTTGTTTGATCGGCTGAGCCTCCCCCACATCAATATCGTGTACAATCCAGGAGGTGCGGGATGGAACGTCACCGAAAAGCTGTGGGAACCTACCAATCAGCTCCACCAACTCCCCACGCTGATCTCCAGACAAATGCGCCAACAGGACATGCAGATTACGCAAAGATTCAGAGTTATTCAACCTACCACTCAACAAACTGTCATCAGGTTCGGGAACGCCGTCTGCTTCCTGCGCCATACAAATATCCACAGCGACCGCTGGACCCACGTCACCTTTTACGCACTCACCATTTCCCGAGTGCTGATAATATGGTTTTAACAGGTTCACGTGATACAGCTGAGATGACTTCCTCCGACCTGGCGTGGCGACAAGGTAGTTAACGTCAGAAACTTTTGCGGACACAGTATACGGGCCTATAAATTTAGCCTGAAACGGCGACGTGACCAGCGGTGTCAGCACAAGAACCTGGTCACCAGGACTATACTCATGGCACACCGTACCCCGGTCATAATGGGTTTTCATTTTTATCTGAGCCTGCCCCAGTTTTTCTTTTGCCAAGAAACCCGCATGAAACAACCTGTGCCGAAAATCATTAACAAAATCAACCAGATTCCTGGGAACCTCAGGAGGAATTAAATCATTTTTCAGAGCTGCCAGCAGCCCACGCACCGAGTGCCCAAAAACCAACTCATTCGGACTGAAGCCCGTGCTCTCCTGCACGGCTTCTCGCGCCGCCAACATCAACCAGGGAAGTCCATCTCCCCAGTCTCGATCTAACTCTGTGCAATAAGCGTGCAGTAGGGACTTAAGTGTCTGATGGAAACGTTCTAACGCACCCTGACTTTGTGCATGATATACAGTGGACTGGTTATGGCACACCCCCAGCGTGTTCAAGACTTCAGCAAACATATGTGAGGAGAAATTAGACCCTCGATCACTTTGTATGACCTTGGGTATTCCGAACACTGAAATAAACTGTGCCAGCGCTTTAACTACCGCTTTGGTGGTAATGGAACGAAGCGGATAAGCCGCTGGATAACGAGTACATTGACACATTACAGTCAATAAATACTTACATCCCAACTTTGCACTAGGCAACGGCCCCACACAGTCTATAATCAGATACTCGAAAGGCTCACTCGCCACAGAAATTGGCTGCAACGGCGCCGGCTTTACGCGCTGGTTGGGTTTCCCTGTCAGCTGGCAAACATGGCATGTTTTAATATACGCCGCCACCTCTTTCTTGGCCCGCGGCCAGAAAAAGTGTTTCAGTACCTGTAGATACGTTTTACGCACTCCAAAGTGACCACTTTCATCATGTGCAGCTCTCAGAACTTGAGTACGAAAATCCCTAGGCACCACTACTTGAAACACAGGAGGTCCTACAACATCCCCGATACAAGGCACCCATTTACGCACCAGAATCCCATCCTGAACAAAATACCCCTGAGCAACCTCACCGATGCTATGACACGGCACAACCTGATCCCACAACGAGGACAACGAAACATCAGTTTTCTGAGCCGTAACCCACTCATCCTTTGACACCAGTGGAGGCAAAACGGGAAGCGCAACTGGTTCCCTTGAAGCTGCGGCCCCCAATGACACGGGCGCATCTTTACTTTGAGCACGCGTCATGGCACAAACAGGAAAAACGTCCAGCTCCGAGCTGTCAGACGTCACCGCTAACGGCTCCGACACCACCACAGGTGACGGGGGACCATTAAACCAAACCCGACCCCCACAGATATCATTGCCCAGAATCATGGAGATGCCCTGCAAAGGTAATTCAGGGCGCACACCCACAGCAAAAACACCTTTAGCCAGATCACAGTCTAACACCACATTATGGCATGGCACGGGGACAAAACCAAGCTCCAGCCCCCTCATCACAATGAAATCACCAGACTGCGTATCAGAGGAAAAAGGGAGCGCAGATTGTACGATGAAAGAATGTCGGGCCCCTGTATCGCGTAACACTTTAATATTAACACGTTCAGCCCTATCCACCAAGGACACCTGTGCCTCTATGATGAAAGGCTCAAACCCCGACCTGTCACTAGCAGTCTCCTTCACCACTTTTTCCTCTCGCGCACTTGCGCACAACATGGCGGGAGCTGGGGAAAGCACACTCTTTTTATGCTTTAAAGGACACTGGTCCTTCCAATGACCCTCTCCATGGCAAAAGTTGCACAGGTTTGAACGTCCCGCGCGCACAGAACCTGCTGCGGTCCGTGTCAGACCCGGCTTGGAAAAACAGCTGCGCGTGAAACTGCTGTCATCACCTACCCGCTGCTGCATCTCAGTAAAGCCAGACTTATGTGTCAACAAAAAATCGTCAGCCAATTCGGCCGCTTTAAGCGCAGTAGCTGGCCCTTTCTCATTTAAGTAAGCGGCTACGCGCTGAGGAACGTTTTTAAATTGTTCAATGATCATTAGTTCACACAGACCATCAAATGAGTTTATTTTTTCCGCGGCGCACCAGCGGTGAAAATGAGTTGTTAAATCGCGCACAAATTCAACATTCGTCTGTTTACCGGCCTTCATCCAATGCCTAAACCTCTGACGATATGCCTCTGGAACGAGTTCATATGCCTTGAGGACGGCTGACTTCCCGGTTTCATATGTAAGGTTCTCCTGCGCACACAGCCGAGTATGCCTCCTGCGCCTTACCAGTGAGGACGCACTGCAACAGGAGTATCTTATCTACATCTGGCCACTGCTTAGCCTCTGACACCCGCTCAAACAACATGAAGAAAGTATCGGGATCTCGCTCATTAAACTGTGGCATAAGGCGCAGACTCGCCATTAAGTCCCTGCCCTCACGCGCTGATTCACTGAATGCACCAAAGAGCCCCCTGTCGCGGTCCAAAATCCTCAGCTTTGTACGCTCCAGTTCGAATTGCAACTGCAAAAGCTCTCTCTGCTGCTCAAATGTGAGCACTGCCGCTTGTCCCCCAGACTTCAATGCTGAATCTGGGCTGACAGCAGCCCCAGCCTCCAGCTCAGCGCCAGGCTCTTTGTGCAACACACCTCTCTCAAATGATGACAATAACACAAACATTTTTAACTCATCTTTGAGCAATCCCTCTTGCAACACAATATTATAATGCTCCGCAATTTCTATCAACTGATCCTTTCTGCACGAATCCAAAAACACCGCACTGGGCGCTTCATAAAAACCTGACAAACTATCCATACTCACCTTAGAGCCAGATGCACACAGCTACACGCAATTGAGCAACAAGCCCCTCAGAGCGTTCCCCTAACTACCTAACCCAGAATCTGGCTAATCTCAACCCTAGTCTTCATGCGGTTCTGCAGCGGGTGGATTAAGCACCCGCTGACCACCACAGGCGATCCCACGGAGTGCCCCCGAGAAGGTTGCTTGCGCAACCAACACTAGCCGCTCCCCACAACACTACAACAAAAAAACAAACAGACACAATCCCAAAGGAGAGAGTGCCCTAATGCCTAACGGGAACCTCCAGAAAATGCGCATCCGCTGTGCATCACCTAAACTCGACAGGTGAACCAAAACTCTCATTACCATGCCACATTGCCACCAAACAAAATACTAAGACGCAGACGAGCCCCCATTTGTCAGAACTGGCTCAGGTATCTGACCAATAAACAGCGCAAGAGGGAAATTGCCGGCAATAATATTTATTTACAAAAACACAAACTAAAGAAAAGAGCAGCGGATGGACGGCCTGATGCCCGGCCGAGAAGGTGCAGAGAGCCCAGACAGTGTTCCTCACTGGGATTTTACAGCGGGGACCCCGCCCCCCACCGAAACGCACACCAGAGGCTCATCAAGTAATCAACCTGCCTGGGAAAGAAAGGGAGACAGCGGAAAAAAACCACGCATACACACACGATCACACCCACTGGGGTTGTCACACTATATTCAACACAAACAGTGTAGCAGCACACAGAGTAGCACACATGACAGCAAACAATACTCACAGACATACTGTATATTCTCACTAATTCTGTAGAACAATGAAACCTTAGAGAGTTTAGCTGCTGCTTGTCTTCTACAGTTACTCCACACATCTTGCAATTAACTTTTTCTGCTCCACATCCAACTTTTTAAAGCCAAACCAAGTCCAAATCACGGATGTAGCACTGTTTTTTCGGTACTTGCAGCCATTTTCACTCTGAGACAGGTACAATGACGTCTTATACGGTAGGATGGTACTGTGCAAAGGTCGCGATGGAAACTGACATACCAACGCAAAAGAGGAAAGCGCGGCTTGTTTGGCTGTAGTATCAGCCAGTGCATTCCCTTTGGAAACAGGATCATTTCTACCAGTGTGAGCAGCACACTTTACAATAACAAGCTTTGACGGAAGCAAAAAACATCTAGCAGGTCATTCACCAAAGCGTGACGTTGAAGAGGCCTTCCAGAGGACGACATAAACCGTAGCATTTCCATAATTGGCCAAAATCATGCGCAACACCGAAAGCATATTGTGAATCTGTATAAATTGTAGCAACTTTACCAGCAACGAGTGTACATTCTCTGATCAATGCATAAAGCTCAGCAGCCTGTGCTGACATGTCTGATGGCAGAGCTGATGCTTCAACAACTGCCCACTCATTTACTACGGCATATCCAGCTAAATGAACGTTATCAGCTGGTCTAGTTGCGGAACCGTCAGTATAGAGAATCATATCGGCATTTTGAATTGGAATCTGCAACAAGTCTTGTCTTGGAGATGTGCTCATATCAATAACAGTCATGATTATCATCAGAGTCAACCAATGGAAGAAGAGTGGCAGAATTAAGAGGAGGTGAACGCTTTAAGGTAATATTGATGACTTGAAAGAACGATAGCCTCATAGCCAGAGCGCCTTGCTGCGATCATAAGCTGAGTCGCCGATGTGTTCAAAAAATGTAACCCTGCATGCGGAACATGAACTACACAGTCATGAGCCAACACAATGGAGGAAGATTTTTTCTATCATAGTGGCAACCACGGCCACTGCTCGTAGGCAACCTGGCATGCCGAGAACCACAGGGGTGAGCCAAGAGGAGTAATATGCAACAGGACGATAGTGGGAGCCATGTCTCTGCACCAGAACAGCGGTGGCGAAGCCGTCTTTTTCATGCACATGTAGGTGGAACGGTTGATGATAATCAGGCAAGCCCAACGCCAGAGCCATGGTGAGGGCTTTTTCCAGGTCCTGAGAAGCCTTATGCATTTCATTAGTCCACTGCACTACTAAAGGAGAAGACTGTAGTAAGGCAGCTCGCAAAGGAGAGTCCATAGCTGCATAATCAATAATCCAGTGCCTGCAGTAGTTAGCCATTCCCAGAAAAGAAAGCATTTCCTTCTTTGTTGTAGGAGGGGGCATGTTCACCAACAGCCTTACCCTCTCTGGTGACAAAAGGCGCTGTCCATTTTTCAGCACATGTCCCAAATATGTCACCTCAGAACGGCAGAACTGAAGCTTAGACAGTGATGCTCTGTGTCCACATTCAGCCAGTCTTTGTAGGAGCAAAATGGAGTCTGAGTGGCAGGCCTCAGCTGATGGAGAGGCTATCAAAAGGTCATCAGCATATTGCAACAGTGTGGAGCCCCCTGGCAAATGGAGGTCATCCAAATCCCTCTTAACGACCGCTGCATATACTGACGGACTCTCAACAAAACCCTGTGGCAGACGCGTCCAAGTCTACTGTTTCCCTTTAAATGTGGAAGCAAACAGATGCTGGCTATCTGGATGCAATGGTATAGAGGAAAAAGCTGAACATAAATCAATGATGTAGCATGTCGGGTCTGCAGGTAAAGATGCCAGAATAGAATTAGTATCTGGGCGCTGTGGGTATTACAATACTGTTTATTGCTTGCAAATCTTGCACAAATCGCCACTCATCAGTTCGATTAGCCTTAGGGATAGGCAAAATAGGAGTGTTACATGGGCTGGTACACTGTACCAACACGCCTTGATCCAACAGAGATTGAATAATGCCACTAATCCCATCAATTGCTCTCTGAGGCAAGTTATACTGTCTTACCATAGGCAGTTTAGCATTTGGCTCAAGGGTGACTCTGTGAGGGGGCAGAAATTACAAACCCCACAATTTAACTGGCACTTCAGACAGTTCAGATGAAGGCCCAAACTTTAGGGGAAAAGTGGCAAACATGTTATTGTTTGGGTTTGAGAGGCTGCTACAGCTTCTCTCAAAGCCTGGCAACAAGTCTCCATGTCTCCAAGGTGATTTTGCTCACAGCCTGGAGCAAGGGCATTAGTAATGTGTGGAGATAGCACATCAACTTCAAACAGCTCTTGTTGTGTCCCCGTCAATCGGATCGGAACAGTGCGGCCTTGCAGGCCCATAAACAAAATTTGTTCACATTCCTACCCCTCTTGTTTACCTAAGCTGTGCTCAGCCATCTGTCTGTACTGATCATAGGGGTTAAACGCGGTCGTGCAATGGCAATGAAAGAGAGGCCTCATCTAACGCAAAGTGGGGACGTTTTAGCAACACTTTGAACATATGAGAATGTGAACCTTGATAGCAAGTTAAAATTCAGCAGAGACCAGCAATACGGGAATCAGCTGCTGACTGCAAAAGCTGAAAAGCAAAAGCTGCTCTTTTATCAGGAAAAGTTAAAAACAAACCATCCGGCGTGCAATGAATAGTAGCACATAGCTTACAGAGCAAATCTCTTCCCATCATTTTTATGGGGCTTTTATCAGAAATCAAGAAAGAATGCGAAACATCTGAGCCATCAACTGTAACGTTAGCTGTACGTGATATTGGTTCTGTGATACTGTTAACTTGTATAGGAATAATTGGTTCTTCGGTGGGATTAGCAGAAAGTTGAATAGTTGCAGCTTGAATTGGAAATGTGTGTGTCAAAGGTGAATCTGATCCTGTTTCTCTGTGGCCGCCCTATGCCTGATTATAGTGCACGGATGGACCTTCACCCCTCGAAGGAGGTGGGGGTGGCGGTAGCAGTATCGCACGCAACTGAAGTAATGAAGTTAATGAAACAATGGCTCCATAAGAGGCCAGCCTCAGTTCCCTCAATTTTCTGTTTTGATTCTGATGATTCAGCCTACTGTAACGGCGTTCCTGTCTGCACCCTCAATGACCCGGCTTTCCACCCTTATGACAATTACCTTGTCTATGTTTATTGTTATTCTGCTGGCCCGGCTCCTGTTGTTTTTGCTGCCACATTTGTTTTGGGTTCGCAGTGGATTTCTCTGCGTTAAAAACGTTGTCTCTATGCAAGGACATCAGATGGTCTATTGTTTCCTTCCAACTCTGTGCTCGCCAGGAGGTCACAGCTAGCTTGTATGCAGTCACTATGCTGGGCCTAAGGTTACTCAAAAGGGTCTGGACAGTAAACTGGCTGTTCTCGTCAGGACTTATTCCTGCATTAGCGTACCATGCCCGTGTAAATCTCAAAATAAATTCAGGCAGTGATTCATTCACCTTTTGAATGCAATGAACAATCTTAGAAGAGTTGTATCATTGAGTAGTGCATTTAGTTATCGCCATATGCACTTCAGTCTACAACCAGTCAGCCAAAGTCTTAGCCTCAGGTGTCTGACCCCTGCAGCTGTGGGAAAACTAACTCATCCCAATAGAAACAATAAGGAGATTTAAAAAGGATATACAGTGCTGAATAGTGCAAAATGCATTATAGTGCAAAACCAGCAACATAAACAATATACAAGAACACTGTAAGAACACAATACGCTGCTTGGAGGTTACAAGTGACATCTGCTGATAAAGTGACATGTTGTAATGAATAGTGTCACACTAAATGATATGTTGATATATGTTATTTGAGGAAAGAGAGAGCGAGAGAGAGGTATAGAATCTCAGGTGTAAGTCAGCCCTCTAAAATTCATAATTTTATTCAAAAATTTAAATTTTTGCATCAGCCAGTAGGTTGGCTATTGGTTTGCGCAGCAGCATTTCTTTTCACCGAGACACGTGCATGGACGTGACATATATTTATCGTATCAGGAAAAGGATAACTCTAACCTATTTAATAAAGAATACAATTAATTCCTTTACACATACACTGTACATAGCACAATTAAAACTGGACTGTTGTGGGACTCAAAATGTTAACTTTACTATTATTAGTCCATGCACATCAGATCATTAGTAATAATAAATATAACACCATGAACCAAATATTACATATATAAATATACATATTTCACTTCAGCAAGCAACACACCCTAATCAATCATCTTTTTTAAATCCTCATCACCATCTACACACTGTATAAAAAGATACACCATATCTAATGAGGGAACAGATTACAAACAATATTGTTTATTAAGTTTCACAAGGTTTGGTATTATGTAAATATTAATCAAATGAGGCCCTAAATAGTTATCCATGTAATATGAGTAGATTAAAAAAAAAAACGGTACAGAATTGATTATAACCTAAACAAAAATATTGAGTTGATTTTCTAAAAGATAAACTCCCTAATATGTAAATAATATTAATAAAAATGGATTTAATTCTACGTATCAATTATACATAATGGCGTAATAATCATCTAATTTGAATTTTAGCAATGCACCGAATTTAATCTTAATATTCTTCCTTTTTATGAATAACCAGCCTACGGCGCAGAAAGTACACAACTTAAGAAATACTCACACAAGAATTTTATTGACTATTCATTTTTTTTGCTTTAGACACATTGTTGCACATCTGTGTACACTGCAACCACACTCTCATTTCAAATCAGAAGAATCTTGCGAGGAGCTTCTGTCTGTGGCCTGTTGATGGTAAGGTGGTGCTTCTTTCACTTGCGGATAATGGCCCCAACGGTGCTGACTGGAATATTCAGGTGCTTTGATATAAGTCTGTAACCAGTTCCATTCTGATGCTGAGCAACAATCAGGTTGCAAATGTCTTCAGAGAGCTCTTTGCCTTTACCCATCATGAGATGTGTTTTGTTTGACTGCTTGGTAACAAAATGACCTGTTTACAGGACCATCAATTTGCTCTAACCCAGCTGATGTTGGTTTGCAATGATTGGATTTCACAAGTAATAATTACTGACAGATTTAGGGTGGTATGGCGCATTTCCTTGCCAAAGTGTACAACCTTTCAAAGGTGTGTTCAATACTTTTTCCCTGTGTTATTGCACCTAATTCCACATAATCATTTATTTATGGACTTGAACGTTGTGATTTCTTTTCATGTGTGGATTATTTGAGTTAATACCAATGTCTGGTACAAATTTTATTTGAATTCCGTCTTTGGAAATAACCTTGTTAACCCGGGCGACGTCCGAGCCGGTATGACTCTATCAGTATTGCATCCTAAGGACCCTGAACGGTCTCCTATATATATATATATATATATATATATATATATATATATATATACACGTATGTATATATATATATATATATATATATATATATATATATATATATATATATATATATATATATATATATATATACACGTATGTATATATATACAGTATATATATATACATACATATATATATATTTCCGCAGCAGGCACCAAAGGGGGTGCTCTAACACAGCCTGTGAGTAATTTTAGGGGCTTCTGGGATTTGTGGATGGGATGGTAGAATGGTAGAATGGTATATTCCACAGAGATCAAAACAGGAAGTGGACCGTGATAAGAGAGCAAAACAAGAGTCAGTTTTCAGAGTCATAGTACAAAATAATCTGTGGGTCATGAAAGGTGACTCAAAATGGCCAAAAACGCTGGCACAAGGCATTTCATTTTTAAAAAAGTGCTGGCACTCAATGAGTGAACGTACAGCATTAGCACCTCACAATTTATTCCTGTCATTGTTAGGTTAAATAGCACTAGACCTAGGAAAGACCCAAATGCAGATTGCAGAGAAAAAATAACCAAATAAAGTTTTTTAGGGTAATGTCCAGGGGTCAGATGAGGGTCAGTTGACAGGGATGACAGAGGCTAAAGAAGCACTCAGTCAACCAAAGCGTTGTTTCTCAAATGATTGGCTGTTTTTGTGTCTGTTATCTGTATCTCTTTTCAGTGTTTGCAGTGCTTGCAGAGTAAAAATTACATTTGAATATAAATCCAGGAGAGTTACACTTGCATATCATGGATTCAACCCAGATCACTGTTTCCTTCCACGAATGAGCTTGCAGAAAACTGAAAAAAAGGCACACTAAAGCAACAACAGTATAATCAATACAGTGGTTTTTCACAGCACTTCCTACATTGGAACATACATCATCAAGTATCACATGATTTTCTGTTAGGTGTTGGCTATGTCCTGTTTAGCTGTTGTTTAGTGCACTTCTATGGATGAACATGATCTTATTCCAAGATATATATGCTCAAAAGTATCTGGCATACTTCAACATCTGACAGCACTATTGTAAATTGTTGTCTTTTAGTGGAGCAGATAACTGAAATAACCAAAAAAGCACCAAAATTGGCACACACACTCCTTGGGGATTGCTCTTTTGATAAAACCTGTTAGCCACCTAAAAATTCACGATGGCGGCCATTTTTCCATATGGCCACTATTGATTATACAGAGATACTGCATTTCACAATAAAATCATGCAGACTTGTCCTATTTGAATGATCTTGGTGTCAAATCATACATTTTTGACTATTTAGAATCCAAATTTAGAGCCATGAACTCACTCACTTGCTTCCTTGTATCATATATCAGTCCCAGAATCACAATATTCTGTTAAATTAGGGGTTCATGTCATGTCTGACTTGGAACACTGTCATTTGTTCTCCAAGCTGTTCATATCTTGCCATAGCAGAGAGTGTGACTTAAAGGAGTTCTTCCATCATAAGAACTAGTCATACCCTGCTGCCCTCAGTGATGGTGGACAGTTCCACACCTGTCAGAAATCCCACCTCACTACCATTCCTGAGAGCCAAATTACAACCCCTGAGGCAGAGCCAGATGCCCAAACTATCATCATCGATGGTGCCGCATTGGTGAACAGTCTGCCTCCACGAAGTTCAAAGCCATCCGAAGAGTATGCAATGCTCAATGTCCTTCCTACAATACAAGGACACTCTACCAAACACAAGAGAACAGACATTGTGTTTGACGTCTACCACCCATCTAGTCTGAAAGCTGAAACTAGATCAAAGCGAGGACACGGGGTGAGACGCGGGGTAACAGGGACCTGCAAAATTCCCTCAAACTGGCAAAACTTCTTGAGAGAAAATGACAACAAAGCCGAGCTACTCAACTTTCTGGCTGATAAGATTGCACTTGTGGCCACACCAAATGTGGTCATTGTGACCAAGGAAGAAAATGCTGTCAGCAACTGCACCATCAGTCTGGCTGGGGTTGCACTGTGTAGTCATGAAGAAGCTGACACTCAGATCTTTGTCCATGGCAGGCATGCAACAGAAGCAGGCAGCAAAGTCATCATGGTCCAAGCCAGCAACACAGATGTCATCACTGCAGTCAGTGTTCTGCAGGCACTTCAGGAGCTAGGTCTGCAGCAGTTGTGGGTTGCCTTTGGCCAAGGACAGAACCTGAGGTTGTTACTATACATGACTTGTGTTGCACTCTTGCAGAAAAGAGCAAAGGAATGCTCTTCTTCTACGCCTTTACTGGCTGCGATTTTGTTTCAGCATTCTGTGGCAAAGGTAAGAAATCTACTTGGCAAACCTGGGATGTTTGTGATGAGGCTTCAAGGGTCTTCAGCAAACTCAGCCAGTACCCACCAGTATGGCGTCAGAGACCTGGAGACCCTGGGGAAGTTTGTGGTCATGATGTATGTGAAGTGTGCTGCCTACCAGGCGGGCTGCCTCTGGAGTCATTCAGTCAACTAGGGCTGGACCAAGAAAGGAGATCAGTGGCAGATCGTTTGGACAGAGCTCCCACCCATTGCAGAGAGTTGCCAGCAGCTAACCAAGTGTGGATGCAAGTCGGAATGCTGTGGACGATGCAAATGCTAACGCTTTGGTCTGACCTGCACAGCACTGTGCAGCTGCAGATACGAGGTTTAGAAGCACTGTTGTGTCATCCAGGAAGCAAGACAATAAGTAACTAACAGGTATAGACCTACTGTCACAGTGATGGTGCCTATCATATGGGCACTTTTTTACCCTTATTGTGACAAGTGCACAAGGAAGCCTGTGAGTAAGTCAGTGGCTCTAGATTCTGATTCCACATAGTCAAAAATATGTGATTTGACACCAAGATCTTTCAAATAGGACAAGTCTCTGTGATTTTATTGCAAAATGCAGTATCTCTGTATAATCAATGGCCATCCTGAAAAATGGCCGCCATCTTGAATTTTTAGGTCAAGTCAAGTCAACTTTATTTGTATAGCCCAATATCACAAATTATGAATTTGCCTCATTGGGCTTTACAATCTGTACAGGATATGACACCTTCTGTCCTTTACAAATGACCCTCACATCGACTAAGGAAAAACTCCCCAAAAAAAACCCTTTTAACAGGGAAAAAGAAACGGAAGAAACCTCAGGAAGAGCAACAGAGGAGGGATCCCTCTTCCAGGATGGACAGACGTGCAATAGATGCCATGTGTACAGAATAACAACAATGAAAACACATTAACACTAACATACAAAATTGTATGGAAATGTCCAAATCAACATAACAACAGCTAATATACAGTGTGTATATATAGAATTATATGAGAGTGTCCAAGGGGATGAAGAGCATCATCAAGCTATCAGCAAAGGATGAGAAGCATGTCGTCCTCTCCAACACGCCAACCAGAAGAAGCCTGGGCAGCACATCTTCCACTCCACCACACCAAACAGGAGAAACCTCCGCAGGATGACCTCATCACCACCACGTCACTCAGAACCAGAAGATGAAGCCTGACTGGTCTGCACAACCACTACTCCACCAGGTAGACTGGATCCATGGATACCTGTGAGATGAGAACGCACAGGGACTACGAGGCACAAAACTAATCTGCAGCATGTGTTAAAGGGAGGAAGAGGAAACACATCCTCTTCTCCACTACCCTAAAAGATACAACCTGAGCAGCATCGCCTCTTCTCCATCTCACCACCATCAGGACAGACGAAGCCTGGATGACACCACCTCCTTCTCAACAAGTAGCCTCAGCTCACGGACACCTGGGAGCTGGGAGCACAGGGGCTCCGGGGAAGAAGATGAGTTAGTAAAATGACTTAATGGAGGCATCCAAATGAAGAAGAAGAGAAGCTCAGTGTGTCAGAGGAAGTCCCCCGGCAGTCTAGACCTATAGCAGCATAACTAAGGATTGATCCAAGGCAGCCTGAGTCAACCTTGGATCAGTCCTAACTATAAGCACTATCAAAAAGGAAAGTCTTAAGCCTACTCTTGAATAAGGGGATGGTGTCTGCCTCCCGGACTGAAAGAGGGAGTTGGTTCCACAAAAGAGGAGCTTGATAACTGAAAGCTCTAGCTCCCATTCTACTTTTATAAACCCTAGGAACCGCTAGTAGTCCTGCATTCTGAGAGCGTAGAGTTCTAGCAGGATTATAAGGCACTATTAGCTCTTTAAGATAAGATGGTGCCTGACCATTAAGTGCCTTGTAGGTGAGGAGGAGGATTTTAAATTCTATTCTAGATGGTGGCTAACAGGTTTCATCAACAGAACAATCCCTAAGGAGTATGTGTGCCAGTTTTGGTGCTTGTTTCCAGAAGTGAACGATTCTCCTGAAATTTGCGATTATCTGCTCCACTGTTTTGGTGTAATGTAAATAATGCTCTGGCAGACTTGCGCTACGATAAGTCATAAAGGGTTAATATCAGTTGCCAATGCCCAGTGTCACAGTGACACAACACTACTCGTAACAGAGTACTACTAGTAACAGACAGTTCCTAGTAGTTACTACTACTATTAATAGATAGTTACTAGTTACTAGTACTACTAGTAACAGTTACTATTAGTTACTACTACTAGTAGTAGTATTTACTTCTACTACTAGTGACAGACAGTTACTATTAGTTATTACTACTAGTAGTAGTTACTTCTACTACTAGTAACAGATAGTTCCTAGTAGTTACAACTACTACTACCCTACCTTGTGCTATTTGTTCACATCCTTGACTGATGATATTGGAAAAATGACAGAATACTTAGACAAAGTTTGTATTAAACTGTGCATACAAACTGTGCATTCATTCATGAATGAAATTATTACTGTATGAATGTTTGAACATTTTTATCTTCTTTTACAAAGGTAAAATAAACAAGTTGGACAAACAGTATCACACTGACAGAATATACTTTTGACTCTTCCTCACTGAGTGATCATGAATACGACATTCCCAACACTGACCCACTGGATGTCTACATTGTATCTCCTTTAATAGCGGGAATTAATGACCAGCCCCCTTGGCAAATTTCGAAAATTCAACATTTTTTTCTGTGTAAACCATGAGGGTTAGATCATGCTACTGAATGTAGCAGTGTGTGATGATTAGAGCATTTCACTGCAGGATGCATTCAGACTTATCAGAATAATCACTTTAATGACACCTCTTTCCAAGCCATGTCACAGAGCACCTGGGAGCCTCATGACTTCCTGTGTGGTCCATTTTTAGCCTGCTTAATGAGATGAAACCCTGACACATCAAAAGAGTTTAATGACACCAGTGTGCTGTAAAAGTCACATCTGAAAAATAACTTCAAGATTGACTGAGAACTCCACTTAACTCAATTATTAGGCATTAATAGATGTAAAGTCAATTTTCAAGTCAATTTAATTTTATAGTCCAATATCACAAATTTTCTTTACAATCCGTACAGGATATGCCTCCCTCTGCCCTTTACAAACAATCCTCACATCACTGAGGAAAAACTCCCCCCAAAAAAACCTTTTAACAGGGAAAAAGAAACAGAAGAAACCTCAGGAAGAGCAACAGAGGAGGGATCCCTCTTCAGAATGGACAGACAGGAAATAGATATTGTTTGTCCTGAGTAACAACAATGAACAAAAATGTACATACTGTAGATACTCCATATGACACAAGTAGAAATGTAATGTGAAATTTCATAAAGTAACATGGAAAAGAAAAAGATGTGGATTCCTAGCATCGTTAATTTGACATCAACTTCAACATCAACAACACCATTATATATTTTAAAAAACGCAAAAAAATGCATAAAAACCTGCATATTTTTGTGATCTTCTCAGCATTTGGGAATAAATGTTGCTTAGATAGACAGCTACATGCTAATGATAAATATCATGTGAAAATTGAATAGGCCTATGTACTGGCTTTTCTTGAATTTAATGTTCTAAGATGGTCACCTGAATATGTGCATTTATTTGCAGTTTAGATAAAGAGAAATAGGTGAAAAGCTTTAACTTACCAGTAATTTTAACTTTTTACAAGAAATCTATTTTCTGTTTTAGGCTACAGATGACAACCATTTGAAAAAAATCCAGGATAGACTTTCACATCTACAATGGACTATTTCAACTGACAAAGCACCTTACATGTCAGCATTGACCCATTCACACACTCTTTATGTTTATTCACTGATGGCAGAGGCTGCCATGCAAGGAGCCAACCTGCCCATCAGGATCTGACCTCAACACTCCTTCACAACCACAGCTCAGCCTTCACGAGCTATTTGGGGATCAACTCTCTGATGTTAGTGGATGACCTGCCACAGCCACCACAGGACTATAACTAATATCAAATAAATGTCTACAGACAAATTGACATATAATATACATATATGAACATATATTCAACGTTAAATTGCAAACATTTAGTGTTCTCTTATGGGTGTTTTAAGGTCCCACAAATAAATCATCAGAATATTATTAAAAGCAACTGAAAACAATGTCAATAATTTCCCATAAATTGTAAAAATAAATTTAATTTGAAGGGAAATTATTCAGTAGTGTTGTGATTCTACATGAATTATTACAAAACGTGGCTAGTCACACCCATCCATCCATCTGTTATCTACCGCTTAGCCTCATAGGGTCTCAGGGGGGGCTGGAGCCTATCCCAGCTGTCTTAGGGTGGAAGACAGGGTACATCCTGGACAAGTCTCCAGTTCATCACAGGACACATAGAGACAGACAACCACTCACACTCACATTGACACCTACGGACAATTTAAATTGACCAATTAACCTAATCCCCATGCATGTTTTTGCATGGTGGGAGGAAGCCGGAGTACCGGAGAACCCACGCAAGGCCCCGACCTCGGGATTCGAACCCAGTACCTTATATATATATATACATATACTTCAGTAGCTCAACTTTGTTTATTCTACTTCTAGTCGGTAGCTCTGCTTAATTTATTCTAGTTCTAGTCGGTAGCTCTAATTAGTTTATTCTAGTTCTAGTCAGTAGCTCTGCTTAATTTATTGTAGTCGGTAGCTCTAATTAGTTTATTCCAGAGCAGTGGATTAAACAGAGTGGCAACACTCCCATAGGCATATGCTGTAGAGCCCAGCGGACCCCACTTCCGGGTTATGGAACTCTCAATAGTTCCATCATGGCCGCCTGTCACGTCGGACGCCGTTCACTTCTATGGCCACAAGGCAAGCACTCACCGAGGTAAAATGATAAAATATCAACCAGTTTAATGGCAATACGTGTGTTATTGATATCGAGGGGACCCCTTTATATGTAAAAATGTATGTCCCAAATGTAATTACGTTTTTTTTAGTCAGGAATTGGGATCGATTTTTTTGGCCACGGCTTGCTACTTTGTTGGCCACAAGGCAAACACTCCCCAAGGTAAAATATTGTATCAACGAATTTGATGCCAATACGTGTGTTGATGGTATCGAGGGACCCTTTTATATGTAAAATGATTTTAATTTTAGTATGCTCAAATTGTAATTACAAATGTAATTGTGTTTTTTAATGTTAGGAATTTGGATCGATTTTTTTAGCCGTGGCCTGCTAGTTGGACATCGTCAGCTGTAGAGGCCTGGTAAAATTTATTGTGTGACTGAGTTATGAATCACAGATAAATCATCATCATCAATCATTTGTTGAGATGGTTAGTTATGGGCTTTATTTTAGATTTTAGCCTTTATCAGTACCCAATGTTATGTGCAATTTATTCTTTTTAGACTAACGTAAGTGCTATGTAATTTGATTTCTGCTTATGTATACCATGGGATGATAGAGTAAAGGGGCTATTACTTTTTAAATTCTGTCAACATTTAAGACATATATTTAACATGGAAAAATGTTATGCAGGCCATGCTGCAAGACCAAAACATTGCACAATTGTTTAAACAGCTTGTAACACCTGTTACTTACCACTTTTTGTATTATTTTCTCTTATTAATAAGTAACACCTGTTACCACTTTATGAATGATATGCTCTCCAACCCAATCCTTTAATTAAATTTATATATATAATCTATTTGAACTTTGAACAGGCAAAAGAGGAGGCCAATGAACACTGCTCCCTTGGATGCGGCTGCTTGCGGTTGCTGCTGCCGCTTGCACCTGGCTGTGGCACAGAACTACTGGGGTCTGCTGATGGTGGATGAGATCAAGATAAATCCACCTTCTCCTTGACCTGCAAATTGAAATGTAGATTATTATCCTACTCCCTTAACACAAACTGACATGAGGTTGACATTTTTAGGTTGTTCTCCAGGTGCACCTACTCCTGCTGCTGCCCCTGACAGCCGCTGCTGGCGTTGGCTAGGGGTGGACACCGCTGTTGTTGGATGGTGGCTGCTGCCAGCGGCTGTTTGCAGCTGCTGGAGTGAGGGACCACTGGAGTCTGCTGGTGATGGAGAAGGGGTGGAAAGTCTGAATACATCCATGACAACCAGTAAGGAGCTTGGCAGCGGCCTAGATGACGATGCCATTGTTGCAGTAGACATAGCTGGTTTCTTTTTTCCCCTTTTGCTTTGGCTCTTGCTGCCAAAGCACCATCTCTGTGTGTCCTTCTTTTTTGCAGCCCAGATGCACCTGGAGGCAATTCTCAACCTCAGCCGGATGTATCTGGTGAGAATTTTTTTCTTCAGCTCATGGCATGAGGGAAGGTTGCTGTCAAGTTTCATTGCCGCTTGTTCCAGCATTGCCACTGCATTGGTTGATTCCATGAGTGAGTCAACTGAGGTCGTCTGGAACAGCTGCTCCACACTCTGAATGAGGGTGAAAACCTCATCAGATGGCCGGTATAGTGCCCCCCTTTTAAACTCCAATCTCTCACTTGCATTTTCATTTTCTATTAGGGAGCTCTGGCATTCCTCACAAAGTGAGCAGCTGATGACCCTCTTCACAATGTATCCTGCCAGGTGGTAGAGGACACAGGACTCTGTTTTTGTGAAGACAGGTGGTGATGCTGGGTCATCCAGCTGCTCCAGACGCACCACTGGAGGAGGACTGCAGCTGCCTCTCTTTGAGTCAAGTCAAGTCAAGTCAACTTTATTTGTACAGCCCAATATCACAAATTATGAATTTGCCCCATTGGGCTTTACAATCTGTACAGGATATGACACCCTCTGTCCTTTACAAATGACCCTCGCATCGACTAAGGAAAAACTCCCCAAAAAAAAACTTTTAACAGGGAAAAAGAAACGGAAGAAACCTCAGGAAGAGCAACAGAGGAGGGATCTGTCATGATCCGTCTGTCTGTTTGAGTTAAGTTAACCATTTTTGTCTCGTGCATTCATGTTGTCTTGTCATTTCCTGTTTTATTTTGAAATAACTGAATGTTCCCTCTCGTTTCAGATTCACACTTCCCCTCCCTCCTGTTTCCCGCGTTTTGTGATTGTCTGACTCCGCCCTAATTGTCTCCACCTGTTCCCCATCACCTCATGTATAAATAGTCCTGTCTCCCCTTGTCTCGTTGCGTGATCGTCATGTCCCCTGTGTTCGTCGCTCCCGAGTTCTGCCTTCTCCGGTTTCCAGCCTCCTATGACCTCTTATGGTAATTTTTGTTGTAATTTTGATAGCCTCTGTTTTTGTTTGCCACTAGATGAATCCTCTCCGGAGTAGATCCTAGTCTGTTTAGTTTTCCCCTTCTAGTTTCGTTATCTCCCGCTTTTCCCCTAGCTTACAAGATGAATCCTCTCCGGAGTAGATCCTTGTAGTTTTTGTTCCTTATTATCTTTTCCCTCGCTTTAGTAATTCCCTCCTCCAGCGTAGAGTTGTAGGTGTCCCCGTTTTCTGGTACCTTCTTTTTTCCCTAGCTTTTGTAATCCCCTCCTCTAGCGTAGAGTTGTAGGTGTCCCCGTTTTATGTTAGCTTCCTTTATTCTAGTTCCCTTGGTTAGTTTCCCTTGCCCTAGCTCCCTTGGTGATTTCCCTCCATTTTCCCGTTAGTCTGATTATTGTAAATTTTAATAGCCTGTGAAAGTTAGATTCCCCGTTTTGTTTAAGGTACTGTTATGGTTCTCCCTTTCAACTTGAAAGTGGTTTTGTTTTCTCCCCGGTTTATAGTTGAGAGTAGTGAGAGTAGGGAATCCCCGGTGCACGCCTCCGCCTGCCAGGAGGTGCGTGGCCGTCCTCCACTTCCCTGCTCGAACACCGTGCCTTACTGCTTTTCTTTGCTGCAAATAAAGACTTTATTGAGAACTGTACTTTCGCCTTTGAGTCGTGCATCTGGGTTCCCGGACATGGACCCTTGTCAGGATCCCTCTTCCAGGATGGACAGACGTGCAATAGATGCCATGTGCACAGAATAACAACAATGAAAACACTAACATACAAAATTGTATGGAAATGTCCAAATCAATATAACAACAGCTAATATGCAGTGTGTATATATAGAATTATATGAGAGTGTCCAAGGGGATGAAGAGCATCATCAAGCTATCAGCAAAGGATGAGAAGCATGTCGTCCTCTCCACCACGCCACCCAGAAGAAGCCTGGGCAGCACGTCTTCCTCTCTCCACCACGCCAACCAGAAGAAGTCTGGGCAGCACATCTTCCACTCCACCACACCAAACAGGAGAAACCTCCGCAGGATGACCTCATCACCACCACGTCACTCAGAACCAGAAGATGAAGCCTGACTGGTCTGCACAACCACTACTCCACCAGGTAGACTGGATCCATGGATACCTGTGAGATGAGAATGCACAGGGACTACGAGGCACAAAACTAATCTGCAGCATGTGTTAAAGGGAGGAAGAGGAAACACATCCTCTTCTCCACTACCCTAAAAGATACAACCTGAGCAGCATCGCCTCTTCTCCATCTCACCACCATCAGGACAGACGAAGCCTGGATGACACCACCTCCTTCTCAACAAGTAGCCTCAGCTCACGGACACCTGGGAGCTGGGAGCACAGGGGCTCCGGGGAAGAAGATGAGTTAGTAAAATGACTTAATGGAGGCATCCAAATGAAGAAGAAGAGAAGCTCAGTGTGTCAGAGGAAGTCCCCCGGCAGTCTAGACCTATAGCAGCATAACTAAGGATTGATCCAAGACAGCCTGAGTCAACCTTGGATCAGTCCTAACTATAAGCACTATCAAAAAGGAAAGTCTTAAGCCTACTCTTGAATAAGGGGATGGTGTCTGCCTCCCGGACTGAAAGAGGAAGTTGGTTCCACAGAAGAGGAGCTTGATAACTGAAAGCTCTAGCTCCCATTCTACTTTTATAAACCCTAGGAACCGCTAGTAGTCCTGCATCCTGAGAGCGTAGAGTTCTAGCAGGGTTATAAGGCACTATTAGCTTTTTAAGATAAGATGGTGCCTGACCATTCAGTGCCTTGTAGGTGAGGAGGAGGATTTTAAATTCTATTCTAGATTTTACAAGGAGCCAGTGCAGAGAGGCTAACACCGGAGAAATATGGTCTCTTTTCCTGGTTCTGGTCAGAACACGTGCTGCAGCGTTCTGGACCAGCTGGAGAGTCCTGATAGACTTATTAGGGCAGCCTGATAATAACGAGTTACAATAGTCCAGCCTGGAAGTTACATATAAGGAAGAGAATATGCCTTATTTTTGCAATGTTGCGCAGATGAAAAAAAGCTGTTCTAGCTGTTTGTTTCATGTGGACGTTGAAGGACATATCTTGGTCAAAAATTACCCCTAGATTCCTTACAGTGATGCTCGAGGCTGGTGCAAAGCCACATAGAGTAAATAAGTCATTAGATAGGTTATTTCTGAGATTTTCAGGGCCAATTAGAATAACCTCAGTTTTATCTGAATTTAACAACAAGAAATTGTGCGTCATCCAAGTTTTTATATCCTGAAGACATGTTTGGAGTTTAGCTAACTGGCTGGATTCGTCTGACTTAAATGACAAATATAGCTGAGTATCATCTGCATAACAGTGAAAGTTTATGGAGTGTTTCCTGATAACATTGCCTAAAGGAAGCATATATAAAGTAAATAGAATAGGCCCAAGCACAGAGCCTTGAGGAACTCCATAACTGACTATGGACTGCATGGAGGACTCATTATTAATGTGAACAAACTGTGATCGATCCGATAAGTAGGATTTGAACCAGCTTAAAGCAGTTCCTCTGATGCCAGTTAAATGTTCTAATCTTTGCAACAGGATATGGTGGTCAATAGTATCAAAAGCAGCGCTAAGATCTAACAAGACAAGTACTGAGACGAATCCATGGTCTGACGCAATTAGCAGGTCATTAGTAATTTTCACCAGAGCGGTCTCGGTGCTATGATATTTTCTAAATCCTGACTGAAAGTCCTCAAATAGATTATTGTTCTGGAGGAAGTCACACAGCTGACTGCACACTGCTTTCTCAAGGATCTTAGAGAGAAAAGGAAGGTTGGATATTGGTCTATAGTTGGCTAAAACCTCTGGATCAAGACCAGGCTTCTTCAGAAGAGGTTTGATTACGGCTACTTTAAATGACTGAGGTACATAGCCTTACAGCAAAGATAAGTTGATCATGTTTAATAAAGAGGTGCTCAGTAACGGTAAAGCTTCTTTAAGCAGTGAAGTTGGAATGGGATCTAAGAGACAAGTAGAAGGCTTAGATGAGGAAATCAATGAAGTCAGTTTGTGGAGGTCTATGGGAGAGAAGCAGTCCAAGTATACATCAAGTTCTTCAATGAGTCCTATGCTTCCTGTGTTTAAAGACAAGGCACTTTCAGTCAAAGGCACAGTGTGACTGATTTTCTCCCTAATAGTTATAATCTTCTCATTAAAGAAGCTCATGAAGTCACTACTACTGAGGGTTATGGGAATAGATGGTTTAATAGAGCTGTGGCTCTCTGTCAGCCTGGCTACAGTGCTGAAAAGAAACCTGGGGTTGTTTTTATTTTCCTCTATTAATGATGAAAAATAAGCTGCTCTGGCCTTACGGAGAGCCTTCCTATAAGCTTTCAAACTATCATGCCAGTCCAGGCGAGACGCTTGCAGACTGATTAAACGCCACTTCCTTTCAAATCTTCTTGCTGCTTGCTTTAAACTGCGGGTGTGAGGGTTATACCATGGAGCCAGCTTTCTATGCTTTACTATCTTCTTTTTTAGAGGAGCAACAGAGTCTAGAGATGCTCGCAGAGAGTCTGCAGCACTATCTACCAGATTATCAATTTGAGTAGGACTGAAGCCTGAGCCCTCAAGTATATTGATATTAGGCATTGAATTAAAAGCTAATGGAATTAAATCCTTAAACTTGGCTACAGCACTTTCAGATCACATCTAGTGTACATGGATTTACCAGATGGAGCGTAGTCCAGAAGAAAAAATTCAAAGGTTAACAAGTAATGGTCTGATAGGAAGGAATTCTGTTGGTGGACTGATAAATGTTCTACTTCAATGCAGTAGGTCAGGACCAGGTCGAGTGTATGGTTAAAACAGTGAGTTGGTTCCTGAACATTCTGACAGAAGCCAATTGAATCAGCGAACAGCGAGATAAAAGCAGTACCAAGGCTGTCACTGTCAACGTCCACATGAATATTAAAGTCACCTACAATAATTACTTTATCAGTTCTCAGGACTAAAGTTGATAAAAACTCAGAGAACTCAGATAGAAATTCAGAATATGGACCTGGAGCACGGTACACTATAACAAATAAAACTGGTTTCTCTGTTTTCCATTTAAGATGAGAAAGACTAAGAACCAGGCTTTCAAAAGACGTATAGTTTAATTTAGGTTTAGGTTTGATCGATAGACTAGAATAAAAAATGGCTGCAACTCCTCCTCCACGGCCTGTATCTCTAGGAATATGAGTATTAATATGACTAGGAGGAGTGGATTCATTCAGGCTGACATAATCATCTTGACACAACCAGGTTTCAGTAAGACAAAATAAATCAACCTGGTTATCAGATATTAATTCATTTACTAGTAGAGCTGACCTGATATTTAAAAGTCCACATTTAATTCTCCTGTCCTGATTAACTATTTCAGCAGTAGATTTAATTTTTATTCAGTTATTTTGTTCAACTCCCCTTTTGTATACTGTGGATTTAACTGATTTCAGTGGTCGTGGGACAGACACCGTTTCTATGGGGTTCTGGGTGGGTGACTGCACTAATGGAAGCACAGAGAAGTGTGTTTAACTACATCTCTGTCTCCTGGTCTCAACCCTGGGTTGTCATGGGTTAGGTCGACTAATAAATTTGGCCATGTTTCTAGAAATGAGAGCTGCTCCTTCCAAAGTAGGATGGATGCAGTCTCTCCTCATCAGACCAGGTTTTCCCCAGAAACTGCTCCAATTATCGATGAAGCCCACATCATTAACTGGACACCACCTCGACAGCCAGCGGTGGAAGGATGACATGCGACTAAACATGTCATCAGAGGCCAAGCTAGGGAGGGGACCAGAGAAAACTACGGAGTCCGACATTGTTTTAGCATAAGCACACACCGATTCCACGTTAATTTTTGTGACCTCCGATTGGCGTAACCGGGTGTCATTAACGCCAGCGTGAATAACAATAGTCCCATATTTACGCTTATCCTTAGCCAGCAGTTTCAAATAGGATTCAACGTCGCCCGCTCTGGCCCCCGGAATGCATTTGACTATGGTTGCCGGTGTCGCTAGTTTCACGTTTCGAAGAATAGAGCTGCCAATAACCAGGGTTGGCTTCTCAGCGGGTGTGTCGCTGAGTGGGGAAAACTTGTTAGAAACGTGAAGGGATCGGTGGTGAGCCGTGGGCTGTTTAAAACTACGCTTCCTTCGGACAGTCACCCACTCTCCCGGCTGCTCGGGAGTTGCCGGGGGACGGCTAGCAGGAGCTACGCTAGGTCGGCTCGCACCGGCTAGGGGCTGGCTAGCTACGGAAGCATAACTAGGACTTTGGATGGTGCGGAGCCGGGCTTCTAACTCGCTAAGCCTCGCCTCCAAAACCGCGAACATGCTACACTTATTACACATACCATTATCACTAAAGGAGGCAAAGGAATAACTGAGCATGAGACACACTGAGCAAGAGAAAGCAGGAGAAGGAAGAGGAGAAGCCATGGCTATACGCTAAGATAGCTGCTAAGCTAGGCTATGGAAGCTAGTTGTTAGCCGAAAAGAGCCGCTGGAAAACACCAACGAGTGACAGGGAAAGTCTAGGGAAGTTTTAGAGTGCTTGATAGGATTAGTACACTACAAATGTACGGTGGGACGTTAACCACTGTGGATTATGACAGTAACAAAACTATTTTTGTGGCAGAGCAGCTCAGAGTGCTGTAGGAAACAACAGAGTAGCGGCTGAGAGCGGAAATGATGCAATACGCTTACCGTATAGGAGGAGCTTGTAGGAGAGAGGGTCCATAGGGTTCAATATCAAGTCCAGGAAGTCTGCCAAATGGTCGAATCCGTCATCCAGATAATTGCCGGTAGGTACTGTGGAGAGGAACTGTCCAACAGTGACAGCTCGCAGTGCGTCGTGGAACTCTGCTGGTGTTGGGACAGGGTTCCTCTGATGAATACAAGAAAAGGTGTTCTCCAGGCAGTCCTGTGTAAACTGACTTGTGAGAACAAATTTGTGCACTTGGCTCAACAGGTCTTGCTGGACTTCCAGGATCACTCTTGTGGCCATCACAAGTCCTGTCTGGACTGGTTTCCAGCTTCCCAGGTGACCGATCTTCAGGCCCCGAAACAGGTGGATGCTGTCCTGGAGAACGTGGATGGTTTTCTCATACTCCTCCATTTTGAACAGGCTAAGGGCAGTGACAACATTCCGGGAAGACATGAGGTCAAACCAGTGGTCCACCTTCTCCAAAAACCATAATGTCCAAGGTAGGATTGTGGTCGCTGCTCCTCCTCCACAAGGTACCTCAGGGCAGCAATCGTTGCCTTGCTGAAAACATGCATTGCAGAACTAACCTTCATTTTTTCAAAATGGTTAGGCTCAAGGATGGCACGGGACAGATTTGGTGCCAGTTTAAGTTCCATGCTCTCTTGGAAAGAAACAAAATCCTTTAGGGGATCAACAGACAAAACACTGGACGCCAGCTGCTCTTTATGCACCACATCTTGTGGAATGGTGATGGTTTGACCCCGGATGAGGGCACTTTTCAAATTCTTGACAAGATGTGGAACATCAGCCATGAAATAGAGCCGCTTGTGTTGCTCAACAGGATGGGGTATCCATGGCTTATCCTGGGTCACCCCAAATGACTTCCACATTGCCCGATTGGGACTCCCCATGTCACTGGTTATGTTTATAACATTGAAGCCCTACAGATGCTGCAGCTTCTACTATGGCAATGATGATGGGCTGATAAACTGAGCCGTCAGTAGAATTACCGCTGTAGTAGTAAGCAACAATTTGCTTCCAGCGTGTTGTTACACCAGCGAGCATAAACACACAGGCATGCGTTGCTTGCCCTGTGTGACCGGGAAGTGTTACGTTGCCAAATAGTCTCCCTGTTCCCATATGCAGCTCCACGCCTGGACTGATGGCCATCTCGTCCAGTGTGAGTACACATTGCCTCTCCATTTTGTTCATTCCCTCTGCCTTTAGCTTTAGCATTTTGAACACCTCCATCAACACTCCAGGCTCCATCTTAACATGCTGCAAAATGTATACGCAAGATAGAATCAAAATATTGTTCTGTATGCTCTAATAAAATGACCTTATAAATTTACAGTATCGTACGTCACATTTCTAAACATTTACCTGACATATCTTTCTGCTGTTGCAATTGCCAGCCTTGACATCAAAATTTTGTCTGCTGACCATTGCCAGCCATCTCTTCTGCCTCTCCTTTTCTTTCGGGAAACCATACATTCGATGGCCTCTCTCTGAGCGGTTGGTGCACCCAAATGCTGCACAGCCAACCATCACTGGTCTCTACACTGTACAATGGTAAACTTAAAAAGAATTAGCTGTCAGACCTCAAATGTTGTGTAAAAGTGGAAAATATGTCCCTTAACAGTCATCCCTGAGACTTGCATTATAAATCAGACCTGAAAAGATGAATACTTGTATAACATTGTGGGACATTCTGAAGCGCATCTCTGTTATTCACCGCTGCTGTAGTGTGGACATGTGGGAAATGGAGCCCAGTGCTTCAGCTGATTTTCATGTGACCAGATGTGTGTCCAAAAGTGATAATAGCTGCCTGCATGTGACATATGATTTTATTAAATGTGTTTATATGTAATGTTTTGCATGTATCTGTGATTATTCAATAGCATTGGTGGTAACAGTCAACTCACTCTATTGACATTAAATCATACATTATACATGCATACACGTTATTGATGACAAACACGTTTGGTTTTACAATATCAGTTTATTTTGAGCCTTCTCAAAATTTTTTTATTTTTTTTTTCTTGTTTTCACACACACACACGTGGTTGTGACATTCATTTAAATTACCCACATAAAATCTCTGAACGAAAACCATAATTTATCATCATTGTCCAATCTCAGAGACTGTTCGAGAATAGCCTTATGTTGCTAAATAAGAGATCACTTTGCATCAAGTTACGATATAGTTCCTTATTGTCCAGTTAGTGAAGCTAGCAAAGTTTTCCCTCCTAAAACACAACCAGACAAACTTGTCATATTTCACTTTTATTTGTCATACAGGCACTCAATATACACAAGTAACTTTGACATGTACACAGTAATCTAATAAGAGTTGCAAATGTTGACTTATTACAGTTAATTTTAATATTTACCTCTTAAATGCGCACTCACTGCAGTCTGTCCCGTTGAAGAGCATGGACAGTGCAGGCTACGCTTGGAACTACTGAGGGGTACATGAACCACATGACCGCTCCGGCGGCGAGATCTGAAGTTGTCGCCACTCTGTTTAATCCACTGCTCTGGTTTATTCTAGTTCTAGTTGGTAACTCTAATTAGTTTATTCTAGTTCTAGTCAGTAGCTCCAATTACTTTATTTTAGTTCTAGTCGGTAACTGTAATTAGTTTATTCTAGTTCTAGTCAGTAGCTCCAATTACTTTATTTTAGTTCTAGTCGGTAGCTCTCATTAGTTTATTCTAGTTCTAGTCAGTAGCTCTAATTACTTTATTCTAGTTCTAGTCGGTAGCTCTAACTAGTTTATTCTAGTTCTAGTCAGTAGCTCTAATTAGTTTATTCTAGTTCTAGTCGGTAGCTCTAATTAGTTAATCTAGTTCTAGTCAGTAGCTCCCATTACTTTATTTTAGTTCTAGTCGGTAGCTCTCATTAGTTTATTCTAGTTCTAGTCGGCAGCTCTGCTTAGTTTATTGTAGTTCCAGTCAGTAGCTCTGCTTAGTTTATTGTAGTTCTAGTCGGTAGCTCAGCTTATTTTATTCTAGTTCTAGTCGGTAGCTCTGCTTAGTTTATTCTAGTTCCGGTCTGTAGCTCTGCTTAATTCATTCTAGTTCCGGTCGGAAGCTCTGCTTAGTTTATTCTAGTTCCGGTCAGTAGCACTGCTTAGTTCCGGTCGGTAACTCTGCTTAGTTTATTATAGTTCCAGTCAGTAGCTCTGCTTAGTTAATTGTAGTTCCAGTCAGTAGCTCTGCTTACTTTATTCTAGTTCTAGTTGGTAGCTCAGCTTATTTTATTCTAGCTGTAGTTGGTAGCTCTGCTTAGTTTATTCTAGTTCTAGTCAGTCGCTCTGCTTAGTTTATTCTAGCTCTAGTCAGTAGCTCTGCTTAGTTTATTCTACTTCTAGTCAGTAGCTCTGCTTAGTTTATTCTAGTTCTAGTCGGCAGCTCTGCTTAGTTTATTGTAGTTCCATTCAGTAGCTCTGCTTAGTTTATTATAGTTCTAGTCGGTAGCTCAGCTTATTTTATTCTAGCTCTAGTCGGTAGTTCTGCTTAGTTATTCTAGTTCTAGTCGGCAACTCTGCGTAGTTTATTCTAGTTCTAGTCAGTAGCTCTGCTTAGTTTATTATAGTTCTAGTTAGTAGCTCAGCTTAGTTTATTGTAGTTCCAGTCAGTAGCTCAGCTTAGTTTATTCTAGTTCTAGTCAGTAGCTCAGCTTAGTTTATTCTAGTTCTAGTCAGTAGCTCTGCTTAGTTTATTCTAGTTCTAGTCAGTAGCTCTGCTTAGTTTATTCTAGTTCTAGTCAGTAGCTCTGCTTAGTTTATTATAGTTCTAGTTAGTAGCTCAGCTTAGTTTATTGTAGTTCCAGTCAGTAGCTCAGCTTAGTTTATTCTAGTTCTAGTCAGTAGCTCAGCTTAGTTTATTGTAGTTCTAGTCCGTTGCTCTGTTTAGCTGTCTTGTTTAGTAGTTCTGCTTCATAGCTCTCTTTATGTTTGTTTTTTTCTTTGAACTTGAATTTAACGTTCCCATCAGCAACAGCTATACATTGTTGAGTACTAGTTTACAAATGTGGGCATAGTCCACACCATACTCTGTGCATGGGCAAGCCATACCATAATCTTTTCTGTAACTTTTCTAAGTAGTTATTTCAATTAGTGATGGACAAATGAAGCTTCATGAAGCACTATTTTTTTCTATTTTTTGACTCCTCTAAATGGCGCTCTTGGCTTAAAGAAAAAGGCTAGTATAATGGAAATTTACAAAAAATTTACTTTTTCTTTGGGCTTTTCAGCAGTGCCGAGGATGAGAAACTGGCACTTCTCCAGCTACCAGTCTACTCTCCACACTCAGTCCAACCTGGACTTGAACCAGTGATCCTCCAATTCCCAGCCTAAGTCACTACAGACTGAGCTACTGCTGCCCCCCAGATCCATGGGGCAGCTGCAGAACTTTAACTCTGACCAATCAACTGACACTCTGTCTCAATGGAAAGAATCAAATGCCTTCATGTGGCCCTGCCACACTCCTCTGCAGAAATACAGAGATAGCAGGAGAATCTGTTCTGTAGGGAACAATGTTAGAGAAAATGCAGCCAAAAATACCACTTCCTGTGTTACTTCTGATGACTCACCCTGCTAAACAGACAAAGAGAAGGAAAAGGGAGACAGAAAAAACTGAAAGACAAAACTCTGGATAAAGATAAGAGGACAAACCAGAGTGGACATCAGTGGAGACACTGAGACATCTGAAGGGACTGAAAAGTGATGTAGCAGTTTCTGCTTTCTTTCTGTTGGACAGGTCATTATTTGTTTATCTTCAGAAGGAGTTATTATTTTCATGAAATATGTAATGTTTGCTAACTTAGCTACTATTGTAGCATGTATTAGCCCAATGCTAACGATAGCGTCTCTGTGAGTGGAAGCCCGTCGTGGGTGCTTGTATTGAAGAGGTCATAGGATGTGACATTTTGATAACATTACACGGCCACAATGACGTTGATATGTTGGCTTTGGACGTGACGTTTTACAACTGTGATGATGTAGCATGTGCCACTTTCAAATTTTGCTAGCTCTCTAGCTAGCTCTCCAAGATTTCCAACTATATCGTTAAGCAAGACACTGAGCTCCCATGCTGCTTACTAACTCAGCAGCCCTCTGTTCCTAAAAGGCTCAGCCTAAGGGGTTAAATGAGGTCAAATTCCATGCATGTACTTATATGAACTGAATATGACCACCATCTTCATAGGTTCTTCAGTGGTGGACACCACTATTTTGGTTTAACAAAAGGCTGGTATCTTCCTGATACATGTTTAGTATGTACTGTATTTTGGTCTAATCCCGTCACCTCTCATGTGCATGCATTAGGCTCTTCACAGTAATTATCCTGTGGCACACATCAGTCATGTGTCCATAGGACCTTGCGAACCACAGACAAAAACCTGTTTGACTTGTTTGAGACTAAATTAATTATCCAATTACTCCTTTTGCAGTGACTGTGCTGCCCAGATAACTTTGGAGCTATTTACAACAGACTGTCTCACCAAGATCGCATAGGGCCAGTTACCATATAATCACTTGAAAAGGTAAAAGATCAGCACAACACTGCCATAAACTCCCCAGAACTCAGAGAAGTTATCAGCATATTTTACTTTTTCTCTTAATGAAACTGAAAATAGGATAATGAACTAAAAGACACTGAAAAAAACTGATAAACATAAAATAGGACAAACCAGAGGGGATGCGACTGAATAAAATGTACTTATTTTGTCACTGTTTTCTCTCACATCTGTCTTGAGCCCATTGCCACCCTGTTCAGCCAGTTGTTTCATTACCATTGCAGCCATCCATTTTGTTTTTATCTTGCCCAAAGACCGGAGGAAGAAGGGGGAGAAGTGTGGCTGCAGGAGTGGTTTTGCCTGTGTCTAAAGCCCAGTTACATTCTCCATCCACTCATCACCTTGGCGAGAGGAGGAGTAGCTGTGTTTTAATCCAGAGTTTTCACCACAGCCATGGATACCGGCCCAGTGCAGAGATTTATCAGAGTTGTGTAACAGTCCTGATGGATCCCCAGATATTGCCACTCTGCATGGGACAATACGTCTCGCCTTGTTGTCCAGAAGTAAGCATATTTCTTTCTGGAAAAGAAGAAAGGAAAGAGTTCCATGCATCTTTTCACTGCTTGGAAACAAATGTCAAAGGCTGCTGTCTGTAATCTTTCTTGGAGCGCAGAGATTTTCTTACATATGCTAATGAAAATTCATGTCCTTGCTCCATGCCTTCCTGTGTCCTTACTTTATAGCCGCAATTTCTTTTTTTTTTTCCAAACTTTATTTATCTAGTTTTGTGCAGGCATTGCACAGTTATACACATCATTCGCAGTGTAAGAAAATAAAACATACTGTACAATCCTGTAGAGAACAAAAACAACACTCAGACGAACAATCTCCAGACATTCCCACTGTGACAAAACATACTAGAAGAGAGGTAGTTCACTCCATATGACACCCAGAGCACAGCATCTTGAAAAAAAATAAAATAAAATAAAATAAAATAATAAATAGAAAATAATGACAATAATGAAAAAATGATAACAAAACAGCAGAAATAACACTAGTCTGGGATAAAAGAAAAGTTAGTCTGCCCAGCTACTCGTAGTAACGGCCCCCATACTTGTGAGAACTTATCAGCAGATCCCCACAGTGACATTCTGATTTTCTCCAGTCGAAGAGAGTAAAGAAGATCCCTGAGCCAGTGAATATGAGAGGGAGGCTGTTGTGACTTCCATTTAAGTAAAATGGCCCTTCTAGCCAGGACAGTCATAAAAGCTAAACAGTCTTTCTGGGAAGGGGACAAGGATGCTGAACCCGAAAATCCCCAAACAAAGTGCAAAGAGGATTAGGGTCAATTTTTTTACCAATGACCTCGGACACAACAGCAAACACCTCACTCCAATATCTGTGCAGCTGAGGGCACAGCCAGAACATGTGCACAAAGTTTGCGGGAGTCTGATGGCACCTGTCACAGGCCGGGGAAACAGAGCTAAACATTTTTGACAAACAAACTTTGGTATAATGGACACGATGAACAAGTTTACACTGAATAAGAGAACGCCTCGCACATACGGAGGACTTGTGCAGTCGTGTTAGGCTCTGCGACCACAGTTCATCAGATATGGACTCCCCTAAATCCCCCTCCCAGAGAGTCCTTATTGAATTCAAATCTTTTGTGCAAATTGAAGCTATTCGATTATAAAGAATCAAAATAGAGCCTTTCAGTCTAGGAACGGGTAAAAGCAAAGAATCCAGGTCAGAGTCATCAGGTAAGTTAGGAAAGGTAGGAAAGGTACTGCGTACAAAACTGTGGACCTGTAAATATCTAAAAAAATGTTGGGAAGGGAGAAAAAATTTAGCTGAAAGTTGTTGATAAGAGGCAAAGATACAATCAACAAACAAGTCCTTAAAAGTTCTAATACCAAGGTTCGCCCAGGTTGTAAAAGCCTTGTCCGTGAGAGAAGGAGGAAAAAAGTGATTTGCTGCTAGAGGGGCATGAGAAGATAAAAGTTGGAAACCAAAATAGCGCCTGAGTTGGTTCCAAATCCTAAGAGAGGTCTTGACCATTATATTTTTTGTATAAGCTACGTTTGTAAATGCAATCGGTGAATACAAAAGAGCTCTGAGAGAGACAGGTTGTGCAGAATTTGCTTCCATGACCAGCCAGTCAGAAGAGGAGGAAGCAACGCTTTGAAGCCAATATAGAAAAACTCTAATGCTGGAGGCCCAATAGTAGTATCTAAAGTTAGGTAGGGCCATCCCCCCGAGTGGCTTTGGCTCTTGTAAATATCGCCTCGACAATCGAGGAACCTTCCTATCCCATAGAAAGTCTGAAATAAGAGAATCTAATCGGTTGAAGAAGGAGCTAGTTAAGAAAATTGGGACACACTGGAAAAGATAGAGAAAACGAGGGAGAACGTTCATTTTTACACAATTAATGCGAGCCACTAAAGAGAGTTTAAGTAAGGACCAACGATCAAAATCTTATTTAATTTTTGATAAAAGTGAAGAAAAATTGGCCTGAGACAAATCCTCTGGTTTATGTGTAACCTGAATTCCCAAATACATAAAGCCAGTGTCAGCTATTTTAAAGGGAGGCATATGTAAAGGGAAAGATCTAGCAGCCAAGTTAATAGGGAACAACTCACTTTTACTTAAATTTAACTTATACTCCGAAAGCCGGCCAAAGTCTGAGAGTAGGCACAAGGCAAAAGGGACAGAAGTATTAAGATTCGAGACATATAGAAGCAAATCATCAGCATAGAGTGAGACTTTTGCAGTTAGGCCATGTTGCCGTATTCCCTCAATAGATGGATTCAAGCGAAGAGCAATCGCAAGAGGTTCAATAGCCAATGCAAATAGGAGAGGGCTTAATGGGCATCCCTGTCTCGTTGAGCGATGAAGAGAAAAATAATTTGACCGAGTATCATTAGTCTTAACAGAAGCTTGTGGATTGGAATAAAGTAGCTTGATACAGGATAAAAAGGTATCCCCCAAGCCAATTTTTTTGATTGTGTAGAACAAATATGACCATTCTTTAAATTACTGCCTGTAATTTAGACGAGCTGTTAGACTAGACATTGTAAATGATATTAAAAAGTTGCCTGATATTAGAAAAGGAGTGTCTGTTCTGAATAAACCCAGTCTGGTCTGGGGCCACAACAGTGGGCATAACAGTCTCAAGACGAATGGCCAAAACTTGAGACAATAATTTAAAATCAACATTCAAAAGACTTATAGGGCAGTAGGAGGAGCACAAGAGAGGATGTTTATCCTTCTTCAAGAGAAGAGAAATTACAGCCTGATTAAGAGTTTGGGGGAGAGAGCCGAGAGCAAACGCCTCATTATACACATCTAATAACAATGGTGCACGTTTATCCCAAAACTTCTTGTAAAGCTCAGATGGGTAACCATCAGGTCCCGGACACTTCCCACCCTGAAGGGACCGCACCGCCGCACTGAGTTCTGATATTGCAATAGGTTTCCCCAGATTGTAAGCAATTTCTGGACCAACAAGAGCAGATCAAGGTTGACAAAAAAACCATCAAGGTCAGCATCTGTGGGCACAAATTCAGATGAGTATAAGGATCTGTAAAAATTCTCAAAAGCAAGATTTATCTGAAATGGATCTGATGTTACACCTATGTTTGTCTGGATCTTGGAAATTTGATGTGAAACAGCCATCTGACGAATTTGGTGTGCAAGAAGTTTGCCAGCTTTATCGCCTTGCTCAAAAAACTGTGCCCCAGATTGCAACATAAGTTCAGTTGTACGATGGGTCATAAGCACATCAAATTCGGCCTGTAATGATATGTGTTCTTTATAAAGATTTGGAGAGGGAGCGACTGCATAAATGCTATCCAGTTGTAAAATTTGTTGCCTTAGCTTGAGCAGTTTGTCTTGTCTCAACTTATTCTCATAATGAATGTATGAAATAATCTCCCCCTAATAAAAGCCTTCAGCGATTCCCAAAGAAGAGAAGCAGATACCTCAGGCGCTCTATTAGTGGTTAGAAAGAAGTCAGTCTGTTTTGATACAAAGTCATTGAAACTGTCACTTGAGAGAAGGCGTGTGTTCAGTCGCCAAAGTGGGTGGGTAGGGGAAGGTACAGATAATTTGATGGTTATTAGAAGTGGGGCATGGTCAGAGAGAACAATGGCCTCATAGCTACACAAAGTTAAGGAGGACAGCAGTCTATTATCAATTAGAAAGAGATCGATGCGTGTAAATGTATGATGAACAGCCGAGAAAAAGGAGTACTCTCTTTTCAATGGGTTAAGAAAACGCCATGCGTCAGACACTGAAAACTCCATCATAAATGACTAAATGATTTTGGCTGACCGTGAGAGTGGAGCTGGTTTCGAAGACGAGCGATCTAATTCAGAGTCAAGCCAGCAGTTAAAATCACCACCCAAGATCAAATAATGTGACGACATATCTGGAAGACGAGAAAAAAATGCTCAAAAAAGGCCAAGTCATTACAATTAGGTGCATAAACATTAGCCAATATAACTGGTACACTTTTGATTACGCCAGTAACCACAATATATCTGCCATTGGGATCTGGAATAATCTGGTTGCAAACAAAAGCAACAGATTTGTGCAAAAGAATGGCTGCTCCTCTAGCCCTACCCGAAAATGATGAATGGTACATCTGGCCTACCCATCCCTTCTTCAGTTTCTGATGCTCTAAATTATTGAGATGAGTCTCCTGAAAAAAGATGACCTTGGCTCTCAGCTGATGAAGGTGATGCAGAACCTTACTGCGTTTCACAGTGTTGTTGAGTCCCTTACAGTTAAAGCTGGCAAACTGGAGATCCTGTCCTATCAAGGCAGAAGACATAGTCACTTATGATGGGTGATAAGAAACCGCAACAAGCAGTCTGTGACATAATAAAACAGACAGAGTGAAAACATCAAAAAAGCAAAGAAATGGAATAACTGGAGGTAAATGAACACAATACAGAGCACAAAAAACACCCTGAACATCTCGCAGAAGCACCCCCCCAAACAGGATGTGCGAAACCCTTTCCACCCTCTAAAACCTAACACCTGGCCTAAGAAGGCCCTTGGAGAAATAAAACTCAACATTTACACACACATGCGCAACAAAAGAAGGGAGGAAGCCCTACTTCTCCAAAAGCAATGTGACAGGCATAATCTCAATTGCACCTTGATATTACTCCAGTAGAAACAATAATAAAGAGAGAGAAAAAGAGAAAATAATAATAATAAAATAAATAAATAAAATAAAATAAACTAGAAAATAACTAAACACCCTGTAGATTCAGACAAAAAAGAAAAAAAGATAGCCTCAACTTGCTAATTGGCTCACTTGTACAAAGATACTGAATTGCAGGACCAACACTAACAGCAAATAATAGTAATTAAAAAGAAAATAATAATAACAACAGCAATAATAATAATAATACAAGTGAAAATAAAAATAAAAATGAATATATCAAAATAGAAACAGAGAATAAGGTACTGGTAGTGTCATATTAGTCCCCAGTCTCTGTGCTCGTTTTAAGATTGTAATATCTTGGACAAATATTCAAATACAGGCTGGAGCCACAACTCCCTTAAGATCATTTTCAACAAAGTCCATGGCGGATGAGGGATTATCAAACTTGTGGACCTGTCCTCCAGGGAGAGTGATCCTCAGTACGGCTGGATAAAAGAGTCCAAATTTAACACCAGGACAGGACTGTAGCTTCTTCTTGACCTTGGCAAAAGCGGCCCATTTTTTCACCACTGTGGGGGTGTAGTCGGGAAAGACTGAAACACGTTTGCCCTTGTAGGTCAGTGGAGCGGCCGCCCCAGCCCTTCGCAGGATTTCGTTGTGTTGTTGAAACATGTTGACACGAATAACAAAGGCTTGGGGAGGCTCCCCATCTCCAGGTTTGTGGCGGAGGGTCCAGTGGGCCCGGTCCAGCACGGGTTTGCTGTCCAGGCCGAGCAAATCTTGCAAGGTCATTCGCAGGTCAGTCGTTCGGGGTCCCTCCAACCCCTCCGGGACCCCGACCAGACGTACATTATTTAATCTGGACCGTCCCTCCAAATCTTCACATTGTTTGGACAATGAATAAGCCTGGGCAGTCAGGGTGGTAACCGTAGTTTCTAGGCTAATTAGCCTGTCACCATAGTCGTTAGCAGAACACTCCAGGTCCGCGATAGTTTTATTGTGTGACGTTACGTTGGTTTCAAGCGGACTAAGAGCAGCCGTGATCTCCCTCTTAACTGTCTCGGATATAATCCGTTCAAATGTGCGCATGTGAGCGCATGCCTTCCATCATCACCTCCATGCGTGCTAGTAGCCGCTCGTTAGCGTCAGGTTTGGGGGGCGATTCAGATGGTGTAGGCTCCTCAGGTGAGAGGCGAGGTTTACTGCAGCCTACTTTAGCGGTGTCGGATCTTCCTCGACCCGCCATAGTTTCGAAATATCGCCAAAACAAGTTGGACAGGGGAGTCCTTCGAAAGTCTGTAAAGAGTGTTGGAGTCAAAAATAGGGTAGTAAAAGGTGCAAAAACAAGTTAAAATGAACACATTCCGGCAGAGCTCTGGCAGGCGCGTCTTACATGCTCAACGCTCAACAGCGCCCCTCTATAGCCGCAAATTTCAAGAGAAACCCCTGCCTCAAGGGACTTTTAAGTTGTGTAATCTACTGGTTAATTTAGACTGTCCATTAGTGTGAATGTGAGTGTGAATGGTTGTCTGTCTCTTTTGCTGCATTCCACCGTTTGTACTCGGAAGTCAGAATTTCCAAGTTCCGAGTCAAAAGTTTCAACTCGAATGCCCCACGAGGTCGGGTTTCTAACTCGGAAAGTCGGACAACCCTCACCATCCCCGACGTGACCACATCATCATAATCCAAGATGGGTTAGCACTGTGTAATATTACAGCCTACAGTGAAGTCAAACGTTATTCACACACAGAATTATGCTGAAGAAAAAACACACACCCTCTGCATCTTCATTGTTCCTATTGTGTTTGAGGCAGACCTCATATTGCTGCATTAGATTTCCGACAGAGCAAGCACAACAACCTTTTCATTGGAGGCGTCCATCTTGGTTTTTCGACTAGTTTATTTGAACGCCGTCAACTCGGGTGTGATGTCATTCACAGCTCCGACCTCTGACCTCCAATAAATGGAACACAGCATTAGTATTGTTTGTCTCTATGTATTCTGTGATGAACTGGAGACTTGTCCAGGGTGTACCCTGTCTTTCACCAGCTGGGATATGCTCCAGCCCACGACCCTATGAGGATAAGCGCTAGATAATAGCTGGATGGAAGTTTTATAAAGAATTGCTAAGAAAAAAATGGATTCATGCTAAAGACAGAATGAGAAAAGTTATATAACAAGCAAGCAGTAATCATATTTAAGCTGGACCTCTGCCATCCACATGGAAGGAAGGAAATTTGGCCTCATAGTCTCTTTAGTATGAGAACACACATGAAGCTGGGAAAAGGGAGTAAAATCAATAAGGTAGTGGTCTGACAGTGGTCTGCAGGCCTGACGAAGTGACCCTGAGGCCCAGGTCCACAGCTGAAGGGTGTGAAGGGTGAGTGTCGTGGACTGAAACTGCAACCCTGCTGACTTGACGATAGGCAACATCAGAGCCAATGTCAAACAGTGGTGGAGGGAGTTCAAATACAGAAACACGATTACTGCTCTGAACCACTGACCCCTGGAACGCTCTCAGGCATTAATGTGTATTCATGACTACAAAAGGAGGCAAGGCCAGCCTACTCACGCACACTCACACAAGCACATATTATAGAGTAGATAATCTGCGCTTTGATGGGTTAACCCTTTCACAGCGCTGTGAGGCAAAAAACACACACACAAGGAGGTTGACCCTGTACCATAAGCTTGACCTTTACTTTGAGACCAGAGAGAAGGGTCCATGCATAAAAGACCAACCCAAGACATTCTCTCTGCCCTCCAGTGTCCACACAACATGCTGTGAGTCAAAGCTGGAGATACAACTGACTGTGCGGGAGAGGTCCTCTCATGGTTCCATAGGAAAGCTCAGGGAAGCGATCATGTGTGCAACTCTCTTTAACCTTAAGTTAAGCAGACATACATGTGCCAATCCAACCACTTAGACTTCAACCTTGAAGTCGTTTTACTTGTTAAACTGAAAAAACTTTCTTTGTAGAGGCTTTCCACTACATACGATGAGAAGAAGAAGACATGGCACTCAAAAACATACTTGGGCTGCAGTCAGACAGTCAAAAGATAACATCAACATAATCTCTTTTCCCAACCACTTTTCCTTAACCTTGATGGACAATATCTTGAGGTTAAGGAAACTACAATGTTATGAAGATGGTCTACAAAAGCTACTGACCATCCGTGTTATTAACTCTTTGAGTGCCCTTTATGTGTTGTACGTCATTTTAAATAAAACGCTTCAGTGCCACAGACAAATATATACGTCAAAGTGTTTTTTGGGCAGCAGGTACAAGTGGGAGCTCTCACACAGCCTGTGAGTAATGTTGGGGCTTCTGGGATTTGTAGTCGGGACATAAAGAGACGGTATACACCACAGAGATCAAAGCAGGAAGTGGAGACGATTGAGATTACAGAGTAAAACAGAATCTGGACAAAAAGTGGTGATTTTGGTGAAAGTGTCCTCTACTCTACCTCTGATGAAACAAGAACGGAACAAGGTGAAAACAAACATTTTTTTCATGATGAAATAGAGTCTCTTCTTTCATTTGAGCTATTCAGTGTTTTCAGAGTCATAGTACAAAATATTCAAAATGGTCAAAAACACTGAAACAAGGCCCTTTCTGTTTTATAAAAAGGATGGCACTCAAAGAGTTAAATAGCTCTGACTTCTTCATGTGCAAAAAGTGTCAAAAAGAGATACTGCAGGTCCCCCTGCTGCTGTAACATTTTACATCATCATTTAATAGATAAATGATTATCTTACCTAATGTAGAATATGGTTAGAAAGAAATAATTATATATATGCTAACACTATGTTTGCTTGTTTTATTTGTTACATGTTCAAAATTAATAAAGAGAAATAATATGAACCAAAACAGTAGTCACTGTCAGCTCATGTTTATCAACACAAATCACAATTTGTGTTTAACTGTCTGCAGGGTTCACATTATGATCTGAGCTTTGTGGGGTCTCTTTATTGATGGTAATGTTATGAGCCACGGCACCACCAGGAATTTAGGGCCCCGTGAAAAGAAATGTTACTGGGTCCCCCAGTTTTACACGTTTTACATTAAAAGTGAGCTAGCTTACAAACTCTGGACAAAGTTAGGAATCAACAGGCTAACTTTCTATCACATGAACCACTAACAGACCCACCTTACCTATGAAAGAACTGTGTGACAAACTGTCGACCCTTCACTTCTTTCTCCTGTCTGAGCTAGAATCCTTCTCCTTAGTCTCCCATTTTTCAGTGCTTTTGGAGTCTCCTAGAGACCATGGGCACTAGGCAGGTGCTTAGTTACCTCTGCCAAGGAAGTTAATTTAAACCAATTCATTTTTGGTGGTGCCATTGAATTGAATGCAATCACCACCAAAAATTAATCAGTTTGAAGTTAGGCCACTTCGGACCAACCCTGAAAATTTCGTCAAAAACCGTCCATAACTTTTGGAGTTACTTTGCAAACCGACAAACCAACATACATACAAATATATAAACAAGCCCCAGTGAAAACATAACCTCCTTGGTGGCGGGAGTAACTTTCAATAAAAAAAGTAGCTGCCGCTGTGGCGCAGGTCTGTGCTCTCTGAGTGCTTTTCTTGTTTGCTTATGCCTTGGGTCGGCTCTGCTGGTTAGCTAAACTGAAAAAAAAAAAAATTGTATAGTTTTAGTTTTTTAGTTTTAGTAGTTTTATATGTATTGTTTTATATTTGGAGCCAGTTTGGCTTATTTTTATCATATCTACCATGAAATGCTTTTACATGAAATGCTTCAAATTGCAATTATACTTTTTTCACTCAGACTTTTACTGGTCTGGTGAAGCATGAAGCAAAGCCATTCAGGTCCCTTTTGCATTAGCTTCCCAGGATGAGTGAATGAAGGGAGAGTGTATGTATTTAAACACTATGAACTGGGAACTCTCTTCTCACTGTGAGCAGACGGACTGGCAGCGGTATTCAGATTCTAAATGTTAAGTAGGACTGACAGTTCTGTGTTGTGGCAAAGCCTGTTCCTCTTGTTACCTTGGGGGTGCTGTGACTCAACACCCCCTCCTGCCCTATCTGTGAGGCCCGACTGGCACAGCTCTGAGTGAAATAACTGGTGAGAGCAGCTTCTGTAGTGAAGATGCCAGAGCGTGTTACGGCTGCAGCTAGATCCAGGTAAGCAGCGTTGAAAGCTGCAGTCTCCTGCAATGAGGAGCACTCAGAGTGGGTGAGCTATCGTGAGGAGAAAGGGAGGGGCGTTTGAGAGGGATAAACCTGATAGCTGCATCTGCTGCAAACACCACCTGTGTGGACATTAACAGTACTGCCAAGTTACCAGTACATTTAAAATTTCATTTCATTTATGAACAACCTTACTTCTGTAAATAGTATCTCATTTCTTATACAACTTGATGTCTTTTCTACTTTATTTTTAAGCTTGACTATTCCTTATTTCTGTTACACTTGACTAAGCCCCATATGGAGCTCATTTCATTGCATGCACTGTCATATAATGACAATAAAGGCTTTAGATTTTTTATTTAAATTCCACTTATTCCTTGTCCTTCCTGAACAGAAAAATTCCAGTGTTCTGGATCAAATTTGGGTCTAAAAAGGTGAATTCAGATTAAATTCCTCACTCCTGTTAAAAATGGTGAAGAGTAGTGACCTCAGTGAAAAAGAGAGCGTCCAGTTAAAGTGAAGGAGATGATACTGGAGGCTCTTTGAGACTAATAGGACAGATGGTCTGATACGCTCTATCTATCTATCTATCGATCCATCCATACTGGTTTAATAGTATGACAGAGTGAGGAGTGAGACAGAGGCTCAGTGTCATGTGATGTTAGGACAGAGTGGCAGCAGCTGTTACACAAACTAAATGCTGGTTAGGGGGCGTTAAGGACCAGTGGACCTGCTGTTCTAAACTGGTGACCCAACACAGCACTCACACTGTGGACACATATGTTTATCCGAGCGCGCTCACTCTCTCACACACACACACACACACACACACACACGCACTACTAGTAACAGAAGCAAATAAAGTGGATTGTCAAAATAAGTTTTATTGGATAAAATCTCAAAGCATAACATATGTTGAAAGCTAATCCATCATTTGATCCTGACATTTACAGAAATATCTATAAAGTATGATTTTTTTTTCAACATTAACAGCAGTTTACAAAAGCATTTCGGTCAATGTCTAAAAACAATACTGATAGATAATATGGAATCACCTCGTACACTCCCTTTACAAATGAAAACGTCATGACATGATACACATAAAAAAAACATATTTCAGCATGTTTGTGAGGGCAAAAATAGAAATTAAAGAGGATTTCAGCTTTTACATTTTGGCACTCCAGCCACACATTTATATTTATAATATCGTATAGCGCTTTGTGTAACAGGAACAGATACAGAACGCTGTCACTAAAGACCATCATGAAGCATACATATGACAGCAAAATACTCCATTCACCAATTGGAAAAAAAAATCACACAGTAAACCACATGGATGCAGAGGCTACTATTACAGACAAATGGAAAGTGCCTCAGCCATACAGCACGTCCAGTAATTCCATCAGTGGATTTAGTCTATAGCTTTTCCTCCTCAAACACATCCACCACAACCGAATAAGTCCTCTCTTAGATAAATTAAACACCAAATTAAATGTAAACTTTTTTTTGCTAAGAAATCAATAAATATTTATCCATGACTGTCTATACATTTGGTAAAAAAAACTAAAACAATAATTGTAATGTTGAATTGAATCTGTACTTTCTCTGTTTCTCCTGGTAAGGGTCCCTTACAGTTTCAGTATTTCAATAAGGCTATTACAGATGCACATTAATGCCTTATGATTTTGGAATGACACGATTAAATATCACATGACACTCGCATGGAAAAAGACAATAACCCTCACTGTACCAGCTGACATACAGGCTCATACTCTATTTTACTTTCCTATTTACTTTCAGTGCTATTATTCCTATCTGCAGTTTTCAAACCACACATTTTAATATTAGGTTTGGCTTATTTTGTTGAACAAAAGATTCTTGTTTCTTAACAGTGCAATAAGGTAAAAAAATGGTATGGTATTGGCACCCTGGCATCTTAAACCTTTGATAATAGCCAGGCCTGACAGTAAGTGCTTTGGCTTCTTACCAGAAAGATACGGACTGTTAATATGGGAAATGGAGATAAAATAAATCTTCTGAAAAATGAGGCAAAAATAGTTTTTGCTCCTGCTGATACTGGCCCCTTAAGAGACATCTGCGCTGTGAAGTTGTGATATGGATATGCACACAATACATAATCAATTCCATGTTTGAAACTGATCAATTCTACATTGGATCCATGTGGAAATGTCCTTAAACAAAATCAATATTTGGCATTCATGTGGCATGCATGAATATGTTGTATTGTAATTATTGTGTTGTGTTTTAAGTAGAGGATTCATAATGCAAATGCTTTTTTTTTTAAAATAAATCTTTGCATGAAAATAGTCAAATTTAGAAGGTATTAAATCATTATCTGCATAAATTACCACATACCAGCTTGTTGTACAGTGTTGAGATCCAGAACCAGTGGTCTCCATGAGACTGTGGTACCGCTCCAGCAGCCCATCAATAACAGTCTGGATTTCCCTTTATTGTCCAGCATGTGACTACAAAAAGAGCGTCTGTGCATGGGTCTGCAGGAAATTACAGGCTGTGTTTATGCCATGGTGTAGCCGTAGCTCCCACAGTGCAGTGCTACCAGCAGCCGGTCTCTCAGGACCTCCTTGCTCGGGTATTCTGGGAGTTTCAGCATGTTGATACTACGGAGGAAAGAAAGAAAAAGAAAGGAGTGGGTCAACCGCCTCTAACCACGATGATAACCATAATGCTGCTGCCCAGTGCCAACAGCACTGAAGAGACACACTGCCCTCTAGTGGTCAGTAAGAGCTGTCCTGTCCCTCAGTTTGGCTTGTGGACTGACTTCTACTGGGTGTGCTTTTCTAAACTCAGTCATTTATCTTTCAGAGGGATGAGTGTAGAAAGAGGGAGATCATTACAATACATCACTCTGTTCAGTCCTGGGATTTGGGAACAGGAAACTGGCGCTGTAATCTGAGCTAATATTGTGAATACAGAACACAATAAACTAATTTGAATTGTCATTAAGCCTCCAATTCAAACTAATTTGAATTGGAGGCTTAATGGCAAACAACTCATTATAAGCACGTATTTTATACATAATACAGTGCCTACACAAATAAGGCCTAACATTATGACCACTGACAGGTGAAGTGGTCATTGAACACTGATCATCTCTTCATCATGGCACCTGGGATATAGACTGAACAGAAACATACATTTGTCATGAGCTGAACTCAAAGACCTAAAACATTTTCTATGAACACAAAAGACAGATTCCTCTCAAATACTGTTCACAAATCTGTCGAAATCTGTGTTAGTGAGTAGGGATGTCCCTTTTTCACCTCCGATACGATACTGATGTTGTAAACTTGGAATATGAGATGTTAGAAAAGGCTTGCTCAAGTGATATTACTCAACCAGAGAACAATAGTGAGCAACAGTGGGTCTGAGAAAAACTGACCCATTTATTATTAACCAATAGGTTACATCAATTTAAACCTTAAACATATTGAATATTCTACAATTAAATTAAATAAATTAAAAAAAAAAAAAAAAAAAATCCTCATGCTGTTTTTTGTGATGCTGCTTCAAATTAAGGGGACCAGACTGGGACAGTCCCAGTTTTGGATGACCAGTCCCTGCTTAAAGCTGTCCCTGAAAATGTCCCAGATTTCAGTTTTATGATTGAAAAAAATATAAAAAATACATGAACGTTGTGTGTTGACTAGAACAACAGTTATTATGATAGCCTGGTAGGAAGCAGAAAATGTGTGGGTGCATGTTGAGCACAGACAAGAATAACAGCTATTACGGTAGCAACTGGCTACCGTAATAACTGTTATTATCTCTGAGCTGGAAATGTCCCCGAATTGCATTTCGGAAATCTGATCACTTTACTACAAATGAGCAATGAGGTTGTTCATATTAAATTTCCTAGTTCTGTTCCACCACAGGAAACTTTTGCATGGTAAGTTTTGCACTCAGCTGAAATGTCATTTTCAGACTGCAATGAAAAATGGAGTGGAGTCCGGAATGGACTGCTGGTATCGGAGCGCTTACGTCTAAGCTTTTAGATGCAGGCTGATATAACCTGATACTTGATTTTTTCTCATATTGGCCCTATATCTGATATCAATATCGAATCAGACACCCCTATTAGTGAGCTCTTCTCCTTTGCTGAGATAATCCATCCACCTCACAGGTGTGGCATATCAAAATGCTGATTACACGGCATGATTAGTGCACAGGTGTTCCTTAGGCTGGCCTCAATAAAAGGCCACTCTGAAAGGTGCAGTTTTAACATACAGCACAAGTTTTGAGGGAGCTGTTCCCGTCACTTGAATGTTCATTCCTCCACCATTAGCCGTCTGCAAAGGTGTTTTAGGGAATTTGGCAGTATATCCAACCTGCCTCACAACCACAGACCAGTTGTAACCACACCAACCCAGCATGTTCACCTCCAAGATGATCTGAGACCTGAACAGCGGCTCCAACAAGTGGTTTGCATAACCAAAGAAAATGTATGAGGGAAGCTCATCTGCATGCTTGTCGTCCTCATCAGGGTCTCCACCTGACTGCAGTTCGTCACTGTAACCACCTTGAGTGGGCAAATGCTCACATTGGATGGCGTCTGGCACTTTGGAGAGGTGTTCTCTTCACAGATGAATTCCAGTTTTCACTGTACAGAGCAGATGGCAGACTGTGTATGGCATCATGTTGTGTGTTCCGCTTCCTGCCAATATCCAGCAGCTTGACTCAGCCATTGAAGAGGAGTGGACCAACAGGCCACGAGTGGCCTTTTATTGTAGCTAGCCTAAGGCACACCTGTGCAATAATCTTGGATTATCTTGGCAAAGGAGAAGTGCTCACGAACATATTTTAACAGATTTGTGAACAATATTTGAGAGAAACGGGACTTTTGTGTTTTTTTAGATCTTTGAGTTCAGCTCATGAGAATTGGGAGCTCCGTAGCTCCGGACATGACATGGTCAAAAAATATTAAATTGTGGCCACAATACAGCTATAACATTTGCATGAAATACTATTTTGTGGCCACAAAATAGTAATTCGTGGCCACGAAATACTAATTCATGGTCATGAAATAAGTACAACATGCGCACTAAATACTGATTTGTGGCCATGAAGTATGTATAACTTCAGTAAAGTTAGAAAGATATTGGCAGATTCAAACTTCCCTGGGCTGTCTCCGCAATGGCCGCTGCTCATTGGGAGCAATGTTTTCTGTGGAGCACCGGGACGGATCGTTTCAGTAAAAACACGGTTGTAGCTCATCATATGCCTCACCAACATTGCAGAAATGCATCGTGTGCATCTTTCCATCATATTGTATTTGACGTCCCGGAAGTTTGAATCTGCCAATATCTTTCTAACTTTACTGAAGTTATACACACTTCGTGTCCACAAATAAGTATTTCATGTGCACGGTGTACTTATTTCGTGGCCATGAATTAGTATTTCATGCGCATGTTATAGCCATATTGTGGCCACCATAATATTTTTTTGATCATGTTGTGTCCGGGGCTCCGAAGGGAGCAAAAACAAGTGTTGAGTTTATATTTTTGTTCAGTGTATAAAACATCAAATCCTCAGAGTTGATGTTAGAATCAGGAAAAATGTTCCAGCATCAGGATTTTTCAGGAGTTTGACACCAAGAAGCAAACAGTGATGTCTAGAGGACTGGATCAGAGCATCTCCACAACTGCAGCTCTGGTGGTCTGTTCCTGGTCTGCAGTGGTCAGGATCTATCTAGTTTTTGTGAAAACTACCGTTGATCTATCCAGCCAAGTCATGGTGGGTAGGAAAAGGCAAAAATGAAAAGCCTGGACTCTCTTCAAAACAAAGACTGTAGCAGAGTCAGAACACCCATGACACCATGTCATCATCTCCGAAAGATATGAAGACCAAGACCAGAGTCACAGACTACAGGCCTGACTGAAACCAGGTCAACAGAGAGAGTCATAAGAAACATAAGAGTCATTACCAGGTACTAGAGGTAGGCAGAAGGTTGGAAGTGTACGGCACTGCAGCAACGGTGAACTTCTGTAAACCACTGCCACCCATCAGGTAGGCAAAGCCACCATGAGGGACCCTGGAGCTGAGAGACAAGGGTTCAGTATTCCTAATTAATAAATGAGGTCACACACTTTTGTTTATCAAGAGCAACAGTGGAAAACCCAGAACAAACCTTCCTGTGACAAACTGTAGCAGAAGAACCCGTTCCTCCTGGGTCAGACTGTTCACCACCTCCCAGAACCACTGCAAAACCAATGCAGACCCATTAGATGATGACAGACAGAGTTACGTAGTTCCGATGGTTCTGTTTGTCCAGAAAGAAGTTACTTCTGTCAAGCCTGTGGTACAGTAAACCAGGATCTGGTACCTTCAGTCAATGTCTAAAAACAGTACTGATACTGTATGGAATAGGGATGTCACGGTCACCGGTGTAGCGGTAAACCTTGATAAAAATGTTGACTATAACAATTACCGTTTTAATTTCAAAATAAAACAATATCTCGGTGGATTACCATGCTCGCGGTATAGGCACTGAGAGCCTTTCCAGCGTCTCATCAGTCTGCTGAAGTTGCCGTGCAGGCGCACTATGTAGCTACAAGCTAATGTTTACACTTTCTGAAGTTGGACTCATGGTCGAAGGAGGAGACAACAGCGCTCAGGACATCTAACAGCCTTCAAAGAGGACCAAATCTGAAGTATGGGCGTATTTTATGTATTTTCAGAATGCCGAGGGACAGTTGAAAAAGTGTTTGCTAAAGGCAGCAATACTTTGAACCTCACGACTCACCTGCGTGACCATCACTCTATGGCAAATGCAAGGTAAGTTAACGTTAACGTTTTAGCTGAAATACATGATATGGGGACTTCGGGTTGAGGGAGAATGCAATGATTCGTCTGTCAGTAATGTTAACATAAGCCCCATACCTTAGTGCAGCCGGTTATTAGCAGCTAATAATCTAAGCTAAACAGCTAAACTTTCATTCACAATGGGACGGTGAAATGAAGACACGGCATTATTGAGCGCTAGCTGAAGGCACAACAACGCCATACACTTCATTTATTTTAACCATTTTGTTGACAGTCACTACATGTGTGTTACCATATAATTAAGTGGACGTTGGAATCAACTAAATACTAGCTAGTAGCTGGATCAGCTAAATGTGTGAAGCTAATCAGGACACTTTCTTAACCTGAGCTAGACGGTTTTGTTTAGCAACAAACACAAGTAGAAGCAATCTCCTCTGTATATTGATATGAATGGTAGCCTAATGATAAAACTGACTCATAACAATGATGACATGGTATTTTCTTTTCTTTACAGAGCCTCATCTTGCCAGGCTGGTAAAAAAGCTTTTATCCCAGCAGCCAGTGTTCCAAAGAGAATCTTCAGTGCCAGCAGGTACACAGTTTCCCCTCTTAGATCACAACTTAAACCAGACAAGGTAAATATGATGACAGTTTTGTATTTCAATCTCAAGTAAATGGAGATGTATACAGACATGATGCTAGATCAGCAGCATCTTACTTGCCGATGATGGAGAGAAGTATACTGTCAGTTCTGTCACATGCCATTGATTTATTTACATATTTTTATTTTAATGTCATCAATACTTGAATGTTTGGATTTGATTACATATGATTGTAGTAGTTATTTTTGTAATCTGTTTATTTTAAATGTATATTTTTTTTAAGGTTGACTTGTACAGTGCTCAAGTGTACAGTTTTAGACTTTAATTTTGATGATGAAGAAAACAAGTATACAAGACAAGTGATGTTTCTTTGTTTTCTTTGTTTACATATTGTTCTGTATGTCTTGAATGTTTGGATTTGTATAATTCACTAAGTGCACTACTGTAAATGTCCTTGACGAATATAAGCTGTTTACATGCTTAACCCTTGTTCCTTTCCTTTGATGTGAAAAGTTGCACTTTTGATAAGGCTTTTTCTGTATTTTTAAATATAATAAACACTGTTACACTTTTTTGAAACTATTTCAGTTTGTGTAGGACTATCAGTGCTTTCTGAACATATTCAACACACTTTTTAAAAAATACCGCGATAATACCGAAAACATACAGTGACACCCCTACTCCAAATTAAATCTAAACTTTTTTTTTGCTAAGGAATTAATAACTATTTATCCATGACTGTCTATACATTACATATATCCCCCTCAAAAAGTCAGATTAATCTCACCAACCAGACATATTCATGCTATCTGTTACTGACGTAAACAGAAGCTACATGTTTTGTTGTACGTCTGTAAGACTGGAAGAGCTGGGAGCACTAAACTTTGAGGTTAAGATGATCTGAGCTCCAAGTTCTGACTTCCAGTGAACACACCATAAGGGAAACTCTCACTCCCCAGGGTCCTAAAGAGGAACTGGTAGCAGCCTGTGCCTGTTGATCACCATCAGACCATTGTCTGGTAGGTCTACCATGAAAAAGCCCAAATTACACAAAAAACCTATTGAGTTTGAATAATAATAATAACAATAATAATAATAATAATAATTTCTCATCATCTCTCTCATCACTGGGAACTTGTACTGATGTCTTTGATTCTCAGTTTGTTGTGGTTATGTTATATTCTTTGTTTTGAACATCGTTGAAGTGTTCTTTATAGTCACACATTTAAAGGTTTATTAACAACAGAAAAGATTCTCCCGCTTTAGGAAATGTTACTTTCCTTGAATAATTTACAAAAATGCATTCAAAATCCATAATGTAATAAGGTTACAATCTGTGCCCCACTGTAAACATCATCATCTGGCAGAAAAAGCCCACCTGGATGACTGGCTCCTGGGGATCATAGCCACTGGTGTACTCAGTGTTCCTGTGCCAATCCTGCACATCGATCTCCGGCATCCCCGACAGCAGAAGCTCCTGCACACACAAAAACCCACCAGAGTTTTAGGGTTAAGCAACCAACTCTGTTCACCAACAATATGATGCATGTTGCACTTTGACTGCTAATTGTTAAACTGGCTATCTAAGATAGCTTCATCTGCATTGATTCTCAGGGATAGATCAGACAAAAGCTCTGTTTATCCTAAGTTTAAAATCTGTAAATGATACTGCTTAAAAATCTATTCATTAAATATTTATGGAAGGAAATGGAGGCCTGGAATGCTGTGGATCTGAGAACTGAATTGGCTGTGACTGGAACCCTAACTGACAGTGAAAACAGTGAATGACTAAGAAATTGTATTTAATGTGGTTATGCTTCAGTTGTTGGGTTGGGTATCAAACCTGAATACTTTCTAGTACAGACCAAAATGTGCTTTTAGCCCTGAGTAACTGAGTGAAGGATTGAAAGCTGATAATCAATGTCTTGTTGGGGCGGTTCGGGTCTGGCGAAAACTGCAAGGTTATAACATGTACAAAAATGGACCATAAAAAGCTGCTCGATAGCGCCCCCCTCAGATTATGACGACTGCTAAGTTTTTTCGTAGGACTATGAAATTCTGTAGGTGTGTAGTATTCATGAAGACCTTCGATTTTGTCCACTCACACTTTTCTCTAAAACGCACAGGTAAGGCGCTATGAATTTTTGTTCGGGCGATTTTGATGATTCACACGTTACGTTTGGAATTTTAGGAATTTTTCTGTGCATGTGATCTGACAAAAACTCACTGCAATAAAGACAAAATTTACATTCCAGGAAAAAAAAAAACATACTTTTTTCTGGAGTCGTGACACCACTAGAGGGTGCCGAAGTGTGATGAAATTTCCAAAATGCAAAAACCTGTCTAATTCTGTCATCTTGTTTTAAAAAAATCTGAAACTTTCTGAGATGATGGAGCATTGAACCTTGAATGGTTTGCTGAAGCCTTTTTTCTTTCTGAAATAGCGCCCCCTAGCAGGAAGAGAAAATCCAAGTTTTATATTTTGATGCACAGCTCCCACTGTGTTTATGCTACCGAGGTCTAAATGGTCTCAAAAAATCACAAACAACTTCAAGTTGCTGGAGCATCAATATGGTGACGCCATACCAAAGGGTGTGACCATGGTGATGTGGCAAAGTAAGGCGTGTGGTTTTCATGCTTTAATTTGTCATAACTATGCCATACATGGTCACAGCCCCACCATATTTCTGACGTTTAATAACATGAACGCATTGACACCAAACTTGCTTCCGTACGTTATAGCGCCACCTAGTGGTAAAGGCAAACGTGTTTCATCACTTTTTGGCCTATAACTCCTCTTATAATGATGCAAAACAACTAAAGTTGCTTCAGGACATCCCTGACACATTGACAAAGCTGTTAAAAAAACCATCAACATGTTTTGTGATACTGCACCAAGGTGGCGCTATATCGTTTCTCAAAAAAATAGCATTCTGGGATTTCGCCTTCGAAGGACATAACCTCATGAAATTTACTACACAGATCAAGAAGGGGCCAAAAAACGGCCCCGTAGCGCCCCTTATAAATTTTCAAAAATTCAGCCCCACCCCTGTGTTTGAGCCACAGCTATGAAATTCTGGAGGCTTATGTAGGACCCAAAGACGAACAAAAAAAGCCTCTTAGACCCATGGGCCACGCCCAACAGGAAGTCCACCATTTAGATTTGAAATTTCATGTTTTTTGCGATTTTGGCCAATTTTAAGGTATTTTCAATTGCATATTCCTCCTAGACATTTTTAGGCAGAAAGCTGAAACACCAGCCACAGGTACCCATACTAGTGTAGTTATCAAAAGTTATTAAAAAAATTTGGGGCTGGACGTTTGGTTTGGCAACAGCACCCCCTTGAACAAAAGTAGCGCTTTTTACCATGGCATAGAAATAGATGCCTCAAAAGCAAAGAACATACAAATTTGATATTATTTCACATACAGGCTGTAAATTAGATGTTGGGGAACTTAATTTAAAAAAATCAGGCAGGTAGGTCAAAGGGCGTGGCCGTGGCACTGCTTGAAACTTTGATGTTCTGCCATGAAAAACAGTTTTTCTGGATTTTGGCAGATTTTAAAGTGTTTTCAGTTATATAGTGCTTTTCTGGATTTTGAGTGATTTTGCCTGATTTTAAGGCATTTTCAATTGCATACTCCTCATAGGGATTTAATGCTAGCAAGCTGAAACTGAGTGTGCCATGGTGGCGCTATGGAGCTCGTCAGACATTAGGGACACAGAACACGTAAAGGCAGTCAAGGGGCAAGCGATCACCAAGGCCGGCGCCTAAAGTAGCCGCCGGTGCATCGGGTGGCGGTGCGACAGTGCGAGGGCCCGTCAGTACCCCGCAGGGGTCCTAGTTAGATTTGTAACCTTATTTATTTGATTTGAATTGCTCCTCATTTGGCACAGTTCTTCAGAGATGGTTCTGGTATAGTTGTTGAAATGACCATTACACCATGACAGCGATCAATAAGTCAAATGCTCCGACAAAACGAAGAGGATAGATCTGTGGCTGCTGCAGAATGACCTGCCTCTGTTATTAACTCATTACGTGTCAACAGAGCCTTCCACAAGCTGCTGGCAGGAGTTGCCTGCTTGCACTTTCTCGCTAGATTTAGGGACTTTCTGCATTTGGCAACAATGGGCTGGATTTTTCATTTGGACCATTTAAATGATATTACCAGCCTGAGTGTAGACGGAATTAAATTGGACATACATGGGAGGATGTGTGGACAAACAAAAAGTATATTGGTTTTTGATGCACATTAGACACTTAGCTCGGCCAAAGAGGCTGTGTTTTTGGTTTGATTTGTTTTTGATTTATTTGCCAGCAGCATTACAGGAAAATTAGCCTGATTTGTATGAAACTTGGTAGAAGGAGAAAGATGCATCATGGGTGGAAATAGGGCTGTGCGGTATACGCGGTATTTGCAGTAGACGGTAGAAAATTTGGCCTACGGTAGAGATTTGCAATGACGTCATCACACCTGTCTCCAACCTTCCTTTTCTCTCTAAGATCCTTGAGAAAGCAGTGTGCAGTCAGCTGTGTGACTTTTCACAGAACAATAATTGAGGACTTTCAGTCAGGATTTAGAAAATATCATAGTACAGAGACAGTTCTCGTGAAAATTACTAATGACCTGCTAATTGCTTCAGAATTTGGACTTGTCTCAGTACTTGTCTTGTTAGAGCTTAGTGCGGCCTTCGACACTATTGGCCACCATATCCTGTTACAGAGACAATTAATTGGCATCACAGGTACTGCATTAAATGTCCTATTTATCAGACCAAACCCAGTTTGTACATGTTAATGATGTCCTCCATCCACTCCAGAGTCAGTTATGGAGTTCCTCAAAGTTGTGTGCTTGGGCCAATTCTATTCACCGTATACTGTATGAGGTGGAAGACAGGTGGATGGAGAAAACAGAGTTTTCATGAAGCTCTGTGTCTGATCTGCTTAGAGACTGTAGCACTCATTAGAAGTGAAGGACCACTGTGAGAAAACACACTAACATTTTGACCAAGCATACCCACTGAAGTCTGAACTGTCTCAGAACCCAGCAGAAAAAAAAAAACATTAACTGATGAAGTGCATGAGAGCAGTCAAGAAGCCTTATTTTAAGGAAAACAAAAAGAAGAACTTTGGAGTAAAATAAAAAAAAAAATACCCATGTCAGCATCATCAGCCACAAGGAAAAGTGACATATTAACCCAGGATGTATAATAACATTATTCCTATCTACATTATTATCTGTTTACATACATGATTACATTACATACATTAAATGACAATAAATATTGTCAAAATGTTTTTGTGTCACACATAAATTATTTGATTTGACAGTCAGTTATTGATTATATGTAAAATTACTAGGCTACATCAACAACCCAGCTCTAGACACTCAGCAGACTGTAGCATTGGGGAGAATGTCTGTTATGGTAGACAATAGTGTGTGTTTGTGTGGAAGCACATGACAAACTCTACAACCCAAGACTACTAATGTTACTGTGAGGCCCAATACAGTAGTGGCAGCTCTCTGTTCCTATGATAAACACTGATTATTAAAGTGAAGATGCTGTAGGCTATTTATTTTTTAATGGTTTAATCACTTGAATCAAGGTTGCTGATAATATTGATAGTGACATAGTCAATGATAATAGTAAGGAGTGTTACTATTGCTATTATACTATTGTTTTCAGCTACAGTAACATTAATCGTTAGTAATGTAAGCCTAGTTTTGAATGACAGGGTCCCTGCTATCACATATTAAATATGTATAAATATGACATTTACATAATAAAATCAACTACAGGCTTCCTAAATGCTGTAATTAATTTAGCACGATGAGTTCAGTATTTGTAGGCCTATTATTAAAAATTTTGATGCCAATATTTAAATTTTTACTGCAAATGAATATCGGCTCCAAATATCTGTTATCGGCCTGCTTGACCCCTAATAATAGGTAGCGGCCCCGAAAAAGTCATATCGGTCTATCACTAATCATCAATTAATAACCCCCCCCGGAAGCCCCGGATGGGATGTAAATAGAGGACATTTGGTCAGTCTATCATATGTTCTACTCTGTGTGTTGCTGCACTGTTTGTGTTGACTATAGCCATTTGTTTAACAACTTAAAATGATCGCTGTCGAGATGCTAATTTACGTTAGCACATCCATGCCATTTTCCATTATGTGTTAGCATTAAGCTAGTGGACTGTGTGTGGGGCTAATACTGAAGGCAGTACTGAAGTGTTAACAGAGTGAAGTTTCTTTTTATGTTTTCTACAATTACAGTTTTGCACAAAACATTTTCTTGAAGTAATATTCTTGACTTTTAGTTATTTAATAGTTAAAAACAACAACTTCCTACTTGAATGCTTTTACCATGGATAATTTACATACCAAAGTATTCTGTGATATACAGTATACCGTCTATCGTCTATGGTTCAAATTATACCGCAATAAAAATTTTAGGCCATATTGCCCACATATGGAAACAGCCTTAGCTGCAGTCTGCATGCTCTTCTTTCTAATCAGGCTACATTCTTTGGACTCTCCACATGGGGTTTCTTGTCACTGAGAAAAATTAAGATTATTGCCATCCTCATCTTTTAAACTTTAAATACATGTACATCACTTAAAGCAGCTGATCAGAGTGAGAGGAAAACAGCTGTGAGGTGAAAACACAAAAAGAGCTGTTCAGTTATCAGTTGCTGCAAAGTCCTGCAATGACAGCATGGCTGAGCCATGTCCAGCAAATCCACAGTGGGATAATAATCATGCTACACTATTGATCAAGTGAGGACATGAAATCTGCCAACGCACACAGAAAAAAAAACCCCTCTAATAGAGTCGGATAAGAGGAATGGGCTTCAAGGTGACCCAACCCCCCCACCCAGACATGGCTAATCAATCGCTGCATCAGGGCAAAGCAGGCTGGCAGACAGAGGGGAACCAGAAGAATGACATCAGTAGGACAGTAGACAATAGATGAGAGGAGGAGGGGTAGTAGGAAAAGATGGGGAGGTCGGAGGAGGATGACTAACCAGTTCGTATTCGTCAAACAGCTGGATGAGTGAAGGAGGGATGAAGGTGTGGAATCCTCGCAGGAAGGCATTTATCTGAGGCTGGATGGCTCGAGTCATCCTCAGCTCCGTCACCAGCTGGACGTACTCGGCCTGAGAGGATACACACATACACGCACACGCACACGCACGTACACACACACACAGAGTTATATAAAGTTATTGTCTCCTGTTGGACTGATCTCTGCTTTACTACAAGACAGTGTCATCTACAGGAACACTGCAGTACTGCATTGTCTAATTGGGACTGTTCTTGGCAATTAGTTGGAGACGAGAGATCAATCGCTCATAGGAGACCAACGAGGTATGAACATACTAGAGGGTAATTTAAACTGGTAATTAATGACACCAATAGTGAACTGTAGCAACATGACACCACAAAAACACATCTTCAATCACCCAATTCCACATTAGACTAGAAACTGATGTTTAGATTGATTTGATCTGAATTGTACAAATAGAGCTGACTTTAGAGCTGGAGCTCATGAACAAGGAGACGAACAATCAGTGTTACCCCTTCCATTTACACCCCCCAAAAACCCCTGCCCTGCCAACAGGACCCCCACCCACAAATTTAAGTCATACATTTTTATTTTATTTATTTAATTATTATTTTAATCAAATGGGTCAATAATGTGGGCACGGTGGTGTAGTGGTTAGCACTGTCGCCTCACAGCAAGAAGGTGCTGGGTTCGAATCCCGGCCCGGGGCCTTTCTGTGTGGAGTTTGCATGTTCTCCTCATGTCTGCGTGGGTTCTCTCTCGTACTCTGGCTTCCTCCCACCATCCAAAAACATGCATGGGGATTAGGTTAACTGGCTAATTTAAATTACTCGTAGGTGTGAATGTGAGTGGTTGTCTGTCTGCCCTAAGACAGCTGGAAAAACCCAAACTGTGAAGAGATTGGTTTCCACAGCTGAACATTTGACAAAATTGAGGCACTTTTTGTGCTGTAAAAAAAATGTTCTCTCATTGTGCTCTTGAAATTATATATATGTTATATACACTCCTAATGACCAGTTGAAAAATTGCAAGATTTTTTGCAAGAGAAAGTGTTTTTGCCTTTGCCATCAGGAGGTCATGACAGTGTAGATACCTGACAGAAAATGACACTGAAGCCACATTCTTATGAAGACTTAGGCTTTTAAAGGATGTGGTCTTAAACTTTTGATCAGTTGAAGAGCAGTCTATTTGAGTTTTGTGGTTGTTTGCAATAAATTGCTTACTCAAATTTTTTCACTCACTCCCATTTCTTCTTTTTGAATTTTGAAGCACTACTTAGAACCTTCTTAAGATCCAACAGTGCAAAATGTAAATTCTTGCAATTTTTCAACTGGTCTGTTGCGCCTAAGTCTTCATAAGAATGTGGCTTCAGTGTCATTTTCTGTCAGGTATCCACACTGTCATGACCTCCTGATGGCAAAGGCAAAAAAGCTTTCTCTTGCAAAAAATCTCACAATTTTTCAACTGGTCTTAAAATTTTAATAAGGAGTGTATATAATATATATAATTTAAAGAGCACAATGACAGAACATTTCTACAGCACAAAAAGTGCCTCAATTTTGTCAAATGTTCAGCTGTGGAAACCACACAGTTTAGCCACAGAGGAGCTGAGGAGAAACACTGTTCTAATGAGGTTGTCTCTATTTTACCTGTAGTAGGTAATATATTCCTTTTTCCGGGATTGTTTATGAATAAATTACCATTAAAAACATGTAAAATAAAGTGTTTTCCAGTGACTGACCTTGTTGTTCTGGGTGACCAGGATGCTCATCCCTCCAGGTTTGAGCGGCACTTCCTCCATCGCCCCAAACACGTCCGTCTCTACAGAGAAGCTGAGCTCCAGACCCAGATCACTGATGTCGTTGTCCAGGATCCACTGCAGGTTCTTTGCATACTCTGGATCGATGGATGACACGTCTTGGTAGTTCACTGGGATTCCTGGAAAACACACCCACTTTACTGTCTTGCAAATATTAACTTTGATATTTCCAAGGGCTCAACATTTTTCTTCCAGTTTTTCCCGTACTATACAGTTCTCATTCTGCAAATCTTTAAAACAACCAAGGCATACATTAAATTTCAAACAAATAGTAATAATAGCTGACAAAAAATGTATTTAACATTGCAATAACGTACATACTCAACATCAGTCATGTCAAGGTACCATTAAGTCTTCAATAATGTATGAAATGGCCGATCCCTGCACCCTAGACTGTCTTTGCTTCTCAGAAATGCACTTATTCATCATGTCAGTGGTTGAACAGGGGGCATGCTGTATATCCACGGCCACCAGGACAGTAAAAGGGCAGTTTTCTTCCTTTTTAAGGTCTAAAAGATGCTAAATTGTTTTCATCATAGTTTTCCTTGTCACAAAGCCACAGACATCATCAAACTGTCACCAGTGCTCACCGAGCATGAATAGAGAAAAACCTTTCACACTCCAACTGGGCAGGGCTTATTAACCACTTTGACTCACATGGCCTGCAACTCAGCACGATCCCACTTCAGAAGCTAGTCCACACTGATGAGCATCTCTTCCTGGGACAAACACTACCTTTTAGGTTAAAACTATACTGTGATGCCTGTAGAAAACAATTCCACCCACTTAACCAACAATCTCCTGACTTAATCAAGGTAGGCCATGAAGGTGACATGGCTAGCATTTAATAGCAACTACATACATATGTCCCTGTCTCTCTTCACGTTTTTTTTATTTTTTTTTTTATTTTATGAGTTATTTTAAATATCTACCATCTGGTACTCTGTGTTTTAATATATAGGCCATGCAACGTTAACACTGGTTATATTAATACATTTTTTGAGTTTCTTTAATTTATTATAGCCATATTTAATGAGTTCTTGGTGATATTAATAGTCCACCATTTTTAGATATTACTTGGCTCACACCTGTGACCAGAAACCTCCTCATCTGCAGTATGTCTCACTTCAGGCTAATGTCAATTGCTAGAATTAGCAGAGTTCCTCCACCTGACAGTTAGACAATCTCTACTAGATTTTTGAAAGTGGTAGCTATTTCACCCTGCTGGACCACAAATTATCTCCATTATCATTATCTGCTGGCTCGGTCCCACACAGTTTTAAAAGATGCAATAGACTGACCCCTTCTAAAGAAACTTGGACTTGAACCTCTTATTTTTAATTATTGTGGGTCAATTAAGAGCAATGCACTTTAATATAACTTCTACAATCTACAATCACATGAAGCACATCCAGCAATGTGTGTATAATGCATGTGTATTCCAGTCTAAGTTAGTAGCAGTAAGTCCCGAAAGATGATGCCTCCATGGAGTAGACTTGCTGGTCCAGCACATAGGCACAGTGGTTAACACTGTCCCCTCAGAGCAAGAAGGTGCTGGATTCGATTCCCGGCCTGGAGCCTTTCTGTGTGGAGTTTGCATGTTCTCCCCCGTGTCTGTGTGGGTTCTCTCTGGGTACTCCCACCATCCAAAAACATGCTTGGGGATTAGGATAATTGTAGCCTGGTCTTAGCCTGGTAAGATTCATTCCTGAATTGGCATTCCTCCACTGAGATCGGATTTCAGACGGGAGACGTGAACTCTGTTGAAGTTTGAAACAATTGGATCTGATTTTACCCTATCGCTAACGTTTGGTCGTGACGTATGTTATGTGCCACTACATTCAGGCTAGCCAACTCCTTCGCCACTAACGGAGCTAACTGAAAAATAAGACTTTTCCTGAACTTCGTGGGGAGTAAAGCCACGACATCTTTGCCAGCAATAAAACTGGTGAAACATTCCTCTTGCTCTGACTTCAATGGCTGAATATTTGGGAGCCTGGTCAAAACAGACTGAATGGCTCCCTTCACTTCCGTCTCTGCTGCCATTGCCAAACTACAACCAGATAGACTACAACGCAAATGCTGGGCATATGTTGGACTTCATCGTTAACACCCACCTCCCCCCGTCCCCCACCATTCGCTGATTGGCCAAGATGGAAATCATCCTGAGAAATCAAGTCCAAGGGGATCAAACGCAAACGTAATCTCCAGGGAAATGATAATTGAGTGGGACATTATGGAGGGCTACTGCCAGGCTAGGTTAATTGGCTAATTACCCGTAGGTGTAAATGTGAGTGGTTGTCTGTCTCTATGTGTCCTGTGATGAACTGCAGACTTGTCCATGGTGTACCCTGCCTTTCACCCTAAGACAGCTGGGATAGACTCCAGCCCCCTGTGATCCTATGTCAGAATCGGCGGCAGTAGCTCAGTCTGTAGTGACTTGGGCTGGGAATCGGTGGGTCGCCAGTTCAAGTCCAGGTAGCTGGTCCAGGTAGCTGGTCCTGGTAGCTGGAGAGGTGCCAGTTCCTCCTCCTGGGCACTGCCGAGGTGCCCTTGAGCAAGGCACCGAACCCCCAACTGCTCGGGGCGCCTGGATAAGGGGCAGCCCCCTCATTCTGACACCTCTCCTCCAATGCATGTGTTTGTTCATAACTTGTGTAATGTGCAACTGAAAAAAAAATATACTAACAGTGTGAAAAAATGTAATTTCCCTCACTGAGGGATCAATAAAGGAATTCTTCTTCTTCTAAGCAGTAGAAAATGGTTGGATGGATGCTTGACTGGATTGAGATCTGGGCAATTTGGAGGCCAAGTCAACACCTCAAACTGGTTGTTTCCTGTTGTTCATTCTTGAATCATTCCAGCTTTGTAGCATTATCCTGCTGAAAGAGGCCACAGCCATAAGGGAGCATGGTTTCCATGAAAGGGTGAACATGGTCTGAAACAACTTCTTAGGAAGGTGGTACGAGTCAAAGTAACATCCACATGGATGGCAGGAACCAAGATTTGCCAGCAGACCACTTCCCAAATTACCACCGACTGGCCTTCTTCCCAACGTACATCCTGGTGCCATGTGTTTCCTAGGTAAGCGACACACAAACCCTGCCATTCATTTTGCAAAAGAAAACATGATTCATCAGACCAGACCACCTTCTTCCATTGCTCTGTGGTCCAGTGCCATGGACAGGGTTCAGCATGGACACCATGACTGGTCTGTGGCTATGCAGCATTATACACAACAAATTACGATACACTGTATTCTGCATCAGTGATCCTTGTCCTCTCATGACCCTGTCTCTGGTTCACCTCTGGTCCTTCCTTGGACCACTTTTGATAGATCCTGACCACTGAAGACCAGGAACAGCCCACCAGAGCTGCAGTTCTGGAGATGCTCTGATCCAGTCCTCTAGGCATCAGTGTTTCACTCAAATCCTGACCCTGCTTCTTATCAACTTTGAGGACAAAATGTTAATTTGTTGTATTATACGTATATCCCAGCTGACATGTTTAAGAGATAATCAATGTAATTCACTTCACCTGGCAGAATATTATGCATGATTGGTGGATACAAAAAAATCAACCAACACCCTAGTGCTGATTGTGTCTACACATACTGTATTTTCATGTGCTCTTTTACCCAGAATGTGTTTGTAGAAGGAGCGGGTGAAATAGATGTTGACCAGCTGTCGATGGTACAAAGCTAGACCCAGGATGTGACCGGCGAACTGGAAGTAGTTCAGATGATCTGGGTTCACAGAGGAGTTACTGTTGGGCTGAAAGGTGGTACCTGTAAACACACACACACACACACACCCCTTCATTCTTCATGACAGTTCTGCTTGTCACACTGAATATTATTATCACACTCAGGAAAACACCATGTACCATCAGCTGACTGAGTGAACAGAGCATAGTCTGGGTTGATGATCTCATTGGACAGGATGTCAAACCACTCCCGAACCACACCCTGGCCCTGGAACACACAGATAAATCACTGCTGAGGATTAAATGTAACATGACACAAATGCTGGTCCATCAGCAGAAGAGAACTCATGCAGTGCCATGAATCTAGACACCCACCATCCCCTCCTCGCCATGGAAGCGAACAGCAATGCCTTGTTTGAGTTTCTCATTGGTGGATTTGGAAACCATCTCACAACTACTCCTGAATATGGAATCTGTCAGTGAGATGAAAAAAGAACAAAAGAAAATGTGGAAAACCACAAGGCCTTTAGCATTGTAGACTGACATTAGCAATGCATTTCCAGATCAATTTCTAGACCAGTGTGTTGGTGCAGCCAAGATGCTAACCGTGCACATGCAAATGTTCTTGTAGATGACTCTACAAAAAGACTGCAGCAGTGACAACGCACTATGACATGTGTCATAATATTCTGAAGTCAGGTTTTATTGCTCAAACTGATTTTTCTTTCTCACTTTTTATCATCTCACCCGTACCTGTACAAACATTCCCATACTAATGTAGCCTTTTGCATTATGGTAAAATGCTCAAATAAAACCGAAACTTGCTGCCAATTCCATTAATAAGGCTTCTTTCGGAGAAGTTCTTTTGGCATTACTATAGTAGAAACACTCAAAGTGTACCAATCATTGGCACATATCCACATCAGAAAGCCAGGCAACTTTACATTGGTGCATAACTTCCATGATCTCATCACTATACATGTCCTCTGTCCGTAGGGAGCGTACCTCTGTGGATGAGCAGGATGTCGTTCTCACTGACCGGACGATGAACCATGTCTGAGTCTGGCTGGCCGGCCAGCAGATGCTCATAGAACCATTCACAGCGATCCTTGAAGGGCTGAGAGAAAACCAGTCTTCATTTTACACTGCACAGCACTTCCCTCATTACCACTTTGTTGTTCTTTCAACTCTTAGACTGTGGATTTTTCAGTCTCAACTGAAGGCTCCAAAAGCCATCAGCACTGTAATACAGAGATGAGACTGGGGTCTATTTGCATAATATATGCCTTTGTTCTCCAAGTGTTGGAGGTAGAATGAAAGATGAGCATGGAAGAGAGAGGAAGGCTTTTCCCCCTGGGACTGTGGGGTGTACCGAGAGAGGAATCAGGAGATGAAATCAAATTCACCAGGTTAAAGTCTGTAATTAAAACAAGAGCCAACTCCCAGGCGAGCCATAATCCATGGGTAACGAGGCTCGAATGCTGCAGCTCAAATATGAATACTAAAGAGTGAGGAAACAGCCTACAACTTGGAGCAGCACTTAAAATTTATGAAGCCATATAAATGGAACTTAAGACAAGTGTTATTGCCGTGGTTATAACACTGTTAAATGACCCTAAAGTGAAGACAGGACTTTCAAAGTCACTTTCCATAAAGTCCCTGCAGACACACACAGAAAGACACACAGGGAGTTCTTAAAGGAGAGAATGAAGACTGTGTAGAGTGCATCCAAGTGGGACAAATTGCACAATGTAGACTGACTGCACAAATGTTAGGTATTTTAGCTACTATGATGGCAGGTTTTACAAGATCCTAACAAGCTGGGTCCACCTGGGTGAGAAGAAGGGTCACCATGCTGAGTCTGGCTGCACAATATTAGGTAAACATACAATATGCGATAATGTTGTTGAATACTGTAATGACGATATTACTTGAGATAAATAAACAAATACTTCAGTATCCAGTGTTAATTAGGCATTAACTCGCTGATGCTGAAAAAAAAGAAAAGCCTCATTTCTTTGTGGAGCTTTCCTCATCAGGAGTTCCTCAAGTCCCCCTCCAGTTCGATCTCTGTGGTGTATACCATCTCTTTGTGTTCCCACTACATATCCCAGAAACTCTAAAATTACTCACAGGGTGTATGAGAGCGCCCCTTTGTGACAGCTGCCAAAAAAAACACTTTGACATTTATATGTCAATGGTACCTCTGATAAAACAAGAATGGAGCGAGGTAAAAACAACATATTTTTTTCATGATGAAATAGTTTATTTTTTCATTTGAGCTATTCTGTGTTTTCAGAGTCATAGTACAAAATATTCTATGCATCATTAAAGATGGAAAAAACGCTGGCGCAAGGCACTTTCGTTTTTAAAAAAGGGCTGGCACTCAATGAGTTAATCACAAGGACCTATGACATGCATTCTTTTTATCAAATAAAAAGCTAACTAATTTCAGTTTCAATTTCCTCACATTGGTACTTTACAGTGCTCTGTAATTCTGGTAATGGGGTCCTGTCCACGCTCATTCCAGCCCAGGCACCACCATCCCAAAGCAAAACAGCTAGGGGAAACAGTCCCTTGAAACAATTGATGAAATAACGCCACCATGCCTTACCTGGCCCTTAATAATATGCATGAAGCGTGACATCAACTCCGGACACTCCAGGAGGAAATGGAAGTGGTTAAAGATGATCTTTGGATTCCTGAAAAAGAGGAGGCAAAGGGATTAACAAAGCGAGCAATAAGACAGGGGAAATAAGAGAATGAAGAACAGTGGATGAAAGTGGAAATAAATGAAGAGGAAAGACATTTCTGGATCAACAGCTTTTCTCACCTGGTTACAAAACATTTGAGCACCTCGTCATGCTTGCAGACAAACTCAATAAAGCGCGGGGATGTCATTCTGGGTGAGGAAAAAGAGGGAGAATACCAGTGAGGAAGATGAAGTGAACAGTAGTATGCCAACAGCAGTATGTGCTCCCATAAGGAAAAGAAACTAACTTACATGATTTACTTTTCATACAAGGTAATCAAAAGAAGACCCAAGCTCTTGTTTGAAATGTTTTTTTTTATTTATTTCTCTTTGCTATTTGGGCTTATTGGAACCTGATAAGTATAAAAACTAAGCATCATCTTTTTTTATTATTTAATTATTTATTTCACTCAGACAATGTGCAGCTTGTAGCTGGTACTGCCACTGCTACTTCTGACATACTAGTAGTATGTCAGAAGTAGCAGTACCAGCAGTCGTAGTTGCAGCTATGATTGTCGCAGTAGGATGAGTCTCCAAAAGATAAGCTGCTTTAACTTGGACAACATTAATTCTCAGCTGTGATCTAAACAAACCTGTAAAACCCTTGCTGATATGCAGCATACCAACATACCATCTGTGTGTTAATTAGACAGGTAAAGACTGAACACAAACCCTTGTGGCATCTGACAAGAGCAGCACATATAGAACGCCTGGATCACAGCACTGAGTCGATTGGCTGTCATGGAGATGACGTCCTCCCCATCAGGGTACAGCTCTGCTTCCATGACAGTCTGAGGGTCTAGCATGGAGGGTAGCTTTGGCATGGAACCAGAGTGGTCGACCTCCCGTTGTTTGAGAAGCAGAGAGGCAATCTCACTGCTGGATGAGGATGAAGATGGGTTCTTCCTGGTTCTGTCCATCTCTGCAGAGATAAGCACCAGCCACTCCTCCAGGGAGTGCCACAACAGCTCCAATGGCTGCAAAGACAGACAGGAGGTGAGACAAAGGGAGTGATCCAAAAAGAGCATTACAAGCAAGAACTGACTTTGAGCGTCAGGGTATCTGTGGGTTCTGTTTCAGTCTTCCTGACCATGGTGCTTCAAGTCTGTATATTCCATCTCACACGTGCACAGGTTGAATCTTTAAATTAACAGTGTCACCTGTGACCATGTGACGATTTAGAGCACACGCCCCAGTATAAAACCTTAATGTCATCACAAATTTGTTCCCTCCATCTGCTTTGGTTTTTTCCATTCACGAGAGGCTGCGAGCTACTGCTAGTCAGGTGAGCAGACAGGCAGACTCCTCGTCTGAGGAATGTAACATCAACAGTGAATATTTCATCACAGTTTTGTAAAGAATATACTGTAGAAAGTTCATAAAGCAGTACTCAAATTAAATAGTGTTTGCAGCAGCACAGTTTCTTCAGAATGGCCGGCTTGTTTTGTATATTGGCGTGCTGTTAGTTTGCTAATACTGACAGGGTAGTATCTGAGCAAGAAGATGGCATCATACATAACTGGACCTGCGTATGTGTGAGATGCTAATGCACTGTCATCTGGCGGTCATCCAGAATCAATTTAACCATAGTTACTTTGGTCATTCTTGTTTCACAAAGCTTCATTCAAGGCCTGAGCACACTTTTCATGTTGTCTGGGAATGAGTTAAGACTAAGGACCTTTGTCCAACTGAGTACCGGCAATGAAAGTTCTGACTCCATCCATCTATTATCAACCTCTTATCCTCATAGGGTCTTTGGGGGGCTGGAGCCTATCCCAGCTGTCTTAGGGTGGAAGGCAGGGTACACCCTGGACAAGTCTCCAGTTCATCACAGGACACATAGAGACAGACAACCATTCACACCTATGGACAATTTAAATTAGACAATTAACCTAATCCCCATGCATGTTTTTGGATGGTGGGAGGAAGCTGGAGTACCAGAGAGAACCCACACAGACATGAGGAGAACATGCAAACTCCACACACTTCTTGCTGTGATGCGACAGTGCTAACCACTACACCACCGTGCCGCCCCAAGTTCTGACTCACCAAAAGATATTTATGAGGAACATTTTCAAGATTTTCAAGGAACCCTGCCAGTCACACCTGTATAGAAGTTTGCTTTTAATGGGTTGGTTTTTCTTACGAAAATAACTCACAATTAAATATCATTGGTATTTAATCACATTTCATTTTGCCTGAGCAAACAGACTCAAGAAAGAAGTGAACATATCTGCACTGAACGTGTTTCTGAAACACCTTCAACTGTTTCAACAACATTGTTTTTGTCTCTTTGCTTCAAACAATCATTTATCCACAGTCACCCATTGTTCGTCTATCTACTCCACTTTCACTTTACAGTGCATCAGGGTTGAATGATGCACTGCATCACCTCAAGTTGCAGACTATAGAAGTGGATATTTGGTGACTGTGGAAGCTCCCAAACTGCTCAGGAAGCCTCGATCGGCAACACATGAACATCAGAGTAGCCACAGTGAACCCATGAGCGGGACTGTTGGAGTTTATTAGTGGATATCAATAAACACTGGATGTTTTAACAGAAAAGCTGCATGGTCACTCACAGAGTGCCTCGGTGTGGACCAATCACTGCAGAGCATCAACTGGTCTGTTAGAGGTCTGCAGAGACTCAGAGGCTCTGTAGCCTCCACTGAGACTAGATGCAGAAGAAGGACCTAGTCTTGTTGTTTGTGCTTCCTGTCACCAATGGGATCAACTGACCATTTGAGCTGCTAACTCTACAGGGACCAAGTGACTGAAATGAGTTGAGACATTCACAGTCATTCTGCTGCAGATGAGTGAATTGTGTTAAAATGTTTAATCTCATTAATTATGATGATGGATTAATCGGTGTTAAAAGATAAATAGTGCTGGGGCACCACGTTTTTATGTTTAGTGTCTTAAATACGCACAGCTGTGTAACAGGAATTAAGCCAGTCAGTGCCCTTTCGATTGTGTCTCACAGCTAGAGGGTCTCAGGTTCTAATTCTGACCTAGGTCCTTCTGTATGGAGTCTGCATTTTCTCCCTAAGGTAGATTGGGTTCTATCTCTTGGGTTCTCGCTGGTTCTTTTTGGTTCTCTTTGGTTCTCTTTTATTCCCACTGGTTCTCTCTGCTTCTCTCTGGTTCCCGCTGGTTCTCTCTTTGTTCTGTCTTGTTTCCTCTGGTTCCCTCTGGGTTCTCTCTGGTTCTCTCTGGGTTCTCTTGTTCCCTCTGGTTCTCTCTGGGCAGAGCCACCCATCCCGAAACACAGAACATGCGCTGTGTATAGGGCCTTATCCTTCATGAGGGGCCACATTTTGCGCGAGGAGACGCATTTGTGCATATGCACTACCTTGAGATGCGTGACACGTACGGCATCAAATCAGCTCAAGGAAGGCGAAAGAGAGCTGTAATCAGACTGCTCATGCAATGATTGACAGCACTCTGGCCAATTAGAGAGGATCACTGGCACACACTTGCAGAGAGAGTGAACAGTTGTTACAGTAGGAGCCACTTTTTCCCGTTCCAGCCGCATGCCGTATGGCTGCCGTGCAGTTCCAAGCCAAACGCCATGTACAGCTTTCCCCGCTACCTCTCCTATGCTAATTCAAAACACACCCATTCATGCGATTCCAGAGTATCGCCAGGGGATGGCCCCTCTCTCACAAAAGAACATCACCTACACTCATTCAATTTCATTGGCAAAAATGCATAAAGGACAAGCGGCACATACAGTAACAACAAAAGAACTAGAAATCCACAAGCGGTTATGTAGGGCCTTCGCGGTATATCGCGGGGACTGCGGTTCAAGCAGGGGGCAATATACGTCACTCAAACAATAAACAAAGGAGTTACGGCCATTCAATGGTTCAATGTGGAAATCCAGCCAAAATGAAGGGTTGAAACAAAATGGCCGACTTCCCGTTTGGAATAGAAAATTGGTGCAAGAGACTTTTTTGTGCGTCTGGTCAACTTGCACATGTGTACCGATTTTCGTGTTCCAACTCATTGAAAACCCCTATGGGGAGGGTTTTTTGAATAATTCAAGGGGGCGCTGTGGAGCCATTTTGCCCCGCCCCTAGGCGTGGCCCCCGTCAGATGTTAGAGGTCGCCACCCTTGAGCTGTGTATCAACTTTCATGATGATCCGAGTTTATTCGAGCCATCAAAAAGCCAAAGAACTGGTCACTTCCTGTTACCACTGGGGGGCACCATGTGTAAGGCGTGACATTAATACATCGGAACGTTCAGGGCCGCGTCCCCGTCATGCTCAGAAAATTTGAAGTTGCTAGGATCCACTATGTGAACGTGAGAGCCGTTCGAATTTTGATGGCAAATTCGCCAAAGTTTGTCGAGCCCTAGCGGCCACGCCCTTTGACCTAATTACGTGCAGAGCACAACTTTTGCTCAGCTAGGTCTGGAGATGTTCTGTACCAAATTTCAAGTCGATCGGACGAAATCCCTAGGACAAGTTCGTTTTCATCAGAAAATAGAAAATTCAAAATGGCCGACTTCCTGTTGGAATTTCAACTTCCTGCCAAGCGACAATTTTGTTCGTACATGTATGCTTAACATCTCTACCAATTTTTGTTGAGGTACAACAAAGTTGGCGAATTTCCCTATGGGGATTTTTCAACTTTGTAGGGGGCGCCATTCAGCCATTTTGCGTGCACTTCAAAATTAAAAAGCGCCACTGACGTAATACAATGTAAAAGTGTTTTTTTTTTGTTTTTTTTTGCAGCTGGTCACTGATCATGGTCTGCTTCAGTCTGTGAGTAATGTTGGGGCTTCTGTGATTTGTAGTCGGGACATAAAGAGTTAACATGCACCACAGCGATCAAAGCAAAAAGTGGAGACAATCGTGTTTAGAGAGCAAAACAGATTCTGTACAAAAAGTGGTGATTTTGGTGAAAGTGGCCTCTACACTCCTCCACACAAAACAAGAACACAACAAGGTAAAAATAAATGTTTGTTTTTTTTCCATGATGATATAGCATGACTCTTCTTTCATTTGAGCTTCTCTTGTGTTTTCAAAGATGTGGTACTAAATATTCTGTGGGTCTTCAAATATGACTGAAAAATGGGAAAAATGCTGGCACAAGGCACTTTTGATTTTAAAAAATGGCTGGCACTCAAAGAGTTAAAGATTAGTGACCAAGATATACAGTGAGCAGGACATGCTATGGTGCAAAAGTCAGCAAGTTAGTGCTCTCTGGTGGATAAACTATGCAAGATACTATTTCTCAATCAACGTTGATATATCTGCAGGGACACTTCCTGTTGCTTTTGTAAGTTGAGAGATACTGCATGCTGACAAATTTAGAATTGCCTGTATTGGTCAATGCTTTAGACTGATTTTTATTTCTCAATAAAAACAAAATTTGAACTGTAGTTAAAGTGAAAAATTTTTTTGCTCGTACAGATGACAATATAGTACATCAGCTCCTGCTAACCTTAAAGACCTGGCTGCGGGGGGTCTTGTTGCCATTGTAGCCCATGTCGTTGCCATTGTTGGGTGATGAAGGCCCCAGGCGGAACACATGGCAGAAAATACGAACAATTCTCAGCAGACTCTTCATCTGAGCTTCATAACTGCTGGACAGGCTGAGGAGCAACAGAGGAAACACACATCAAGCACTACTCAACAATCAGCTGTAATGCTACATAAAACCAAGTAAACTGACACTGATAACACAGCTGTGATTAATGGAAGCATGATATTGACTTGTTTGCTCTAATGATTGTTTCTGTGTCATGTAGTCAGTGCGAAGGAGAGAAGTATTGATTTACTCTGGTTCAATATTTATTATCTTTTTTCCTCTTCTCAGGGCTGACCTCTGGAAGCTTCGTTGTGAGATGCTGTCACACTTTTGTGTAACACAAAGACGAAGAAACATCTAGAGGAAACTTCTCACTTCAGACCATCAGTCATCACTCCTAAAAAACAACCTATGGACTGACAGGTACTCCCTGTCGATCAATAATGACCCACTGGACATGTGTGGTGGTGTCTGTTTCTGCACAGACCCTGACACCAATTCCCCCTCGCATTTTGCTGTGTTCGGGACATTTCTGAACTTGTGTTTTGATTCTCTGATTCACTGCTTTGTTCTCACAACGCTGCTCCATCTCTTCATTCATTCTATAGCTTGACCAACTTCAAATGCTTGATTTGAGTGAGAAATGTATTTTTATGTACAGCTCAATTCACTAAATTGGTTCTGGAGGTGAATCATGATACAGCTGGAGAAAGAAGTTGATGTGATGGAGGAGTGGGACACATCTGTTAAGGGATACGCCACCCCCAGGCCAAATTCAGTGTCTCCCCACAGTCCCGAGACCTAAATAAGTGTGTGAAAGCATTTTCCTGGCCACCCAGCCATTGTCCGAATTTATCAGAGCTGACCGCAGGTTGGTTCCGCGGCATAACTACATTCCTATGACCCCACAGAAATATTTCGGCCAAAGTGAATAAATGTACTCGATTTTCCCCCCCAATTACTTTCCGTACTGCACATTTACTTCTAGTGAATGGCGGTGCAGATCACAACGCAAAGGGCTTGTCTTGTTCATTTTCTTTCGGGAACTATTTTTCGGTGCGGAGAAACACAGCCAACGCACACCACGGAACGTCATTGGGAAACCCCCCCCCACTTCCCCCCACAACACTGCGTAGCCACCATCTTCCTGCTACAAATACCATGACCACAGAGTGACGTCTAATCATGTACTGGGTGTAATAATAGGCTACTTACTCTGTAGACAGCTGCCCATTAGGCCCGCTTGGTGTGTTTTTCCTTTTCCAATTCACTTTATCGCGCCGGAAAAAGAAAGTGAGGACTGCAGGGTGAATCATTGCCGTGAAATCCTCGGTAGTAGTGACACAAACGCGGCTATCCTCTTCAGTATTCCTCTGCATCGACGGTAGTGTTTCACCCCACTCGGCACAACAAAAACACTCCATTTCAGTAGCCATTGGTTGGCATTCTCCACACTTACACCATGTGTTCTCCTGCGCTCATCTGGATCACCTGGAGTAACGGGAACTTCCAGTCTTCTGGTCCAGGTAAGCGACGCAATGTTGTGGGGGGAAGTGTGTGTGTGTGTGTGTGTGGGGGGTGGGCGAAATATTTCTGTGGGGTCATAGGAATGTAGTTATGCCACGGAACCAACCTGCGGTCAGCTCTGATAAATTTGGACAATGGCTGGGTGGCCAGGAAAATGCTTTCACACACTTTTTTAGGTCTCGGGACTGTGGGGAGACACTGAATTTGACCTGGGGGTGGCGTATCCCTTTAAATGATTTATACTGGTTTGCATTTATATCTACAAATGCCACAAGCAACCTATAAAACTAGTAACAAGTAAAAAAAGATCAATATGTATTAGGAATGCTTGATATTGCTGATGATTTTTTGTCGATATCCTATATTCCAATATTGTCCAACTCTTCACTTCCGATTCTGATATCAGAGACCAATATGTGCAGGCTTTTTACACTGAAACTGTATCTACTGTTGTGGAATTAACACATTATGACTAATTTCATTGCATTTATAAATGCAACATTTCTGTGCAAAACAAGACACCAACTGCAACTGGAGTTATGCCATTTCTTTAAGTGCATTATTTTTACTCACTGTGAAACTGAATGGCCATATTGAACATACTGACATGTTGTTATAGTTGTTTGTATACCTTTATATTGTCGGTTTTGCACTATATTGCATGTTTGCACTATTCTGCAACTGCATATACTTTTTTAAAATCTTTTAAATCTCCTTACATTTTCCAACTGTATATGGCAACTGTTGTGAAAGAATTTTTTGAATAAAATTTTATGAGTGATGGACAAATGAAGCTTCATGAATATTTTTGACTCCTCCATTTTATTACCTCCGCCATGTTTTCACCAGGGTTTGTTTATTTATTTATTTAACGAAATTTTCAGGATTGGTCAGAAGTGGTCTCACTTAAAACTGATTAATTTTTGGTGATGATCAGATCTGATTCAAGGTCATCAAGGTCAAATGAAAGGTCACGCCACAGTAATGTACAGTGCCATGAAAAAGTATTTGCCCCCTTCCTAATTTCTGTTTTTTTTGGCATATCTATCACACACAAAGGTTTCAAATCATCAAACCAATTTTAATGTCACTCAAAGACAACCCAAGGAAATACAAAATGCGGTTTTTAAAAGACAATTTTATTTATTGAGGCAAAAATAAATCCAAACCTATCCGACCCTATGTTAAAAAGTAATTGCCCCCCCCTTGTTAAATCACAAAATAACTGTGACTAACCACAAATTTGGGAAAGATGAGTTTCACAAGCCACACCCAAACCTGATTACCACCATACTTGTTGAATCAAGAAATCACTTAAATAGAATCTGTCAGAGAACGTGAAGTAGGCTAGAAGATCTCAAGAACCAACGCATCAAATTCAAGAAGAAATGAGAAAAAAGTGATTAAAATCCATTGGTCTGGAAAAGGTTACAAAGCCATTTCCAAGGCTTTGGGGCTCCAGCGAACCACTGTTAGAGCCAATATCCACAAATGGAGAAAACTGGGAACAGTGGCAAACCTTCCCAAGAGTGGTCGACCATCTAAAATTACTCCAAGAGTGCGACAACGACTCATCCAGGAGGTCACAAAAGAACCTCGAACAACATCTAAAGCACTGTAGGCCTCGCTGGCCTCAGTTAAGGTCAGTGTTCATGACTCTACCATAAGAAAGAGACTGGCCAAAAATGGCATCCATGGGAGAGTTCCCAGGCAAAAACACCTGCTGTCAGCAAAGAATACAAAGGCTCGTCTCACATTTGCCAAAACACATCTTGTTGAGCCTCAAGACTTTCGGAGAAACATTCTGTGGACTGATGAGTCAAAAATTGAACTTTTTGGAAGGTGTGCGGCCCGTTACATCTGGCGTGAAAATGGTACAGTATTTGATAAAAAGAAAATTATGCCAACAGTGAAGCATGGTGGTGGCAGTCTGACAGTCTGGGGCCTGCTTTGCTGCCTCAGGACCAGGACAACTTGCTGTGATTGATAGAACAATGAATTCTGCTGTCTACCAGAAAATCCTGAAGGAGAACATCCGGCCATCAGTTTGTGCCCTCAAACTCCAGCGCTCTTGGATCATGCAGCAGGACAACGATCCGAAACACACCAGCAAGTCCACCTTTGAACGGCTCAAAAAAACAAAATTAAGGTTTTGGAGTGGCCAAGTCAAAGTCTGGATCTAAATCCAATTGAGATGCTGTGGTGTGACCTTAAATGGGCAGTTCATGCTAGAAAACCCTCCAATATGGTGGAGCTGAAACAATTCTGCAAAGAAGAGTGGGCCAAAATTCCTCCAGAGCGATGTGAAGGACTCATCACCAATTATCGCAAAAGCTTGATTTCAGTTATTGCTGCCAAGGGTGGCACAACCCGTTATTAGGTTCAGGGGGCAATTACTTTTTCCACATAGGGTCAGATAGGGTTGGATTTATTTGTGCCTTAAAGGTACACTATGTAATATTTTAAGTATTTTCTTACCTCAATGTCTTCATCCATAAATAGATCCTCATTGATGTAAAATAACTTATGCCAACAATCTGACTTATCCTCCTGGGCGAAGAATCACTTATCTGTCTTTACATAGAGCGGGTCGCTCATACAGAGGCTTCCATGTCTTTCCGGTCTACAAAAAACTATGAACTGCCGAGAGGGACATAAAGCACTGCGATTCACTTTTCACAGAGAAGCAAGGTGGAGATGCTGGTTTTACTTATCCAGCACTAAACTAAAACCTGCACAGCACTTTTGGTCATAATACAAAACCATACTTATGCCGCACCGAATCTTCATCGCCAAAAAAGCGTAAAAGGACCATAAAATGACCGGAGTTCCAGGCCAGTGATCCGTGGTGAGTGGCCGCACGGGAGCGCCCCGTGCCCGTCCACGGCCATCCGGGACCCGCCAGGAAGTCCTCCGGAACAGAGGAGGGCTGTGGAGGTCTGGGCAAAAATGACTGGAGCTCCAGGCCGGGGGCTGGTGATCCACGGTGATAGTGGCTGCCAGGGAGTTTCCCACATTCCGACCCATTCCGCTTACCGTAGTTCCAACCATGTTGCAATGCATGCAAAGTCAAATTCAACCACGAGATGGGACAAAAAATACAGTGTCTTTTTAATAACCTAAATTGTCATTTAAAAACTGCATTTTGTATTTCCTTGGGTTGCCTCTGAGTGATATTAAAATTGGTTTGATGATTTGAAACATTTCTGTGTGATAGACACGCAAAAAAGAAAAAAAACAGAAACCAGGAAGGGGGCAAATACTTTTTCACGGCACTGTATGGCAGATTTAGCATATTTCTGAACTCCAGGGTGTACAATTTTCAGCCAATCATCACCTAATGTGGTATATAAACTAATATAGGAATCCAGAAGTCACTGATTCAGTTGGGTCAGGATCAGTAAAAGGTCAAGGTCAACAAGGTCAAATATGCGTTTTTACTCCATGTATGGATGGAGGAGCTAGAGCAATGCAAAGTTTTACTGGTGTTTTGGTCTTTTTTAAAATTCAAATTCAAATGTGACAAAACATGAAATAGAGAAAAAAAAATAAAATAAAAAGTACATGATATTAATGTGAATACAAAGTTAAATGTGGATTTCAAGGTGCATCAAAATCAACACATTCACTTTTAGGCGTTGTGGGCTTGCAGGAGCATACGCTCTCTCATAATGCTGCCTTGGCGGAGGTCTGTGCTCTCTGAGTGCTTTTCTAGCCTAGTCTTGGCAAATGTTACAGTCATTAAATTATAAACTGGGCTCAATCCACCCTGCTCTTTCTTATGACCATGGAAATAGTGCAACTAAAACCAGGAAAGGCACAAAAAAGTTAACCAGCTTAAGTCCAGAGTAGTAGTTAAAATAGCCCTCCTGTAAAGAACAACAAATGAAGCTCAAACTGATACTGACAGGGCTCCATGGCTGCCATATTTCTTTTTCCTCATGTCCTCATGTGTGATCGCACATTTACCATCCGTAGGACACACTTGGAAATAATTCAAACCAGATGAGCTTGTTAGCTACGGCTAGCAATCCACTTGTTGTTCTTGTTGATGTTGTAATACGTTATCAAGCCTACAGCAGTTGGACATTGGTTATAAAACCTGATACAGATTTTCCTAATACATTTTATATGGACCGATATTATCAGAGGTCCAATATTAACAAACATCCCTAATATGTTTGCAATGAAAAATAAACGATGGAGAAAAAAAAATATGTGAATCAAATTTTTTTTTTTCACTTATACCTGAGAAGCTTGTGTCCATTGGTGGTAGCCACTTCTGCAAGACTGGTCAAGATCCTCTGGTAATGACTGTCACTCTGCTGAGAGACATGCTCCAGAACCTGCCGGAGCTACACACACACACACACACACACACCACACACACACACACACACACACCAATAGAAACTAACACACAGAACCAATGAATGTAGAAATAAACCGGTCCTACCATGTTCTCTTTCATATCATCATTTTGCGTCATGTGGATGAGGGTCTGAAACAGTCTGCTGTGGTGTTGGATGAGGATCTCACAGGTCTCCCCATATCCACCCTGAACACACAACGTGGGACAGTAACCATATGAACCTCATCAACACCATGAAGAAAAACTACACAAACGGTCAAATGACAGCAAAATCTAACCTGCACACAGATATCCAGAGGAGTGATTCCATTTTTGTCAGCAAGGTATTTGGCACCTCGAGAGAGCAGGATCTGTGCTGTGTCTCTTTGGCCATGGCTACAGAACCACACAGTGAGGGAATGTCAATACAGGCTCTCTTTGGGGATTTTAGAATATTATCATTATTCTGGGATATTTTAGTATTCTCACACTAATTAATGGCTGCGAAAAGCTAGCTTCTCATGGTTTAGTCATTTTCTAAATTAATGCAAATGGATGACAGTAGATTCTCTGGCCATCTGGAAGCAGCAGTTCCGAAGGAGCTAAGTAGACAGAAGCTTCACTAGGCTGAGTACAGCTGACATGCACTGAACCAAAATAGTTTTCATGACAGTTATAGGAAGAAATCAAGTGTTTGTAGGCGTATGGATTAATTTAATACGCTGTCCACCATAGCAAGTGAAGTGAAACAGAAAAGCTCACAGACAGGCTGAGAACCTTCATCAGTCAACACAGATATGGAAATTAAGTGTGAAACACATATTGCAGCATATTTCTGTCTATGCAGATTACTCTTCACTCATCTCACAGAGTAAGTGAACGAATGCATTTAATAAAATTGAGGCTTATCTGTCCCATGAACTGGACATCAAAAGCTCTTCTAAAAACATGCTGAGTTGAGGCCACAGTCTGAATCGTCACTATTACGATGATTTCACTAATGACAACACCTGCAGGCAAAGTAAAGAGGCGTGGCTCCGGAGACGTTCGGCCGGTTGATGTCAGCTCCGCTGTCCAGGAGACACAACACCGTCTGAGCAGACACAACAAACACTCGTATCACACTTGGACATAATTCACTGACATTGAACAATAGCAAAAGAACATATGTGTATATACATATATACACAACACTCAAATACAAGACTTTCAGAAATTATTTTAGTGTCTACGTTTCTCATTATGAAATGGCTAATTATAATAAGAAAAATGAGGGAATCCATTTAATTAGGGCTTGGTGTTGTTCAACATTTTTGTATACAATACCAATTTATTTTGATAGCTGTTATTTTTGTGTAATTTTGGCTTTAATCATAGTCATCATCAATTTGTGTTTTATCATGGTAGACATACTAGACAATGGTCTGATGATGGTCAACAGGCAAAGGCTGCAACAGGGTCCTCTTTAGGACCCTGGGGAGTGAGAGATTGTCTTATGGTGTGTTCACTGGAAGTCAGAACTTGGAGCTCAGATCATCTTAACCTCAAAGTTTAGTGCTCCCAGCTCTTCCAGTCTTACAACAAAACATGTAGCTAATGTTTACATCAGTAGCAGATAGCATGAACTGTGTTGGGTTGGTGAGACTAATGCCTTGTTCACACTACACGATTTTTGGCCAATCGGCACGTCGGCGTCGTTTTTTTCACACCCCTCCTCCAGATTGGGGTGAGGCAGTCATCAGCTCAGCAAGCCTTTGTCGTTAAGTGTGAACACCTCAAAGACGCCAGTTAGAAGCTTGCAGAGGTCTTGACTGTTTGTCGCCAACGAAAACTGAACATTGACATCTTGACTGTTTGTCGCCGATGAATCCAGTCGAGTCACGCTGACGTAAAAAGAGCTGCAGCCGATGAGAGCAGACATGGTTGAAAGGAGCAGCAACAACAACAGAAACAATTTTTCCTCTTTTTGTTCTTTCACTACATGGTAGCTCACAAACAACCAGGAGGGCTGCTTTCTGCTCCGTGTCCATGTTTAAAATGAAAAGCTCTTGACTGCCCTCCAGTCAGGCTCTCACTAATTCCTGTTTAATAAATGATCCGCTCATTGTTTTCTAGTGAGCAAATGACCGTGTGTTTACAGTGATGACTGAAACGGCTGAAATCCATCTTCAAAGATAGCAGAAGAGGCTTTGTTCTAGCGTTTGGAAGGCAATATGTCCATATATTCATTCATATTGTCACTCATATTTACAGTGAAATACAGAAAAAAAATGCCACTGACATTTCCTTTATCCCACAAGTTTAATAAATAGATGTTCTTGAATAAACTTTGTGGAAAAAGAAAAGCTCCTGTATCACTGTAAACAGCGATCATTTGCTCACTAGAAAATAATGAGCGGCTGCAGCAGTCTGACACACCTGCTGAACAGAGAGTCCTGTAGTGTGAACACTCCTGTCACTGACCAGTCCTGTAGTGTGAACACCTCAAAACTGACGGGGGAGAAGAGCGTCACGTAGTATGAACACCATGGCCATTTGACGACTCCGACGGTTGCGTAGTGTGAAGGCATAATCTGACCTTTCCGAAGTGGAAATCCAACTTTACGAGTGGTTTTGATTTAAACTGTGACTTGGAGCTGTGAAATTCAGACATTCATGTAAAACACCAGGAGTCTAAACACACAAATGCCGGGCTCCCAGTGCTGTTGCATTGACATTAATCCTCTGTTTTACTGGCGATGTTTGTCTCCTTATGCTGGAAAGTGAGGGGACGGATCGGTGTCACTATCAATCTGAAGAGGACATGTCCCCTGTCCCTAGAGACATCTGAGAGCATGGTTCATAGTCACTCGGGTATTGGAATTGGGCACTGAAAGATGATTAATTTTTTGATACCCGATAGGATCAGAGCTTTTCGGGCGCTGCTACAAAAGTACTGATGTTCGGTACCCAGCCCTACTTTTAATATATAATATATGATATATTGTCCATATTTCTGGAGGAGGTCACAGCTTAGACAGTGACTCCATCCACATAGAGTAAGTGGGTGTGCCCTTTGCTGTGGCTGACTCACGCTATGGCCACAGTAGCTAACTTAACTGATCCTTCATAATGATAATACTGTGACACGTTTTTCATAGCTGTAACGCTAACTCACATGTGGTTGCAATGAATTTATAAGAATGTGTTGTGGTGAAGCATTGTCAAACCATTCCTGAACACACACATCTGTCAGAACTTCTGACATCTGTCAGATGCTGTAAAAAGCCACCCAGTCCCACTCACAGGCAGGCACCCAGTGGTGGCTTCAACTGATAGAGCCAAAGAGCAACATCTGTTGCTAAGCTTTGAGTCCTGTGCTCTAACTAGGACTAAGGAAATCAAAAGAACCTTCAATCAAAGAGATATTTTTGAACTGGCTTACCGTTTTGTGTCCATTCTGACAGGCTACATGTAGAGCTGTCTGCCCCATGGCATCCTCCACATCCACATTGGACACATGCTGGACCAGGTCATGGAGAAGCTCTGTCCTCCCATTCACTGCCAACCAGTGGATCTGCAGCAGAGGTTAACATGGTCAGTCACTATTCAGAGTTATTTAACCACCAGTCACATATATAACAGTACAATCATTTGTTTAGCAATGATCATTGCACAGATAGGAGACATTCAATACAACATGAACCAGCACGAGATTATAGTCCACTTACAGCAGTCAGTCCCTCATTGTTGCAGATGTTGACATCAGCATTATATTCTAAGAGTTTGCCCATACACTTCTTCTGTCTGAGGGAACAAAAGTATGAAGACAAGTCTATTAAGAGTGACGAATCATCCAGCGACACTTCTCACTAATATCAACCATAAAGTGACATGAGGATCAAGCTGCAAAAATACAGGAAACATGAATGGTTCATGGTTACTTGTGTAGCATCTTATACAGTCTGTAGGGGTGTCCTGATACAGCTTTTTCACTCCCCATACTGATATTGCAGCCTTCGGTATTGGCCGATATCGCTAGCAATCCGATATGATACCAGCACAAATTATTGAGACTTTTATTACTTATTTTGTAGTATGGAAAGTAAGAAAAGGCTTGATCAAGGAATATTACTCAGAGGACAATAGTCAGCAACAGTAGGTCTGAGAAAAACTGACCCATTTGTTAATAACCAATAGGTTACATCAATTTTAACCTTAAACAGAAAAATGTTCTACAATTGAATTTAATAAATAAAAAAATAATTAGAAGACCCTGAAAAATGACCTAAAAAACATACTTTTAAAGACGAACCTGAAAATCCTCCTGCTGTTTTTTTGTGATGCTGTTTCAAATGCTGACGAGGTTGGTCGTATTAAACTTCCTGGTTCTGTTCCATCAAAGGAAACTGGTTCATGACCTGTTTTGCTCTTTTTCAGACTTTAACTAAAAATGCTGCCACAGGGTCAACATCACTGCTCCTCCTTCTACTTTGTTGGCACCTTAGCACAGCTGTTGTTGTGATCACTGTACTCTGCTGCTGATAGAAGAGCTGGACTGGAGTCTGGAATGGACTGATGGGATCAAAGTGCTGATATCAAAGATTTTAAATACAGTTAGATGCAATCTGATACTCATTTTTTTGCTTATATCGGACCGATATATGATATCGATATCTGATCAGGACACCCCTGAGAGTCTGCTCACCATGAACAACATTATTTATTTTTATTTATTTTTTTTTACACATACATAAAATTCAACCATTCAGAGATAACCATCAGATAAAAGTGAATTCACTTTAGCAGCAGCTTTAAAAGCAACTTGGGGTCATAAATCTTGCTCAAGGCCACTAAGGAATGTGGACTGTCCCCTGTTGTGATCTCAATATGCAGAACACTACCATACAGGTAGGTGATCTGGGATGGCACACGTTACTGGTATAAATAGGGCCAAAGAAAAAAAAAATCTTGTTGCCCACTAATGCCACTGGTAGAAGAGTTTTACCTCTAGTGGTTGTATGGAGACGTTTTTAACATTTCCCCAGTTTGGTTATCTCATCCACAAGAATGCATACCTGCACATGTGTGACTTGTAGTGGACGGACATAATTCACCTTATAACAATGTGACTGGGAGTTTTGGGGATCTATGCTCATCAGTGATGTGGAACTATAAGCACACTGTCACTTTAAGCATGGGGCTCTCTCAGCACGGGCAGGGATGGGATCCCAAACGTGATCGCGTTGACAAGGTCATCATTACAGATTTAAGAATGCCGGAACACTGCAAGGACAGCACGGACATGAGCAAGTCACATATTAATGTTGTTGTTTAGTGCATTACAGATTGTCCCTTTTGCAAAGTGTACAAACCTAACACAGTACTAATACTAATACTAATACCAATGCATACTGCCCCAATCATTAAAAAAGGTGTGTCAGATCACTATACAAGCTGAATACACTATATTGCCAAAAGTATTCGCTCACCTGCCTTGACTCGAATGAACTGAAGTGACATCTCATTTCTAATCCATAGGGTTCAATATGACGTCGGTCCACCCTTTGCAGCTATAACAGCTTCAACTCTTCTGGGAAGGCTGTCCACAAGGTTTAAGGAAGGCCTGGCTCTCAGTCTCTGCTCTAATTCATCCCAAAGGTGTTATATCAGGTTGAGGTCAGGACTCTGTGAAGGCCAGTCAAGTTCATCCACACCAGACTCTGTCATCCATGTCTTCATGGACCTTGCTTTGTGCACTGGTGCACAGTCATGTTGGAAGAGGAAGGGGCCAGCTCCAAACTGTTCCCACAAAGTTGGGAGAATGGAATTGTCCAAAATGTCTTGGTATGCTGAAGCATTCAGAGTTCCTTTTACTGGAACTAAGGGGCCAAGCCCAGCTCCTGAAAAACAACCCCACACCATAATCTCCCCTCCACCAAACTTTACACTTGGCACAATGTAGTCCACAAGTATCGTTCTCCTGGCAACCGCCAAACCCAGATTCGTCCTTCAGATTGCCAGATGGAGAAGCGTGATTCGTCACTCCAGAGAACATGTCTCCACTGCTCTAGAGTCCAGTGGTGGTGTGCTTTACACCACTGCATCCGACGCTTTGCATTGCACTTGGTGATGTATGACTTGGATGCAGCTGCTCGGCCATGGAAACCCATTCCATGAAGCTCTCTGTGCACTGTTCTTGAGCTAATCTGAAGGCCACATGAAGTTTGGAGGTCTGTAGTGATTGACTCTGCAGAAAGTTGGTGACCTCTTCGCACTATGCACCTCAGCATCCGCTGACCCCGCTCCATCAGTTTACGTGGTCCACCACTTCATGGCTGAGTTGTTTTCGTTCCCAAACACTTCCACGTTCTTATAATACAGCTGACAGTTGACTGTGGAATATTTAGGAGCGATGAAATTTCACGACTGGATTTGTTGCACAGGTGGCATCCTATCACAGTTCCACGCTGGAATTCACTGAGCTCCTGAGAGCGACCCATTCTTTCACAAATGTTTGTAAAAGCAGTCTGCATGCCTAGGTGCTTGATTTTATACACCCGTGGCCATGGAAGTGATTGGAACACCTGATTCTGATTATTTGGATGGGTAAGCAAATACTTTTGGCAATATAGTGTATAAACATGGTTGCGTAGTTCACATCGGAATTCCCTAATTGGTGGGATTTCCCCAGAATGACGTAGGATTAAATCACATATGCACTCCTATTAAAGATGATGTCGTTACACTTTTGATTTGTTTGACTAAATAAAACCTCTGTCCTTCAGAGTGGTCTCTGGGAGATCAACAGATATGATTGATCAGCTCTGCAGCTCTGGAGCTTCACAGTGACAGCCTGACAGGCTGCTCAGTGACTAAAGCAGGACATGACAGGCAGATACATCAATCATCGGGTAAACAGCAAGTTGACGCGGGTCGACATGGCGCGACTTTCACACTGTAGCCTAGGGCTGTGCGATATGGATAAAATTCTATATCCCGGTATAGCCAAGCACGGCGTATCTAAACCACAACTGCAGTAATGTTAACGTTCTTGTAGCAACAGAGCTAACTAAGCAGCTACGTGTTAAAATTACAATATAAACAACAGAGAAACCACACTGCGATATATATTGTAATATCGCACAGCTCTACTGTAGCTGATCCGATCTGAGCCGATAAAATCCCGGGTGGACTGCCGAGTCGTTGACCCGCGTCAAAATGCCGTATCAACCTTTTCAAAGTGTGAAAGGGGCTAAAGACTGGTGACATCTACTGCCTTGTTCACACTACACGACTGTGGGAGTTGTCAACTCGCTGTGATGTTCACACTATGTGATTGTCTCCTCCCCCGTCAGTTTTGAGGTGTTCACACTACAGGACTGGTTGGTGACAGGAGTGTTCACACTACAGGACTCTCTGTTCAGCAGGCGTGTCAGACTGCCTCACTGCTGTCCAGTCAGCCTCCTCTCATTAGTTCCTGGTTAATAAATGAGCTGCTCGTTGTTTTCTAGTGTTTACAGTGATCACTGAAACGACTGTGAGACTGACAGGAGCTTTTCTTTTTCCACAAAGTTTACTGAAGAAAATTAATTAAACTTGTAGGATAAAGAAAATGTCTGCAGCATTTTTTGCATTTCACTGTAAATATGAATGACAATACTAATGAATAAACGGACATATTGCCTTCCAAACACTAGAACGAAGCTTCTTCTGCTGTCACGATTATTTGCTCACTAGAAAACAATGAGCGGATCATTTATTATTATTATTATTAACCAGGAAATAGTCAACAGCTTTTCATTTTAAACATGGACACGGAGCAGAAAGCAGCCCTCCTGGTTGTTTGTGAGCTACCATGTAGTGAAAGAACAAAAAGAGAAAAGTTGTTTCTGTTGTTGTTGCTGCTCCTTTCAACCATGTCTCATCGGCTGCAGCTCTTTTTACGTCAGCGTGACTCGACTGGATATTTAGCAGGCTAGATGTTCAGGTTTCGTCTGTGACAAACAGTCAAGATGTCAATGTTCAGTTTTCGTTGGCGACACACAGTCAAGATTTCCGCGAGCTTATGACTGGCGTCTTTCAGGTGTTCAGACAAAAAGGTTAAAAAGGTTGACGACAAAAGTTTGCAGAGCTGATGACTGCCTCACCCCAATCTGGGGGAGGGGTGTGAAAAAAACGTCACTGACGTGCTGAATGGCTTAAAATCTTGTAGTGTGAACAAGGCATAACTTTGTGTGGCATGGGCTTAAGAAGGACGTGCGGGACCGGGCAGACACCTGTGTTGAGTGTCTAAAGTGTTCTAAAGTTCACCGGCACACAAAGGCACCCTTAGCACAGTTCCCTGTGCCTGAACGGAGAATCAACCATGTGAATGTGGATTTTGTAGGCCCACTTTCTTCCTATCTTGGCTTAATTTACCTCCTCACCATGATGGACAGGACCACCCGATGGTTTCATGTGCCAACAAAACAGCAACCACAAAGTCAAAAATTGTCTTTGCGAGTCATTAAAAGGATGGATTCAGCATGATTACTGGACCTCAAGGATTCACACAATGTGATTAGAAGAACCAGCAAATAACTGGAAAAGGCCAGCATGTGTGAAGAGAAAGTGAACACAGAGATTAAATGCAGTATTACGCTCATACCCATTCCTAGCAGCGAGGTGCAGAGGGGTACAGCCTGAGATGTCCTGGTAGTTTGGGTTTGCTCCTTTCTTCAGCAGCAGAACCAGACACTCCAGTGACCCACAGCTGTACGGAGAGAACACAGAGCAACTTCAGTAACTACAAAACTATGTTCCCAGTGCAAAACCCTGCACAATGCAGCAGTCAAGTCAGTTCACTAGGTTCCCTAGCTTCACTAGGGCTGGGTATCACCAAGTACCTTGCAATACAACAATAATGATAATATCATGATATTGAAATTCTGCGATAATATATTGCAAGAAATGTCATTGTCACTGTGTGTTCAGTGTGTCACTGAAGAAAATCAGAATTTATTGACCGCATTGAATCCATTTCACAGGAACTACAAAACACTGTCAAACAATTTCACATGAGATATATATATATATATATATATATATATATATATATATATATATGAGGATTATTCATCCAGCCATCCATCCATCCAGGGCAGATGGCAGGGTACACCCTGGACAAGTCTCCACCTCATCACAGGACACATCGAGACAGACAACCACTCACATTCACACCTACGAACAGTTTAAATTAGCCAATTAACCTACTATGAGAATTATTCACCATGACAAAATATTGCACCATTATTTTGCAGTGCCTTGTCTCTGGTGTTGACTTATTATTATGGAATGCAGTTAACTAGTGATATGAAATATATTACATTTTGGAAGTAACCCACCCAAACTAATTATAAACAACACAAAAAAAATAATTAATAATCAATTTGAGACACGTTAAAATTTTTCACTTTAGGCAGTGTCATATGCAACAATAAACAATGCAAGAGATTCTTTTTTTAAATGAAATTGTTTAATTGAAGTAATTGTAGATTTTAAATCATTACCATTACATTTGTTTGGAGGGGAAATAGAGATTGCATACATAATTTGCAGCTTAACGCCAGTCTTCAAATCCCTTGTCTGACTGAAGAATTGCGGTCTGTAAATTAAATCCAGCATCATCTTAGAGGACATTGTCTTTCAGACCCTTGGCAGTTGTCCTTAAAAGATATCATGTTCTTTAGGTGTTAAATGAACACTGTCACTCAGACATAGCCCTGGCTTGTCAAACACTATGTCTGGGTGATGTACAGTCCTCCCAGTACAACCTAAAACCAAAGTATCCATTATGGAATGGGCAAACTTTCATGCTTCATCCATCTCCCCTTGGGGAGCCATATCTCCATTGGCATCTTTGGTTGATTGAAGAATAATCTTCTGAGGAAACTTGGTGGAGGTAATGCAGGATTTTTTTGCTGTTGATAGACAAAAGGGACATTAATGTGATTGTGTCATGACCAATATAATTCCATAGTTTTATTTCCCATTCATAAATAACATCATAATAATCATTTACCTCTTTACATGGTCAGTTTTTCATTCTTGATCACTTCAAGGCCAAAGTTCACTAGTTTACACTTTTGAGATAGATCACAAATTGCAGTAAAGAACAGTACTTGTCATGACATAAACTAGTTACTACTCTTCAGCTACTAGAACTTTAATTACCCTTTCAGGATGAGACATATTCAAAAATACTGTGCAAAAACTTACCTTTCTCCTGCTGTGTGAATAACACATTTGTATTAATTTGTACTTCTTGTTGTTTAGGATGAACAACATGAATGACTGACTTGACTTTTCTGAAAAATAGAAAAAGTCAAAGTACTTGTAACAATGACAGATATTTTCATAGCAGCACTTTCAATGTAAGTGTTAGTGGGGACTTGCTACCAACATGCTTTATACTGAGGGTGTATTTTTGTAAAGTGTACATTTTTAAACTTGATTTATACTTCATTTTAAACTTCTATTTACGTCTATGTAAAACACATTTTTGTGAAGAGAAGAAGCATTTGCCATGTATATCTTACCTCATCTTGTAGAGGTTTTCTGTCTCACAAATGACTTCTAAAAGACACCAAAGACTCATTTCATATGCAGGTCTGGACAGTCCCAATTAACATAGCACATTCAGACAACTCGTCCTCCCCTCCCTCAAGTCACCCCCTCACGGCCTCTACAGCTGCTTAAGCCTGGTATATGCTTCTGCGTCGCGGCGACGGCGTAGCTACGGCGTCGACGCAGACCCCTACGCGGACCCTACGCCGTAGCCTGACGTGCACCTCCAAAAAATCCTGACTACGCGTCGCGTCAACGCGTTGAGACGCGAACGGCAAGGACCGTGATTGGTCCGCTCAGAACGTAATTTCCGGCGGTTGCTTTTCCGGTCAACAGCTCAACAACACCGCTATGTGTGGAGCGGCACGAGCGGTACGGAATGGTCGGACAGACCACCTCCGCAAACGTCTTCTGTGCTTCAACATTTGTAGTAACAGCATTTCTTTTTCAATTTTATGAGCTCCATCTCCAGAAACACCCGCTCCATCTCAGTTGTCATTGTTTACTGTCGGAAGAAAACAAAGGAATCCGATATGAGCCCCCAGAAGCCACACAAAGACACAGACACACGCTTGGTAGTGAATTGCAGAGCAACGCGTTCCCTTGACGCAGAGTTTCGAATGCTCAACGACGGCGTCCGGTCTACACCGTAGCTCCGCCGTCGCCGCAACGCAGAAGCATAAACCAGGCTTTACCTCTGACACCTCTGACATGTCTTTGGTAATGCTTGTCTGACAGTGTATCCCAAAAAAGAGGCAGAATTATTTTTGTAACCTTTTTTAAATACTTGGTTTGTGGTTTAATATGTCTGGGAATGACCACTGAAATATTCAGTGTAGTGATACCTTACAGTCTCTCTCATAACCAGCAAAACAGGAAGCAGAGTTTTGAAGGGTTTCATGTTTGTTTTAACCTTTGTGCTCAATTTCAAAGACATACTGCAATGAACAGAGTTCAAAATACACAGCTCACAATATGTCAATGCAATGTATGAGAAGAGAAATATAAAGTGCAAAATAAAACAGAGAACTAGATTAAGAATAGAAAGAACAACATTAAGCAGATCTTTGAAAGCCTCTATTGAAATGGTTTTGTTAAGTTATGGTGAGCTCTGTGGTTTATTCCAGTGGTACGGAGCACAGAAGGTGAAGGAGGTTTTTCCAAGATTGGTGTTCACATGAGGGATATTCAGACTGACATGAAAGAGTATGGAATCAGGGGAAGCAAATAGGGCCTTACAGATAAATAAAAAACAGTGCTGTTCTCTGTGGGTGGCAAGTATAAATACTATAAAGAGCAGTGGTGTGTCTAAAGTTAGTCTCCTGTGAAAAAGCATTGCTTACTACAATGTGTAGAAAGTTATTTAATGAGCAGCATGTAGAGAATATACATGCATTCCAAATACTCCTAATTTCCTAATCATTCATCATCTACCGCTTATCCTCACATGTTGTCGTGGGGGAGGGGACAAGTCTCCAGTTCATCACAGGACACATAGAGACAGACAACCATTCACACTCATATTCACACCTATGGACACTTTAGATTAGCCAGTTGACCTAATCCCCATGCATGTTTTTGGATGGTGGTACCTTCTTGCTGTGAGGTGACTTTGCTAACCACTGCACCATTAGATAATACTAGAATTACTAGAAAAAGAAATACTATGAATAAGCTTATATCAGGTTGTTGTATTGAATGTGCAGTCATATCTAGAAAGTATCATCTTAGAATCAGAGTGAAATTCTCAAGAACCAGAGTGGACGCCTTTGGTCGACTGAAGGAGCACTGTCAATGCTTGATGTAAAGAAATAACATTGATCTTGCTGTCATGAACATGTGCTAGCTATGTTTTGCACAAAATATGGGAACTCCAGAAGGACAAATTTCTACCAGAGTGGGACTCTGGTGTCAATGATGTGTTTCAGCTACAATCTGCAGTACCTGAGATAGAGAGGTCAAATGATGCTCAGGTCTTACGCAACACAATTGCAGTAAAATTAACAGCAATGTTGTCAGGTGACACTTGATGCTGTTTTCGCAGAGGTGGCAAAAGTACTCACATTCTTTACTTAAGTGGAAGTACAGATACTTGTGTAAAACGAAACTCAAGTAAAAGCAGAAGTGCTGATTCAACTCCTTTACTTAAGTAAAAGTAAGAAAGTACAGGTTCTGAAATTTACTGAAGTACAAAAGTAAAAGGAAAAAAATATTTTTTTAACTTCAATGATACATGGTGCTTCTTTTGATAACTATGCTACTTTGTTTTTAAAATTTTGCCTAGTTTTCCACTTTTGTTAACAACCTGCACAGTGCTGGGACAGAGGAATTAAAACACTGGACACAGTCTAGTTTTGCTGCAGGCCAAATTTCCTTTAGAATAATAAAATCTGAACTGGACAGAGGGGACAGAAATTATATCGTTTTAATCACTAAAAGTTGGTAAATATTCAAATCAGCCACTCTCCTTTTTGAAGTGTGTGATTAGTCACAGCCGTACGATAAACGTGATGAAACATCAACAGGACTGAGCAGAGCTGAGTACAAGGAGTGTGATAGCCTAATAATGTTAATTTATTACTATTAAGACTAACAGAATAACCAGGTGAAACAGGTAGGGTGTAATATATATATATATATATATATATATATATATATATATAAGGCAAGATCAAGGTAGCCAAGAGGAGCTACAGTGAGAAGCTAAAACTAAAAACCAGCTTCTCAACGATCCTGCAGCACAACTACAGAGTCCATCCCCAACCCAGAGAAACACAATCAACGACTTCTCTGCAGATTTGAAAGAGAACCATTTACACCTCATGTCTGCTCAATCACACCTCACACCTTTACAATATGACTACCTGCAGCCCCCACTCTCCTTCCCTCCGACCCCTTATCTGCAGCAGAAAAACAGGACGGCTCCATGACCTGATGGTACGTCTCTCTACTGCCTAGAGTCTGTGCTGATCAAGCACTGGTTAAACTGTTGATTTCAGTCCATAGGACCATAACCACACTGCCTCCATGACTGTCTCACTGCTTCTAACCCTATACTGTATGTTATAAATCATTTCCCTCTACATGCACCACTGATAGTAAACCTGTGGTTTTAAAAGAACTTTCAGCATTATTGTTAATGCATCATCACAGAGTACCCATATATAAGTGATTTGCTGGACTATATGAGAGACAGCAAAGCCTGGATGGCACAGAGCTTTTTGAGCTTTAATGAAACAAAAATTGAAATAATCACTTTTTGAACCCTATGGTGTCCCCCCTCGAGCCCTGGACCCCCTTTTACCTTATTTTAAACCCACAGTCTCAAATCTTGGTGAAAAGCTTGACAGTGATTTCAAGTTAGCTCAACAGATGAATTCTGTCATCAAAACCAGTTTTTAAATCAACTGAGGCTTATATCCAAGAATACATTCCTTTTTTTTATCTTTTAGTGATTTTGAGTGAGTGATTCATGCTTTTATTCATTACATATTTGCACTACTGCAATGCAATCTATATTGGCATGAACCAGGCTTCTGTGGCATGCTTACAATTGGTCCAAAATGCTGCTGCTCGCCTTTTAACAGGCACCAGAAAGCACAATCATATCCCCCATTTTAGAATTCATTTTAACAATGTTATTGTTTGTTTTTAAAGCATTAAACAGATCAGGCCCACAATACATTTCTGACCTCCTAAATATTAACGCTCCCTCACTAACTCTGAGGTCAGCTTGTCAGCTCTTCCTCCTCATCTTCAGAGGCAGACTATAAACATGAGGTGATCAAGGCTCCGGATTCCTGTGGAATCAGCTGCCATTAGAAATACAAAGCTCCCCCACTCTACCACTTTTAAATCACATCTGACAACTTACTTTTTTTGGCTTTTAACTCAGCATGAGAGTTGTGTGATCAATGCTATGTGTCTGCTCTTTTATGGTTCTTTCTAAAATGTATTCATTGTTGTAGTCTTTAAAATTAGTCTTAAAATCTATAAAAGCATGTCTGGTGCAACTAACAACGAGTTATCTTGGGGTCTTAATCCGATTTTTAGTCAAACTAAGGTGTATACATGAAAATAATAACTCACTCTCAGTTGAGTTAAGCCAGTAAGTCGTATTATTATGCTCCCATGTAAACGCGTTGTGTGCCTGAATACTGGGAGCTTGCATTACAGAGCATCAGAGTAAAGGCCAATTTATAGTACTCCGTAAAGTGCCGTACATAGTGACGGAGAGCCCTCTGCATCGCTGTAGAGCCTGACGGAGAGCCTCTCCGCCCTCTCCGGGTGCAGGATTTTTTTTTTTAACTGTCCGTCAATCCGTCAAGGGAAGAATGAGACTGAGAAGGGCTGTGTTTGGTCCTCTGGCTGCACCCCTGCTGTGAAATGCAGCCCCTCTCTCTACACAGAAACAGACAGACAGGTCTCATCTGCAGCAGCATGGACAGGACAGGAACTAAAGTATAGATTAGCCTTGTGAAAGGCAAACCAAACACATTCAACTTGCTCAAATAATCCTTTTAATTCAGTTAATAATTATGGCTGGGGTATATTTCCACAGAACATACCGAAAGTTGTTGGTTTGCGTTCGCTATTATCCGATTTTATGTTGAGAAAAAAGAGGAAGAGGAGTTTTAAAGACTGAAAGTAACCGATGTTCTTCTCTTCCATATCCCTCACAAATAATTAAATCATAAAATAGTATTTTCCCCTGCTTTTATCTGCAATATTAAGGCGAATTGCTTCACTTTCCGAGGGGGTGCATTTCACCACAGGGCTGCACAACACGCATCACGACGGAGAAGTGCGAGGGCTCGAGGGGTCTCCATAGCTACGGAGTCGGACAACGTATTACGTAGTCGGAAAAGTATATTCCAGCCTTAAGGGTTACAGTGTTGGTAGTCCATATAAATGGAGCATCAGAGTACTGAATTTAAGCTGGTGTAGTTGGCTAAAGCTAACTCCTTCACTGTTTGTGCTTTTTTTTTTAACCTGGCTTATTCATTAGTGGCTCATGTAAACATTGCATCATTGCCAGAATACTGACACAACTGCTTAACTTGCTAAAGTTAAAAACTATTAATGTAACTGTATCTGGGACTACAAATAAATATCTATAATTTAATTGTTGTATTCCCACTTATAAATAACACTACTGTTATACTGAATACATCTCTGACTTTGGGTGCCTTATATTTGTATTTCTCTACTTCAGTTCATATCACTGACTCTAAGTTAATCAGAATGAATAGCTGACTTCAGATTTGATAATGTGATGACAGGATGTTCTTAATCTGGCAGTTAGGTCTGTCACAGTAGATAAACGCCTGACTAACAACACACACAAAATAATACATGAGCAGTGGCTGACCAGTGGTTGAATGTAGAATCAAGCTCAGACAGGATAATGTTTGGTTTATAATTATTTCTTTTGTTGTCCATTTTGTGTATTTATTTTTTAGTCACCCATTCTGAAGTGTTTATGTCGCTCTGTGCTAACTCAGTGGGAACTTGTGTCATTATGTACCAGCCAACAGTGGACCCCTGTCATTCCATACGAACCAAGAGTGGACACTTTTCCTGTCATGCAAATCTACAAATATGTGACTTCCACAGAATCAGAATCAGAATCAGAAAAAGAGTTATTGCCAGGTATAGTTAACAAAATACGAGGAATTTGTTCTGGTGGGTTGGTGCAACATAAATATAGAAAAAAAAAAAAACAAGATAAAGTATAAGATACAACTATAAAATATATAAAGTAAGAGTGTAGTAGTGCAAAACAAGTAACAGTGTAACAGTGCAGAGCCACAGAATTAAAGTATCTTGTACAAGAATGTTTGGAGTGCAAGATATGTATTGATATTTACATTTATACAGGTTTTGAGTGCAACTTTATGGTGTGGATGTGCAGCATGACCAGCAACAGTGCCGGTGATGTGCATTAATGAACACCTTAATGTAACGTACAGTCTATGAGGAGGGGGTGTCAGTGGGGGACCTGGGCCTTGTTTATGAGGACGGTGGCAGACGGGAAGAAAACTGTTCTTGTGGCGTGAGGTTCTGGTCTTGATGGACCGAAGCCTCCTGCCAGAGGGTAATGTTTGAAAGAGTTTGTGTCCAGGGTGGGAGGGATCGGCCACAATCTTACCTGCACGCCTCAGAGTCCTGGAGGTGTACAGGTCCTGGAGGGAAGGCAGACTGCAGCCAATGACCTTCTCAGCAGAGCGGATGATACGCTGCAGTCTGCACTTGTCCTTGGCAGTAGCTGCAGCGTACCAGATGGTGATGGAGGAGGTGAGGGTGGACTCGATGATGGAGGTGTAGAAGTGCACCATCCTCTTCACTGGTAGGTTGAACTTTCTCAGCTGCTGCAGGAAGTACATCCTCTGTTGGGCTTTTTTTGGTGAGAGAGCTGTTGTTCAGCTCCCACTTGAGGTCCTGGGTGATGATGGTGCCCAGGAAGCAGAAGGACTCCACAGTGACCACTGGAGAGTCTCTCAGGGTGATGGGGGTGAGTGTGAGCGGGGCTGAGTTCCTTCTGAAGTCTACAATCATCTCCACTGTCTTTAAAGCATTGAGCTCCAGGTTGTTCAGGCTGCACCAGCACACCAGACGGTCTGTCTCCCTCCTGTAGGCGGACTCATCTCCATCAGAGATGAGCTCAATGAGGGTCGTGTCGTCCGCGAACTTCAGGAGCTTGACAGACTGGTGACTGGAGGTGCAACTGTTGGTGTACAGGGAGAAGAGCAGAGGGGAAAGAAGCCCTGAGGGGATCCAGTGCTGATAGTCTGGGAGTGAGAGATGTGTTTTCCCAGCTTTACATGCTGCCTCCTGTCAGACAGGAAGTCTGTGATCCACCTGCAGGTGGAGTCTGGCACGTTCAGCTGGGAGAGTTTGTCCTGCAGAACAGCTGGGATGATAGTGTTGAAGGCAGAGCTGAAATCCACAAACAGGATCCTGGCATAGGATCCTGGGAAGTCCAGGTGCTGAAGGATGAAATGCAAGGCCAGGCCTGGCTGGTCGGAGGTGTGATGGGGGATGGAGTCAGGACTGTCCCATTGTCTTTCAAATCTACAGCAAAACTCATTCAGGCTGTTGTCCAGACGTCAGTGGTTGGCAGCTTGTGGGGCTCTGGGTTTGTAGTTGGTTATCTGCCTGAGCCCCCTCCACACAGAGGCAGTGTCACCAGCTGAGAACTGGTGTTGGAGTTTCTCAGAGTACAAACGTTTAGCTCTCCTCACCTCCTTGCTAAACGCATACTTTGCCTCTCTGAAACTGCCTCTGTCTCCACTCCTGAAAGCTGCCTCTTTGTCTGACCTGAGCTGTCTGAGTTTTGCTGTGAACCAGGGTTTGTCATTGTTATAACTCACCCTGGTCCGTGTTGGTATACAGCTGTCCTCACAGAAGCTGATGTAGGACGTCACAGCATCTGTAAACTCATCCAGAGTTTGGGTAGCAGACCTGAAATCATCCCAGTCAGTGCAGTCCAAACACGCCTGGAGATTCTCCACTGCTCCACTGGTCCACTGTTTTGATTCCCTCACAACAGGTTTACGGAGCTTCAGTTTCTGCCTGTATGCAGGAATCAGATGGACCATCACGCGGTCCGAGAGTCCCAGTGCAGCACGGGGGACGGCGTGATATGCACTGCTTAATGTGGTGTAACAGTGATCCAAAATGTTCTCCTCTCTGGTCGGACATTTAATTGTCTGTATTTAGGGAGGTCACCAAGCACAATGACAAAAGAGTCCAGGTAGGTCCGCTCCACACAGAGAATCTGGTCAGCGAGTGTGCGCTGTGCGTCCTGCATGTTAGCCGACGGTGGGATGTAAACACCGACCACAATGAATGAAGCAAACTCATGGGGGGAATAAAAAGGTTTGCAGTTTATAATAAAAGATTCCAGATGAGGAGAGCAGTGCTGAAGGATCACTGTCACGTCGTTACACCAGCCACTGTTCGTGTAAAAGCAGATACCTCCACCTTTCATCTTGCCGGACAGCTCCGTGTGGCGATCCGCTCTGAGGAGTTGGAATCCTGCCAGCTGCAGCGCAGACTCCGGTGTCGTTCCACACAGCCACATCTCCGTGAAGCACAGAACAGAAGATGAAGAGAAGTCTCTGTTCTTACCCAACAGTAGCTGAAGTTCGTCCAGTTTATTTCCCAGTGAGCGCACGTTGGAGAGAAATATCCCAGGTAAAGGTGTGCGACGTCCACGCTTACGGAGGCGCACAAGCGCACCGGCGCGTCTCCCTCTCCTCCGGCGCTTCACAGCATGAGCCAAAGTGAGTGCACCTTTAACCAGAATGTCCAATAAATCCACGGAAGGCTCAATAAACTCTGGAAATAAATCATCAGGGTTTGAGGCCCTGATGTTCATGAGCTCTTCTCTGGAGTAGGAGCTCTCAGAAAACTGGCAAAACACAGAATTAACAAACACAACAAGACAAAACAGTGCGCACCAACACACCGAGGCAGCCATCCGCGGTGCCATCTTGCCATGGTAGAAGGGGATCATCTATACAAATAAAATTGCATTTCTTTAAATACAGAGTGGATCGAAACATTGCTGTGAAGGGAATTACGGAAACTTAACAAACTAAAGCAATAATGATAAATTAGTTTTAAATGATTAATCAAAAAAAGAAAGAATTAGAAGTATTACACTTAAGACACCCAAATAAAACTGAGCATTATCTTATGTTACAAAAAATACTGAACTGTGTTTTAAGATGCTAGTTCTACACTCTGAAAGGCTGCCAGGGCTGCAGCTCGTTTACACCATAAAGGAGTGTGAAAAGCGACGTATGTGAATGAGTCGTTAAAGTCCCTGCTCCAGCCTGCAGAGGCACTACTGAACATGGTCTTAAACACTCACACACTTTCAGGTCCCCTGTTGGCAAAAGTTAAAAAAATTTACCAGATGGTTTTTGACATGATTTTAACATGATTGAAAGCATGTCCAAGAGGGGACCTAAAAAATGTCCCCTGCTGGTGACTGTGTAACGACACCCAAGTCCACTGTTAGATAGGAGCAAAAGTGCACACGCGCACACGCACACACACACACACACACACACACACCTGAAAATCATAAACGCATCCATGGTTGAAGACACTGAATTTGTACGAAGTGTCCTTTAAATGTAAAAGCATATTCTGGATGTTTAAAACATGGTAATACATGTAATGAAAACAATCCTAAAGTTAAAATGAAAAAGTTTGATTCATTTTGTCTTCTATCTTTCCTGATAAGCCAGTAGGTAGAATTTTACCATGGAGCCACATTGCCATCTAGCGGACAGTGACGGTACACCTTTTATATAATCTTTTGATACGCAGAAATAAAGTTGTATTTTAAAGTTAAAATGATAATTGGGTATGCTTATGGTCTATCTTGTTTTTTTTGTTAGCATGTTGAAGTTTAGCTTGTTTACTTAGTAAATCTCATAATGAAATATATGCCTTTGTTTCAAATAACCATTCTTTTGGTACTACTATTACTTGCATAAAACTAGTTATGAGTGTTTTAGTGTCCTTTAGTGCTAAGGTAACAAACTGTGAGTCTATAGTGGCAAGCAAATATTTCATTCATAAGTCCACGACTAGATTATATTCAATTTAGTACATCAATTAAAAATGAAACTCAATGGTCCCCTCCCCGCACCACTACGCCTCATGAATAATAATAACAATAACAATAATGAGCCAGAATGGAATCTCCATTCATTCAGGAGTTTCGGTTCAGTTATTTGTTTCCTGCCCTTTGTTCAGTTGCCTCTCGTTGTCTTCTAGTTACTATCACCTGCTTTGCGCTGGTTAGCCGTCTATGCTTATCTCGATTTTAATTTTTCAATGTGTTAAAGTAAGTCAAGTTTTAGTCTAAAGAAAATGCAACACTGCTTGTTAGAGGGTGTTTCATTCATTTTATTTGGAGTTAAATGTTAAAACGATCGCATTGTGGCCGATTAATCTAAATAATCCGTCCAACACTGCCTGCCACAAGAATCAGAAGAACCACCCAGCATCCAGTCGTTGCCACCCACGGGCGACCCTTTTCCGCATCTTTTGGCCAGCTGACCAGCCAAACCTCCATACCAGTTCCCTCTATCAACAGGTCAAAAAAAAAAAAAAGACTGCCAGTACCGGGCACTGTGAACACCGGAGCCAAACAGCTGTCTTCTGGACCTGCCTAGGAACCGGACAGAAATCTACACAAAAGTAGGACACTATTGACTTTCAATCATAAACGTAACCAAGAATAAGGAATTACTTAAGAGAAGAGAGTTAAATATTTTTCTTGCCACTATAGCCCTGTTAGCCCATCAAACTAAATACCTGTGCTTTGAAGTCCACTTCATTTCCCCTTGTTTCATATGCATATATTCCATCAGCCACAACTGACACTGTTTGTCCTTTTTGTTTCATAAATGTATCATTTAACCGTAAGTCGTTGTCTGTACCTTCATTCAAAGCAGATACATTAAATTACTGATTCAGAACTTACGTCCTTCGACATAAGACTGATTATTCTTGTGAGCATACACAGACTAACAATTCCTTTGAATTCTGTTGAATAATTCCTTTTATAAAAAAGGTGGTGCCCTGATTCAAAGAGCAAATCGATGATTAATAATGAATAGTATTTCTGTTGATTATTGATAATCGATAAGCATTTATTAATATCTAAAAGTGTGGTTTACGCTACATTGCAGTGTGGTAAACAATATGCTGGAGGCGATGGAGCATTTTTTCTGAATAAAAGGCTCTCTTAAGTAAGTAAGAACAGAGTGAACAGTGTCTTACTTGGCAGCAATGTGTAGCAGACTTCTCTTCACTCGTCCAAAGGCGTAGTTAACGTCAAACTTAGAGTTGAGCAGCAACTCTGACACTGACCTTTAGGATGGAGTATGAGAAAGTGATTATTATATCAACACAAAACCCCTATACCTCAGTGGTAACAGGTGTGAAGAAGAAAACAAGCTCATGATGAGACCTGTTACTACTAGCAAAACAGATACAGAGCTCACAGTACATGCATTCTTCCTCTGGTGACTGTTAGTACTACAGTCTGATTTGATGCTTACCTGTGCTGGTCAGCCATGACCATCGGCATGAGTGTGTAGACTGCAGTCTCATTGTCTGTGGAGAGACAACAGAGGAAACTGTTAGACTTCAACCCAACAAAATTTAAAAAACATAACCTAGGAGTTAAGACAGCACACCAGAGATCCCAGCAGGTAATGTTCAGAGCCAACAGATCCACAGAGGATGCCCTCCACCCAGCCCTCACACATCTTGAAAATAACACCTGCATCAAAATGTTGTTTGTTCCTTACTTGATCATGAAATTAACACCTCTATGCACTGATTAGAGAATTTCTCACTTTGTACTTCTTTTGTCTGTCTAGCTGGATTGCTAATCATATCCCTCTTTACAGATTGTGTTGCTCAGCATTTGTTACAAATAAATAGCCTTCTTGGTCATTGTTATGCCTCAAATGTAGTAATAAGGGGGATCCCAATCCAATATTGATAACGGTCCAATATCAGCAAAAAACAAGTACTGAATTATATCAGCCTGCATCTAAACTCTCTGATATCATCACTGTGATAGCATCAGTCCATTCCAGACTCCAGTCCAGCTCTATCAGCAGCAGAGTCCAGTGATCAGAACAGCAGCTGTGCTAAGGTGCCAACAAAGCATAAGGAGGAGCAATGATGTCGACCCTGTGGCAGCGTTTTTAGTTAAAGTCTGAAAAAGATGTTGAAGCTGAGAGCAAAACTTCTCATGAACAAGTTTCCTGTGGTGGAACAGAACCAGGAAGTTTAATAGGACCAGCATTACGCAGCAGCAACAAAACAGGAAGACTTTCAGGGTCTTCTAATTTTTATTTATTTCATTCAATTGTAGAATATTCTTCTGTTTCAGGTTAAATTGATGTAACCCATTGGTTATGTAGCGTGATACGGGGATTAAAGAATGAATTAAACATGTCAATGTCAATGAAAGCATGTATAATTTCTCAGTGTCTCCCAGGACCTCCAACTGACCCAGGCACGAAGGTTTGGTTCATGAACTGAAGAAACAACGTTTGTTTTACTGGTTAAGGAGTCCAGACCACATCCTATGACCTCTGGTTTTTTCCCCAAAGACTGGGGAGGACACTGAAATTATGACTCCAGGCTGTGCCAGGGTACATAAGATGTTTTATAGCTGCATGTGGTGTGCAGATCCTGACAAATACTCATTCTCCTCTTCTGCTCTGATACAAACCACTGTGGCACATTAGGATCAAGACTAAGTGTGGAATAAGTGCACATATATATAGCTATACATAGACCTGCCTTTTTGTTAATACACCTACCTACATGCTCTGATTACATGGTTCATCTGTGTTGTTTAATTTCAATTTAATTGGTCAAGTTGTGTTCTGTGGTTTTCTGTCATACAGGTGTCATTACAACAGTTGAGAGTGAGAAGCTTTCAAACAGAGAAGACTTAATAATGTAAAACACAGTAGTATAAACATTAAAGGTAAGGAAAGGAAAGTTCAGTTACAGCTCAAGTAGGAGTGGCTACACACACTATAGTCTATAAACTCCAAGCCTCTTCCCCTGACAGTCTGCTCTGTGCTTCCTCTCACTGCACTTCTCTGCTCCCTCTCTCCCTGGTGCTGAGGAGGGGGGGATGATTAGATGCTACATTAACTGGCCAAATTTAAAGATAATCTAGAAAACTTCATAATACTGAATAATACTCGTGGAGGTGCTGGCCGAGCACTACTGGGCTGGGATATTCGCCTGGAGGCCATGTCAGGTGGCACTGAAGAGCCTGCAGTGTCTCCATTTATCTGGGGTGCAGATTTCTGGGCTGACACATCTCCATCTCCCTCACTGTTAACTTTGGGTCTCCGTACCTCCCCTTGGTAAGATGAAAGCCGAGGTGTTCTGGCTGGACCATCAGACTGGTTCTCAGTTGCTTCTGCAGGTGCTGGCACTGGTTTGGCTGCTTTGCTAGGCTCAGGGCTGGGTTTTTGCTCTGGTTCCACTGATATTTTGGCCTTGTTATTGCCACTCTCTCCACTTTTGTTCCTCTCTTCCCACTCTTTTTGGCGCTTGGTCTCTTTGTCTTGATCTCTTCGTTTTTCTTTGTCTCTTTCTCGATCTCTATGAGAATCCCTATCTCGTTTTTTTTGGCCTTTGTCTCGCTCCTTGTCTTTTTCCCTATCTCTGCCCCCCTTCTCTGTCCTTCTCCTTGTCCCTGTCTTTGACCTGTCCTTTGACTCTATCCTTGCCCCATCACAGCTCTTGTCTTTATCACACTCTTTTTATCAGAGCGCTCCCTGTCACGGTGGTGCTCTTTCTTCCATCTCGGCTCCACATCGGCTCTCTTGCTCTTTAGGCTGGTCTTGGTCCTTCTGGTCACGTCTTCCACTGTACACTGTCATCTTTTTCTTCTCCTCTCTATCCAGATGACCTTCATGTCCCTCCCTGTTTTCCTTGTCCTGGGACCTGGAGGTGCTGGCCTTGGTCTTAATATCCACCTTTTCCCCTGCGAGCACTCGCTTCACTGCATCTTCACTGGACATCTTGTTGATGCAGCACTTGGCCATGGCCTGCAGCAGCTCATTGGTTTTCTCAGGCTCATGGCTGGCCACAATGCGTGCTGGCTTTGCCACCAGGGGCTTGCCACTCACCAGCATCACAACATCGATCGCTTTCTGGAGAAAGACTATTTTTGAGTGCTCATCCTTCAGCAGTGACAATAAAAATGACAGACTTTTGCAAACTTAAAATATTTATTCAACGTCCCTCTTAAACCTTTACGACTGGACCTGTCGGCGCCGACAGGATTTCACAGCCGTTCTTCTGATGACCGCAACTCCTGATGTGTGCTATTGAAGGCATTCAGTTGATTCTGAAAGCAGATAAATTGGGCTTTTCGACAATATGATGTTTATTACAGTAAAGTACAAACATTAAATCACAGGCGAGGTTTCACCTCTACACCTGAAAATAGGGAGCGCTTCTTCTCACCGTCACTCCTGAATCCAGTGCCGGTGCCTTGTTATTTACCTTCGACATATTTTATTATTTCTTCACCTTGTGTGCTGAGAGTGCTCTAAATCAGAATCAAATTCCTCATACCTGAAGCTGTTCTGAATCTGATTATTTTATTTCATATTTGATCAATAGCAGTTACACCCTCCGTCTGCCCGTCTGAACAGGTGAGCCACCTGTTTAATGGCCGATCACCAGCTTAAATAGCTGTAAATCACTGCCACTCCACTGCCACGGCAGCAGGCTCCGCCGCGGTAACGGGTTAAGCCCATAGACACACCGCGGTATTGGACAGGCTCCACTAGCAACAGACAAAGCCACGGTAGCTCTGTGCTCCACCACGGCACCGGCCGAATCAATTCAGCATGTAGGCTACTCTCTTCTATCCCGAATATGTTGACAGCAGGTGATAGATGGCGCAGGTGCCGCTATTCAGCCTCATCGCGATGCAGCCTTATTTTAGCCAGCTGTCTGTGCATGCAGCGATACGTTTGCATTTATTAATTTTTTTTCAGAGGGATGTAGTCAAAGCGGGGAGCATTTGTTGTCAAAGGGGCCACCTTAACTATAAAGCACTGAGGGAAACCCTGAGATATGGTGTCACAGGCGAGGATTTTGCGCTGACAGACATTGATGGAAAGACTTTTACACACGTGTTCGTGTGTGAGGACAAGTAATTATTCAGTAAAAACATGAAACATTACACTCTGATTTTTTTTTTTTTGCATTTAAACATATATTCCTTACTCAGAATGACATCCCTCAAGCCCCGCCCACGACAATTCAACACACTATTTTTTTGTCGAGGGGAGCGCGAAAAAAAGTCCCATGCCTAATGTTTGTATGAATGAATTTTGAAGTGCAGGCAGATCTTGACTCCGATATCTTGTAACTGCATCAGGAACAAAGTGCCAATTTGTTATCTGGCTCTTTCGTCTTGTTAGCAGTGACTGGAGCAGCTAAAGCCTACAGTAGGCTGTAGGAAAACAGCCAGAGTGTTTAGCTTGGTCCATCTCTCTGCACATCTAAATGTATTAGGTGCTGCAAAGCCTTATAGCACCACACTGAACTTTTCAACTTTGTCCCAAATATAAATGAAATAATCGTATGCTGTACACAGAGACATGATTTATCATGCATGCAGTTGCAAGTACAGTTGCTCTAAAACTCCTTTACTTTCTCTTTTTTTTGTATATATACACACCATATTTCCAAAAGTATTTGCTCACCTGCCTTGACTCACATATGAACTTAAGTGACATCCCATTCCTAATCCATAGGGTTCAATATAACAATGGTCCACCCTTTGCAGCATTCACACCAATAAAAAAAAAATAAAAAAATAAACCCGTCCTGGATACTAATATACGCGCTGCGAGCTAACACACACTCATTTTAAGAGGCAAGAAAGGCAAGAGACACTCATTTGCATTTTCATTCAAAGTGAGCCACTGTGCAATAACAGCTGACTAGTCTACTTTTGCACTTTTTTGTATTTCATTCACATATGGACAACAGCAAGGTGGCATTAAAGTATGTTTAAGGGACACTAGGACAGTGGTTTCTTCCAGGTGCACATCTCTTCTAATTATTGCCTCATATTTTCATATAAGCTACATCTGTAAAGCACAATTCACAATAGGAACTAGTAAAATATTGTCATATTGTTAATATTTTATGTATTGTTTCATCTATAAAGATTGAAAGTTCACATAAAAAGATGCCATCTGAAGAAAGAAAAAGTTTGGCAAATCCTACATTACAAATAGAGTGGAGGGATCGCCATGATGGCGGCTGTCCCGCTTGCTCACTGCCGGGAAAATGGATCCACACTTACTTTTCACTGAATGTACATTAAATGAGTGTGCCTATATGTTATGTTTTATAAGATAGGGAAATTAAATTAATTTTAACACTATTGTGCTGAAAAAAACATTTCTGCATGACTTGAAGGCACACCTCCACTAATCACTCTGTAAAAGTGCAGTGATGCTTCAAAAGAGGTTATAAGGTTGTTGTAAGCACAGGAAAAAGTGTGCTGAAAAACAGAATTGTAATGATTATTAGGAAGGATAGCTTGGGGGAGGAAGTTTAAAGGAAAAATTTTAGAAGAAAAAGAAAAAATCATGATGACATGTATGTAAGACTTGTCCATGCAAGCCTGAGAAAATCGATTTGAACTCCCTGCTGTGTCCAACCAGTTAATTGTCCCAAGGATATTCGATCACTGTTGCATAGCCAGTCTAATACTAGTCACTATAGCAGACTAATAAAAAAAAAACAGCTACTGAACCAGATCACAAGCTTGCTTACTACTCCAATCACTGTGTACTCTGGATGTCAATCTCCATTACTGTGATTTGATATGCATCTTGATGCCCCGCCGACGCTACAATATAACTTTCGATACATTGAATCCCTGCCGATATGATACTCCCCAATTCACCCGTTCTCGATACAATACAATATGATTCACCCCTCATCCCAATACGATTAATGATTCAGCCTGTTCCCGATGATGCGATTTCATAACAATTCAATTCTATCCAATGCGATTCAACATGAAGCAAAAAAATATATCATAGGTTATCTATTAAGCAAACCAAAAAAAAATAAGAAGATGGCAGTTTAATATGTTACAATAGGCTTGGGTTTATTCCTTATAAGCAGGAAATGGAACAAAAAAGCGCTGTCTTCTTAACACAAAGTAATCTCACTACCCATATGCATTACTTTTGAAATGTTTTACAATCACACTGTCAGAGTTTGTATGTTGTGGACTTAACCTCTGTAATTAAATACAACTACAATATCAGTGTCTCTAAATTTTGAACTTCAAGGACCATCACAACTCTAGGGGAGTAAAAATGGAATCAAATGAACCTGTCCTGTAACATAACAACATAACACAATATTAAAAAAATACTGGCAGTCACAGATGCTGTAAGTGTAAATGGTACACAACATTACACCACACCACTCTCAATGTGTGACTTAAAGTGACACTTTGCAATGTCCATATCTTTTGTCTGCCAGACAAAAACTAATATGAAATACAAATAGTAATACTAATAACCTTTGACAATTAGGTCTTTAACAAATCACAACTGCTTGTGCAAAGAAAAATATAAACAATTACTTGGCAGTGACATCTGCTGTAAAGTTTTGCATACTTCCTGTGAATGTCACTCACACTATCAAGTGCCAGCCAACACATCACCTACTAGACCGCTTTTACACTGGCAGTGGCAGTGTAAAATCAGGTGTGAGTGCGTGTGTCTGTGTGAACCATACACTGAACAAGGAAGAACAATATGGTGTCAGGGCAGGTGTGTTGTGTGTGAACCATAAATTGAACTTTGAGAGACAATATTGTGTTTGTGTGCGTTTACATGCATGAATCACAGTATGTAAGATAAGATTTTAGAAAGTTTTATCTGTCACATACACAGTTATACAGCACAGTACAATGCGCAGTGAAATGTATTTTTTGGACCTGCAGCCAGTAGTAGAAAATAGTAGTATGTGATGGTTATAGTGTGCATTTCTTGCATGTGTGGCAAGTGGTGCTGGTTTTCCTGTCCTTGTTGGAGGGGCAGGACTGGCACCTCTTTCTCTTGCTCCCCCTGGAATCCCCTGCCTGGTTCCTACTGCAGGATGCTGATGTGGGTGTTGCCTGAAGCTCTCCCACCAAACTGACAGAGGCTTGGGCTCGGGGCAGCCGCTGTCGTCTTTCAATGTGGGGATTAACCAGAGACTTCCCCAACTCCTCCAGAAAAAGTCTCTATTCCAGCATTCCATCCAGTATTTATTTCTGTCCATACCACAAATGCATAGTGTGCAGAAACATCCAATATATTGTAGAAGACAACTATTGGCAATCTGTTTGTCTTCCGCTTGCATGTGTATGTGCCAGTGACCTTGTCGAGGTTGTCAACTCCTCCTTTGTTTTTGTTGTAATCCAGAATAATATCTGGCTTCTTGTCCTCCCTACTGCTCACAGCAGCATCCCTGTGGAGAGTGGATACCACAAGGACATTTTTGTTTTTTTTTGGGACAGTACGACACAACTGTGGGCCTCTCTGAGAATGCAAACACTGAGGAGAGAGGAGCCCTGTCCTCTGTTCCAAGAAGAGCAAGGGGAAGCTCAGGTTTGTTTTTCCTGACTGTTCCCACCATGGTCAGCTTCTTCTTCAGCAGTTCTTGCCCGAGGTCATAAGAAATCATCACAAGTTATGTTGTGCCCCTGAAGACACTTTGTCATATGCAGGACCACCCACTTGCCCTGATTCTTCTCTGGCACTCCACTGGCAGATTTCCCTGTGTATATTTGCATGTTCCATGCATAGCTGTTTTTGGCATCGCATGCTGCCCAGATTTTTATGTCATATTTTCCAGGCTTGCTTGGCATATACTGCCTGAAAGGACAGCGGCCTCTGAAAGGGACTAGCCGTTCATCCACTGTCACCTCTTGCCCTGGATTGTACATAAATGGCAATTTCTCCATCCATTTTTCATTCACACGACGAGCAACTCTTGTCTCCCTATTGTCAAAGCCGAGCACTCTTGACAACACATGAAAGGTTTTAAGTGACAATGTGGCACAAAAAATAGAGCAGCCTGACTCACGAGAGCTGTGCGATATTACGATACATATCGTAATGCGGTATAAAAATGTCTACCGTACGATATAAGCCTCTGTTGTTTATATCGTAATTTTAACATGTAGCTACTTAGTTAGCTCTGTTGCTACGCTAACATAAACGTTACTCTGGTTGTGGTTTAGATACGCCGTGTAAAGTACAACTCAGCGTCGGAATGACCGCTGGATAATCCAAATGTATCATGCCAGTTAAAAACGTGTATTGTATGAAGCATAGACATAATAGTATGACGGCTACTGTAACCGTAGCAACGCTACTACTTTGTGGTAGCATGTTTACGTCACCCTTAAGGACAGGTTTGTGGCAGTTGTAGCTCGGAAGTAAACAGAGATAAAGCAGCATGGAGGACGTCGTGTTGCGTGTGAATGATTTATTATCGCTTAAAACACATCTTTATTAGCAGCCAAACTGTACAGTAAAAGTAGGCTACAGCGCAAACAAAGCTCTCAAAGTAAGCCTTCAGAATAAAAGCATATAAGGTATTACGCTGCAGAGGAGACGGAGGAGAGCGCAATGGAAAGTAAAAACACATCAGAAAAAAATACTATATTGGAATATATATTGTTATCGGGATATAAACTTGGCTATACCGGGATATAGAATTTTATCCATATCGCACAGCCCTATGACTCACCACCCCATAAGCTGGCAGTAGCTTCATTACAGGATCTGTACATCCCAGCATCATTTTGAGGATGTTCTCCCTTGCCCTGCATTGGGCGTCAAGAGGGCTTGATGACCATGAAACGTCACCTTTTCTTGACTTGAAGCCCTCTCTTTCAGCATCTGTGACATCTGGGTCCTCCTCATCAGATCTGTGGTCTTGTTCAGGGTCATACGGAACCTCATCCTCAGACACATCCTCCTCAGCTTCACTTTCCTCTGTCTTCACTGTCACTGTCATGACCAAAGATATGATCCAGTGCCTCATAAACAGTTTACCTCTTGTTCATGTTGACTGACGTGCCAACAGAATGCAACTTCACATAGGGGAGGAGTGGTGAAGGGGGGCTGAGTGTGTGTGTGTGTGTGCGTGTGCGCGCGCATGTGTGTGTGTGTGTGTGTGTGTGTGTGTGTGTGTGTATGTGTGTTGTGGGGCACACTGAGCCATATTTGATCCACAGAGCAACTCACAGCTTTTAAGTGATGCATATAACAGCCAGTATTCTCTGTTGGGTCATATTTGACCTGTAACACAACAAATATCACCTTTTTTTGAGACCTTTAGAATTTACTAAAATGGTGAAAACTAATTTTGTTGCGTTAAAATAGTTGTGTCTGAGGATTAGTACTTGTTCCAGTACAAAAAAGCAAATGATACTTTTTACATTCCAAAACCTGAAAACAGGTCAATTTTGACCTGAACACAATATAAGGGTTAAGTCCTCATGGCAAGGAAGAATAAGAAGTGAGGCAATGAAACAAACCTAACCAAAATGTGACAACTTCAGAGTCATTAACTGTGCTCTGGCTCACTCCAAAAAGCACAGTTATAGAGAAGGAGTAAATTGTGGGGTAAGGTTGGCATGCAGGGCTGGAAGATATCATTCATTTATCATTTATTTAGTTAGCAGATCTCCAAATCATCACAGGGCTGTACGCTTAGGTTTTTCCACTAGGAGCACAGGTGCTCCTAAATGAAAAATTTACACACAGAGAGCATCCCTGTCCCATATCTTTTTGGAGGGCCACATTAGCGTTATGGTCGCCCTCAGAGGGACGGTTGTAAGTGTAAGACTATATAAATACAGTATATTGATTATTATTGGTTTTAGCAATAACTTAAATAACTTAATAAATACTAATAATGAATTTAAACTATTTAAACTACTATTACAGCAACATAACTATAAATCTATAACAGCTCTATAGTCTGCACTTTGTCATACCAGCATATTTACCCATGTCACTACTTCCAGTTAGTCCTTCAGAATAAACGCTACACGTCAAGTTAATTCATTGTCTTTTTAAATAAAACTAGTCAAGCTTGTATTGAGGACTTATACATACAGTCAGTGTTGTGCCAGTTCATATTTAAAAAGAACTAGCTCAAAGTTCAGTTCACACATGAAAATTAACTAGTTCACGTTGATAGTTCACTTAAAAAAAAAAAAAGAACTATGCTCATAGTCCTAAAAATGAATTAGCTCATGTTCAATTGTTACATTTTTTTTCATAAATCAGACACTATAGAACCTCTTCTTAACCATTCACCAGTTATAAATCACTGCCACTCCTAAACTGATTAATCAATATCGTATCAATAAAGAATCACAGGCGGCACCGTGCTGGCTCCGTGCTAGCACTGGACTAGCTCAGCGGTACCGGCTGGCTCCACGACACTTTTTTTTTTTTTATTTTATTTTGATAGGGACACTGGACTGTCTCCGTGGCGTAGGTTCATAGAACTCCACCAAGTGCTCTGCAACACTGGCTTCAGCATCAGCCGTACTGGACAGTCACAGTAACCGTCATAGTGTTTGCCATTAACACTTTCTATCGTGAGAGTTTTCAAATGAATGTGAACGTTCACATTCGCCAGAGTGAACATCGTTCCCTCTTTTCATGATTTGAAAACCGAGCCGAAAATATGAACGCGTTCATGCACAACACTGAATACAGTCTGTCAAAATAAATGCCTCATGTTAACAAACGGAGTTCTATGAACATACAAAAGACCGGAGGGCTTTTATTTTGAAATTAAAGCAAAACAAAAAAATAACATGACTCTCCTGTCAGAGCCAGCGCTGTGCAACGGCGGGGGACAGAGAGGCTACTGAACAGAGCAGATTAAAACAATGATTTTTCTGAAACCGTTTCATCATGTTGATGCCTATTAATACTTGTAACAATAACTAACATTAGCTTCACACTTACAAAGTTTTTATTCAACTGCGCTGTGCGTGCATGTGTGTACGTGCAGATCTCAGACGGAGAGATCGGCCTTGAGTTCGACACGTGTGTTGTAGGCTATGACTTCTCGATTTGGATACAGATGAGTGAAATTTTATTCTACTTTGATCCTCTTTGTATGGATTTATTTTCGAGCAAAATGCGAATGAAAGGGTTGAAATCCGTATTCGCATGTGTGCGCCCTTTTTAATTTTTTCTACTTGCACAATTTATTTTTAGGCGCATATGCGAGTAAAATGCTCGCATTGTACAGTCCTGAGGTCATTTATAATTCGTCACAAATAATGTTATTATGTTATTATTATGGTTCCTGGTGTGTCCTGTCATATTGCAGACTAGCTTATATAGAGACAACATATTTACACCTGAAACACCTGAAATACATTTTGCAGGTGTGCTATCTGCTTCCTCACACCGTAAAAAAAAAGAATAATGGAGAAAACTTAAAATTTCCAGGCAACCTTTTGCAGTAAGAGTTTTGAATTGTGTCAACGATTTGCTGTCTTTGTCCTAACGATAAAATGTCAGGACGATGACAGCAAATCGTTGACACAATTCAAAACTCTTACTGCAAAAGGTTGCCTGGAAATTTTAAAGATCATATATTATGCACTTTTTCTGCAATTTTATATAGGTCTCAGATGTGCAACAATATTGTATTCAAAGTGTATTACCCCAAACTCAGCCCTGGTCCTGAATTGCAGCCAGTTAAAAATCACTGTATTGAGCTGTATTGAGAAAAAAGGCTAATGTTAACAGTAGTCAGAGTCCCCCAAATTACAAATAAGTGTATAACATTAGCTTCAAATGAGCCTTGTGCTCACAGAGCTTATGTTGAATGTCTCCTGATATTAATTACTCAAGGACACAAATATTAGCAAAGCAGTCCTCCGGAGCACAGTTAGCTGAGCTCTGATGGGCCCATACAGATTATGCTTGGCTACACAGCTGAAGTTGAAGCATGGATCAGTACAAACTGTCCTGGACACTACAGGCATGGAAGATGTAACTTAATCCATTTTGTGTTGCTTTACGGTGTAGAACTACTTAGCACGACAGCCTGTAAACATGTCCCGGAGGGTAGCTGCACTGCTAGCATTAAGCTGGCCTTATACTGGCCGTGTCTGCTTGCGTGCGTCACCAGCGCACTCAAACCATATATACTGTCGCACGACAGACGCAGCAGTAGTTGCAATCCTCTCCCAAACAGAGGTGTGAATGTTGTGAAAACACATCCACAACCCACCGGCGATGCAGAGGAAATAGAAGGTTGCTATGGACTCCCTGGTTGCTAAGGATTTGCTAAGGATTTGCTAATCATTTGCACTCTAGAAAATAACGAGCCTCTCATTTATTAACCAAGCGAGAGGAGGCTGACTGGACAGCAGTGTGGCAGTCGTACACGCCTGCTGAACAGAGAGTCCTGTACAGTGAACACCTTAAAACTCCGACGGGGGACAGAGAGTCAAGTAGTGTGAACAGCACGGAGAGTCAATGACTCCGACAGTCATGTAGTGTGAAACAAGACATTAAACAAGTGTGCTTATTAAGGGCAATATGGCTCTATGTTATTTCAAAGAAGATCATACAGATGTCTGTAGAGATGGATCTGTTCGCTCAGCTTAGTTTCCAGCGCGTCCATCCTCTTCCAGCTGGTCCATTTCCTGTTTGGCGCGTGCAAGACAAATTTTGTCATGTACACGACAAGCACACGCGGCGCCTTTTTTGTGCCACGCGCGATGGGTTTCCACTAGGGCTGAACGATTTATCGTTTTCAGATCAAAATCGCGATTTCAGACAACGCGATCCTGTGATCATCAAAGCTGCGTTTTTGTGCAGCGCTTCTGACTGACACAGGACCTGTTGTTTTAATTATTTTACATACACATGCCGGCTCCCTGCCGTCCTGCCAAACTCACCAATCTGAAGTGGCATGCTACTCCTGGACAGATCACACTAACCAGTCAGTGTGTTAACCTGCTGCTCCTGCTTTGTAACGTTAACATGTTTAGAAATTACTTCAGCAGAAACAGAAGCAGAGGAGGGGATGACAAACAGCACTGCGGTCATGAGGCGGTATCTGGGCTTTAAGGCTGCAGACGTGCACCAGAAACAGGAACTGTGCGTAAAACCTGTCGCTCTTAAGTTGTAACATCCAGCGGAAACACAACCAACTTTAACCAACACTTGAAAAATGACCACAGGCATTTGCACGATGAGTGCATGACGAAAAAGTCCGGTGAAAAGTCTAATGGAAATGATTCACGTGCTCAGATGTTACTAGGGACGAGGGGACCCCGCCCCTTCAGATTGACAGTGACGCTGATCCGTCTCCCCACTTTCCAGCATAAGGAGACAAACAGTGCTGGTAAAACAGAGCATTAATGTCATTGCAGCAGCAGTGGGAGCTCAGCGTTTGTGTTAACCCGTGGTGTATTCAAGAATGTCAGACTTTCCAGGCCCCAAATCAGAATTTAAATCTCCAACTCAGAAAGTCGGATTAATCTCCTCAAAAAGATATTCATGCTATCTGCTACTGACGTAAACAGTAAACATGTTTTGTTGTACGTCTATAAGGCTGGAAGCGCTGGGAACACTACACTTTGGGGTTATGTTGAACTGAGCTCCAAGTTCCAACTTTCAGTGAACACACCACAATGCAAGCTTTCACTCCCCAGGGTCCTAAAGCGTAACAGGTTGCAGCCTGCGGCTGGTGATCATCATCAGAATGTTGTCTAGTATGTCTACCATGATAGAGCCTTAATTACACAAAAATAAGCTACTGAGTTGAAATTATAAAATAATAATAATCATTATTGATGACATTAAGTCACTGTGTAATTTTCTGTCATGTTTGTAAAGGTCACTGTTCACATTGTGAATATGGCGCTGAAGTTCCATTTGAAGAAAATTGTGAAATTGAAATATCTGCCAGAAAAATCGCAATTCAATCTTTTCCTAAAAACATTCAGCCCTAGTTTCCACATCATTTTAACGTCACAATTGCGTGCGCGCTGGCAGACATGGTGAGTTTACAGCCGGCCTTACAGGGACATATTTACACTACATTACAGAAACACGTTTACAGGCCATCACGCTAAGTAGAGCTACACAGTAAAGCAACACAAAATGGAATAACTTCCACGTTCCACGTTTGTAGCTGTGTCCTAGACAGTTGGTGCAGATCCATACTTCATGTTCAGCTGGTTAGTGAAGCCTGCTTTGTGAGATGATGAGCGCACACGCTAAACTTTGGGAAGCTCTGTTGCTACATTTCCAGCTAAAATAAATCAATCCAATGGGTCTTCAGAGGAGGAACAGAGTAAAAATAGCTTCCTGTTCTCATTGTAGCAACCAACACACAGAGCAGCTGCAGCTTTACTCCTAACTTTGTCAGGTTTGTTTGAGAAAGTTAGCAAGGAGAAACAATGGAGGCTGCTCAGTAACTTTAGAGGAAGGTTGTCTATCTGGGGGGAGGCTGACTCAAAGGCAGTGTCCTCTACTGGAGGGAGGGACATTTCACTGTTCTACGTTAGTAGGTGAAAAATGTTCAACTCGTCTGCTTCAGCACACATTGGTAAAAAAGAGGATCAAGCAGGGGAAGGAGGTGACGGACTTTTTTCACTCCTGGGGCCTCATTCACAAGCTATGGGGACACATACTACTGATATACTACCTTTATAAAGTGAATTTTGCATAAGAGGTGACCTTTAAGTTTTCTCGTTTATTCTTTTTTTACGGTGCACAAACAGAATTCCCTTTTAAATGTATTTTAAAAACGGAGACTCAGCTTTAATGCTGCTGTCAAGTCAGACTGAATAACACCACACTGAGGCTGCCAGCTCCTGGATGCTAAGCTGCCAAAGCTAACAGTCATACACTGACAGGATAACACAACAAAGACAGACCTCTTTCACCTTGAGGCTGTAGACTAACCCTAACACCAGTGTGTGGCAGACAGTGATGATGCCGAGGAAGGCTCCGCAGTATGACTGGGCGTAAGCATCGTAGTTTACACTGTTAGCTGAGAGCTGTAGCCTCATGTATGTTACCTTCTGGGAGTTCCACGGTCCTGGCCCGGCGGAGGGAACGGGTCAGCCGACTGAGCTGTACGTTGAGCTGCTCCATCGCCCGTTCCATCATAGGCGACAGGCCAACCGAGAACACCCGACGGAACAAAGCCTCGCCCGTCGGATTTATTATCTCCTGAAGCGGGTGTGTTGTTCCAATATGTCGTCCATGGACGCTGACAGAAGGGGAACCGCTTCCCTTACAGACACACTGATTTTAAGGTGGCTTCCCTCACTTCCCTTGCTACACTACCCACACCTTCAATGGTACTTAGCCTCTCATACTTCCTGTTGTGATGACGTACCAGCGCTAAGTGTGGGTGACGTAGTTCTAGTTTTTTGACGCGCGTGCACGCCTAGTAACGTCTCCAATATTCCTTTTATATTTCAGTGATTACACAAAGCCGTTTTATCATGTTGTTGCATGGTGTCGCATGTCAGGGAAGAATGGAATTTCTCATACGAACTTTACTATACGTTACAACGTAGCCAGTAATATTAACACAAAACTGCGAGTGAACTTAGTGATAGTACGACGGAGGAGCAGGGTCACGTTGACAACAACATTTTTAATAGACTTCGAGAGTAATGTCATTATTTAGAATAGAATAAAGTTGTAAATTTATGAGATTAAAGTCATAATATTCTAATGTGTTTTTGTAGAGGAGGAGTTGTTAAAATGTCGGTAAGTTCAGATTCCAAATTCCTGGATCAATAAGTCAAATACACTGTAAGCGATGTATTTCTGCAGTGTTGGTGATGCACATGATGAGCTACAACTGTATTTTTACCGGAACAATGATCCCCGGTGCTCCACAGAAAACATTAGTTCTGCTCAGACAGTGGAGGGACCGTCTACAAAGTGTACAAAGTGCAACACCACAAAGAAAAACATTCAATAACTTATTAATACTGTCTGTTTACTGAAAATAATAATCTGTATATGTTATTACTCCCACAAAAATCAAACAATAATGAGAGATGTGTCTGAGCTGAATGTGGTGGTGCAACAGTTTATAATGTAGAAGTTACTAAATGTTTGTGGTGTTGCACTTTGTAGACGGTCCCTGGGCTGTCTCCACAATGGCCGGTGCTCATAGGAGCATTCTGTGGAGCACCGGGGGACTCGTCGTTCCGGTGACAGCTCATCATGTGCCTCACCAACACTGCAGAAATACATCGTTTACGTCTTTAGCTATTTGATTTATTGATCCAGGAAGTTGTAACTCGTAAATAATGACTTTATTCTCATAAATTATGACTTTAATCTCATAAATAATGACTTTTTTTCTCGTAAATAATGACTTTGATCTCGTAAATAATGACTTTATTCTCGACTTTTTTCTCGTAAATAATGAGTTTATTCTCGAAGTCTATAAAAAGTTCTCAATGTGGCCCTAATCCTAAAGAAACCTTTCAGCTAATTTAACTTTTTATATGACTGCCATTGATAACGGTAGCGTTATGACTCTATTTATGTGCTGCAGTTAATATACTGTATATAAAATTATATGTGATATGTTATACTATAGTGAAAGGATGATTGTAAGGTGTAAACATTATATTTATTAATGTGATCGCTGAAAGAGTGTTTGTCCATAACGTCAAAAACTGAGTAGAAGAACACTTGAATGGTGAATAGATTGTTCCGTAAAGTGTTTGTTTTTACATGTCAAAAAGTTCACTGAAGAATAAATTAAAATATTTCATTGTTTATTTTGCACTTGACCTTGAGCAGCCAATGCATACTTTCGTAGTGTTTTTGCTCATATAATCAAAGTGAAAGCTTTCTCTTTTAAAATGGTTTCTGTTTCTTGTCTGCCGAAAATATTATTTATTCGAAATGCAGTATGAAGCACGCATCAAACAAATGTAAATAATGTTGTGGGGTCATGTATTTAAAAGGGTGGAATTAATCTGCAAGATGCAGCTGTTGTGCTTTCTCCATATATACCACACCACTGACAATTAATCACACAGCAATATATGTATATCATGCAAATGGCATGATAGCATTTACATGAGTGTGTGTGTGTGTGTGTGTGTGTGTGTACTGCAGGGTCAATTGGTGATTTTTTTAAGAAAAATGGGCAATACGGTATTATGGTGCAGATAATATGAATCAGTCAGTGTACTGTACTATACACTGAGGGACTTATTCTGGGCTAATGACAATTCTGATGTGTACTATACTGTTTTGTACTACAACTATTAATAAAGAAATGGGAGACCAAGGAGAATTGCAGTGTGCTTGTATTGCTCTGTAACTCAGGAAGAAGTAGCTTACACGTCACAGACAACACGGGAGGGGCGTGCTGTGGCTCATAAGGGACAAACTTAAGCAGTCAGTACACAGCACTGATGGTTTTAGATTAAGAAATGCCCAGGGCAAGGCCATGGACAGACCACCCTCCACATTTTATTAATCTTGCACAGTATTACAAAGCTAATTTGCTGTTACCTCACATTTTTTCACAGTTTTCAGTCTCCCACTGACGTCCCTCTGTCTGTGGCATCAGACAGGCTCTGGTCCCACCCAGTGGGCAATAGTGCTGTGACGTTCAAAAGACCAAATCTTTTGAGTGAACAAACTGAATTGAATCACTTCTTGAACTGATTTGTTCCTTTCTCAGTTCAGTTCTGCTCCACCACGAACATGCTGGCCAGTAGCGGGACTACCAAGTTCTCTGACTTGTGACTCAGGGGTAGACAGTAAGCGAAATTTGCCACTGGCCCGGAGGTCACTGGCCCCACCATTGTAACCACTGGCCCAGGAATCGATCCCCATGATAACGAAAAAGAACAATTTGATTTCATAACATTTATTTTAATACTGCAGTACTGAGGTAGGTCTATTTCAAAAAGTGCAAATACATAAATCAAAAGTGCAAACAGTGCTACATTACACAAGTTATTATTAATAATGTAATAACACATGTAATGTACTACATCCTGGGTTACTATGTAACTTTTCCTTGTGGCAGAAGATGCTGACATTTTTATTTTATTACCAAGGTCTTTTTTGTTTCCCCTAAAATAAGGCTTCTTCCACTGCACTCATGCACTCCATCAGTGAATGTTTTTGTGTTGAACCAAAATCCAAACAGTTCTGAGTGAACTGATTGTGCTGGGCTCTGAGACAGTTCAGACTTCAGTGGGATGGAACAAATCTTTTGAATGAATCATTTTAATGAACAGATGATAGGGATTCAGTACAGTCAAAAGAACTGCAGTTCCCACCACTAGTGAGCAACACCGGGCTCTGTTCAGTGAAGCCCATGCAGAATGACTCAAACTCAAGCATTCTCTCCAACAGCCAGCAGGGGACGATACTGGTGGTTTCAAAAAGAAGGCCGTTAATATTGAAGTCTATGGAAAAATGACCCTTTTTAGTTTATAGTCTCAATGATTTATTTAAATCCTCTCAAAATATAACATGATGTCCATTTACTGAATCATGTTGAAATATATGGTGAAAAAAACACTTAAAGCAGGAGCTGCTTTGGGGTGTGGCTACTGTGTGATTGACAGGTCTCTGCGTCAGTCACATCCTGAAGAGGAGCAGCTCTGATGGTCTGAGCTCATGTTTCCTTCATCTGAGGAGACACTGGCACCGTTTACTGGTAAGTAACATGATGTTGATCCATAAATAGCATTCCAATTAATATCACTGTTCATGTGAATTACAGAGGCTTATCGCTAACGAAGTTAGCTCGCTAGTGCTAGCGTTAACTGATAACATAGCGGTTTCTATGCTAATGCTTTATTTCTTTTCATTTATTTCAAAAAGAAAGAAAGTGAATAGATATGATATACGATAGAAAGTGAATGACAGGTGACAACAGGAGGAAGACCTCATGTGTTTTATGCCATTCATCACATCATGGAGAAGAGACCGATACAACAGCATCCTCACTTCTCAAATGGGTTGTGGTGAAGATCCCAGAAGCTAGAAGTATACATTAGGTATACAAACTCTGTAGTCTGTTAAATTAAATTTAAAATAAACCTACATTGATTAAGTGGTGCGGAGCATATTTTTTATTAACAGCAGAACACGTTTGCTTTTTCAGATTTGCCATAAGCCTCACAACAAATCTATCAAGAGATTTTGGTGAACTTGTGTGTCAGTGTCATTAACATTAACACATTAAGTTTGATCCTGATTTCAAATTTGAGAAAGAGGTCAGTAGTGTAGTACAAAAAAGGTTTTTATCAACTGCATCTTTTATCAAGACCTGACTTGGAGAAATTAATCCATGCTTTTATCATGACTCGTCTTGACTACAGCAATTCCTTGTACGTAGGGATTAGCCAGCCTTCCGTTGCCCGTCTGCAGCTTGTGCAGAACTCTGCTGCACGCCTGCTAACGCAGACTCGTAGACGTCACACCCATCCTGGCGTCCCTACATTGGCTCCCTGTTCGCTATAGAATTAAGACTAAGCTTCTGTTATTTGTTTTTAAATGTCTAAACAACCTTGCTCCACCATATCTGTCTGATCTGCTTCAGCCTTACTCCAAAACAAGGTTGAAGCGCAGAGGAAACAGAGCGTTCGCCGCCGTTGCTCCCAAGCTCTGGAACAACTTGCCTTTTAACATTAGACAGGCCTCATCGCTTCCTGTTTTTAAATCTCTTTTAAAAAAAACTTTTATTCCTTGGCTTTTAATACATCTTATTTCCACTCTGTCTGGCATCCTCTAAGAAAGCACTTGCCATGAGCTTGTTTGTTTGCTTATAACTTTTAACTCAATTATTATTAGTATTATTATTATGTCCCAATCTGTGCCGCCCCTGACCGAATTGGGGCCCTAAGCGAAATTTTATTTGGAGGCCCCCCTGCCTCCTCCCCGTTCCAAATATATCATAGGTATAAAATGACTGTACAACAACATGCCATTCTGCCTGACCAACCTTTATTAGCAATAACAAATGTAAAGGTAGTTTGGCTGAATGAGTCAAATAAAATCAACCTGAAATAAATAAATAAATATTATATTTAAAAAAAATAACTTCAGAAGTCATCTATTCTCTGAGTATGAGCTGCATGCCTTGCATTTGTGCATCCCCAATAAAATTAAAATGCAATTAAAGCTGGAATCCTTGATTCTTTTCAGAAACACTTTTTGTTCTACTGGGTGAAATGGTCCTTCCACCCTGAAAGCAGTCAATACATGATGTGTTCAGAAAAAGGAACAGAAAGAATCAGACCTCTGTGGCAGCTACAGGACTGTAAAAACTCTGACCAATCAACTGACACTCAGAGCGAGATGGGAGAACCAATCATGTCTCATCCTGCTCACATCCCCCTCTGTCTATCCGTACTCTCCGCTGTTTCTGGAAATATCCAGCACACTCCTCTGCAGAAATACAGAGATAGCAGGAGAATCTGTTCTGTAGGAACAATGTTAGAGAAAATGGAGCCAAAAATACCACTTCCTGTGTTACTTCTGACAACTCACCCTGCTAAACAGGAAAAGATAAGAAAGAAGGAGACAGAAAAGACTGAAAGACAAAACTCTGGATAAAGAGGACAAACCAGAGTGGACATCAGTGGAGACACTGAGACATCTGAAGGGACTGAAAAGTGATGAAGAAGTTTCTGCTTTCTTTCTGTTGGACAGGTCATTATTTGTTTATCTTCAGAAGGAGTTATTATTTTCATGAAATATGTAATGTTTGCTAACTTAGCTACTATTGTAGTATGTATTAGTCCGATGCTAACGTTAGCTTCTCTATGGGTGTAAGCTGGTCGTAGGTGCGGCTTGTATTGAAGAAGTTATAGGGAATGACATTTTGAACATATTGTACAGTCATAGTCTCCAGTGTCTAATGATGGGCAAAACAGTTCTTTTGACTGAACTGAATCTGAACGAATAGTTCATTAAAAAGATCCGTTCAAAAGATTCGTTCACCGAATCACCGAGATTGTAGAATGACTCGTTCGTTCAGTGAGTTGCCCCTCCCCTTCCCTCGCTGGCTGGGTCGTTCATCGAAGATTCACGAGTCATGAACTAACGAACGAGGCAGTTCAACTCCTGGCCACCACGCTAAGACTGAGCTCAAGTGAACTGAACAAATCAGTTCAGGAAGTGATTCAGTTCAGTTCGTTCACTCAAAAGATTTGTTCTTTCAAACGAATCGTTCGTGAACGACACAACACTACCAATGTCTGCATTTTAAAGGTGCTCACAGACTCCAGCAGACTGTGAGTGGAGTGGATCTGGATGTCCGTTCAGCTCAAAGCTTCCATAGTGGAGTGCTCTGCTGCTAGCTGTTTCCTGTGAAATTTCTGTGAATCAGTCACATTTAAAGTGGGTCGATGTGAAAAATAGATGCCGAGCAGTGTTTTGTGAGACAACAGTATGGAGCAGAGACCGTGACCGTCGCAAAATTTGAGCTTTGTGCACTCCTTGTCTGTTCCGCCGAGTATGTTTGGGCCCTAGTGCTTAGGGCTTAGTGCTAACTTGCTCATGCTAGCTTATCTGTGCTTGTAAACTGGTCGTCAGTGCCGCTTGTATTGAAGAGGTTATAGGATATGACATTTTGACCATATTGCACAGCCATAGTCGTCAGTGTCTGCATTATAAAGGTGACAAAATGACATTGATATATTGTCTTTGGACGGGACATTTTACAGCTGTGGTGATGTAGCATATCAGCTCTCCTCTCCTTACTGCCAGATGTTCAGTTTGAGGGGGTGGAGCTTTGGACGGAGCACTGATGGGAGGGGAGGAGAGGGTGAAGCGTAGAGAAGGCTGACAAGAGGTGCTATTTTCAAATCTTGCTAGCTTTCTTGCTAGCTCTCTCCAACCATGGACTCCAACTTTAACGCAAACCACAACTAATGACAATAATAATAATAATAATAATAATAATAATAAAACTGTTATTATTATACTACTATCTATTTTTATAGACTATAATACAAATACCACTACTGCTGTTACTATAATAGTAACAACATAAATTGATAGGCTATAGGCTAAAGTTTATGTCCTATCAATATCTACGGCCACCAACTGGTCATGTTACTACTCTTTTTCATCAGAGGTGAAAGCAGAGGGCATTATCAAGACATTTAATAGATGTTAATCAGGGCTGCTCTGCAAGTGCATGCCGGAGCTCCCCTCTGATTGGTCAGGTATCGAGTGCTGTCAATCATTGCAACTGATTACAGCTCTCTTCTCTCCTTCCTCGAGCTGATTTAATGCTGTACACGCCACACGTCTGGTGGTAGCGCATATGCGCATCAATTGAGCATATATGCAAATGTCTCTATGAAGTCTACAGATAGTTATGTGAATATACATTATTTCCTCAGTTTATAACATGTTATACTGTACTAACTGTTTCTCACATCTGTGAGACGAAGCCTCTGCAGGTACCAGTCTTTTGGAAAGCTAAATGAGCATTTACTCAATATCCTTGATATCACATGTCACAAAACACACTAGTTCACCACTGAGCTGCAAAAACTCTGACATGTTAACCAGCCAATAGTGAATTAGGGTCACCAGTTCACTAGTGCAGAAATTGCATGATATTAGTGAACTAGTGAGGACCAACATGCTTACTAGTTAATTAGTTCGAGCCTTTTATGCCCTTACTAGTGAACTCGATGGACCCAACAATTTTATTACTTAACCTCCAAAGATAACAGGTCTACTCGATGACAAAGTAAGTTGTATACCAAATCTAGTTGTATACCAAAGCTAGAGCGACTAGCCATGACCATTTTAAATGACAGCTTTCATCCTTTGCACAGTGAGTTCCAGCTTCTCCCCTCTGGACGGAGGTTTTTAATTCAAAGGTGCAATACCAAATGTTTTAAAAACAGTTTTGTTCCAGCTGCTATTACACTGATGAGCAGGCTGTAATTTTGCACATACCAAGCAAGTCACTTTGCAAAGGTGTTTTTATTTTATTTTGAAGATTGCACCACTATTATTATTTCATTTATTTTATTACTTTTATTGTTTTTACTGTTTTAGTTTACTGTATTGGTTGTCCATTTTTACTGTGATAGATACCTTGCTGGAAACTGCGAGTTTACCATTGGGCATTAATAAAGTAACCTGAACCTGACTAGTAAACCATTTGCACCTGCACTAGTCAACTAGTGGGACTAAAAGTCTATGCTAGTTTACTCACACCTGCAGGCAATTCAAATTAACCAATTATCCTAACCCCCATGCATGTTTTTGGATGGTGGGAGGAAGCCAGAGTACCCGGAAGAAACCCACACAGACACGCGGAGAGCACGCCCAGGCTGGGAGTCAAACCCGGTACCATCTTGCTGTGAGGCAACAGTGCTAGCCACTACACCACAGTGCCGCGCCAGGAGTTTTCTAATTGTGCTGTTGTGACGCATAAAATGGTAAAATGTTAAGTTAAAGTTCATAAGTTAATAATTAAGTTGTTCTAAAAAGTATAGGTTCTTTGGTTCAGAGAAACAGCGTCAGAGAGAGCGGTCTTTCTTTTGGTTCTGAGAAACCATGTCGGAGTGAGCGCTCGGCTCGTCAAGTCCAGCTATTCCGTATTTTTCCATTGCATGCTCAGTACTCATGCTCAGAGGAGAAAAGTGAGCACAGACAGCCAGACAGACAGCTGAAATCATTGTTGGAGTTTTCCTACACTTTTGTCTTGGAGAATATTTATCTGGAAGTATTATATGTGGACAGTGTTACATGACTTGGTATTTTTATGATTAAGATCTGATTAGTTGTGTTTTCAGTGAATATACCCTGCTAGCTTTCAGTAGATGCTAACTCTTTTCATTTTGTGTACTGATGTATTCTAGTTGAAATGTATTCATACAATGCTACGGGTACAGTGGTTAAGTAAAATGTGTCTCTATCTCTGTAATATTTTTCAGTTTTACGGGGAGGGAAAAGTTCATTAAAGGACAAGAAAAGTCAAGCGTTGTGATTTTTTGAAGGACTTCGACCCATTATCTGACTGTCTAGCTCTGCATAAGTACACGCACTGCAAGGGCAGTACACTAATCAAATTAAAAATGATCTTTAATGAGAGACCTACAATAGTGAGTCTGAAAGGTTAGAATGGTAAATATAAAAATTGATTAATTTCTTATGCAAAAAATAAGATAGAATATGTAAAGGAAATATATAAAACAGAGTTAGCATTTCAGAAATCTGAAGATGTAGGGACAAAGTAAGACAGGCTATGTTTAGTATCTTAGAGGTGACCTGTAACCTGCAGGATGGTAGAAGATGAATGACAATGTGTTGGTGATGTCTGGGCCTGTTTGTGTCCTTCTTGTTTAGTCTTTCTTTTGTGGAAGCTGATGAGTGCTTTTTGTGAATAGAAAATCATCCTTGATCCTCTTTGTAAGGTAAGTTACTCTACTGCTGTCTTTGATCTAGTTACATTTTGAGCTCCTGAAACCCTCTAACTTTCAGCCAGAAGAGGAAAGAGAAGAGAAATATACAATACTGAGATTTATTAATACCAGCCATGTTTTGAGGTGAAGGGATGAGAGGTTTCCCAAAGGGTAATCTAGTTTCCTGCTGAAACACTGACATAGTGTTTAATGAAACCAACAATGTGCTTGTGCCAGTAAATGTAACACAGTTTCACGGGTGTCTCGTAATTTGTGACAATCTATTTTAGGTTTACCTACAGGATATTAAAAATCAATTCTCAGCAACCTAATTAGGGATGTATAATATTCCACATAACTGGAAAGATGCTTAAAATAATTACGTCTCCTCTTTTGTCCCCATCTCCATCCCAGCTGTCTGTGAGAAATAAGAACATCCATGGACAGCTCAAGTAAAGCCCATCTCCCAATCCCCAGGAGTTATGAGGTCCTCAAACTTCAGGGTGAACGTAGCTTTGGAAAAGTGGTTAAATGTGGAAATGAGGCAGCACACGAGCTCAGCCATGACCTGGGACACTGTTGGTTTTCATTTCACATTTGAAAAATATACATTTGAAAAAAATGGCACTGGAGCATCAGCACAGTCAAACTTAATACTTTCTAATATTTCTGGGAAAAAGGGCAAGTAGTGATTATTGTTGCTGCTGAGGAAATCTGCTTTGTGCATGTGAACATCAGTGAACTTGTCATGTCTCTTCCGGCATCCATGAAGAAAAACCTCATGCACCTCATATCACTGTTGTTTGTTACACATTCATACATGAAGTGCATTAAATGGCTAGTTCGCTATCCAGGCTCTTTTGGCATGGTTGTCAGGACACTGGAACAAAGTTAAACTTCAACTTTGATTCAGTTTTTGGCCCAGTTTTAATGAAGTGTGTTTTTATGATCATTCAGGCAAAGTCACTTCTTTTGTGACTGGAGGCTGGTGGCTCTGAAAGACTCATATCACTGTTGTTTGTTACACATTTATACGTGAAGTGAATTAAATGGCTAGTTTCTCTTGTTACCAAGAACTTCCACTACACCTTTTCCAAATGTTTTGGCTATCGACATCTTTCCCATTTTGTGATTTCCAAGGACTGCTTATTGCTGGTACAGTAGAATGACAACCAACATTAAACTTTTTTAAAGTAAGTTTTTTTTTTTTTTTCAAATTTCTTAAATTTATTTTTGAGAGTCTAAGAAGTATACATTTGATGAGTTTCATTTATTACTGTCTTACTTGATTAACACGTGTTTCAGTGATCAGTTAGGTAAAATGCTCCTTTGTGAATGGAGGCTTGTGGCTTCGACTGACTCGTATAACCACTTCTTGATTCACATCTAAACCTGTAGTAAATTCAGTGGCTGATTCTGTTTTCTCATTTCTTTTTCTTTGAAATCAGCACCTTTCGCATTTTTTTGAGATCCAAGGACCCATACAAGTGACTCCTCTTCACCAGGTTGTACTGATAAATGATCTTCCTGTTGTTGCCACTTGCCTCAAGCTTTTTAAAATACATCTCGCCTGAACAGGGACTTGAACCCTGGACCCTCATATTAAAAGTCTGATACTCTACCAACTGCGCCAAGGAAAGAGCACATTTGTTGCCTAATCGACACCACAAACAGGTCAACCATACCAAAATACGACCTATCGATCTAGGTTTTGAATCCTGTATCCTCCGAACTATTGTTTGAGTTAACAACCTGAGTGCAACTGTTTAGATTATAATTCACTATAAAAACATAAACTGAGTCAAAGACAGATAATTTAAGTCGGATACAGGACAAATTTAAGTCGGATACAGGACAAAAGTGTTGGTACCAATGTTACCCCAAATAGGGCACATCTAGCGTACGTGCGTAATGTACATACATAACGAGTCATGTTTCATACTATTAATTATTCGTCTTACAATCGGCAAATTTACTAATGACGTCCAAGCAAGGCGATGTATTGCACGTAAAATCACTATCACGTCAAGAATAGCCAAAGGCTATTAACCAGGAATATCAAAGGTTTACTGTACACTAACTAGTTTAAATACGTGTTCTAATTTCTGGCATTATGATAACGGATCCCTATCTAATGGAAACGAATGATGAATAAAAGAGAACTCTCTTTAATTGCATTGAATCAATACAATTGCAGTTTATTGGGAAAAAAAGGAACCACAGCAACTAAAGTGACAGCACAGAATAATAACAACAATAAATATTATATTAAAAATATTAAAATACAACAATAAATGTTATATTAAAAATATTAAAATATTTAAAAGATAAACAACAACAATAATACAAAATAAACAACAACAATACAAAAACTTACTACAGTAAATGATACAAAAACAGAAAAAATATAACTGTGACCAGCATAGTCTAATTACGCAAAGGCTGGAATACCTGAAAATGTAATAGATGTCACCCCCCCTTCATCCTCATGGAGCCGTTCACAAGAGTGGTGCTGAATCAGTCTTTAAAAACACTGTAAAACAACTAGTAACAGATAACTGACATGAACTTTATGAACAATGGATATCAAGTTTGCCTACTGCCTTGAATTGTAAGTCTATTTTTTTTTCTTCTTTCTTCTTTCCATACCCTTTCTCTTCAAGGGCAGCTCTCCACTCTGCCAGAGTCATAGTAGCTGTGGCCTGGCAGTACCAGTTGCCAAAGTACTGCTGGTGGGTGGCTTGGTCTCTCTCTCCCTGGCACTGCTTGCAGATGATGGTGTTAATTTTCCGTGCATATTTTCTTTTTACCACTACGCTGCTCCTCCTGTTTCTTCCTCTTCTGTTAGTGCTGAGTTGTGTAGGGCACATCTGTCACCGGAGGGTTGACAGGTACTGCTTGTTGTGGGAGAGGAGCAGGCTGCAACATCTGAGGAGCAGGCTGCAACAGCTGAGGAGCAGGCTACAGCAGGTGAGGAGCAGGCTGCAGGGGTTGAGGAGCAGGCTGCACCAGGTGAGGAGCAGGTTGCAGGGGCGGAGGAGAAGGTTGCAGGGGCCGAGGAGCAGGCTGCAGGGGCCGAGGAGCAGGCTGCAGGGGCCGAGGAGCAGGCTGCAAAAGGTGAAAACCAGGCTGGGGAGGTTGAGGAGCAGGCAGGAGAGGTATCAACGCTGGCATGGTTCCCTGATGAGTTGGCTCAAGCGCCGCCAAGAAGGGCACACCGAGGTCAGAAGATGGAGCCAATGGTGGGTATTGTCTCTTTTTCAGCTGGGCCATCCCTGCAGTGTTTGGGGGCTGTACAAAGATGTGAGGATTTACCTCACTGGGGCAAGGCATACAGGGTGTGCCTTTCCTTTGAGCTGCAGGGGGAAGGCTCTCTGGGCTGGTGAAAGTCATTGCTGGAACAGAGATGCCTTGCTCCAACACCATCTTTTCCTGCTGTCTCCTCTGTTAGCAGTACCTAAAATATTTCAAGAAATAATTATTAAATTTGCATCTATAGTTCAAACAAATCTTTACATAGATAAAACACAACCCTTAGGTTCAAACCTTACTTAACTACTAATATTTTTTCTCAAAACTTACCAACTGGAAATGGTTGCACTATTCATCACAGGAAGCTGTATTGTTGTCCTCTCCATCACCGTGGCATTATTCGGAACAACCTGGCGGATATGAAGGTATGCCCTTGTAACCAGGCTCCAACGCTCGTGCCTGACCCCACTTATCCGTCTTGGCCCACTGTACTCAGCACACAGTTTTTTAAAAAGAGCCTCACACACCCGATTGCAGTCTGGCCACTGGGCTGGGCTTCGTCCTCCTGCAAAGCACCTACAAACATATTCAAGAGCAAGAGTTTTATTGAACAGTTTGACCAAGAAGTTGTATGATAACATGCTAAACTGTCATGCAAGATAAACAAATATATACATACCTCTTCGTACTCTCCACACCAGGAGCAAAAATTTTTTTTGTTGCCCTGAATCTCCCTTTTGAGATGTTTTCTTGGTGACGAGGTGGGTAAACTGTACGATCTTTGTCATAGTCTGACAAACGATTCCAAAGGGCGATGATTCCAGTGGCCTCCTCCCTAGACAGGGCAAGACTGTGGTCTTTGAGGCCAAACCAGCAATCAGCCAAGTCTTGGACTGCTTGAAAGCCCTCAATATTTTCTGGTCCAACTGAGTCCTATATGAGAGGGACAAAAAAAAGAGAATATATTGGACACTGAAGTGATTACAGAATTATCTTGTAAGGACTGAAATTGATCAGACATGTAAACCTTACATCATGATGAGTGGAGCCTGAGGAAGTAGAGGGCTCTTCCTCTGTTGTGCTTGGTGTCTGCTGGGGATCTTCATTAGAGCAAATGACAAGAGAAAAATTGTAAGAAATCTTTTAAGTGCTTATGTTTTCACGGGAGCATACTGTATTTATGCAGCTACAGCATATTCAGGGGAAAAGTTATAATCATACAAATTACCCTTTAAATATGAAGGACCTGTTTGTTTATGAATTAAGTAAAATTTTGGACAATAACTTGTCTCCTGACCTGGAGGGGCAATAGCAACATCGTCGGATGTCTGCAGCCCCTGAGTAGGGGGCTGAAACTCAGATGCAGCTGGCCTCCCACTCATTTCAGGGCCTGGGTGGCAGACAGCAACAGGAGGTCCTGGAAAGTCACCAAAGAAAAGTCTGACTGGCAAATTAAACCAAGAGATCTGCCTCTATAGCATGAATGTTATAGCTTAAATTGAGATTTCTGGTATCCTATTCAGCCAATATACATTTAAATAGACTTCTTTAAGCACAGCAAGCACATTCTTAGTCAGTTTAAGTGTGTAGCAGGGGATTTAAATTGAAAGAAAGAAAACAGATGTGAGAGAGAGAGAGAGAGAGCACTTTTGTGTACATTTTATATTTGATAAATGTGTTGGAAGTAATCACAATTATTTGCATCTTAATCATTAATTAAAAACTAACCGCTTTGCACATTGACATTTGGAGAAGGCTGTGGTGGTACTGCAGCTGGCAAAGCAGGTGTTTCACATGCTGCTGTCTTGCTGTGGGTAGCATGGGCTGCAGGAGTTGAAGGTGTGCTTGATGGAGTGGGGCTTGATGGACTGGGCAGTTGTGGAGGCCAAATCGTGTCCATGCTGGGGACAGTCAGGTCATCTGTCTCCAATGGACCTGAATTAGACTCGTCCTCTGCAACCAAAACTTCCTCCGTCTCCAGTGCTGTCAAGGCCAGCTTGTAATCTTCCATCACAGCATTGTTTTGGCTGTAGAGATACTCAACACCAATAAGCTCTCCTGAGACAAAGAGAAAAGTTTCACACACCATTAAGATGAGCATATAGCCACCTAATCTCCATAAACAAATAATTTACTACTTGTGTACCAGTGTATTTCCGTGGAGGTGTGTAGTCAATCAGCTTTCTGCCAAGCACCTCCTCAGACAGCTGGTTGGCGGCATATCTAAGGAGACCACTGTTGGAATGTGGCTCTTCTCTCCCCTCTACTGCCATGGACCGGTCCTCATTCCACCTGGCAAGACCATCCACCAGGTAGGCCTGGAAAAAGGTGTCACTGGCCAGTGTTCCTGAGAAACATTACACATCGCAGTATTAGACTGGGTCAAATTTTCTTTACATGTTATAAACAACAGTTTTTTGTTATGACTTACGGGGAGAACTTTAAGTGTACTTTTTTATTTACCTGGGATGAATCTGTTCATGTGCAGGTGGACGTTTTCCAAGGAAGTAGAGCCCCTTGCACTGCGGTAAGTTGGGAGAATATGTCCTGCCTTCCTGATTGTCCCAGTCTGGGTGTAAAGCTGGAAACCTAGAGGGTCCTGGAGGCATGGCAGATGTTTTTGTTGGGCCTTCCATATTTCTGCCATCCTGGCAGAGTTGATGAGAGGAACTCCGAGGGTGTTGCAGCCTCTGTCTCCATCATACGTCCTGATCAATTCAGAGAGCATGTGCTCCATCTCTGTGCTCTCTCGGACAGTCCTCCGACAGTGCAGCATCATCTCCGTTTTTGTGATGTGTCGGGTCACATCCGCCTCTGTAGGACGCATGTTGCTCCTCTCCAGCTCCTCACACTTAGCTGCCCTGAGACGCTGCAGGTCCCCTTCATCCCACACAAAGATGCAGCGTGTTACTTGGGCCATGAAACCGGTGTAAAGGGGGTGGGAATCCGTTGTGCATCCTGTAGCAATCCTTCTCATGAAGTGCCAGATGTCCAACCGGATCTTGATGTCTGGCCACGCAGCAAAAATCTTCTGCAGGTGAGAGTCCCCACAGCAGTCACGGTCCACGTAAAGGATCTCTGGTGGGGGCACCCCTGCCTCTCTGTAGCGCCTCACAAGACCCTCAGCCATCTTCATCAGGCCCCAGCCCTCACTTGCTGTGAGCACGGACATGATGACTTGTCCATGCTCATTAAGGCCAATTTATAGTACTCCGTAAAGTGCCGTACGTAGAGACGGAGAGCCCTCTGCGTCGCCGGAGAGCCTGACGGAGAGCCTCTCCGTCGTCTCCGGGCGCAGGAATTTTTTTTTAACTGTCCGTCAATCCGTCAAGGGAAGACGGAGACGACAAGGGCTGTGATTAGTCCTCTAGCTGCACCCTGCTGTGAAATGCAGCCCCTCTCCCTACACAGAAACAGACAGGTCTCCTCTGCAGCAGCGCGGACAGGACAGGAACTAAAGTATTGATTATCCTTGTGAAAGGCAAATCAAACACATTAAACCTGCTCAAAAAATCTATTTAATTCATTTAGTAATTATGGCTGGGGTATATTTCCACAGAACATACCGAAAGTTGTTGGTTTGCGTTCGCTATTATCCGATTTTGTGTTGAAAAGAAAGAGGAATTTTAAAGACTGAAAGCAACTGTTCTCTTCTATCTCCCTCACAAATAATTCAATCATAAAATAGTATTTTCTCCTGCTTTTATCAGCGATATTAAGGCGAATTGCTTCACTTTCCGAGGGGGTGCATTTCAGCGCAGGGCTGCACAACACGCATCATGACGGAGAAGTGCGAGGGCTCGAGGGGTCTCCGTAGCTACGGAGTCGGGTGACGGATTACGCAGACGGAGAAGTATATTCCAGCCTTTACCAACATTTGTTGCCCAAGAAGCAGTGGCTCGAGCCTGACCAGCCAGCTTCCTCACAATCTTTTTGGTGGAGTCTAGCTTGAGGACAAAAAGTGAAGTGATGGAGGCCTTCACTTCCTCTACTCTGCTGAGGACATCTGCCATGCCTCCAGGACCCCTGGGCATACACCTGCATTAGCCACCGATGTTTTGGCACTGCAGGCATAGGTGGCAAATCCGCCAAGGAGACTGGGGCAATCAGACCAGAGGATACAGCCCGAGTAACTCCTCTGTAATCAGTCAGGAACTGAATCTGTTTCCCCAGCCATGTCTCAGCGTGCTGCTGCTCAAGCTGCTTTTGAAGCTGGCTGCTGCTGTTCCCCAAGCCCCGCTGACGCATCAAGTGCACGACCTGCATGTCGCAGCCCAACTTTTGTGTCAGCTGACATGGGAATTGGATGCAGTGGCCGATGTCAAGCTGGGACACGATGGAACTGCTCCAGCTGATGACCTTCCTTTTGCAGCTCTTACAAGCCAGATATTCAGAAGCCATATAGTAAGAGCTGCTGACACCGACCACGTGCCTGACTCGCTGATGCAGTCCAGCAGAGGTAAGCTCTGACTTACCACAGTCGTAGTGTGGACAGCGCAATTTAACACGCCAGAGCTTACAGGGCATCCACAGAAACAGGGGGCGGCCAAAGTACTGCTCAAAAACTGGCACAGCACCAGAGATCAGTGATGGCCCAGGGGGGTACCACCACATTCTGTCCACCTTTGCCTGGTCCAGTTCTGCCTGACCTGTGTGTGACATTCTGAACAAGGCCTTAGAGATCCAGCGCTGGTCAACCTCTGGCAGGGCAGGGATCCAGTCGGCAGGCAGGCATATTCTGCTCTCTGTTTCAAAAATAGATAAGAATCAAATGATCACACAAGATGTACATAAAAACCGTAGTTCCCTTGTTTGGAAATAACAAGGATAAAAAAACAACAGAGAAGCAATGATAATTTAATACATATAGGAGCTACAAAGCAGAGCCATCACAGATGAACAACAAACCAATCATGAGCTATTCATGTGAGCACTCTTACTTTGATTACAGCCATTTTTGACTCCTCTGGTAAAACCATACTTATTCCTTCTGTATTCAATTCCATAAGGTACATTCCAATCAGATTCTTGCTTTAAGGTTATAATTGTTTACCCCTGCAGTATAGAAATATAAAGCATGAACTGAAAAAAAATAAAATGATATTTGAAAACAGTGAGACTGATTGACAAAGAGAAAAGAGCATGTATGTGAGACAAAGCAAGAGTGAAAAAGAGATTGCCCTGCATTGATTTCTATAAGACACATACCAGCCAAGTCTGGTTCGATCTGTTGGGCTGCCTCCAAAAGCTCACTGTCTGTGGGCTCGGGTTGTTGAGAAGTTGCTGAGGTGGACAGACCAGGGACAGCTAAACAAAAGAAACAAATCAGAAGAAGAAAAATTTATAAAACTTATATATACATTTATTAAATGTTTATGTATCATTGAAGTACGATCCAAAATATTACAAAGTGTAATATTCCAGCTGCATACATACATGGCTGAAATTTCTGGGGGGAAAACAGCCTTCTCACAGACTTGTCAAGTGTCTGCTTTGACTTACCTTTTCTAACCAGCAATGACTGCAGTGAAGATATGGGCACAGGAGGTTGGTGTCGAGGCTTTGTGGTGCGTGGCTGTGCAGACGTAGAGGGTTGTGTGCGGAGTGGCTGTGGCAGAGACGTAGAGGGTCGTGAGCGGATTGGCTGTGCAGATGTGGAGGGCTTTGAGGAAGTGGCGGGCTGTTTGGAGGCTGGAGCCTGGCCTTTGGCACGATTTATCCTCTCCAGCTTCACCTCCATGGCATACTGTCCCTCAGGGTAGTTGGAGAGATATCTCTTGAAGGCCTCCTTATTCATTGCATTGTTATAGGAGTCAGAATCTCCTGACTCCATGGACATTGTGGCGATGAGGTACCCACCATACCCCAGGGCATTTTCTGCCACCCACTTAAATGTTTGGCCTTTAAAAACACCAAACTAGAGCTGATATTGGACCAGGATATGCAGCTCATTGTTGATGTCTCCCCCAAGGCCAAGGACTGACCGAACTGTATCTGGAGGCAGAGCTGGGACCCATGACCTCTTCACCTGCTTCACCCTTTCTGCCTCCTCTGAATCATAGAGGCAGACAAGGCCATCTCCTCTCTCTTTAAATTTAGGCTCCATTCTGTTCAAAAATAACAATGACAAACAAACATTATGGTTAGGATAAGGTTGCTCTGACCTGATATTTAAGACACTGGTTTACAAAAGAAGAGAATAGATTACAGTATCTGCAGAATATGTTGAAAGTATTATTTTCTTTGTCTTCAAAATACATGTTTGTGTTTTTTTTACGTACATGTGATAAATAAATTGTGGATGGCGCAAAGACACCCGATTGGTTCGCTCAATTCTTGGTAGCGGGACGGAATTTCATTGGTCAAATCTTGGTCGAATGCTTGGTAGCATTAAGCAACCTCATTGGCTCTCGGATGATTGAGGACGTCGACTGACAAGCGGCAGGGAGCGCTATCCAGGCTCTTTGGACATGGCTGTTAGGACACTGGAACAAAGTTTAACTTCAACATTGATACAGTTTTTGGCCCAGTTTTAATGAAATGTGTTTTTATGATCATTCAGGAAAAATGACTGCTTTTGTGAATGCAGGCTGGTGGCTCTGACAGACTCATATCACTTTTTTTTGTTACATTCATACGTGAAGTGAATTAAATGTCTAGTTTCTCTTGTTACCAAGAACTTCCTCTACACCTTTTCTAAATGTTTTGGCAATCGGCATCTTTCCCATTGTTGTTGTTCCCATGTTTCATTTATTAGTGTCTAATTTGATTGACGTGTTTCAGTGATCAGTGAGGTAAAATGCCTCTTTGTGAATGGGGGCTGGTGGCTTTGACGGGCTTGTGTAACCGCTTCTTGATTCACATCTAAACCTGCAGTAAATTCAGTGGCTGATTCTGTTTCAAGATGTTGCTCACTCTCATATTTTTTTATTGGAAATCAGCACCTTTAACATTTTTTTGAGATCCAAGGACCCATACAAGTGACTCCTCTTCACCAGGTTGTACTGGTGAACGATCTTCCCGTAGTTGCCACGTGCCTCGAGCTTTTTAAAACACAGCTCGCCTGAACAGGGACTTGAACCCTGGACCCTCAGATTAAAAGTCTGATGCTCTACCAACTGAGCTAGCCAGGCTTCTTCTACATGCGTGTCAGGACAACAAAGATGGAACAAAGTTAAACTTCAACTTTGACACAGTTTTTGGCCCAGTTTTAATGAAATGTGTTTTTATGATCAAATTGGCTGCTTTTGTGAATGGAGGCTGGTGGCTCTGACAGACTCATATCACTTTTTTTTTGTTACATTCATATGTGAAGTGAATTAAATGGCTAGTTTTTCTTGTTACCAAGAACTTCCTCTACACCTTTTCTAAATTTTTTGGCAATCGGAATCTTTCCCATTTTGTGTTTTCCAAGGACTGGTTATTGTTGGTACAGTAGAATGACAATCAACATTAAGCTTTTTAAATTGAAGTTTTTTCAAATGTCTTAAATTTGTTTTTGAGAGTCTAAGAATTATACATTTGATGAGATTCATTTGTTACTGTCCAATTTGGTCAACATGTGTTTCAATGATGAGTGGGGTAAAATGCCTCTTTGTGAATGGAGGCCGGTGGTTTTCACAGACTCATATCACTGTTGCTTGTTTCACATCCAAATGTAAAGTGAATTAAATGGCTAGTTTGTCTTGTCACCAAGAACTTCCTCTACACCTTTTCTAAATGTATTGGCAATCGGCATCTTTCCCATTTTGTGATTTCCAAGGACTGCTTATTGCTGGCACAGTAGAATGACAACCAACATTAAACTTTTTTAAAGGAAGGGTTTTTTTTTTCAAATTTCTTAAATTTGTTTTTGAGAGTCTTAGAAGTATACATTTGATGTGTTTCATTTATTAGTGTCTAATTTGATTAACATGTGTTTCAGTGATCAGTGAGGTAAAATGCCTCTTTGTGAATGGAGGCCGGTGGCTTTCACAGACTTATATGACTGTTGCTTGTTTCGCATCCAAATGTAAAGTGAATTAAATGGCCAGTTTCTCTTGTTACCAAGAACTTCCTCTACACCTTTTCTAAATGTATTGGCAATCGGCATCTTTCCCATTTTGTGATTTCCAAGGACTGCTTATTGTTAGTACAGTAGAATGACAACCAACAGTAAGCTTTTTCAATTGGAGTTTTTTTCAAATTTCTTAAATTTGTTTTTGAGAGTCTAAGAAGTATACATTTGATGTGTTTCATTTATTAGTGTCTAATTTGATTAACGTGTTTCAGTGATCAGTGAGGTAAAATGCCTCTTTGTGAATGGAGGCTGGTAGCTTTGACGGGCTCGTATAACCACTTCTTGATTCACCTGTAGTAAATTCAGTGGCTGATGCTGTTTTCGCTCCAAGATGTCGCTCGCTGTCAATTTTTTTTTTTTTATTGGAAATCAGCACCTTTCCCATTTTTTTGAGTTCAAGGACCCATACAAGTGACTCCTCTTCACCAGGTTGTACTGGTGAATGATCTTCCCGTTGTTACCACGTGCCTTGAGCTTTTTAAAAAACATCTCACCTGAACAGGGACTTGAACCCTGGACCCTCAGTTTAAAAGTCTGATGCTCTACCGACGAAGCTATCCAAGCTTTTTGGGCCCATACGTCAGTACACTGGAACAAAGTTAAACTTCAACTTTGATACAGTTTTTGGCCCAGTTTTAATGAAATGTGTTTTTATGATCATTCAGGCAAAATGGCTGCTTTTGTGAATGGAGGCTGGTGGCTCTGACAGACTCATATCATTTTTTTTTGTTACATTCATATGTGAAGTGTATTAAATGGCAAGTTTCTCTTGTTACCAAGAACTTCCTCTACACCTTTTCTAAATGTTTTGGCAATCGGCATCTTTCCCATTTTGTGTTTTCCAAGGACTGGTTATTGTTAGTTCAGTAGAAGGACAACCAACAGTAAGCTTTTTAAATTAGAGTTTTTTTCAAATTTCTTAAATTTGTTTTTGAGAGTCTAAGAAGTATACATTTGATGTGTTTCATTTATTAGTGTCTAATTTGATTAACGTGTTTCAGTGATCAGTGAGGTAAAATGCCTCTTTGTGAATGGAGGCTGGTAGCTTTGACGGGCTCGTATAACCACTTCTTGATTCACATCTAAACCTGTAGTAAATTCAGTGGCTGATTCTGTTTTCGCTCGCTGTCATTTTTTTTTTTATTGGAAATGAGCACCTTTCCCATTTTTTTGAGTTCCAAGGACCCATACAAGTGACTCCTCTTCACCAGGTTGTGCTGGTGAATGATCTTCCCGTTGTTACCACGTGCCTTGAGCTTTTTAAAAAAACATCTCACCTGAACAGGGACTTGAACCCTGGACCCTCAGTTTAAAAGTCTGATGCTCTACCGACCAAGCTATCCAGGCTCTTTGGGGCCCATACGTCAGGACACTGAAACAAAGTTAAACTTCAACTTTGATACAGTATTTTGGCCCAGTTTATTGAAATGTGTTTTTATGATCATTCCGGCAAAATGACTGCTTTTGTGAATGGAGGCTGGTGGCTCTGACAGACTCATATCACTTTTTTTGTTACATTCATATGTGAAGTGTATTAAATGGCAAGTTTCTCTTGTTACCAAGAACTTCCTCTACACCTTTTCTAAATGTTTTGGCAATCGGCATCTTTCCCATTTTGTGTTTTCCAAGGACTGGTTATTGTTAGTTCAGTAGAATGACAACCAACAGTAAGCTTTTTAAATTGAAGTTTTTTCAAATGTCTTAAATTTGTTTTTGAGAGTCTAAGAATCATACATTTGATGAGTTTCATTTGTTACTGTCCAATTTGGTCAACATGTGTTTCAATGATGAGTGGGGTAAAATGCCTCTTTTTGAATGGAGGCTGGTTTTCACAGACTCATATCACTGTTGCTTGTTTCGCATCCAAATGTAAAGTGAATTAAATGGCTAGTTTCTCTTGTTACCAAGAACTTCCTCGACACCTTTTCTAAATGTTTTGGCAATCGGCATCTTTCCCATTTTGTGTTTTCCAAGGACTGGTTATTGTTAGTTCAGTAGAATGACAACCAACATTTAACTTTTTTAAAGCAAGTTTTTTTTTTTTTCAAATTTCTTAAATTTGTTTTTGAGAGTCTAAGAAGTATACATTTGATGTGTTTCATTTATTAGTGTCTAATTTGATTAACGTGTTTCAGTGATCAGTGAGGTAAAATGCCTCTTTGTGAATGGAGGCTGGTAGCTTTGACGGGCTCGTATAACCACTTCTTGATTCACATCTAAACCTGTAGAAATTCAGTGGCTGATTCTGTTTTCGCTCCAAGAAGTTCCTCGCTGTCATTTTTTTTTTTTATTGGAAATCAGCACCTTTCCCATTTTCCTGGTGAATGATCCTCCCATTGTTACCACGTGCCTTGAGCTTCTTAAAACACATCTTGCCTGAACAGGGACTTGAACCCTGGACCCTCAGATTAAAAGTCTGATGCTCTACCGACTGAGCTATCCAGGCTCTCTGAGCGCATACATTAGGACACTGGAACAAAGTTAAACTTCAACTTTGATACAGTTTTTGGCCCAGTTTTAATGAAATGTGTTTTTATGATCATTCAGGCAAAATGACTGCTTTTGTGAATGGAGGCTGGTGGCTCTGACAGACTCATATCATTTTTTTTTGTTACATTCATATGTGAAGTGAATTAAATGGCTAGTTTCTCTTGTTACCAAGAACTTCCTCGACACCTTTTCTAAATGTATTGGCAATCGGCATCTTTCCCATTTTGTGTTTTCCAAGGACTGGTTATTGTTAGTTCAGTAGAATGACAACCAACATTTAACTTTTTTAAAGCAAGTTTTTTTTTTTCAAATTTCTTAAATTTGTTTTTGAGAGTCTAAGAAGTATACATTTGATGTGTTTCATTTATTAGTGTCTAATTTGATTAACGTGTTTCAGTGATCAGTGAGGTAAAATGCCTCTTTGTGAATGGAGGCTGGTAGCTTTGACGGGCTCGTATAACCACTTCTTGATTCACATCTAAACCTGTAGTAAATTCAGTGGCTGATTCTGTTTTCGCTCCAAGAAGTTGCTCGCTGTCATTTTTTTTTTTTATTGGAAATGAGCACCTTTCCCATTTTTTTGAGCTCCAAGGACCCGTACAAGTGACTCCTCTCCACCAGGTTGTACAGGTGAATGATCTTCCCATTGTTGCCACTTGCCACAAGCTTTTTGAAACACATCTCGCCTGAACAGGGACTTGAACCCTGGACCCTCAGATTAAAAGTCTGATGCTCTACCGACTGAGCTATCCAGGCTTCTTTTGTGTACTTGTCAGGACACTGGAACAAAGTTAAACTTCAACTTTGATACAGTTTTTGGCCCAGTTTTCATGAAATGTGTTTTTATGATCATTCTGGCAAAATGACTGCTTTTGTGAATGGAGGCTGTTGGCTCTGACAGACTCATATCACTGTTGTTTGTTACACATTCATAGATGAAGTGAATTAAATGGCTAGTTTTTCTTGTTACCAAGTACTTCCTCTACACCTTTTCTAAATGATTTGGCAATTGGCATCTTTCCCATTTGTGTTTTCCAAGGACTGGTTATTGTTAGTTCAGTAGAATGACAACCAACAGTAAGCTTTTTAAATTGGAGTTTTTTTCAAATGTCTTAAATTTGTTTTTGAGAGTCGAAGAATTATACATTTGATGAGTTTCATTTGTTACTGTCCAATTTGGTTAACATGTGTTTCAATGATGAGTGAGGTAAAATGCCTCTTTGTGAATGGAGGCCGGTGGCTTTCACAGACTCATATCACTGTTGCTTGTTTCGCATCCAAATGTAAAGTGAATTAAATGGCTAGTTTCTCTTGTTACCAAGAACTTCCTCGACACCTTTTCTAAATGTTTTGGCAATCGGCATCTTTCCCATTTTGTGATTTCCATGGACTGCTTATTGCTGGCACAGTAGAATGACAACCAACATTAAACTTTTTTAAAGGAAGTTTTTTTTTTGTCAAATTTTTAAAATTTGTTTTTGAGAGTCTAAGAAGTATACATTTGATGTGTTTCATTTATTAGTGTCTAATTTGATTAACATGTGTTTCAGTGATCAGTGAGGTAAAATGCCTCTTTGTGAATGGGGGCTGGTGGCTTTGACGGGCTCGTATAACCACTTCTTGATTCACATCTAAACCTGCAGTAAATTCAGTGGCTGATTCTGTTTTCGCTCCAAGAAGTTCCTCGCTGTCATTTTTTTTTTTATTGGAAATGAGCACCTTTCCCATTTTTTTGAGATCCAAGGACCCATACAAGTGACTCCTCTTCACCAGGTTGAACTGGTGAATGATCTTTCCTTTGTTGCCACATGCCTCGAGCTTTTTAAAACACATCTCGCCTGAACAGGGACTTGAACCCTGGACCCTCAGTTTAAAAGTCTGATGCTCTTCCGACCAAGCTATCCAGGCTCTTTGGGGCCCATACGTCAGGACGCTGGAACAAAGTTAAACTTCAACTTTGATACAGTATTTTGGCCCAGTTTATTGAAATGTGTTTTTATGATCATTCCGGCAAAATGACTGCTTTTGTGAATGGAGGCTGGTGGCTCTGACATACTCATATCACTGTTGTTTGTTACACATTCATAGATGAAGTGAATTAAATGGCTAGTTTTTCTTGTTACCAAGTACTTCCTCTACACCTTTTTGTAAATGTTTTGGCAATCGGCATCTTTCCCATTTTGTGTTTTCCAAGGACTGGTTATTGTTAGTTCAGTAGAATGACAACCAACAGTAAGCTTTTTAAATTGAAGTTTTTTCAAATGTCTTAAATTTGTTTTTGAGAGTCTAAGAATCATACATTTGATGAGTTTCATTTGTTACTGTCCAATTTGGTCAACATGTGTTTCAATGATGAGTGGGGTAAAATGCCTCTTTTTGAATGGAGGCTGGTTTTCACAGACTCATATCACTGTTGCTTGTTTCGCATCCAAATGTAAAGTGAATTAAATGGCTAGTTTCTCTTGTTACCAAGAACTTCCTCTACACCTTTTCTAAATGTATTGGCAATCGGCATCTTTCCCATTTTGTGTTTTCCAAGGACTGGTTATTGTTAGTTCAGTAGAATGACAACCAACATTTAACTTTTTTAAAGCAAGTTTTTTTTTTCAAATTTCTTAAATTTGTTTTTGAGAGTCTAAGAAGTATACATTTGATGTGTTTCATTTATTAGTGTCTAATTTGATTAACGTGTTTCAGTGATCAGTGAGGTAAAATGCCTCTTTGTGAATGGAGGCTGGTAGCTTTGACGGGCTCGTATAACCACTTCTTGATTCACATCTAAACCTGTAGTAAATTCAGTGGCTGATTCTGTTTTCGCTCCAAGAAGTTGCTCGCTGTCATTTTTTTTTTTATTGGAAATGAGCACCTTTCCCATTTTTTTGAGTTCCAAGGACCCATACAAGTGACTCCTCTTCACCAGGTTGTGCTGGTGAATGATCTTCCCGTTGTTACCATGTGCCTTGAGCTTCTTAAAACACATCTCACCCGAACAGGGACTTGAACCCTGGACCCTCAGATTAAAAGTCTGATGCTCTACCGACTGAGCTATCCAGGCTTCTTTTGTGTACTTCTCAGGACGCTGGAACAAAGTTAAACTTCAACTTTGACACAGTTTTTGGCCCAGTTTTCATGAAATGTGTTTTTATGATCATTCAGGCAAAATGACTGCTTTTGTGAATGGAGGCTGGTGGCACTGACAGACTCATATCACTGTTGTTTGTTACACATTCATAGATGAAGTGAATTAAATGGCTAGTTTTTCTTGTTACCAAGTACTTCCTCTACACCTTTTCTAAATGATTTGGCAATTGGCATCTTTCCCATTTTGTGTTTTCCAAGGACTGTTTATTGTTAGTACAGTAGAATGACAACCAACATTAAGCTTTTTAAACTGAAGTTTTTTCAAATGTCTTAAATTTGTTTTTGAGAGTCTAAGAAGTATACATTTGATGAGTTTCATTTGTTACTGTCCAATTTGGTTAACATGTGTTTCAATGATGAGTGAGGTAAAATGCCTCTTTGTGAATGGAGGTCGGTGGCTTTCACAGACTCATATCACTGTTGCTTGTTTCGCATCCAAATGTAAAGTGAATTAAATGGCTAGTTTCTCTTGTTACCAAGAACTTCCTCTACACCTTTTCTAAATGTATTGCAATCAGCATCTTTCCCATTTTGGGATTTCCAAGGACTGCTTATTGCTGGTACAGTAGAATGACAACCAATATTAAACTTTTTAAAGGAAGTTTTTTTTTTTTCAAGTTTCTTAAATTTGTTTTTGAGAGTCTAAGAAGTATACATTTGATGAGTTTCATTTATTAGTGTCTAATTTGATTAACATGTGTTTCAGTGATCAGTGAGGTAAAATGCCTCTTTGTGGCTGCTGGCTTTGACGGGCTCGTATAAACACTTCTTGATTCACATCTAAACCTGCAGTAAATTCAGTGGCTGATTCTGTTCTCTCTCAAGATGTTGCTCGCTGTCATTTTTTTATTTATTTGAAATCAGCACCGTTCACATTTTTTTTGAGATCCAAGGACCCATACAAGTGACTCCTATTCACCAGGTTGTACTGGCGAATGATCGTCCCATTGTTGCCACGTGCCTTGAGCTTCTTAAAACACAGCTCGCCTGAACAGGGACTTGAATCCTGGACCCTCAGATGAAAAGTCTGATGCTCTCCCGACTGAGCTATCCAGGCTTCTTCTGTGTGTGTGTCAGGATGCTGGAACAAAGTTAAACTTCAACTTTGATACAGTTTTTGGCCCAGTTTTAATGAAATGTGTTTTTATGATCATTCAGGCAAAATGACTGCTTTTGTGAATGGAGGCTGGTGGCTCTGACATACTCATATCACTGTTGTTTGTTACACATTCATAGATGAAGTGAATTAAATGGCTAGTTTTTCTTGTTACCAAGTACTTCCTCTACACCTTTTTGTAAATGTTTTGGCAATCAGCATCTTTCCCATTTTGTGTTTTCCAAGGACTGTTTATTGTTAGTACAGTAGAATGACAACCAACATTAAGCTTTTTAAACTGAAGTTTTTTCAAATGTCTTAAATTTGTTTTTGAGAGTCTAAGAAGTATACATTTGATGAGTTTCATTTGTTACTGTCCAATTTGGTTAACGTGTTTCAATGATGAGTGAGGTAAAATGCCTCTTTGTGAATGGAGGCCGGTGGCTTTCACAGACTCATATCACTGTTGCTTGTTTCGCATCCAAATGTAAAGTGAATTAAATGGCTAGTTTCTCTTCTTACCAAGAACTTCCTCTACACGTTTTCTAAATGTATTGGCAATCGGCATCTTTCCCATTTTGTGATTTCCATGGACTGCTTATTGCTGGTACAGTAGAATGACAACCAACATTAAACTTTTTAAAGGAAGTTTTTTTTCAAATTTCTTAAATTTGTTTTTGAGAGTCTAAGAAGTATACATTTGATGTGTTTCATTTATTAGTGTCTAATTTGATTAACATGTGTTTCAGTGATCAGTGAGGTAAAATGCCTCTTTGTGAATGGGGGCTGCTGGCTTTGACGGGCTTGTATAAACGCTTCTTGATTCGCATCTAAACCTGCAGTAAATTCAGTGGCTGATTCTGTTCTCTCTCAAGATGTTGCTCGCTCTCATTTTTTTTCTTATTGGAAATCAGCACCTTTCCCATTTTTTTGAGTTCCAAGGACCCATACAAGTGACTCCTCTTCACCAGGTTGAACTGGTGAATGATCGTCCCGTTGTTGCCACCTGCCTCGAGCTTTTTAAAACACAGCTCGCCTGAACAGGGACTTGAACCCTGGACCCTCAGATTAAAAGTCTGATGCTCTACCGACTGAGCTATCCAGGCTTCTTCTGCGTATGTGTCAGGACGCTGGAACAAAGTTAAACTTCAACTTTGATACAGTTTTTGGCCCAGTTTTAATGAAATGTGTTTTTATGATCATTCAGGCAAAATGACTGCTTTTGTGAATGGAGGCTGGTGGCTCTGACATACTCATATCACTGTTGTTTGTTACACATTCATAGATGAAGTGAATTAAATGGCTAGTTTTTCTTGTTACCAAGTACTTCCTCTACACCTTTTTGTAAATGTTTTGGCAATCAGCATCTTTCCCATTTTGTGTTTTCCAAGGACTGTTTATTGTTAGTACAGTAGAATGACAACCAACATTAAGCTTTTTAAACTGAAGTTTTTTCAAATGTCTTAAATTTGTTTTTGAGAGTCTAAGAAGTATACATTTGATGAGTTTCATTTGTTACTGTCCAATTTGGTTAACATGTGTTTCAATGATGAGTGAGGTAAAATGCCTCTTTGTGAATGGAGGTCGGTGGCTTTCACAGACTCATATCACTGTTGCTTGTTTCGCATCCAAATGTAAAGTGAATTAAATGGCTAGTTTCTCTTGTTACCAAGAACTTCCTCGACACCTTTTCTAAATGTATTGACAATGGGCATCTTTCCCATTTTGTGATTTCCATGGACTGCTTATTGCTGGCACAGTAGAATGACAACCAACATTAAACTTTTTTAAAGGAAGTTTTTTTTTTGTCAAATTTTTTAAATTTGTTTTTGAGAGTCTAAGAAGTATACATTTGATGTGTTTCATTTATTAGTGTCTAATTTGATTAACGTGTTTCAGTGATCAGTGAGGTAAAATGCCTCTTTGTGAATGGGGGCTGGTGGCTTTGACGGGCTCGTATAACCACTTCTTGATTCACATCTAAACCTGCAGTAAATTCAGTGGCTGATTCTGTTTTCTCTCAAGATGTTGCTCGCTCTCATTTTTTTTATTGGAAATCAGCACCTTTCACATTTTTTTGAGATCCAAGGACCCATACAAGTGACTCCTCTTCACCAGGTTGAACTGGTGAATGATCTTTCCTTTGTTGCTACATGCCTCGAGCTTTTTAAAGCACATCTCGCCTGAACAGGGATTTGAACCCTGGACCCTCAGATTAAAAGTCTGATGCTCTACCGACTGAGCTATCCAGGCTTCTTCTGTGTGTGTGTGTCAGGACGCTGGAACAAAGTTAAACTTCAACTTTGATACAGTTTTTGGCCCAGTTTTAATGAAATGTGTTTTTATGATCATTCAGGCAAAATGACTGCTTTTGTGAATGGAGGCTGGTGGCTCTGACATACTCATATCACTGTTGTTTGTTACACATTCATAGATGAAGTGAATTAAATGGCTAGTTTTTCTTGTTACCAAGTACTTCCTCTACACCTTTTTGTAAATGTTTTGGCAATCGGCATCTTTCCCATTTTGTGTTTTCCAAGGACTGTTTATTGTTAGTACAGTAGAATGACAACCAACATGTGTTTCAATGATGAGTGAGGTAAAATGCCTCTTTGTGAATGGAGGTCGGTGGCTTTCACAGACTCATATCACTGTTGCTTGTTTCGCATCCAAATGTAAAGTGAATTAAATGGCTAGTTTCTCTTGTTACCAAGAACTTCCTCGACACCTTTTCTAAATGTATTGACAATGGGCATCTTTCCCATTTTGTGATTTCCATGGACTGCTTATTGCTGGCACAGTAGAATGACAACCAACATTAAACTTTTTTAAAGGAAGTTTTTTTTTTGTCAAATTTTTAAAATTTGTTTTTGAGAGTCTAAGAAGTATACATTTGATGTGTTTCATTTATTAGTGTCTAATTTGATTAACATGTGTTTCAGTGATCAGTGAGGTAAAATGCCTCTTTGTGAATGGGGGCTGGTGGCTTTGACGGGCTCGTATAACCACTTCTTGATTCACATCTAAACCTGCAGTAAATTCAGTGGCTGATTCTGTTTTCTCTCAAGATGTTGCTCGCTCTCATTTTTTTTATTGGAAATCAGCACCTTTCACATTTTTTTGAGATCCAAGGACCCATACAAGTGACTCCTCTTCACCAGGTTGAACTGGTGAATGATCTTTCCTTTGTTGCCACATGCCTCGAGCTTTTTAAAACACATCTCGCCTGAACAGGGACTTGAACCCTGGACCCTCAGATTAAAAGTCTGATGCTCTACCGACTGAGCTATCCAGGCTTCTTCTGTGTGTGTGTCAGGATGCTGGAACAAAGTTAAACTTCAACTTTGATACAGTTTTTGGCCCAGTTTTAATGAAATGTGTTTTTATGATCATTCAGGCAAAATGACTGCTTTTGTGAATGGAGGCTGGTGGCTCTGACATACTCATATCACTGTTGTTTGTTACACATTCATAGATGAAGTGAATTAAATGGCTAGTTTTTCTTGTTACCAAGTACTTCCTCTACACCTTTTTGTAAATGTTTTGGCAATCAGCATCTTTCCCATTTTGTGTTTTCCAAGGACTGTTTATTGTTAGTACAGTAGAATGACAACCAACATTAAGCTTTTTAAACTGAAGTTTTTTCAAATGTCTTAAATTTGTTTTTGAGAGTCTAAGAAGTATACATTTGATGAGTTTCATTTGTTACTGTCCAATTTGGTTAACATGTGTTTCAATGATGAGTGAGGTAAAATGCCTCTTTGTGAATGGAGGTCGGTGGCTTTCACAGACTCATATCACTGTTGCTTGTTTCGCATCCAAATGTAAAGTGAATTAAATGGCTAGTTTCTCTTGTTACCAAGAACTTCCTCGACACCTTTTCTAAATGTATTGACAATGGGCATCTTTCCCATTTTGTGATTTCCATGGACTGCTTATTGCTGGCACAGTAGAATGACAACCAACATTAAACTTTTTTAAAGGAAGTTTTTTTTTTGTCAAATTTTTAAAATTTGTTTTTGAGAGTCTAAGAAGTATACATTTGATGTGTTTCATTTATTAGTGTCTAATTTGATTAACATGTGTTTCAGTGATCAGTGAGGTAAAATGCCTCTTTGTGAATGGGGGCTGGTGGCTTTGACGGGCTCGAAAACCACTTCTTGATTCACATCTAAACCTGCAGTAAATTCAGTGGCTGATTCTGTTTTCTCTCAAGACGTTGCTCGCTCTCATTTTTTTTTTTGGAAATCAGCACCTTTCACATTTTTTTGAGATCCAAGGACCCATACAAGTGACTCCTCTTCACCAGGTTGAACTGGTGAATGATCTTTCCTTTGTTGCCACATGCCTCGGGCTTTTTAAAACACATCTCGCCTGAACAGGGACTTGAACCCTGGACCCTCAGATTAAAAGTCTGATGCTCTACCGACTGAGCTATCCAGGCTTCTTCTGCGTGTGTGTCAGGACGCTGGAACAAAGTTAAACTTCAACTTTGATACAGTTTTTGGCCCAGTTTTAATGAAATGTGTTTTTATGATCATTCAGGCAAAATGACTGCTTTTGTGAATGGAGGCTGGTGGCTCTGACATACTCATATCACTGTTGTTTGTTACACATTCATAGATGAAGTGAATTAAATGGCTAGTTTTTCTTGTTACCAAGTACTTCCTCTACACCTTTTTGTAAATGTTTTGGCAATCGGCATCTTTCCCATTTTGTGTTTTCCAAGGACTTTTTATTGTTAGTACAGTAGAATGACAACCAACATGTGTTTCAATGATGAGTGAGGTAAAATGCCTCTTTGTGAATGGAGGTCGGTGGCTTTCACAGACTCATATCACTGTTGCTTGTTTCGCATCCAAATGTAAAGTGAATTAAATGGCTAGTTTCTCTTGTTACCAAGAACTTCCTCGACACCTTTTCTAAATGTATTGACAATGGGCATCTTTCCCATTTTGTGATTTCCATGGACTGCTTATTGCTGGCACAGTAGAATGACAACCAACATTAAACTTTTTTAAAGGAAGTTTTTTTTTTGTCAAATTTTTTAAATTTGTTTTTGAGAGTCTAAGATGAGTTTCATTTGTTACTGTCCAATTTGGTTAACATGTGTTTCAATGATGAGTAAGGTAAAATGCCTCTTTGTGAATGGAGGCTGGCAGCTTTGACGGGCTCGTACAACCACTTCTTGATTCACTTCTAAACCTGTAGTAAATTCAGTGGCTGATTCTGTTTTCGCTCCAAGATGTCGCTCGCTGTCATTTTTTTTTATTGGAAATCAGCACCTTTCCCATTTTGACCCGTACAAGTGACTCCTCTCCACCAGGTTGTACTGGTGAATCATCTTCCCATTGCATACATTTGAGCTTGTCTCATCTGAACAGGGACTTGAACCCTGGACCCTCTGATTAAAAGTCTGATGCTTTACCAACTGTGCTATCCAGGCTCTTTGGACATATATGTCAGGACACTGGAACAAAGTTAAACTTCGACTTTGATACAGTTTTTTGGCCCAGTTTTAATGAAATGTGTTTTTATGATCATTCCGGGAAAATGACTGCTTTTGTGAATGGAGGCTGGTGGCTCTGACAGACTCATATCACTTTTTTTTGTTACATTCATATGTGAAGTGAATTAAATGGCTAGTTTCTCTTGTTACCAAGATCTTCCTCTTGACCTTTTCTAAATGTATTGGCAATCGGCATCTTTCCCATTTTGTGATTTCCATGGACTGCTTATTGCTGGTACAGTAGAATGACAACCAACATTAAACTTTTTTAAAGCAAGTTTTTTTTTTCAAATTTCTTAAATTTATTTTTGAGAGTCTAAGAAGTATACATTTGATGAGTTTCATTTGTTACTGTCCAATTTGGTTAACGTGTTTCAATGACGAGTGAGGTAAATGCCTCTTTGTGAATGGAGGTCGGTGGCTTTCACAGACTCATATCACTGTTGCTTGTTTCGCATCCAAATGTAAAGTGAATTAAATGGCTAGTTTCTCTTGTTACCAAGAACTTCCTCGACACCTTTTCTAAATGTATTGGCAATCGGCATCTTTCCCATTTTGTGATTTCCATGGACTGCTTATTGCTGGTACAGTAGAATGACAGCCAACATTAAACTTTTTTAAAGCAAGTTTTTTTTTTCAAATTTCTTAAATTTATTTTTGAGAGTCTAAGAAGTATACATTTGATGAGTTTCATTTGTTACTGTCCAATTTGGTTAACGTGTTTCAATGATGAGTGAGGTAAAATGCCTCTTTGTGAATGGAGGCTGGCAGCTTTGACGGGCTCGTATAACCACTTCTTGATTCACATCTAAACCTGTAGTAAATTCAGTGGCTGATTCTGTTTTCGCTCCAAGATGTTGCTCGCTGTCATTTTTTTTTTCATTGGAAATCAGCACCTTTCCCATTTTTTTGAGCTCCAAGGACCCGTACAAGTGACTCCTCTCCACCAGGTTGTACAGGTGAATGATCTTCCCATTGTTGCCACTTGCCACAAGCTTTTTAAAACACATCTCGCCTGAACAGGGACTTGAAACCTGGACCCTCAGATTAAAAGTCTGATGCTCTACCGACTGAGCTAGCCAGGCTTCTTCTGTGTGCTTGTCAGGATGCTGGAACAAAGTTAAACTTCAACTTTGATACAGTTTTTGGCCCAGTTTTAATGAAATGTGTTTTTATGATCATTCAGGCAAAATGACTGCTTTTGTGAATGGAGGCTGGTGGCTCTGACATACTCATATCACTGTTGTTTGTTACACATTCATAGATGAAGTGAATTAAATGGCTAGTTTTTCTTGTTACCAAGTACTTCCTCTACACCTTTTTGTAAATGTTTTGGCAATCGGCATCTTTCCCATTTTGTGTTTTCCAAGGACTGGTTATTGTTAGTACAGTAGAATGACAACCAACATTAAGCTTTTTAAATTGAAGTTTTTTCAAATGTCTTAAATTTGTTTTTGAGAGTCTAAGAAGTATACATTTGATGAGTTTCATTTGTTACTGTCCAATTTGGTTAACATGTGTTTCAATGATGAGTGAGGTAAAATGCCTCTTTGTGAATGGAGGTCGGTGGCTTTCACAGACTCATATCACTGTTGCTTGTTTCGCATCCAAATGTAAAGTGAATTAAATGGCTAGTTTCTCTTGTTACCAAGAACTTCCTCGACACCTTTTCTAAATGTATTGGCAATGGGCATCTTTCCCATTTTGTGATTTCCATGGACTGCTTATTGCTGGCACAGTAGAATGACAACCAACATTAAACTTTTTTAAAGGAAGTTTTTTTTTTGTCAAATTTTTTAAATTTGTTTTTGAGAGTCTAAGATGAGTTTCATTTGTTACTGTCCAATTTGGTTAACGTGTTTCAATGATGAGTGAGGTAAAATGCCTCTTTGTGAATGGAGGCTGGCAGCTTTGACGGGCTCGTACAACCACTTATTGATTCACTTCTAAACCTGTAGTAAATTCAGTGGTTGATTCTGTTTTCGCTCCAAGATGTCGCTCGCTGTCATTTTTTTTTATTGGAAATCAGCACCTTTCCCATTTTTTTGAGTTCCAAGGACCCGTACAAGTGACTCCTCTCCACCAGGTTGTACTGGTGAATGATCTTCCCATTGCATACATTTGAGCTTGTCTCATCTGAACAGGGACTTGAACCCTGGACCCTCTGATTAAAAGTCTGATGCTTTACCGACTGTGCTATCCAGGCTCTTTGGGCATATCTGTCAGGACACTGGAACAAAGTTAAACTTCGACTTTGATACAGTTTTTTGGCCCAGTTTTAATGAAATGTGTTTTTATGATCATTCCGGGAAAATGACTGCTTTTTTGAATGGAGGCTGGTGGCTCTGACAGACTCATATCACTTTTTTTTGTTACATTCATATGTGAAGTGAATTAAATGGCTAGTTTCTCTTGTTACCAAGAACTTCCTCGACACCTTTTCTAAATGTATTGGCAATCGGCATCTTTCCCATTTTGTGATTTCCATGGACTGCTTATTGCTGGTACAGTAGAATGACAGCCAACATTAAACTTTTTTAAAGCAAGTTTTTTTTTTCAAATTTCTTAAATTTATTTTTGAGAGTCTAAGAAGTATACATTTGATGAGTTTCATTTGTTACTGTCCAATTTGGTTAACGTGTTTCAATGATGAGTGAGGTAAAATGCCTCTTTGTGAATGGAGGCTGGCAGCTTTGACGGGCTCGTATAACCACTTCTTGATTCACATCTAAACCTGTAGTAAATTCAGTGGCTGATTCTGTTTTCGCTCCAAGATGTTGCTCGCTGTCATTTTTTTTTTCATTGGAAATCAGCACCTTTCCCATTTTTTTGAGCTCCAAGGACCCGTACAAGTGACTCCTCTCCACCAGGTTGTACAGGTGAATGATCTTCCCATTGTTGCCACTTGCCACAAGCTTTTTAAAACACATCTCGCCTGAACAGGGACTTGAAACCTGGACCCTCAGATTAAAAGTCTGATGCTCTACCGACTGAGCTAGCCAGGCTTCTTCTGTGTGCTTGTCAGGATGCTGGAACAAAGTTAAACTTCAACTTTGATACAGTTTTTGGCCCAGTTTTAATGAAATGTGTTTTTATGATCATTCAGGCAAAATGACTGCTTTTGTGAATGGAGGCTGGTGGCTCTGACATACTCATATCACTGTTGTTTGTTACACATTCATAGATGAAGTGAATTAAATGGCTAGTTTTTCTTGTTACCAAGTACTTCCTCTACACCTTTTTGTAAATGTTTTGGCAATCGGCATCTTTCCCATTTTGTGTTTTCCAAGGACTGGTTATTGTTAGTACAGTAGAATGACAACCAACATTAAGCTTTTTAAATTGAAGTTTTTTCAAATGTCTTAAATTTGTTTTTGAGAGTCTAAGAAGTATACATTTGATGAGTTTCATTTGTTACTGTCCAATTTGGTTAACATGTGTTTCAATGATGAGTGAGGTAAAATGCCTCTTTGTGAATGGAGGTCGGTGGCTTTCACAGACTCATATCACTGTTGCTTGTTTCGCATCCAAATGTAAAGTGAATTAAATGGCTAGTTTCTCTTGTTACCAAGAACTTCCTCGACACCTTTTCTAAATGTATTGGCAATGGGCATCTTTCCCATTTTGTGATTTCCATGGACTGCTTATTGCTGGCACAGTAGAATGACAACCAACATTAAACTTTTTTAAAGGAAGTTTTTTTTTTGTCAAATTTTTTAAATTTGTTTTTGAGAGTCTAAGATGAGTTTCATTTGTTACTGTCCAATTTGGTTAACGCGTTTCAATGATGAGTGAGGTAAAATGCCTCTTTGTGAATGGAGGCTGGCAGCTTTGACGGGCTCGTATAACCACTTCTTGATTCACATCTAAACCTGTAGTAAATTCAGTGGCTGATTCTGTTTTCGCTCCAAGATGTTGCTCGCTGTCATTTTTTTTTTCATTGGAAATCAGCACCTTTCCCATTTTTTTGAGCTCCAAGGACCCGTACAAGTGACTCCTCTCCACCAGGTTGTACAGGTGAATGATCTTCCCATGGTTGCCACTTGCCACAAGCTTTTTAAAACACATCTCGCCTGAACAGGGACTTGAACCCTGGACCCTCAGATTAAAAGTCTGATGCTCTACCGACTGAGCTATCCAGGCTTCTTCTGTGCGTTTGTCAGGATGCTGGAACAAAGTTAAACTTCAACTTTGATACAGTTTTTGGCCCAGTTTTAATGAAATGTGTTTTTATGATCATTCAGGCAAAATGACTGCTTTTGTGAATGGAGGCTGGTGGCTCTGACATACTCATATCACTGTTGTTTGTTACACATTCATAGATGAAGTGAATTAAATGGCTAGTTTTTCTTGTTACCAAGTACTTCCTCTACACCTTTTTGTAAATGTTTTGGCAATCGGCATCTTTCCCATTTTGTGTTTTCCAAGGACTGGTTATTGTTAGTACAGTAGAATGACAACCAACATTAAGCTTTTTAAATTGAAGTTTTTTCAAATGTCTTAAATTTGTTTTTGAGAGTCTAAGAAGTATACATTTGATGAGTTTCATTTGTTACTGTCCAATTTGGTTAACATGTGTTTCAATGATGAGTGAGGTAAAATGCCTCTTTGTGAATGGAGGTCGGTGGCTTTCACAGACTCATATCACTGTTGCTTGTTTCGCATCCAAATGTAAAGTGAATTAAATGGCTAGTTTCTCTTGTTACCAAGAACTTCCTCGACACCTTTTCTAAATGTATTGGCAATGGGCATCTTTCCCATTTTGTGATTTCCATGGACTGCTTATTGCTGGCACAGTAGAATGACAACCAACATTAAACTTTTTTAAAGGAAGTTTTTTTTTTGTCATATTTTTTAAATCTGTTTTTGAGAGTCTAAGATGAGTTTCATTTGTTACTGTCCAATTTGGTTAACATGTGTTTCAATGATGAGTGAGGTAAAATGCCTCTTTGTGAATGGAGGCTGGCAACTTTGACGGGCTCTTACAACCACTTCTTGATTCACTTCTAAACCTGTAGTAAATTCAGTGGCTGATTCTGTTTTCGCTCCAAGATGTCGCTCGCTGTCATTTTTTTTTATTGGAAATCAGCACCTTCCCCATTTTTTTGAGTTCCAAGGACCCGTACAAGTGACTCCTCTCCACCAGGTTGTACTGGTGAATGATCTTCCCATTGCATACATTTGAGCTTGTCTCATCTGAACAGGGACTTGAACCCTGGACCCTCTGATTAAAAGTCTGATGCTTTACCGACTGTGCTATCCAGGCTCTTTGGGCATATCTGTCAGGACACTGGAACAAAGTTAAACTTCGACTTTGATACAGTTTTTTGGCCCAGTTTTAATGAAATGTGTTTTTATGATCATTCCGGGAAAATGACTGCTTTTTTGAATGGAGGCTGGTGGCTCTGACAGACTCATATCACTTTTTTTTGTTACATTCATATGTGAAGTGAATTAAATGGCTAGTTTCTCTTGTTACCAAGATCTTCCTCTTGACCTTTTCTAAATGTATTGGCAATCGGCATCTTTCCCATTTTGTGATTTCCATGGACTGCTTATTGCTGGTACAGTAGAATGACAACCAACATTAAACTTTTTTAAAGCAAGTTTTTTTTTCAAATTTCTTAAATTTATTTTTGAGAGTCTAAGAAGTATACATTTGATGAGTTTCATTTGTTACTGTCCAATTTGGTTAACGTGTTTCAATGATGAGTGAGGTAAAATGCCTCTTTGTGAATGGAGGCTGGCAGCTTTGACGGGCTCGTATAACCACTTCTTGATTCACATCTAAACCTGTAGTAAATTCAGTGGCTGATTCTGTTTTCGCTCCAAGATGTTGCTCGCTGTCATTTTGTTTTTCATTGGAAATCAGCACCTTTCCCATTTTTTTGAGCTCCAAGGACCCGTACAAGTGACTCCTCTCCACCAGGTTGTACAGGTGAATGATCTTCCCATTGTTGCCACTTGCCACAAGCTTTTTAAAACACATCTCGCCTGAACAGGGACTTGAAACCTGGACCCTCAGATTAAAAGTCTGATCCTCTACCGACTGAGCTAGCCAGGCTTCTTCTGTGTGCTTGTCAGGATGCTGGAACAAAGTTAAACTTCAACTTTGATACAGTTTTTGGCCCAGTTTTAATGAAATGTGTTTTTATGATCATTCAGGCAAAATGACTGCTTTTGTGAATGGAGGCTGGTGGCTCTGACATACTCATATCACTGTTGTTTGTTACACATTCATAGATGAAGTGAATTAAATGGCTAGTTTTTCTTGTTACCAAGTACTTCCTCTACACCTTTTTGTAAATGTTTTGGCAATCGGCATCTTTCCCATTTTGTGTTTTCCAAGGACTGGTTATTGTTAGTACAGTAGAATGACAACCAACATTAAGCTTTTTAAATTGAAGTTTTTTCAAATGTCTTAAATTTGTTTTTGAGAGTCTAAGAAGTATACATTTGATGAGTTTCATTTGTTACTGTCCAATTTGGTTAACATGTGTTTCAATGATGAGTGAGGTAAAATGCCTCTTTGTGAATGGAGGTCGGTGGCTTTCACAGACTCATATCACTGTTGCTTGTTTCGCATCCAAATGTAAAGTGAATTAAATGGCTAGTTTCTCTTGTTACCAAGAACTTCCTCGACACCTTTTCTAAATGTATTGGCAATGGGCATCTTTCCCATTTTGTGATTTCCATGGACTGCTTATTGCTGGCACAGTAGAATGACAACCAACATTAAACTTTTAAAGGAAGTTTTTTTCAAATTTTTAAATTTGTTTTTGAGAGTCTAAGAAGTATACAATTGATGAGTTTCATTTGTTACTGTCCAATATGGTTAACGCGTTTCAATGATGAGTGAGGTAAAATGCCTCTTTGTGAATGGAGGCTGGCAGCTTTGACGGGCTCGTATAACCACTTCTTGATTCACATCTAAACCTGTAGTAAATTCAGTGGCTGATTCTGTTTTCGCTCCAAGATGTTGCTCGCTGTCATTTTTTTTTTCATTGGAAATCAGCACCTTTCCCATTTCTTTGAGCTCCAAGGACCCGTACAAGTGACTCCTCTCCACCAGGTTGTACAGGTGAATGATCTTCCCATGGTTGCCACTTGCCACAAGCTTTTTAAAACACATCTCGCCTGAACAGGGACTTGAACCCTGGACCCTCAGATTAAAAGTCTGATGCTCTACCGACTGAGCTATCCAGGCTTCTTCTGTGTGCTTGTCAGGATGCTGGAACAAAGTTAAACTTCAACTTTGATACAGTTTTTGGCCCAGTTTTAATGAAATGTGTTTTTATGATCATTCAGGCAAAATGACTGCTTTTGTGAATGGAGGCTGGTGGCTCTGACATACTCATATCACTGTTGTTTGTTACACATTCATAGATGAAGTGAATTAAATGGCTAGTTTCTCTTGTTACCAAGAACCTCCTCTACATCTTTTCTAAATGTTTTGGCAATTGGCATCTTTCCCATTTTGTGTTTTCCAAGGACTGGTTATTGTTAGTACAGTAGAATGACAACCAACATTAAGCTTTTTAAATTGGAGTTTTTTTTCAAATGTCTTAAATTTGTTTTTGAGAGTCTAAGAAGTATACATTTGATGAGTTTCATTTGTTACTGTCCAATTTGGTTAACATGTGTTTCAATGATGAGTGAGGTAAAATGCCTCTTTGTGAATGGAGGTCGGTGGCTTTCACAGACTCATATCACTGTTGCTTGTTTCGCATCCAAATGTAAAGTGAATTAAATGGCTAGTTTCTCTTGTTACCAAGAACTTCCTCGACACCTTTTCTAAATGTATTGGCAATGGGCATCTTTCCCATTTTGTGATTTCCATGGACTGCTTATTGCTGGCACAGTAGAATGACAACCAACATTAAACTTTTTTAAAGGAAGTTTTTTTTTTGTCATATTTTTTAAATCTGTTTTTGAGAGTCTAAGATGAGTTTCATTTGTTACTGTCCAATTTGGTTAACGTGTTTCAATGATGAGTGAGGTAAAATGCCTCTTTGTGAATGGAGGCTGGCAACTTTGACGGGCTCTTACAACCACTTCTTGATTCACTTCTAAACCTGTAGTAAATTCAGTGGCTGATTCTGTTTTCGCTCCAAGATGTCGCTCGCTGTCATTTTTTTTATTGGAAATCAGCACCTTCCCCATTTTTTTGAGTTCCAAGGAACCGTACAAGTGACTCCTCTCCACCAGGTTGTACTGGTGAATGATCTTCCCATTGCATACATTTGAGCTTGTCTCATCTGAACAGGGACTTGAACCCTGGACCCTCTGATTAAAAGTCTGATGCTTTACCGACTGTGCTATCCAGGCTCTTTGGACATATCTGTCAGGACACTGGAACAAAGTTAAACTTCGACTTTGATACAGTTTTTTGGCCCAGTTTTAATGAAATGTGTTTTTATGATCATTCCGGGAAAATGACTGCTTTTTTGAATGGAGGCTGGTGGCTCTGACAGACTCATATCACTTTTTTTTGTTACATTCATATGTGAAGTGAATTAAATGGCTAGTTTCTCTTGTTACCAAGATCTTCCTCTTGACCTTTTCTAAATGTATTGGCAATCGGCATCTTTCCCATTTTGTGATTTCCATGGACTGCTTATTGCTGGTACAGTAGAATGACAACCAACATTAAACTTTTTTAAAGCAAGTTTTTTTTTCAAATTTCTTAAATTTATTTTTGAGAGTCTAAGAAGTATACATTTGATGAGTTTCATTTGTTACTGTCCAATTTGGTTAACGTGTTTCAATGATGAGTGAGGTAAAATGCCTCTTTGTGAATGGAGGCTGGCAGCTTTGACGGGCTCGTATAACCACTTCTTGATTCACATCTAAACCTGTAGTAAATTCAGTGGCTGATTCTGTTTTCGCTCCAAGATGTTGCTCGCTGTCATTTTTTTTTTCATTGGAAATCAGCACCTTTCCCATTTTTTTGAGCTCCAAGGACCCGTACAAGTGACTCCTCTCCACCAGGTTGTACAGGTGAATGATCTTCCCATTGTTGCCACTTGCCACAAGCTTTTTAAAACACATCTCGCCTGAACAGGGACTTGAACCCTGGACCCTCAGATTAAAAGTCTGATGCTCTACCGACTGAGCTATCCAGGCTTCTTCTGTGTGCTTGTCAGGATGCTGGAACAAAGTTAAACTTCAACTTTGATACAGTTTTTGGACCAGTTTTAATGAAATGTGTTTTTATGATCATTCAGGCAAAATGACTGCTTTTGTGAATGGAGGCTGGTGGCTCTGACATACTCATATCACTGTTGTTTGTTACACATTCATAGATGAAGTGAATTAAATGGCTAGTTTTTCTTGTTACCAAGTACTTCCTCTACACCTTTTTGTAAATGTTTTGGCAATCGGCATCTTTCCCATTTTGTGTTTTCCAAGGACTGGTTATTGTTAGTACAGTAGAATGACAACCAACATTAAGCTTTTTAAATTGAAGTTTTCAAATGTCTTAAATTTGTTTTTGAGAGTCTAAGAAGTATACATTTGATGAGTTTCATTTGTTACTGTCCAATTTGGTTAACATGTGTTTCAATGATGAGTGAGGTAAAATGCCTCTTTGTGAATGGAGGTCGGTGGCTTTCACAGACTCATATCACTGTTGCTTGTTTCGCATCCAAATGTAAAGTGAATTAAATGGCTAGTTTCTCTTGTTACCAAGAACTTCCTCGACACCTTTTCTAAATGTATTGGCAATGGGCATCTTTCCCATTTTGTGATTTCCATGGACTGCTTATTGCTGGTACAGTAGAATGACAACCAATATTAAACTTTTTAAAGGAAGTTTTTTTTTTTTTCAAGTTTCTTAAATTTGTTTTTGAGAGTCTAAGAAGTATACATTTGATGAGTTTCATTTGTTTCCGTCCAATTTGGTTAACGTGTTTCAATGATGAGTGAGGTAAAATGCCTCTTTGTGAATGGAGGCTGGCAGCTTTGACGGGCTTGTATAACCACTTCTTGATTCACTTCTAAACCTGTAGTAAATTCAGTGGCTGATTCTGTTTTCGCTCCAAGATGTTGCTCGCTGTCATTTTTTTTTATTGGAAATCAGCACCTTTCCCATTTTTTTGAGTTCCAAGGACCCGTACAAGTGACTCCTCTCCACCAGGTTGTACAGGTGAATGATCTTCCCATTGTTGCCACTTGCCTCAAGCTTTTTAAAACACATCTCGCCTGAACAGGGACTTGAACCCTGGACCCTCAGATTAAAAGTCTGATGCTCTACCGACTGAGCTATCCAGGCTCTTTGGGCACATATATTAGGACACTGGAAGTTTTTTCAAATGTCTTACATTTATTTTTGAGAGTCTAAGAATTATACATTTGATGAGTTTCATTTGTTACTGTCCAATTTGGTTAACGTGTTTCAATGACGAGTGATGTAAATGCCTCTTTGTGAATGGAGGTCGGTGGCTTTCACAGACTCATATCACTGTTGCTTGTTACACATTCATAGATGAAGTGAATTAAATGGCTAGTTTTTCTTGTTACCAAGTACTTCCTCTACACCTTTTTGTAAATGTTTTGGCAATCGGCATCGTTCCCATTTTGTGATTTCCATGGACTGCTTATTGCTGGCACAGTAGAATGACAACCAACATTAAACTTTTTTAAAGGAAGTTTTTTCAAATGTCTTACATTTATTTTTGAGAGTCTAAGAATTATACATTTGATGAGTTTCATTTGTTACTGTCCAATTTGGTTAACATGTCTTTCAATGATGAGTGAGGTAAAATGCCTCTTTGTGAATGGAGGCTGGCAGCTTTGACGGGCTCGTATAACCACTTCTTGATTCACATCTAAACCTGTAGTAAATATAGTGGCTGATTCTGTTTTCGCTGCAAGATGTTGCTCGCTGTCATTTTTTTTATTGGAAATCAGCACCTTTCCCATTTTTTTGAGTTCCAAGGACCCGTACAAGTGACTCCTCTCCACCAGGTTGTACAGGTGAATGATCTTCCCATTGTTGCCACTTGCCTCAAGCTTTTTAAAACACATCTCACCTGAACAGGGACTTGAACCCTGGACCCTCAGATTAAAAGTCTGATGCTCTACCGACTGAGCTATCCAGGCTTCTTATGTGTACTTGTCAGGATGCTGGAACAAAGTTAAACTTCAACTTTGATACAGTTTTTGGCCCAGTTTTAATGAAATGTGTTTTTATGATCATTCAGGCAAAATGACTGCTTTTGTGAATGGAGGCTGGTGGCTCTGACATACTCATATCACTGTTGTTTGTTACACATTCATAGATGAAGTGAATTAAATGGCTAGTTTTTCTTGTTACCAAGTACTTCCTCTACACCTTTTTGTAAATGTTTTGGCAATCGGCATCTTTCCCATTTTGTGTTTTCCAAGGACTGGTTATTGTTAGTACAGTAGAATGACAACCAACATTAAGCTTTTTAAATTGAAGTTTTTTCAAATGTCTTAAATTTGTTTTTGAGAGTCTAAGAAGTATACATTTGATGAGTTTCATTTGTTACTGTCCAATTTGGTTAACATGTGTTTCAATGATGAGTGAGGTAAAATGCCTCTTTGTGAATGGAGGTCGGTGGCTTTCACAGACTCATATCACTGTTGCTTGTTTCGCATCCAAATGTAAAGTGAATTAAATGGCTAGTTTCTCTTGTTACCAAGAACTTCCTCGACACCTTTTCTAAATGTATTGGCAATGGGCATCTTTCCCATTTTGTGATTTCCATGGACTGCTTATTGCTGGCACAGTAGAATGACAACCAACATTAAACTTTTTTAAAGGAAGTTTTTTTTTTTTTCAAATTTTTTAAATTTGTTTTTGAGAGTCTAAGAAGTATACATTTGATGAGTTTCATTTGTTTCTGTCCAATTTGGTTAACATGTGTTTCAATGATGAGTGAGGTAAAATGCCTCTTTGTGAATGGAGGCTGGCAGCTTTGACGGGCTCGTATAACCACTTCTTGATTCACTTCTAAACCTGTAGTAAATTCAGTGGCTGATTCTGTTTTCCCTCCAAGATGTTGCTCGCTGTCATTTTTTTTATTGGAAATCAGCACCTTTCCCATTTTTTTGAGTTCCAAGGACCCGTACAAGTGACTCCTCTCCACCAGGTTGTACAGGTGAATGATCTTCCCATTGTTGCCACTTGCCTCAAGCTTTTTAAAACACATCTCACCTGAACAGGGACTTGAACCCTGGACCCTCAGATTAAAAGTCTGATGCTCTACCGACTGAGCTATCCAGGCTCTTTGGGCACATACATTAGGACACTGGAACAAAGTTAAACTTCAACTTTGATACAGTTTTTGGCCCAGTTTTAATGAAATGTGTTTTTATGATCATTCAGGCAAAATGACTGCTTTTGTGAATGGAGGCTGGTGGCTCTGACAGACTCATATCACTGTTGTTTGTTACACATTCATAGATGAAGTGAATTAAATGGCTAGTTTTTCTTGTTACCAAGTACTTCCTCTACACCTTTTTGTAAATGTTTTGGCAATCGGCATCGTTCCCATTTTGTGATTTCCATGGACTGCTTATTGCTGGCACAGTAGAATGACAACCAACATTAAACTTTTTTAAAGGAAGTTTTTTTTTTTTTCAAATTTTTTAAATTTGTTTTTGAGAGTGCAATAAGTATACATTTGATGTGTTTCATTTATTAGTGTCTAATTTGATTAACGTGTTTCAATGATGAGTGAGGTAAAATGCCTCTTTGTGAATGGAGGCTGGCAGCTTTGACGGGCTCGTATAACCACTTCTTGATTCACATCTAAACCTGTAGTAAATATAGTGGCTGATTCTGTTTTCGCTCCAAGATGTTGCTCGCTGTCATTTTTTTTATTGGAAATCAGCACCTTTCCCATTTTTTTGAGTTCCACGGACCCGTACAAGTGACTCCTCTCCACCAGGTTGTACAGGTGAATGATCTTCCCATTGTTGCCACTTGCCTCAAGCTTTTTAAAACACATTTCACCTGAACAGGGACTTGAACCCTGGACCCTCAGATTAAAAGTCTGATGCTCTACTGACTGAGCTATCCAGGCTTCTTTTGTGTACTTGTCAGGATGCTGGAACAAAGTTAAACTTCAACTTTGATACAGTTTTTGGCCCAGTTTTAATGAAATGTGTTTTTATGATCATTCAGGCAAAATGACTGCTTTTGTGAATGGAGGCTGGTGGCTCTGACATACTCATATCACTGTTGTTTGTTACACATTTATAGATGAAGTGAATTAAATGGCTAGTTTTTCTTGTTACCAAGTACTTCCTCTACACCGTTTTGTAAATGTTTTGGCAATCGGCATCTTTCCCATTTTGTGTTTTCCAAGGACTGGTTATTGTTAGTACAATAGAATGACAACCAACATTAAGCTTTTTAAATTGAAGTTTTTTCAAATGTCTTAAATTTGTTTTTGAGAGTCTAAGAAGTATACATTTGATGAGTTTCATTTGTTACTGTCCAATTTGGTTCACATGTGTTTCAATGATGAGTGAGGTAAAATGCCTCTTTGTGAATGGAGGTCGGTGGCTTTCACAGACTCATATCACTGTTGCTTGTTTCGCATCCAAATGTAAAGTGAATTAAATGGCTAGTTTCTCTTGTTACCAAGAACTTCCTCGACACCTTTTCTAAATGTATTGGCAATGGGCATCTTTCCCATTTTGTGATTTCCATGGACTGCTTATTGCTGGCACAGTAGAATGACAACCAACATTAAACTTTTTTAAAGGAAGTTTTTTTTTTTTTCAAATTTTTTAAATTTGTTTTTGAGAGTCTAAGAAGTATACATTTGATGAGTTTCATTTGTTTCTGTCCAATTTGGTTAACGTGTTTCAATGATGAGTGAGGTAAAATGCCTCTTTGTGAATGGAGGCTGGCAGCTTTGACGGGCTCGTATAACCACTTCTTGATTCACTTCTAAACCTGTAGTAAATTCAGTGGCTGATTCTGTTTTCGCTCCAAGATGTTGCTCGCTGTCATTTTTTTTATTGGAAATCAGCACCTTTCCCATTTTTTTGAGTTCCACGGACCCGTACAAGTGACTCCTCTCCACCAGGTTGTACAGGTGAATGATCTTCCCATTGTTGCCACTTGCCACAAGCTTTTTAAAACACATCTCACCTGAACAAGGACTTGAACCCTGGACCCTCAGATTAAAAGTCTGATGCTCTACCGACTGAGCTATCCAGGCTCTTTGGGCACATACATTAGGACACTGGAACAAAGTTAAACTTCAACTTTGATACAGTTTTTGGCCCAGTTTTAATGAAATGTGTTTTTATGATCATTCAGGCAAAATGACTGCTTTTGTGAATGGAGGCTGGTGGCTCTGACATACTCATATCACTGTTGTTTGTTACACATTCATAGATGAAGTGAATTAAATGGCTAGTTTTTCTTGTTACCAAGTACTTCCTCTACACCTTTTTGTAAATATTTTGGCAATCGGAATCTTTCCCATTTTGTGTTTTCCAAGGACTGGTTATTGTTAGTACAGTAGAATGACAACCAACATTAAGCTTTTTAAATTGAAGTTTTTTCAAATGTCTTAAATTTGTTTTTGAGAGTCTAAGAAGTATACATTTGATGAGTTTCATTTGTTACTGTCCAATTTGGTTAACATGTGTTTCAATGATGAGTGAGGTAAAATGCCTCTTTGTGAATGGAGGTCGGTGGCTTTCACAGACTCATATCACTGTTGCTTGTTTCGCATCCAAATGTAAAGTGAATTAAATGGCTAGTTTCTCTTGTTACCAAGAACTTCCTCGACACCTTTTCTAAATGTATTGGCAATGGGCATCTTTCCCATTTTGTGATTTCCATGGACTGCTTATTGCTGGTACAGTAGAATGACAACCAACATTAAACTTTTTAAAGGAAGTTTTTTTTCAATTTTATTAAATTTGTTTTTGTGATTCTAAGTAGTATTCATTTGATGTGTTTCATTTGTTACTGTCCAATTTGGTTAACATGTGTTTCAATGATGAGTGAGGTAAAATGCCTCTTTGTGAATGGAGGCTGGCAGCTTTGATGGGCTCGTATAACCACTTCTTGATTCACTTCTAAACCTGTAGTAAATTCAGTGGCTGATTCTGTTTTCGCTCCAAGATGGTGCTCGCTGTCATTTTTTTTTTTATTGGAAATCAGCACCTTTCCCATTTTTTTGAGTTCCAAGGACCCGTACAAGTGACTCCTCTCCACCAGGTTGTACAGGTGAATGATCTTCCCATTGTTGCCACTTGCCTCAAGCTTTTTAAAACACATCTCACCTGAACAGGGACTTGATCCCTGGACCCTCAGATTAAAAGTCTGATGCTCTACCGACTGAGCTATCCAGGCTTCTTCTGTGTGTTTGTCAGGACGCTGGAACAAAGTTAAACTTCAACTTTGATACAGTTTTTGGCCCAGTTTTAATGAAATGTGTTTTTATGATCATTCAGGCAAAATGACTGCTTTTGTGAATGGAGGCTGGTGGCTCTGACATACTCATATCACTGTTGTTTGTTACACATTCATAGATGAAGTGAATTAAATGGCTAGTTTTTCTTGTTACCAAGTACTTCCTCTACACCTTTTTGAAAATGTTTTGGCAATCGGCATCCTTCCCATTTTGTGTTTCCAAGGACTGGTTATTGTTAGTACAGTAGAATGACAACCAACATTAAGCTTTTTAAATTGAAGTTTTTTCAAATGTCTTAAATTTGTTTTTGAGAGTCTAAGAAGTATACATTTGATGAGTTTCATTTGTTACTGTCCAATTTGGTTAACGTGTTTCAATGACGAGTGATGTAAATGCCTCTTTGTGAATGGAGGTCGGTGGCTTTCACAGACTCATATCACTGTTGCTTGTTTCGCATCCAAATGTAAAGTGAATTAAATGGCTAGTTTCTCTTGTTACCAAGAACTTCCTCGACACCTTTTCTAAATGTATTGGCAATCGGCATCTTTCCCATTTTGTGATTTCCAAGGACTCCTTATTGTTAGTACAGTAGAATGACAACCAACATTAAGCTTTTTAAATTGAAGTTTTTTCAAATGTCTTACATTTATTTTTGAGAGTCTAAGAATTATACATTTGATGAGTTTCATTTGTTACTGTCCAATTTGGTTAACGTGTTTCAATGACGAGTGAGGTAAATGCCTCTTTGTGAATGGAGGTCGGTGGCTTTCACAGACTCATATCACTGTTGCTTGTTTCGCATCCAAATGTAAAGTGAATTAAATGGCTAGTTTCTCTTGTTACCAAGAACTTCCTCGACACCTTTTCTAAATGTATTGGCAATCGGCATCTTTCCCATTTTGTGATTTCCAAGGACTCCTTATTGTTAGTACAGTAGAATGACAACCAACATTAAGCTTTTTAAATTGAAGTTTTTTCAAATGTCTTACATTTATTTTTGAGAGTCTAAGAATTATACATTTGATGAGTTTCATTTGTTACTGTCCAATTTGGTTAACGTGTTTCAATGACGAGTGAGGTAAATGCCTCTTTGTGAATGGAGGTCGGTGGCTTTCACAGACTCATATCACTGTTGCTTGTTTCGCATCCAAATGTAAAGTGAATTAAATGGCTAGTTTCTCTTGTTACCAAGAACTTCCTCGACACCTTTTCTAAATGTATTGGCAATCGGCATCTTTCCCATTTTGTGATTTCCAATGACTGCTTATTGCTGGTACAGTAGAATGACAACCAACATTAAACTTTTTTAAAGGAAGTTTTTTTTTTTCAAATTTTTTAAGTTTGTTTTTGAGAGTCTAAGAAGTATACATTTGATGTGTTTCATTTATTAGTGTCTAATTTGATTAACGTGTTTCAGTGATCAGTGAGGTAAAATGCCTCTTTGTGAATGGAGGCTGGTGGCTTTGACGGGCTTGTATAAACACTTCTTGATTCACATCTAAACCTGCAGTAAATTCAGTGGCTGATTCTGTTTCCTCTCAAGATGTTGCTCGCTGTCATTTTTTTTTTAATTGGAAATCAGCACCTTTCCCATTTTTTTGAGTTCCAAGGACCCGTACAAGTGACTCCTCTCCATCAGGTTGGACAGGTGAATGATCTTCCCATTGTTGCCACTTGCCTCTAGCTTTTTAAAACAAATTTCACCTGAACAGGGACTTGAACCCTGGACCCTCAGATTAAAAGTCTGATGCTCTACCGACTGAGCTATCCAGGCTTCTTCTGTGTGTTTGTCAGGACGCTGGAACAAAGTTAAACTTCAACTTTGATACAGTTTTTGGCCCAGTTTTAATGAAATGTGTTTTTATGATCATTCAGGCAAAATGACTGCTTTTGTGAATGGAGGCTGGTGGCTCTGACATACTCATATCACTGTTGTTTGTTACACATTCATAGATGAAGTGAATTAAATGGCTAGTTTTTCTTGTTACCAAGAACTTCCTCGACACCTTTTCTAAATGTATTGGCAATCGGCATCTTTCCCATTTTGTGATTTCCATGGACTGCTTATTGCTGGCACAGTAGAATGACAACCAACATGAAACTTTTTTAAAGGAAGTTTTTTTTTTTTTTTTTTCAAATTTTTTAAATTTGTTTTTGAGAGTCTAAGAAGTATACATTTGATGAGTTTCATTTGTTTCTGTCCAATTTGGTTAACATGTGTTTCAATGATGAGTGAGGTAAAATGCCTCTTTGTGAATGAAGGCTGGCAGCTTTGACGGGCTCGTATAACCACTTCTTGATTCACATCTAAACCTGTAGTAAATTCAGTGGCTGATTCTGTTTTCGCTCCAAGATGTTGCTCGCTGTCATTTTTTTTTATTGGAAATCAGCACCTTTCCCATTTTTTTGAGTTCCAAGGACCCGCACAAGTGACTCCTCTTCAACAGGTTGTACTAGTGAATGATCCTCCTGTTGTTACCACATGCCTTGAGCTTCTTAAAACACATCTCGTCTGAACAGGGACTTGAACCCTGGACCCTCAGATTAAAAGTCTGATGCTTTACCGACTGTGCTATCCAGGCTCTTTGGACATATATGTCAGGACACTGAAACAAAGTTAAACTTCGACTTTGATACAGTTTTTTGGCCCAGTTTTCATGAAATGTGTTTTTATGATCATTCCGGCAAAATGACTGCTTTTGTGAATGGAGGCTGGTGGCTCTGACAGACTCATATCACTTTTTTTTGTTACATTCATATGTGAAGTGAATTAAATGGCTAGTTTCTCTTGTTACCAAGGTCTTCCTCTTGACCTTTTCTAAATGTATTGGCAATCGGCATCTTTCCCATTTTGTGATTTCCATGGACTGCTTATTGCTGGTACAGTAGAATGACAACCAACATTAAACTTTTTTAAAGCAAGTTTTTTTTTTCAAATTTTTTAAATTTGTTTTTGAGAGTCTAAGAAGTATACATTTGATGAGTTTCATTTGTTTCTGTCCAATTTGGTTAACGTGTTTCAATGATGAGTGAGGTAAAATGCCTCTTTGTGAATGAAGGCTGGCAGCTTTGACGGGCTCGTATAACCACTTCTTGATTCACATCTAAACCTGTAGTAAATTCAGTGGCTGATTCTGTTTTCGCTCCAAGATGTTGCTCGCTGTCATTTTTTTTTATTGGAAATCAGCACCTTTCCCATTTTTTTGAGTTCCAAGGACCCGCACAAGTGACTCCTCTTCAACAGGTTGTACTAGTGAATGATCCTCCTGTTGTTACCACATGCCTTGAGCTTCTTAAAACACATCTCGTCTGAACAGGGACTTGAACCCTGGACCCTCAGATTAAAAGTCTGATGCTTTACCGACTGTGCTATCCAGGCTCTTTGGACATATATGTCAGGACACTGGAACAAAGTTAAACTTCGACTTTGATACAGTTTTTTGGCCCAGTTTTCATGAAATGTGTTTTTATGATCATTCCGGCAAAATGACTGCTTTTGTGAATGGAGGCTGGTGGCTCTGACAGACTCATATCACTTTTTTTTGTTACATTCATATGTGAAGTGAATTAAATGGCTAGTTTCTCTTGTTACCAAGGTCTTCCTCTTGACCTTTTCTAAATGTATTGGCAATCGGCATCTTTCCCATTTTGTGATTTCCATGGACTGCTTATTGCTGGTACAGTAGAATGACAACCAACATTAAACTTTTTTAAAGCAAGTTTTTTTTTCAAATTTTTTAAATTTGTTTTTGAGAGTCTAAGAAGTATACATTTGATGAGTTTCATTTGTTACTGTCCAATTTGGTTAACATGTGTTTCAATGATGAGTGAGGTAAAATGCCTCTTTGTGAATGGAGGTCGGTGGCTTTCACAGACTCATATCACTGTTGCTTGTTTCGCATCCAAATGTAAAGTGAATTAAATGGCTAGTTTCTCTTGTTACCAAGAACTTCCTCGACACCTTTTCTAAATGTATTGGCAATGGGCATCTTTCCCATTTTGTGATTTCCATGGACTGCTTATTGCTGGCACAGTAGAATGACAACCAACATTAAACCTTTTTAAAGGAAGTTTTTTTTTTTTTCAAATTTTTTAAATTTGTTTTTGAGAGTCTAAGATGAGTTTCATTTGTTACTGTCCAATTTGGTTAACATGTGTTTCAATGATGAGTGAGGTAAAATGCCTCTTTGTGAATGGAGGCTGGCAGCTTTGATGGGCTCGTATAACCACTTCTTGATTCACTTCTAAACCTGTAGTAAATTCAGTGGCTGATTCTGTTTTCGCTCCAAGATGGTGCTCGCTGTCATTTTTTTTTTTTATTGGAAATCAGCACCTTTCCCATTTTTTTGAGTTCCAAGGACCCGTACAAGTGACTCCTCTCCACCAGGTTGTACAGGTGAATGATCTTCCCATTGTTGCCACTTGCCTCAAGCTTTTTAAAACACATCTCACCTGAACAGGGACTTGATCCCTGGACCCTCAGATTAAAAGGCTGATGCTCTACCGACTGAGCTATCCCGGCTTCTTCTGTGTGCTTGTCAGGACGCTGGAACAAAGTTAAACTTCAACTTTGATACAGTTTTTGGCCCAGTTTTAATGAAATGTGTTTTTATGATCATTCAGGCAAAATGACTGCTTTTGTGAATGGAGGCTGGTGGCTCTGACATACTCATATCACTGTTGTTTGTTACACATTCATAGATGAAGTGAATTAAATGGCTAGTTTTTCTTGTTACCAAGTACTTCCTCTACACCTTTTTGAAAATGTTTTGGCAATCGGCATCTTTCCCATTTTGTGTTTTCCAAGGACTGGTTATTGTTAGTACAGTAGAATGACAACCAACATTAAGCTTTTTAAATTGAAGTTTTTTCAAATGTCTTAAATTTGTTTTTGAGAGTCTAAGAAGTATACATTTGATGAGTTTCATTTTTTACTGTCCAATTTGGTTAACATGTGTTTCAATGATGAGTGAGGTAAAATGCCTCTTTGTGAATGGAGGTCGGTGGCTTTCACAGACTCATATCACTGTTGCTTGTTTCGCATCCAAATGTAAAGTGAATTAAATGGCTAGTTTCTCTTGTTACCAAGAACTTCCTCGACACCTTTTCTAAATGTATTGGCAATGGGCATCTTTCCCATTTTGTGATTTCCATGGACTGCATATTGCTGGCACAGTAGAATGACAACCAACATTAAACTTTTTTAAAGGAAGTTTTTTTTTTTTCAAATTTTTTAAATTTGTTTTTGAGAGTCTAAGATGAGTTTCATTTGTTACTGTCCAATTTGGTTAACATGTGTTTCAATGATGAGTGAGGTAAAATGCCTCTTTGTGAATGGAGGCTGGCAGCTTTGACGGGCTCATATAACCACTTCTTGATTCACATCTAAACCTGTAGTAAAGTCAGTGGCTGATTCTGTTTTCGCTCCAAGATGTTGCTCGCTGTTATTTTTTTTTATTGGAAATCAGCACCTTTCCCATTTTTTTTGAGTTCCAAGGACCCGTACAAGTGACTCCTCTCTACCAGGTTGTACTGGTGAATGATCTTCCCATTGTTGCCACTTGCCTCAAGCTTTTTAAAACACATCTCACCTGAACAGGGACTTGAACCCTCAGATTAAAAGTCTGATGCTCTACCGACTGAGCTATCCAGGCTTCTTTTGTGCATTTATCAGGACGCTGGAACAAAGTTAAACTTCAACTTTGATACAGTTTTTGGCCCAGTTTTAATGAAATGTGTTTTTATGATCATTCAGGCAAAATGACTGCTTTTGTGAATGGAGGCTGGTGGCTCTGACATACTCATATCACTGTTGTTTGTTACACATTCATAGATGAAGTGAATTAAATGGCTAGTTTTTCTTGTTACCAAGTACTTCCTCTACACCTTTTTGTTAATGTTTTGGCAATCGGCATCTTTCCCATTTTGTGTTTTCCAAGGACTGGTTATTGTTAGTACAGTAGAATGACAACCAACATTAAGCTTTTTAAATTGAAGTTTTTTCAAATGTCTTAAATTTGATTTTGAGAGTCTAAGAAGTATACATTTGATGAGTTTCATTTGTTACTGTCCAATTTGGTTAACATGTGTTTCAATGATGAGTGAGGTAAAATGCCTCTTTGTGAATGGAGGTCGGTGGCTTTCACAGACTCATATCACTGTTGCTTGTTTCGCATCCAAATGTAAAGTGAATTAAATGGCTAGTTTCTCTTGTTACCAAGAACTTCCTCGACACCTTTTCTAAATGTATTGGCAATGGGCATCTTTCCCATTTTGTGATTTCCATGGACTGCATATTGCTGGCACAGTAGAATGACAACCAACATTAAACTTTTTTAAAGGAAGTTTTTTTTTTTCAAATTTTTTAAATTTGTTTTTGAGAGTCTAAGATGAGTTTCATTTGTTACTGTCCAATTTGGTTAACATGTGTTTCAATGATGAGTGAGGTAAAATGCCTCTTTGTGAATGGAGGCTGGCAGCTTTGACGGGCTCGTATAACCACTTCTTGATTCACTTCTAAACCTGTAGTAAATTCAGAGGCTGATTCTGTTTTTGCTCCAAGATGTTGCTCGCTGTCATTTTTTTTTTATTGGAAATCAGCACCTTTCCCTTTTTTTTGAGTTCCAAGGACCCGTACAAGTGACTCCTCTCCACCAGGTTGCACCGGTGAATGACCTTCCCATTTTTGCCATGTGCCTCGAGCTTTTTAAAACACATCTCCCCTGAACAGGGACTTCAAACCTGGACCCTCAGATTAAAAGTCTGATGCTCTACCGACTGAGCTATCCTGGCTTCTTCTGTGTGCTTTTCAGGACATTAGAACAAAGTTAAACTTCAACTTTGATACAGTTTTTGGCCCAGTTTTAATGAAATGGCATCTTTCCCATTTTGTGATTTTTCAAGGACTGGTTATTGTTAGTACAGTAGAATGACAACCAACATTAAGCTTTTTCTATTGAATTTTTTTTCAAATGTCTTAAATTTGTTTTTGAGAGTCTAAGAAGTATACATTTGATGAGTTTCATTTGTTTCTGTCCAATTTGGTTAACATGTGTTTCAATGATGAGTGAGGTAAAATGCCTCTTTGTGAATGGAGACTAGTGGCGTTCACAGACTCATATCCCTGTAGCTTGTTTCACATCCAAATGTAAAGTGAATTAAATGGCTCCTTCTCTTTTCAAAATCTCGCGCTCTCTCATTTCTTTTCCATCAGCACCTTTCCCTTTAGTCACTTGTAAGGACCTTTACAAGTGACTCCTCTTCACCAGGTTGTAGGGGTGAATGATCTTCCCGTTGTTGCCACATGCCTGAAGCTTTTTAAAAACCCTGAACAGAAATTTGAACCCTGGACCCTCAGATTAAAAGTCTGATGTTCTACCAACTGAGCTATCCAGGCTCCTTTTGCCTTGTTTTGGGAACAGTAGCAAGAGGGAACAAAGTTGAACTTCAACTTTTACCGCTTTCACACTGAAATTAGTAGGTCGACATGGGATTTTCTAACCTGCATCGACACGGCTCAGATCGGCATTTGGGCTCTTTCACAGTGCCAGCTGACGCGGCTCTGACCTCCAGCTGTGAGAGCTGCACGCCTGTTTTTTCTTCCCTCCTATATGTCATCGTGTTGACAACGTCATCATTACAGATTTAAGAGTGCTGGAACACAGCGAGGTAAACAATGGACAGCATGGACATGAGCGAGTCACAGGTTAATGTTGTTGTTCCGTGCGTTTCAATTTTGTCCTTTTTTGCAATGTGTACAAATCCAGCACAGTATGAATACTAATGCTAGAAAAGCACTCAGAGAGCGCAGACCTCTGCCAAGCCGCCGGCAGCAACTTTTTATTTAAAGTTACCCCCGCCGCCAAGGAAGTTTTGTTTTCACTGGGCCCTGTTTATTTGTTTGTAGGTTTGTCGGTTTGCAAAGTAACTCAAAAAGTTATGGACGGTTTTTGACGAAATTTTCAGGATTGGCCAGAAGTGGCTTAACTTAAAACCAATTAATTTTTGTGGTGCCGTTGAATCGGATCCGATCACCACCAAAAATTAATCAGATCTAAGTTTGGCCACTTTGGACTAACCCTGAAATTTTCGTCAAAATCCGTCCACAACTTTTTGAGTTATTTTGCAAACCAACAAACAAACAAACCCCAGTTGAAACATAAACTCCTTGGCGGAGGTAACTAGTACTAATGTATACTGCCATGATCAATAAAAAAGGTGTGTCTGATTGCTATACAAGCTGTACATAAACACGGTCGAGTAGTTCAGATGATGTCGCTACACTTTTGATTTGTTTGATTAAATAAAACCTCTGTCCTTCAGAGATCGGTCTCTGGAGATCAACAGATAGACTGATCTTATGAATGATCAACTCTGCAGCTCTGGAGCTTCACAGTGGCAGCCTGACAGACTGCTCAGTGACTAAAGCAAAATGTGACAGGCAGATACATCAACATCATCGGGTAAATAGCGAGTCAATGTGGGTCGACACGGCTTGACTTTCACACTGAGGCGATAAACTCGCAGGTCAACCGGCGGGTCGTTGACCCGTGTCAAAATGCCTTGTCAACCCTTTCACACTGCACGAAAAACAACAGTTGATGTGGGTTTTTCGTGCAGTGTGAAAGGGGCTTTTGTTACAGTTTCTGCCCAGTTTCAATGAGGTGTGTTTTTATGATCATTGAGATAAAGTCACTGCTTTTGTGAATGGAGGCTGGTGGCTCTGACAGACTCATATCACTGTTGTTTGTTTCACATCCAAACATGAAGTGAATTAAATGGCTCCTTTCTCTTGTTACCAAGAACTTCCTCTACACCAGGGGTTCTCAACTAGAAATGTAAAAGGTCCAGAAAATACATTTTGAGGAAGTCATAGGTCCACAGCGCATGCATGGCGGTGAAAAATGTTGGCCTTTTTTGTTTTTATGTAGTTTGAGGCTGGGTGTAATGTACTGTAATAATCAGGAGTTATTGAAAGGCACAAAAACATTTATTTTCAGTATCACACTGATATTCTCTTTTACTTAGTATTACTCAGTAAAATAAAGTAAAAATAAATAAACAACAATTTTCACTAAAGGTGAATCAAGTGTCCTGGGAATTCAAATGTTCACATACATCTCAAAAGTAAAACAAAGTGTCCTTTTCCTTTTAGCAAGAACAACAAAACCAACCCCTCATACTGTTCTTTGGTAAACAAATGGCAAGACCTCAGTCATTAAGGTGCAAAAAAACTATGGCACATTCATTAAAGAGCCCCCTCTTTTTAAATACACACAGGGAAGCATTGGAAAGAAGAGACAAACTGCTTTTCTTCCATTAAAGGTGAATCAAGTGTCTCCTAAATTCAAATATTCAAATATATGAGCTCAAAAATAAAACAAAATGTCCTTTTCAACAAAACAAACCCTCGTATCCTCAGATAGGGGTTGTGTCTAAGTGTGGGCTTAAAACTTTTTGTGCCCTGTTTGCAGTCTTGCTGGACATCCTCTGACCACAGTCTGTTGATGGCCTTGAATAAATATTTGGAGGAAAAATACTGCTCTTGCAGTAAAATACTTTTCAGTTATTAATAAACAGTATGCATTTACAATTTTAGCTACACGTTGAAAAATTACAATACACTTGCAAATCTGAATACACATTTGGAGATTTTTTTCAGAACACATTTTCAAATGTAATTACACACACATTCTGAATACATATTTGCAGGTTTATGTACCCATTCACACATTTACAGATTGTTTTCCACATACTCCTCGTTTTGACTGGTGATTTGAGTCATTTCACTGGTGAGTTGGACTTTGTTTCTTGTCATGTTTACAGTCTGTCCAGTCTCCAGCAGAGGGCACTGTCCTACCATCTGTTCCTCAGCCCCCTGATAACTCCTTCCATTCTGGCCTGCTACCATGACCGATTTGAGGCTTTCAGTGAACTTAGTTTTTTTTTCAAACTTTTTTATTTACGTAATATATCCCGATTTTCTCCTTGAGGAATGTGTCCAGCATGACCAGGTGAGGACTGATTCTGACAGGATCCACACAGAGGTACAGTGGCCCTGGCCCACCTTTCTGAAACTTCTACATCTGTTTCTCTGGTTTGCTGACTTTTAACGACCAACTTTAAAAATTCAAATTATGTGGCCACACCTCACCTTGCTCACCCAACTAAGTGTGATCACAGTTATCCTATAAGGTGCATATTCTTTTTTGTTATGTAGTTTCAGAAAAAAATATACTAAATTTTTTATTCCACAGAAATCAACAGAAGAAAAAGGAAATTTGAACATGCTTAAGAATGCATTCCAAAAATGAAGCATTTGCCACTAAGACTCAAGCCATTGACTAGCCGTAACTTTGCTGAAGTTGAGGCCTCACATGGTCCAAGATTTACTAAACAAAGTACTGAAATGGATGATTGTGTTCGAATCCAGTAAGTATAACTACAGAAGCGAAAGGTGCATTGCCCTCTTATCAGTGCTGAAAATACATACTAATGGAGCCATGGGCTGTTCATGGAAAGATTTCTTCAGATTTCTGAGTAAAGTGCTATGTGTCACCATTATATTATTATGTTTATATAATAAACATAAACATAAAAAAATAAAAATATGCTGCATATTTTGATATAAGACAGGACAAGTTAAAACACTTGTCCTGTCTTCCAGAGCTCTGTGCAGATGGGCAGTTACTTCAATGATTGTGAACACCTGCATGAGGCTGTGGAACTTAAGTGGCACTTAAGTGGCTTCTTTTCTGCTGCTCACCATCTTCTTTTTTCCTCAGCTCCATGATCATCACATCCCAGCTTTTTTTGTTTTTGTTTTTTTACCTGATATGATGAATAAATAATATCTTTTATTTTGCATTCAACCTGGTGTTGTGTCCCTCATTGTGTTGTGACTCTGAGCCGGTTGTAACAAAAGGAAACAACTTCTTTACCTGTACAGATCATACTGGGGCTCACAGCCTTGTAGGCTTTCAGGAATCATTCAGGGTTGAAAAATGCTGCATATTTTGATATTTCTTAACTCTTTAAGTGACAAATATATAAGTCAAAGTGTTTTTTTGGCAGCTGGCACAAGAGGACGCTCTCACACAGCCTGAGACAGAGCCATATATAGAGAGAGTACCGATAACTTGTGTTTCTGTTGTGCATTAAACATGGCGTGCACCAAACACGTGACTACCTTTGAACCAATCCCACGACAGAATTGTTGAAAGTTCAGGACAATTCTGTCGTGGGATTGATTCAAAGGTAGTCATGTGTTTGGTGTACGCCATGTTTAATGCACAACAGAAACACTAGTTGTCAGTACTCTCTGTATACATGACTCTGGCCTGTGAATAATTTTGGGGTTTCAGGTATTTGTAGTCAGGAGATAAAGAGACGGTATACACCACAGAGATCAAAGCAGGAAGTGGAGACGATCGAGATGGCACTCAATGAGTTAAGCAAGAACAAATTAGTGGACCATGGTATCTGAGTCAGGTGGCACGGTGGTGTAGTGGTTAGCACTGTCGCCTCACAGCAAGAAGTTACCGGGTTTGAATCCCGGGCCCGGGGCCTTTCTGTGTGGAGTTTGCATGTTCTCCCCATGTCTGCGTGGGTTCTCTCTCTTTCCTCCCACCATGGATTAGGTTAATTGGCTAATTTAAATTGACCGTGAGTGGTTGTCTGTCTCTATATGCCCTGCGATGAGGTGGCGACTTGTCCAGAGTGTACCCTGCCTTCTGACCTAAGACAGCTGGGATAGGCTCCAGCCCCCCCCACGACCCTATGAGGATAAGCGGTAGATAATGGATGGATGGTATCTGAGTCTGACTTGTTCAAAAAGCATGATGGTCTCAATTTCAAGGATTCTAAACCTAAACAGATGCTGTACTACCTTATTGAAAGGTATAGGAAACACAGACTAATCCTGAACCCTAATAAAGGCCCTTACTGATGTTCACTGCAGACCAATAACCATAACCTAGCATCTGCAAGAGAAGAGATAAAAGAATGAAAATCATATTTAAAGGCTGCACTTCCTTTCACACCACAAAACTGTCTGTTTAGACTTTGCAAGGGAGCACCAAACATGGGACATTGAAAGATGGAAGAAAGTTCTCTTCTCTGAGGGGATGGTCCTGATGGCTTCCTACATTACTGGCATGACAAGGAGAACCCACTGGAGATGTTTTCTAAGACACAATGGAGGATGCTTCATTGTGATCTGGGATACTTCTTCCTCCAATAAAACAGTGGAGCTTCGGGTTGTGCACGGGCCTCAAACAACAGCTGGCTATGTGGAGATGTTGCAGTGAGCATCTCTCTTGGCTGAGGGCCATCGTCTGTGCAGTAATCACTGGGTCTTTCAACAGGACAACACTGCAGGTCATAATGCCTGCCTATTGTGGATGCCCTTCATGAAGCCATCCAGCAGTGTTGTCTGATTTATATTAATGGGTGTACTCCAAGTTTAGGCATGGTTTCTTTTATTTGTTATTCATGTTCACCTTTTTGAACGTCTAAACCAGTTACAGTATAAATACAGGCTGTTATTGATGTGCAGGTAACAGGAGAGAATAATAACTGTGTCTTATTAGCATTAATATTTGTATAGTACAGACATCAGAAGTCTCAACAGTTAAAGCTGATTGACAAGCTCTAGTCCTCACACACAGATGCCTCCTCCTGTAATCCTACAAGTACTTCTTTCTCTAAAAACATATTTTATTTTCTCTACACTCACATCTCAGGTGGGAGGGACAAAGTAGTGAGGAGAGGAGGTACGGAAAGGAATCTATGAAACACATTAGCATAAAGAAAGGCACAGTTCCAACTCAAAGGTCATACTTTAACATAGAGGAAAAATGTTTAGAATGCATGCACTGCTTTCTGTTTCAAACATTTTAAAATGAGTACATTGTTAGTTAAAATATTTTAAAAATAATAATTTTCCAAAGAAATTGTGACAAGTATGAGCTATGGGTAAAACAAGAAACAGAGGAACAGCATCAATTTAATTTTCTAAGGCGTTAGTAGAGACAAAGCTAAGACTCCAAAGAAGCTAAAAGTGTGAACTATTCATCGAGTAGACAAAAAAAAAAAAAAAACATGATGTTGTTTTGTGTCTGCAGTTTGCTGGTTAAATCATAACTTTGTAATGTCATAATATATTTTACAACGTGAACATCTATAAAATGACCACAGATATATCTTTGACATTTCTTCTCTGACATTTGCTATCATCAGGCAGTTTCTTGGGAAAATGGCTGATTATGTTAACTGTGCTGGTTTCATGACCAGACTTGTTGATTGGTTAACAGATGTCCAGTAAATAGTATGCACTTAGTCTTGTGTATTATTTTTCTGCTGGCTACACTTCCTTTGTGGAAGTGATGGGCATACAGTCAGACTTGGAAGGAGCAGATTCTTCAAAAACGTCATCCTCCATGCCTTCTTCTATAGGCTTCATCTTTGTTGAGGTCTTGGTTCCAGGGGATTTTTCTAAAAAAAAAAAAAGAGTCGTCATGATGTGACTTTAGAGCTTGAACTCATGGACGAGGAGACGGAGCAAAGATGGAGGAGCTGGTTTAGACATCTTTAGAGGATGGAAATATGAACATTAATGACAGTTTGTTGCTCTAAAGGACCAGGGTGGAACGGTAAAGAAGTGTGAAGCATTTTACTGAGAAGGGCTGTTTGGACTGATGTTCACTATTTCCTGTCAGCTGTGTGATGTTAAAGAGCAGAAAAGAGAGATCTGCTGTCTGTCCTCCTTTTATTGTAATAAAGAGCTTTACTTTGAAATTATCTGGTGTCTGTCTTCTTTTTATTAAAATAAGGAGCTTTGAAATGCCCTCCTTGTATTACAATACCAATTACTGGTCACTACAGACTACAGCTGCAGCCACAGACACACACAAGTATAGAGCTTCCATTATATGTATTTTGATAGTGGGTCTAACAAACCTTATTGGGCTTATTCTTTTATTAGGATGACATGCAGCTAAGGGCCGCAGGCTGGATTCAAGCCCTACCCGTGGTAAGGCGAGCTAACTGAACGCCCTTGCAGATGCTCTAAGAGTAGGCCTACATTGATTTGATCAAATACAGAAAGTAATTTTAGACCTACTCCTGTTCTAGATCTATTGATCTGTTTATTTACACAGCAGCATTTTGTCTTTTACCAGCTTCCCTTCTGTGTTTGGCAACTACAACTGTGTCTTTTTTTACCTGGCTTTTGTGTTTAGATATGATAGTCTGCTGACAGTAGACTTGTCCAAGTTTGTAGTTCATATGCTATTTGTTGGTGAAACGTTAAAAGCACTACCCCTTTAAAATGAACACACTGAAAGCCAGATTGAGAAACCCTTGGTGATTTAATATGAGTCAATATCTACTGTTAAAGGAACACTTACTCACATTGTATTTGATAGGGTTGCTGAAGCCAGATACAGAGAAGATATGGGTATGCTTGAACTTCTATTTTCCTTCATCGATGTGAGGGTTGTTTGTAAAGGACAGAGGGTGTCATATCCTGTACAGATTGTAAAGCCCTCTGAGGCAAATTGGTAATTTGTGATATTTGGTTATATACGAATGAATGGATTTTTCTTGACTTGAACTTCATAGTACAGGCTTCAGGAATAGTCACAGCTTGACCAAAACATAACCAAGCTCATGATGAATGCCCCGAGCAAGAGTTACAGAAAAAACTCAGTTCTCTGAGCCATAATCTCATAACCAGTATGTTGCAGGACAAACACAAACTAAGGCAGTTGACACATAAAGCCAAAGTCTTGACCAATGCAGATACAGTATATACATACCAGCACATATCATTGATAACCTTTGAGAACCAATAACTATTTGGAAACACTCAAAAGGGCCATGACAGAGCTCCAAGTTGGAGTGGACTACCAAACTGGCATAGAAAGGAAAAGAAAAGCAAGCAGAAAGAGCTTCCAAGAGTTGAGACACCCTCACAGCAAGCAAAGCAGGTTGTCTGGACACCCACCAGCATGGTGAGCTGCAAAGTTTGTACTGAGGGTCAGCCATTATTTTAGATAAGAGAAATGTAAACTGGTCTGCTGTAAGTCACTCATGGTAACACTAACCTGGAAACATATTAAAACATCAACAATGTTGTGACTTACGGAGCAATGATCCAGGGGATCCTCCTCGAAGAATCTGGTTGAGGACATCATCAGTGTCACTGGTGCTTGCCATGCTGTTCCTCATCTGCGTCATGGACAGTTGAGAGCACATGCTGGGCTGTCGGTCCATTTTCTTCACTGCCTGATACACATCCACCATCATCACCATCACAACAAAGAGCATTGTTGTAGCAGTTGATGTGTTAATACTTAAAAAGGTCATTGTTATTGTTTGACAACAGAACTGGACCCACCTTATCACTGAGTGTGGGGTCATTCAGAGAGTACAGTTTGTTGGTGATGTCTTTGCCAATGAGGTACCTGAACACCTCATTGAGAAAGGTATCTGACTCCAGGAAGTAGGTGAGCCTCTCTCGAGACCAACACAGGAACTTACAGTTCTCCTCTGCGATGATGGTCACCTGTCAGTCAAACACAGTGCATTTGTTTTTCAAGAAAGAGTAATTATTGGGTGATGTGGAGATCTTAAGCTCCATTTATTTATTCAAAACACCAACCTAACCAAGCACTCATGCTGCAGCTGGTGTTGAGGTCTTAATACATTACTGTTATTGTAATGTCAGTCATATTCTGCCCAACTATTAATTCAAGGAAGGAGGAGACAACTGTGTGTGTTCATTTTAGGATATTTTTTTTATATTTATGATTTTATTACAGTAGTGCCTTCCAGCATCCGACTCATTTTGATAGATAAAAAACTGACATCTTTCTATTTCTAATGGTGGATATTGCTCCTGCAGCATGCTGAGTGCCTCCATGATTGTGTCAAATTGGATGACTAGAGCAGCACAGCATAAAGGATCCATGAATATTGATGAATTAGTATCAATTTTGAATTTGATCTCATAATCACAGTTCAGTCAGTTGAAGTATAAAATCGTTTAGGAAGCATTTTGAAAATAATCTACTTTCTTTCTTGCATTTTATTTTTTTTTTAAATTTAAAACAGAATTTGTTTATATGCACTAAATGGGTTCATTTTAACAGATTATTAACAGAATATTGTTTGCAGTTTAACCAACAACAAAAAAATCTACCTATTTCTGAAAAAGAAAAATGTTGATCAAGCCCCAGTGGCCCAATGGATAAGGTGTTAGCCTCCTAAACCATGGATTGTGGGTTAAATTCTCACCTGGGATGATTGACAGCAGAGTGGTGCAGTGGAAATGATGGATGGATGGATTGAAACCTACTTTACTAACTAACTTTTATGGGCAGCATGAAGTAGGGACTACATTAGGACTTGGTTTAGGAACTTGAGGGGTGTCAGATCAAGTCCAGAGACCAAGGACAAAGGATGGCCTGGTTTCTGGACAGAGGTGTCCTTGCTTACTCTGACACATCTCCATTCATTTATATGTCTGTAGGACCTGTTTGACGTGTGTTTGTATTCAGGCCTGTGTCTGCAATGTGTTAGAAAAAAAAACCCTGGGACATATATATATATATATATATATATATATATATATATATATATATATGTGTGTGTGTGTTTGTTTCTAAAAATGTAGATGAAATTAACAATGCTTTTTTTTTTTTTTTTATTACCTGGAACTTTTCTCCCCTGTGCATCTCAGTGGACCTGAACTCTGGAGAGTCGATGAATGAATTGGTATAGATGTTATGGAGGAAATGGCCTCGGTATGATACCTTCATCCTGTCACACAGACACATCAAAGTCAAAACTCAGAGAAATATTAAAAACAAAATGCAGTTGGTTTAAGTATTTTCAATAATAAATCTTTTTGTGTTGAAAAGTGGCAGCCACTTGTGCTGATTGGTAACAATAAAAGAGAAAGTCACAGTTCCTCTAATGGCCAATCAGTCAAAGGCATTAATTCCTGTCAGATTGACTCAAGTCCATCATTCACACTGAACATCCATCCATCCATTTTCTACCTCTTATCCTCTCATAGGGTCGTGGGGGGGCTGGAGTCTATCCCAGCTGTCTTAGGGTGAAAGGCAGGGTACACCCTGGACAAGTGTCCAGTTCATCACAGGACACATAGAGACAGACAACCACTCACACTCACATTCACACCTACGGTCAATTTAAATTAGCCAATTAACCTAATCCCCATGCATGTTTTTGGATGGTGGGAGGAAGCCGGAGTACCGGAGAGAACCCACACAGACATGAGGAGAACATGCAAACTCCACACAGAAAGGTCCTGGGCCCAGTATTTGAACCCAGTACCTTCTTGCTGTGTGGTGACAGTGCTAACCACTACACCACCATGCACTGAACAATAATTTAAAAAGTTCCAAATTCACCCTCAAATGTCTGTTTATGACCCATTGGGATATATCATGTAAATCTACACATCCATCCATCCATCCATCCATCCATTGTCTTCCGCTTATCTGGGGTCGGGTCGCGGGGGCAGCAGCTTAAGCAGGGAAGCCCAGACTTCCCTCCCTCCAGCTACTTCATCCAGCTCTTCTGGAGTTATCCCGAGGCATTCCCAGGCCAGCTGTGAGACATAGTTTCTCCAGCGCGTCCTACGTTCCTACCCTTACCTATCATGAGCTGTGGGTCGTGACCGAAAGAACAAGATCACGGATACACAGATTTCCTCCCGGTCATCCGGGAGGGGCTCAGAGTAGAGCTGCTGCTCCTCCACATCGAGAGGAGCCACATGAGGTGGCTCGGGCATCTGGTCAGGATGCCTCCCGGGCACCTCCCTGGGGAGGTGTACCGGGCACGTCCCACTGGTCGGAGACCCTGGGGACGACCCACAACACACTGGAGAGACTATGTAAAGCTATATTAATGTATTTTAGAATAAATCAGCCGTTGGTTTGTGTTCATATTCAGTATGTTAAATAATATATGCTGTCCTACTAAATTACAAAATGATTGTTCTACATACTTTCCTTTGAGCAGAATGCTGAGGCGCTCGTCCACAGAGGTCTTGTCCTCGACAGCATAGGCCTGGCTTTTCTTCAGAGTCTGGATGGTGCAGAACTGGCCTGTGAGCCTCTGAAACAGAGACTCCTGCACATGGAGGGGCTCAAACATCCTCTTGTAGACCGACCGGAGCTCCCTGTCAATCTTAACCTGTCAGAGCAGAACCACAGCTTCAACTCATCTTTATTCTGAAAATCTAACACATAAAGTAAACTCCAGCTACAGTATATCAGTCTGTGCAGCTGTTTAAAGCTGACTAATAGCTGAGATCAGCTCCCACTGTCATCAGAAAGGGTGCCGTGTCACATGATACATCAGAGAAAAGGAGGTTTCATGTCTCCAAAATGTCAAGCAGGCACAAAGTTTTTCCTGTGAAGATTAAATCGGAGTGCAGGGCTTTTATTTTGAAAAACAAGTCTGAGTCGTCAAAACTTCCTGCTAGGAAACAGTTACCCCTCTGTGTTTGTGATCGATGTCATCCACTCTCTGTATCATTGGCATTGGCCAATGAGTTGCCTGTATTACATCATCATCTAACTCTATGTATGTGTCTGTGGTGTAGAAACAGAATTATATTGTAATTCTTTATTTTAAATGATTTTACCCTGATCAGACAGTTATTTCCATACACAAAACAAACCAAATTGTCTAACAGGACATTCCCTCAGATTCCTTTATCTTCTGTGGTGTAAATTAAGGTGCAAGGTTTCTCAGAGGAACCCCTGTAGTGTCCTTCCCTCCAGGCAACTGTTTAACATACAGTTGTGAGACAAATGTCATTTCCATATCTGTGTCTGTAACTTCAACCCCCTTGCTCTCTCAGACGCCCCATCCACACCCTCCTCAGAAATTTACTCCAAATACACGTTAGGTGTTAATAGTTTCATTGTCTCTCCCCCTCTCCTTGCTGATCAAAGACATCCAGCTCTCACCTTTTGTTTAACCTGCTGTTTTCTGTTGTCCTGTATATAACTTTGACCAGAGACTCACTCTGGTCAGAGAAACTTCTACAGGCTTGCTGAGAATTTCTCCCCTGCACAGTGGATAAAACTCATCTGAACCAGCCAAAGACCTTGGACCTAAAGGAATCTTTTTCCTTTATCCATTTTACACTATCGAGCCAGGCCGAGCCAGGGCCTTTAGGGGGCTACCTCAGTGCTAATAGCTCTGGGCCACAAGCCCCATGCCCCGAAACCTTTTGTGTTCACACTGTCGGGCTACTAGCACCTCCGGTTTACATCCCCCTTTTGCAAAAACGTCACTGATGCAGCGCATTATCAAACAGGATAGGTTTCATAAGTTTGATAGAGAAAGAAAGAAGCTGTTACGGAGGCTAAGTGCTAGGATATTTGTTTACATCGATAGTAGTAGGCTACGCAGCTAACAGCAAACATAGGACAAACTTGGTGTTACTGCTTTACTTGGCATGGAACTAACGTAGCTTTCCTTTTCCTTGACACCACCTCTAGCCCTGCTTTGGCCCATGGTTTAGGTGGGGCCAGAAATTGCAGGCCATTAGCACCAAGGCGGCCCAGAGGTGGCCCACAGTTAGCACCTGGCCCTGCAGTGTGAAAGCACTTAGCACTGGCAAACCCGGGCTGGCTCGGCTTTGGCTCAGTAGGGTGAAACTGGTGTTTTGAGTGCATGTGTGTCAATTTGAGCCCCTTTTCCCCCTGCAGCAGAGTTCTCTCCCCCTCTCCCATTCATTCTAAGCTGAGTCGCACCTCCCAAACTTCCCTCCATAAATCAAAAACCGTAATGTGTACAGCTTTGATTTTTGGACGTTAGGTGGCAGGAGCTCATGAGGGTCACAGCAGTGAAAATCTTGTCTTTCTACTCCACTCAGAAGGCTGCCGATGGCAGTTTTCCAAAAAGAGGAGTCGTTGCTTTTGCCTGGTTCTCCGTTCAATTTAACATTTGGGCCTTACGGGGAGATTCTTGGAGTTGTTGGCACATAGAGGACCTTGGAGAAAAAAAGAATAAATCCCACAGACCAGCACCAAATTTCCTACGTTTTGGTGTAAAAATGATGTCGGTGGAGTGTATGTCACCCTCACAATTACGATTAGCTCTGAACTCTGATTTGCTGCATTTTTGAAAGTTGAATGGAGTTTCTAGGTGAAAGTATAGTGAAAATAGTAGCCTTTCAAATGGTTTGATTGTTGAATGGTTCCTGTAGCTGATAGTATGCTGAAGTAGTCCAAAAAACATACAGAAGAAATAGTTTTTGAAGTTAAATAAAGAAAAGGATAACAATAGTGGGAATGCTGAACTGTTATTATCTCTGAGCTGGCAATGTCCCCAGATTTCATTTCATTCAAGGTCTTTTTCAGTATATAAAAATACTGCCACAGAGCCGACATCACTGGTCCTCCTTCTACTTTGTTAGCACCTTAGCACAGCTGCTGTTGTGATCACTGGACTCTGCTGCTGGACAGAAGAGCTGGACTGGAGGGTGGAATGGACTGATGCTATCAGAGTGATGATATCAGAGGGCTGATATCTGAAATTTTAGATGCAGGCCTGATACTCTTTTTTTGCTGATATCAGAGTAATCCAATCAAACCGGGACATACTGTATCTAAAATGAACACAGATTTTAACCAGATGGTGAATTAGAAGATTAAAGTGTAAAATCAGTCAGCTGCAGTGTCCATCAACAACTGCATAACTGAAAGACGCTCATGCCTCTTCATAGATCCTTCCTCGCTCCACACTCTTCTGAGCAAAATTAGCAATTTGTCTTCAAGATGGTGACCCAGACTTATTGCCAAGCTAGGATCAAGAAGCGAAGAAATGACAAATACTTGGGATGTACCCTATAAGGCAGGACAGAACAGCTCTCAAATTAGGGATGCTCCAGTAAAAGCTTTCCTGTGCAGTGACTGATAAGGTCTCCTGTCTCATTATGAGAAGTGCTGGTCTGATTATGTCAGCTGGGTGGAGGCCCTTTACTTAAACCAAATCCCCCAGAGGTATGGCATGGATCTTCTCTGCATCATCAAGCAGGACCAGACCCAGGAGGACATGCTGCATCCTACCTGAGACAGCAGTGAAGAACACTGGAGCTTACCATAGATAAAAAGAACACACCTAGCACCAGTACTTAAATTTGGCCTGAAAGTAAAGCGACTAAACGTGTATTAAAGGCATGATAATATATAAAACTCACTGGCCTGCGCTTGTGCAGTAGGAAGAACAGGTGCATGACGTTCACCACCAGAAAGACCACGTTCCACACCATCACATCCAGGTTGCACCTGTACAGAGTCGCCCACACAATGAAGAGACCACATCCTGTCAGGGGAAAACACAAAGAACAAAGCTGAAAGCTGTTACTTCAGTCTAATATCTGTTCCTACTGAGGTACTGCATGCTTGTATTGATGAACTGAAACACTGATGGCCAATAAAGTGAAGATCTGATGAACAGAGACAATAAAACATAAATATAACTCAATGATTTTCATAGCAGCCAATGGGGGATTGGGATTTTTCAGCTTTGTTTATCTGGAGTTGGTGCCGTAGCAATAAATCCTTAATTTTAAACCTGTACACTGAAACACAACCTATGTGCAACCTTTTAAGGTGAAAACACAGTCTTAGATTATCAGTGACTTATTTTTTTTAATTAACAAGAGAAAAACTTTCACAATTTTCACAATAATTAAGTGCTAACAGAATAAAATACCACCAATATGCTGACAGAAACATAAAGCCCAACTGAGATTGAGAGAAGCAAAATTGATGAATTCACTTCTTTATGACTTTCTCAACATTGCTTAATTGTTTTTAAAACATTTTTGTGAGACTGTAGTTGCCATCAGTGTTATTACTTCATTTAACATTTCAAGACAAATACAATAATAATTTAGTTTTAGTGAAGAATAATTTTGTTAATAAATATATACATTAACAATTAAGTCGGAACATAGAACCTGATAACATACACTATATTGCCAAAAGTATTCGCTCACCCATCCAAATAATCAGAATCAGGTGTTCCAATCACTTCCATGGCCACAGGTGTATAAAATCAAGCACCTAGGCATGCAGACTGCTTTTAAAAACATTTGTCAAAGAATGGGTCGCTCTCAGGAGCTCAGTGAATCCCAGCGTGGAACTGTGATAGGATGCCACCTGTGCAACAAATCCAGTCGTGACATTTCCTCACTCCTAAATATTCCACAGTCAACTGTCAGCTGTATTATAAGAACATGGAAGTGTTTGGGAACGACAGCAACTCAGCCACGAAGTGGTAGACCACGTAAACTGATGGAGCGGGGTCAGTGGATGCTGAGGTGCATAGTGCGAAGAGGTCACCAACTTTCTGCAGAGTCAATCGCTACAAACCTCCAAACTGGACTCTAGAGCAGTGGAGACACGTTCTCTGGAGTGACGAATCACGCTTCTCCATCTGGCAATCTGATGGACGAGTCTGGGTTTGGCAGTTGTCAAGAGACCGATACTTGTGCCAAGTGTAAAGTTTGTTGGGGGGGGGATTATGGTGTGGGGTTGTTTTACAGGAGCTGAAAAGGAACACTGAATGCTTCAGCACACCATGCTCCCAACTTTGTGGGAACAGTTTGGAGCTGGCCCCTTCCTCTTCCAACATGACTGTGCACCAGTGCACAAAGCAAGGTCCATAAAGACATGGATGACAGAGTCTGGTGTGGATGAACTTGACTGGCCTGCACAGAGTCCTGACCTCAACCTGATAGAACACCTTTGGGATGAATCAGAGCAGAGACTGAGAGCCAGGCCTTCTCGTCCAACATCAGTGTGTGACCTCACAAATAGGCTTCTCGAAGAAAAATTCCCATAAACACACTCCTAAACCTTGTAAATCAGATCTGTCTACACTAGCTTGAAATGGAAGCTTTTTGTGTCCTCTCAGTGTTCCTTGTTACTGACACTGGTGTGTGTCAGTTGTCCTGTTTTATCATGTTGTTAATTTTTTGTGTCTTCCACATGTGTTGATGTAATGTTATTTCTTCTGACCTGCCAGGGACTGCAGATGGAAAGTAGCCTTTGGCTAATTCTGGCATATTTACAGTTATATGTTCATTAATATGCACTGTCCCTTTTAAATAAATAAAGTGGATAGCCTTCCCAGAATTGTTGAGACTGTTATATGTGTGTATAGCTAAGAAGATATGTTGTATATTTGGATATATATTTTCTGTTGTTTCCATTCATACTCCCCTGTATGATTTGTATTTTTCTAATATCCTATTGAGATGCGAACAAAGTTCATGTGATCAGTGTGATGGCATTATCACCTTTTCGTTGAATGTATAGCCAGCTATATTTTTTGTGTGTAATGTTTTTAATTGCTATTCTAATAATGCTCTGAATTACTTTAGACTCATTTCATGATTTTTCTAATCTATTTCTCACAAAATGTGTGATGGCATAGATAAATGCCAGATAACTCCAGAGTGCTTTGTGCTCGTGATGGAGAGGAGGAAAAGAGGACTTTATCTATTTACTGTATCATTGGCTTCAAAGTAGTAAATTTGAATTTCCCTTGGGATTAATAAAGTACTTATTTGTTTATTTTAGAGTCTATCTTAGTATCTTAGAGTCTAAGCTATAGTCTTATAAGGTGACAGTCTAAGCCTTAGACTGTAGCTTAGTTCGTTTACTTTTCCTTGCTCCTATATCTGTCTCTGTTTTTCTGTAAAGCCCTCTGAGACTAGCCTGTGCTAAACGGCAACATAAATAAATGAACTGTCCAAATGTCCCATAAATCTGATGGCTTCCGGTCTCTGTTCTCCTTCTAAGCATTAGATAAACACACTGGAAGTGCTTTTCCATCCACCATTCTCTCCTCCCTTTATCCACCACTGTCAGAGCCTTTTAGGGCCTCTGCCCTATTGAATCCATTGTGCAGGACTTTAAACTTAACTAAAGCAAATCCCCAAAAGGCTTGTGGAAATTATTTATGGTGATTATAGAAATGATCTGGTGAAGCTATAGTAACTTTATTTTTAGCAAATGATCCCAGTGTTATCAGCACAGGAATGCTAAGGGCATGTAGATAGACCTGTCATCAGAAGGAGGCGCAGCAGGATCATGTGCAGGCCCAAGGTGGTGGGGATGACCAGGCCCAGCAGCAGGGACAGGCTCCCCAGATGGAAGAGGAGGTGGTGTGTCTGCTCCCACTCCTGGCAGGAGGTGGCATTGAGCTCTACAGCCGGGCGTCCTGGAGTGGCCGAGGGGAAGGGGGTTAGCGTGCTGAGGAGGAAGTGGGGCAGCTCAGGGGTAGAAGACATCCTGCAGCAGGGTCACCTTGACAACCAGGGCAAGGTCGGAGAAACTGTGAGAAGAAGTTCGTTAATAGTTCAGGGTAAAAAAACAAACCATCCTAATGGCTCCATTATTGTCTTGTTAGTGAATCTGTTCAAAAGAAAATGGTATATGCTCATCAATTATGACCTTCCTTTGAGCCCAAAATAATTTTATAATTTCTCTTTGCCACTTATGGACATAAAAAAAAGCTGTGAAAAAAAGCTGAACTGCCTCCCGAGGGTCAGCTCTGCTGACAGGGATATGCTTGAATCCCCAGCCACACAAAGTCAGACTGAGACTGTAATCATAAAAAAAATGGCTTCAAGGAAACCTGCAAAGTGCTTGAAAGAGTGTCTTTCTCCATATTTACTGTTGTTAATTCATGAAATATTGAAATATGCAGGGCCATCATCTCTCTGTTACCAAAACCAGGTCAAGATCCACATTTGATGGGTGACCACCACCCTCTAAGCTGGTTCAAATGTAAAATCCTGGCACTGAAGCAGTGCCATCTATGGTGCATCTAGACCACATTTTAACCCAGGTAAACATGTGTAGGGTTCTTCAGATTATGCTAGAAGTCACTTCTATTAAGACCAAAGTGATGGGTGCATTATGCAATGCTGAAAAGGCCTTTGATCTACAGAATAGCACTATTTATTGTATGCACTTTAAAAATGTTTTCAGTTAAATGAAGCTCATTGGTTGGCTAAAAGCTCTCCATAGTGCTCCACTCAGACATTAATACTGCTTTCGAGACACTGGTATGTACAATCTGCTGGAGTAGTGCAACAGACCTTTAAGAACCTCAGGGACATCATCCATCCATCCATTGTCTACCGCTTATCCTCATAGGGTTGTGGGGGGGCTGGAGCCTATCCCAGCTGTCTTAGGGCGGAAGGCAGGGTACACCCTGGACAAGTCGCCACCTCATCGCAGGGCACATAGAGACAGACAACCATTCACACTCACATTCACACCTACGGTCAATTTAAATTAGCCAATTAACCTAATCCCCATGCATGTTTTTGGATGGTGGGAGGAAGCCGGAGTACCCGGAGAGAACCCACGCAGACATGAGGAGAACATATGCAAACTCCACACAGAAAGGTCCCGGGCCCGGGATTCGAACCCGGTTCAGGGACATCGTTTGAAATTAAATATGTATACAGTGGTATTCATTTTCATTCATTTCATTCACTTTAACTGGACTCTTTCTTCCTCACTGAGTTCACTACTCTTCACCATTTTGAACAGGAGGGAGGAATTTAAACTGAATTCACCTTTTTAGACTTAAATTTGAGCCAGAACACTGGAATGATAAACAAAAGCAACAAGATATACGCTGTCACAACTGCAGCTACCCAGGTTCATTGCACCTGCTGCTGTGGGACTGACACTGATTTAAATTAATATCCTTCATGTCAGAACAATATATTTCACCACTTATTAATCAATGCAAACAAAAATAAGGAAAATGGAAAGTGCTGAATGTTGTGGTCTTACACTACACTTTCACCATGTCCTCTCCCATCTGAACATTTGTAGAGGTTTTGTTAAAACGTAAAGCCAAATACAACCTACGTATGGCTCCTATGAGGGACCTCCTATGAGAAAAAGCTCATCAGTAATTGTTTGTCATAACTTCTTATTTGTGAACAAACATAAGAATACCAGCCTTTTTTGATTTACAGACTATTGTTTTTACAAGCATTGAATTTCTCTTTCCTAGTAGACAGAATAAGACTGTGGCAGTGCTGCAGGCTGATGTCCTCTGGCACTGGGAGGACTCCCATGTAAAAATAGATATGGGTATAAACATGCAGCCTCCTCACAGAGGGACTTCTCACAGCTACAACTTTCTAACTGATCCCCAAAGTACCAGGAGAAAAACATGGTGCTACTCACCGATTCAGCAGCAGCTGGAGGTACAGCAAAGAAGGTGGAATGATGAGGAATGATGTCTATGAAAGGCTGGAGATAATGCTGGTGGCTGAGGAAGGGTGGAGAGGAGAGGAGGGGGTGTCCCACATTCCAGCTGTCACAGCTGACTGGGAGAGACTAAAATGGGCAGGAAGCAGAGAGCAGTGGGCCTGCAGCCACTGAGATCACCTCAGGAGGGAGACACAGCACATAGAGTACAAACATACTGTATATCCATATTTATTTGTTTTCTTCTTCTTTTTTCTAAAATCTTCATTTGATCTTTCGACATTCAAAAGTATACACGTATATATGTGCAGAGAATTGGCCCATAAAAGAACATATAAACATCAGTATGACATATATACGTATATACGTATATATATATATATATATATATATATATATATATATATATGTGAATGTGAGTGTGAGTGGTTGTCTGTCTCTCTGTGTCCTGTGATGAACTGGAGACTGGATGGATGGACTCCTCTTGATGGCATGCTTGGCTTAAAGTGTGATGGAAATTTACTAAATTTTTACTTTTTCTTTAAACCAAGAGCGCCATATAGAGGAGTCAAAAAATATCTTAAGCGCTTCATGAAGCTTCATCTGTTGCTTCATTGGCAACATATGACTCATTCAAACCATCCCCCATATCCACCAGTCCAGACATTTCTTGGGTATGGGAGTTGTGCTGGGCATATTTTTTAATGGCCATGGCATGCAGCATGAGACACACACAACCATATTTAGCTGGGTCTTTGTCTTGTCTTCGCTTCTACGTGTCTTGCATCATCATGTTAAGGCCAGGCTTGGCATCTACAGAGCTCATCCACCATCCACTGGAAGCAGTATTGGTAGATACCTATAAGCAAATGATTGAACTCAGAGTGGGATCTGTTTATTGTCAGAGTTGGTTCTGTTTATTGTTATTTATTCACGGTAATGTGAATAATGACAGAAGTAGCTGTGTCCCCCTTTCACTCTGTTCAGACACAGCTTACATGGAAAAAAGGCTTCAGATAGCATGAACAGTACCTTTGCAATGTATGTGGATGTGGGGGGTTAGCTGTACGCCTGAGGACCATGCAAGTGGAAAGTGAAGACAAATGACTCTCAATCACACACAATATTCAGGAGGAGGAGGTTTATTGGAAGATCTGAAATTCAATTAGCACAGACAAATTCGTAAGTACTATTTAAATCACTAGGAAGTCTAGGGAAAGCATTATAAGTTCTCCAAATTTCTATTTTCATTTTATCTGAGTATATATTGAGCTACTCTTTTAACTCTTCATTTAGTAATTTAGTCTTCACCGTTGGACAGGCTGGGAACAGTCCTGTAATCCAGGGTTCAGGGTCTCTTGTGCCTTCTTTGAGGTCTGAAATGTCCTGGTAGCCACATGCCAAAGAAGGATGAAATATTACATTTACATCGTAAAACATTAATTCCTTCACATTCAGAAAGGGAAAAAACATGGGGATAACTGGCTATTTTAAATTGCTTGAAGGTGTGAGTGTGAATAATTTTCTGTTTCACTGTGCCCTGTGATGAACTGGAGACTTGTCCAGGGTGTACCCTGTCTTTCACCCCAAAACAGCTGGGTTAGGCTCCCCCCTTATTCTTATTGAATTATTTTTCAATTTTTACCTTCTCTCATCACTGTTTGTAAGCTGTTCCCTCTGTGAGCAGTTTTGATTTGTTACTGTTTAGCGAATTCCTTTTTTTCGTTCAGGTTTGTGTAGATATCGTAGATATGAGTGCTCATTGTTAATTGTAGTAGTTAATGTTCTTACGTCCTAGAGAGAGCCTTTAGTTTGTTAATAGAGTATTTTATCTTGTTAATGTCCTCCATCATTAAAGTGACTTTCTGTTGACCTTTAGCTTTTGGTTTTGTTTCTCAGCCGTTCCTCCTAATATTAATATTAATAATAATAATAATAATACTGGCTTTGAAACTTGGTCATTGTGTGCTCTGTGACTGGGTCCTACCCTGTGCTGCTATCAGCAACCCATTGTGACACAAACACAAACTAGAAAAAAAGAGTTTGTTGTTGATACACAACACACATGGTTTAATGGTTGACACTCAACAATCTACACAGTAATATAAAGCATCATTTATTTTTACAATACAACTGAGACGCAATGAGCCTGTTTGCATCAATTTACATCTGCTCACTGTTAACAACAAAAACACACTCTAATCTCAATATCACACACACACACACACACACACACACACACACACACTGTTGTATGTAATGTCATGTTAATTTCACTGTAGACATTCATAATGACCTTAAACAGTTTTTAACTGAGGCTTGAAATGTATACATTAATGTTTCTAAAACATTAATTAAAACAACATTTATCGAGCAGTGCTTAAAATGATTTCAATGCACACACACACAGTTTCACTTACTGTCCTCTCAGTTATAATCACTCCTTCTATGAACAATGACTCCCAATAAATCCCATCCAAAAACAATATTATACTGGCAGGCTAAAAACCTTCTTTCTATTTGAGGGAAAATGAAATACTCCACGATCTGTGCAGTTAATGTCATGTAATGTACAGTTGACTAATAAATCAGAAGATTTACTGATAGGTAGTAATTAGGATTGGGTAAAATGTATTGAATCTACTTAATATGCTGCTAAAAGAATCCTCATTATCCCCACTCAATACTGTGCTGTGAACAACCACTTAACCTGCTTTCCTTGTTATGTCATTATTTTACAATCTGTGCCCTTCTCATAAATGGGAAGGGAGGAAAGGGTCCCCACCTTCATCTTCCTGGGGACCAGCATTTCTCAGGACCTCTCCTGGACTACCAACACCAAGGCGATAGATAAAAAGGCCCAGCAGAGACTGCACTTTTTAAGACTACTCAGCTGAACAGCTAAAGGAGAATACCACTGTACCATGGAGTGTATGCTGCTGTGCTTTTTTTTTTTTTTACAATGTTACATGCATCACAAAACACAGTTCGCACCCAGGACTGTTAAGTGGGTTAAGTAGCCTAGGAGACCCTAACACTAGCCACTGTGGTGTTCTCATTTTCTTTTCCTAAATGTGGGCATACACTGTGCGATTTCCAGCCCATTTAAGCTGATTTTTCAGTCATCTGATAATTTGGCCACTTTTGGCCATTTTTAGTGATGTTTTATGACCCACCGAATATTTTGTACTATGTCTCTGAAAACACTGAATAGCTCAAATGAAAGAAGAGACTCAAGAAAAAAATGTTTGTTTTTACCTTGTTCCAATTGTTGTTTTATCAGAGGTAGAGGACACTTTCACCAAAATCACCACTTTTTGTCCACATTCTGTTTTGCTCTCTAATTGCGATCGTTTCCACTTCCTGTTTTGATCTCCGTGGCATATACCATTTCTTTATGTCCCGACTACGTTTCCCAGAAGACGTATCTACATTGACACATATTTAATCTGAGCTAGAACTGCGTACAAAGATTAATAAGATCGCAATGTCTGCTCAGGGTTTGCTTTCCTGCCCTCTGGAAGACGCTACAGGAGCTTGAAAAGCAGAAAAGATTGACTTGTGCAGATGATGCACAACACTTTGTCCTACGTTACATGACACTGTGTGTGTGTGTGTGTGTGTGTGTGTGTGTGTGTGTGTGTGTGCATGGCAGTGTGTTCAGGTAGTCCTTGCCCCCTGCACTGGCACTTGAAACACATCTGCCTTGTCTAATTCGGTCCCTGGCATGTGACAGTAACTTGGTAAGCGGAGATCATATCGGTGTCCGGACCTGTTGAAAGCCTTGTCGTTAAGGGAGTACAGCTTCTCTGAAATGTCATTGCGCACAACCAGGGCAAAGATCTTAGCTATGTAGCGATGCTTAGCAAAAAGCAGATAGAGTTTCTTCCTCCTCCAAGCCACGTATCGGCAGGGGTTGTCAGCACGCAGGGTCACCTGTGGAGAAGAAGAACAATGAGAAGAGGCTGAAAGGATGTGTGTCACATCAAGGAAGTTTCTACTTTATTAAAACTGGGGTCCAAATCTTGTGATTTTACCCAGTACGTACTGTGATCTGAGAATGAATGGACAACATTATAATGAACTGGAACCATGCTTCATGAGTGCAGATAAAGGTCAGTCTAAGTCTGATCATTTATCAATTGTATCAATAACACTAAAATGCATCAGTCTTCTACTGGATTTGCTCCCAAAGAAATTACTTTATCGATTCCAACCTGGGAAATAATGTTGCAGCAACATACAAAAACAGAAAAGTATTATTTACAATATAAAGTATAAGATAGAGGAGCAATAAAAGAAGAAAAGTTAAAAAAAATATTTACAAACAAATTATCAATTATCATAATTAACTGTGCATATCACCTAATTTAACATCTTGTAAATGATGCATGAACTTTTAAAGGTCTCATATTATACACTATTTTGGGAATTTTATATAGGTCTCAGACCTCCAACAATTCACAGTGTATTAGCCCAAACTCAGTCCTGGTCCTGAATTGCAGCCATTTAAAAATCACTGTATTGATCTCTGCTGAGAACAGACTGTTTCTGTGTCTGTACCTTTAAATGTTCCTGAGCTGTGTCTGACCACGCCCCCTCTCTGGAGACAGGAAGTGACTCTCTTTCTCTCTCTCTCTCCCCCCTTACCGTGTGCTTCTGTTTACTTCTAAAGGCCAATTTATAGTACTCCGTAAAGTGCCGTACGTAGAGACGGAGAGCCCTCTGCGTCGCCAGAGAGCCTGACGGAGAGCCTCTCCGTCGTCTCCGGGCGCAGGAATTTTTTTTTAACTGTCCGTCAATCCGTCAAGGGAAGACGGCGACGACAAGGGCTGTGATTGGTCCTCTAGCTGCACCCTGCTGTGAAATGCAGCCCCTCTCCATACACAGAAACAGACAGACAGGTCTCCTCTGCAGCAGCACAGACAGGACAGGAACTAAAGTATCAATTATCCTTGTGAAAGGCAAATCAAACACATTCAACCTGCTCAAAAAATCTATTTAATTCGTTCAGTAATTATGGCTGGGGTATATTTACACAGAACATACCGAAAGTTGTTGGTTTGCGTTCACTATTATCCGATTTTGTGTTGAAAAGAAAGAGGAAGAGGAGTTTTAAAGACTGAAAGCAATCAATGTTGTTCTCTTCTATCTCCCTCACAAATAATTAAATCATAAAATAGTATTTTCCCCTGCTTTTATCAGCGATATTAAGGCGAATTGCTTCACTTTCCGAGGGGGTGCATTTCAGAGCAGGGCTGCACAACACGCATCATGACGGAGAAGTGCGAGGGCTCGAGGGGTCTCCGTAGCTACGGAGTCGGATGACGGATTACGCAGTCGGAGAAGTATATTCCAGCCTTAAATGTGTACTGGCACTGGCTACAGAGGCTACAGTTAACAGCAGTCAGAGTCACCCAAATTACAAATAAGTGTATAACATTAGCTTCAAATGAGCCTTGTGCTCTCTGAGCTTATGTTGAATGTCTCCTGATATTAATTAGCTCTGCAGCAATCGCAGCTCCGTTAGCTGCAGTGCTCTGTCTGTAACAAGTCCCTGTAGCATTAGCACTGCAGGTAACAGAGCTAGCTAAGATGGCAAGTATACCACAGGGGAAATAAAGTACTGGGAGGATCTAGACTGTATTTGAATACTTTATTCTATGACATTTAGCTGCAGTGCTAGCTAACAATACCACAGGGGAAATAAAGTACGAGGAGGATCAGGACTGTATAGACTACATTATTCTATGATGGAGCTTGGTTAGCTGCAGTGCTAAACAAGCCCCTGGAGGACAGCTTTGTAAACATGGGCCCATACAGAGTATGCTTGGCTACACAGCTGAAGTTGAAGCATGGATCAGTACAAACTGTCCTGGACACTACAGACGTGGAAGATGTAAGTTATTCCATTTTGTGTTGCGGCTCTATTTAGCGTGATGGCTTATAACAGACATTTTGAATCATCACAGCAAGTACAGCATGGATTAAACTAGTATCATTAACAATAGTGCTCCAGTGAGCCACTCTGGAGAACCTATCATTAAAAATAGCAGGAGCCCACACAACCTGCTCTGTGCTGAATTCATGCACCATGTGCCGACAGCCGACAAATATAGAAGCTCTCTCGATTAGTCGCGGCAGGCGCTGGCAAATCTGTGGCATTCTGCGTTCAGTGGAAATTGACACATTGATTTGATAAGCGGACGTAAATAAACGGTCGGTCCGACAAAACGCCAGCACTGTTCTGCATCCAATCGAAATAGGGGTAAACCTCAGATAGTGATATCGGTATCAGTAATGGAAGTGAAATAAGTGTATTGTATATCCCCCATATATGTGCGACACTGTGAACAATGCATGTTCAGCAGGAGAGCTACTTAACATTAGCTGTTTGCTCTGTGCAGGACTACTTACAGCCTGCTAACTACTAATGCTAACTAGGTCTCGTCCAGCCGAATTCAACATAGGAGATGCTGCTGATCTAAATTATGATGCATTTATGCTCCATTCAAAGAAAATATCACAGGTAAAACTTTATCCTGACATGTTCAAGTAATCTTGTGAAATGTAGTTTTTGGTGAGAAATTGGTCAATGTAGTTTTTTGAAGGAGATGTAAAAATCAAATATATTACTGAAGGAATGATGACCTGTTTAACTTCCTGTCAGGGTGTATATTGAAAATACATGGGATTTATTACTTTACTTATGTTTATTTTACTATGGTTTTGAACTGGTATTGAGAATCATGGAATTTTACTGGTACTGGTATGAATGACTACATGCACATAACTGGATACGGACCTGGAAGACACCCTCCTCTGATGGTCGGAGAGAGTCCCACTCAGGTGAGTCCAGGAACTGGAAAGGGTAGATGTAATGCAGGAACTCTCCATTAACTGTCACACGGATTCTGCAGAATAATAGATGGAGACTTTATGTTATGTGTATTATAACACAGAGAGAAAGTCAGCACTAAAGCTCACAGAACACTAAAACTGCTGCTAATGGTGATCAGTGACATTCTGCCTTTTACAGCTGAGGGAAAACACCTGCTGTGACAACAATGCATGAGGGTCTGGTTTAAAACAGGCTGTGTTGATTAGATACAGTCATGGTCAGAAGTTTACATACACTTGTAAAGAACATAATGTCATGGCTCTCTTGAGTTTCAAGTTATTTATACAACTCTGATTTTACTCTGATAGAGTGATTGGAACAGATACTTCTTTGTCACAGAAAACATTCATGAAGTTTGGTTCTTTTATGACTTTATTATGGGTCAACTGAAAATGTGACCAAATCTGCTGGGTCAAAAATATACATACAGCAATGCTAATATTTGGTTACATTTTCATTAGGCGCTTTTGGTATCCATCCACAAGCTTCTGGCAAGCTTCTGGTTGAATCTTTGACCACTCCTCATGACAGAATTGGTGCATTTCAGTTAAATTTGTTAACTTGTTTCTTCAGCTTTGTCCACATGTTCTCAATGGGGTTTAAGTCAGGACTTTGGGAAGGCCATTCTAAAACCTTAATTCTAACCTAATTTAGCCATTCCATTACCACTTTTGATGTGTGTTTGGGCTCATTGTCCTGTTGGAACACCGAACTGCACCCAAGACCCAACCTTGGCTGATGATTTTAGGTTATCTTGAAGAATTTGAGGGCGGCACGGTGGTGTAGTGGTTAGCACTGTCGGCAAGAAGGTACCGGGTTCGAATCCCGGGCCCGGCGCCTTTCTGTGTGGAGTTTGCATGCTCTCCCCGTGTCTGCGTGGGTTCTCTCCGGGTACTCCGGGTTCCTCCCACCATCCAAAAACATGCATGGGGATTAGGTTAATTGACTAATTTAAATTGACCGTAGGGGTGAATGTGAGTGTGAGTGGTTGTCTGTCTCTATGTGCCCTGCGATGAGGTGGCGACTTGTCCAGGGTGTACCCTGCCTTCCGCCCTAAGACAGCTGGGATAGGCTCCAGCCCCCCACGACCCTATGAGGATAAGCGGTAGATAATGGATGGATGGATGAAGAATTTGAAGGTAATCCTCCTTCTTCATTATCCCATTTACTCTCTGTAAAGCACCAGTTCCATTGGCAGCAAAACAGCCCCACAGCATAATACTACCACCACCGTGCTTGATGGTGTTCTCAACTGAACTCAACTCATCTTTATTTATAAAGCACTTTAAAAACAACCACAGCTGAAAACAAAGTGCTGTACACAAACAACCATAAAAAACAATAATAAAATAAAGAATAATAAAATTAGTAAAACAGAAGCAAAGTCTCAAACTAAGTTAGCCAGTACGGATTTATCAAGGCCAGGGTTTTTTAAGCAGTGGTTGCACTACTGCATGTTTAAACCTGATGGGGACAACACCAGAAGACAGACTGCTGTTGATAATGGTTAGAACTAACTGGCTAATACTGGGAAAAACCTCTTTTAGGAAATGAGGAGGGACAGAATCATGAGGGGAGCCTGAGGCCACACTTTTCTCCTCAAAACATATTGCTGGGCAAACAGCTGGATTTTTATTTGGTCTGACCACAGAACTTTCCTCCAGAAGGTCTATTTTTGTCCATGTGATCAGCAGCAAACTTCAGTCGAGCCTTAAGGTGCCGCTTTTGGAGCAAGGGCTTCATGGACCGGAAGTGGGGAGGGGCAGCAAGGAGGGAGCCTATGTAGCCTGTGGGAGGAATTCAGGTTGAGGCTGCACACCTCACTCCATGTGGCAGACAGGGAACATGAGAGGGCAGGAAGGACTGACCTGCTTTCCTGCTGCGTTGACTGTAGGAATAGATCGACGTACCAGAGCATGAGTTGTCCACTAGCTGCTGTCCATGGGGACAGTCTTGTTTGTGTTTGTTTGCTTCGGGGCTTTTTTCTCTGTCTAATTTACATTGGCAAGTAAACTGGTAGCGGGCAAAAAGATCTGGGGGTTGCCCTAAGGCAGAACAGTTTATTTTCTTTATTTCTTTTGTTTTTTTTGTCTCAATCTGCCTGCTTCCCCCACCATATAAATCCTAGCTCAGTTCAAACACAGGGCAGGCTTACAGTGTGGTGTGGTGAATTAGTTTGCAGTGAAGTGACCACGTGTGGCCTGTAATGTGTGTGACATCATGCCTTGCTTGCTGTGGGTAACAGAGTGTAATTCAGCCCCTGCCCTGTGAAGGTAGACTTGAGTTCAGCAGGAGTTGGTGCCAGTGGAGGAGTATGAATTGTGAGCTTAAGTAATTTATTATAATTGATGTAATTAAAGTTCTATTCTTACAACTAACTACTTCTACTTCAACAACTAACCCCTGCAGCGTCATTCCTTGGTCAGTACTGGTGGGTGTAACATTATGAACTTACACTTTATTTTTTTTATTTTTTGTCAGCACCTCTTCCCATCGTAAAACACCACAGTATGGCAGGTGTCAACTTTTTATGAGATTGGTGCTTACTTTTATCTTGCAGAAAAGTATGATATTTTGTGCATTTGTGTGACTGGTCCCCGCCCTCTCTGGAAACTAAGCTATCATTCTTTATTAGAATTTCTTATTATGAGCCAGAGAGGAAAGTGCTGCACCTTTTGTGATTGAGGGGGAAAACAGATGATAGACAGGATAACATAGGATAGATGGGAAAGGGGTACAAACATGCAGTGTTATTAGAAATCAGGAATATGAGATGCATTATTCCTAGCAACTAATCTCCCCGAAATAAGAAGAAGACAGAAAAGACAGTAACAATAATAATGATGATAATAATAAATAAGTAAATAAAGTTGGGCACTAAGGGACGAAGGTGAGATGTAAGAATGCATAAGAAGCATGAATTTGATGTGAAGCCCGAAGAGTGATTTCACCCATTCTGGCGGGTCCCATCAGTACTCAACAATGGGACACGACAGGCATTCGTACACCCTGAACCAACATGCATGAGTGACTGGCACCGAAGCCCAGAGCAGCTAAGACGACTGAGCAGGGGCCCGCTGACCGAGTGTCCGTCCCACCCAGGCAGCAGGAGCACCCAGGAGGCCTCGCCCAGAGAGCAAACCAGAACCACAGAGAAACACACAATTCCAGGAACCTAGGGAAGGCACAGCCAGACGCCCCAACAGCGCCACGAACAAGCCCAGGAGGCCCGGGACAAGGGGGCCCACCCTCCATTGCTCTCGATCCCGGAGATGTGCCCCATCCCCAAGCAAGAGCCGAGTCACTACGAGCCGCCACACCAACCAACCGCCTAATTGCCGCAGCCACACCAACCAACCGAGTCAGCAACTCCAGCCCCGCAACAAACTAGAAGTCGCAGCACCAGGGGGCCCATCAGCACGCCAGAGAAGTCCCAGACAACCATACCAAGACCCCGGGGATCCCGCAGCAACAGCAAGCCAGTGACTGACCATTCCCAATGTCTGAAAACCACAGGGGCCGGGCCCCACCAGCGATGCCATAAAGTGTGTTTCCACCCTTAGACCCTATTACTATATTTCTCCGATCCCTGACGAAGAAATACTCGACCTACATTGTGCATGCATGCAACCCTGAGTGTAGTGTGGTGCATTAAAAGTTGGATGGGCAGTAGTGGTGGCAGGGTGGAGGGTTGAAGGACCACAGAGAATGGGTACTCTGCAGTCTGCTCCAACCCAAATCCCCCTAGCCAACCAAGACCTTCCATCCAAAGTGTGAGTGTGTGTGCTGCATTAAAAGTGGAGAGTGGGAGGATGCAGCAGGAGGGAGACGGGGAGGACACAATGCCACAAAACACTGCAGTCCGCCCCACCCCACGACCAATCGCCCCCCCCCCACACACTGCCACGGGGCCCTAATTGACGTGTCCCTGTATGTATGAACTTACACTTTATCATCAACATACAGGATTCTGCATTACGTTTCCTGCTATCATTATTTGTTCTTCTTCCTCCAGTTTTTCAAAAATAGATTAATTCACTTTGTTGTCAATATTAGTGTTGTAGTACCAGCAGCATGAGAAGTGTCTGAGTTAAATTTGATGATGATACAGCCCATACTGTAAAAGTTATTGAATAATAATCCCATAAAAATCAATCAATAATTAATAAAAAATACATTAATTCACTTTTTTTTTTTTTTTTTTTTTACAAAATATGTGTTGTAATATCAGCGGCATGAGTTGAGATGTATCGGAGGTAAATTTGTTGAAGCTACAGTTATTAATGTATAAGTTATTGAATATTTTTCATTTTGTGTTGCACTTTGTAGACGATCCCTGGGCTGTCTCTGCAACGGCCGCTGCTCATTGGGAGCAATGTTTTCTGTGGAGCACCGGGACGGATCGTTTCGGTAAAAATACAGTTGTAGCTCATCATATGCCTCACCAACACTGCAGATACGCATCGTTTGCGTCTTTCGATCATATTGCATGTGATGTATTGATACCGGAAGTGCGAATCTGCCAATATCTTTTTTTTTTTTTTATTAACATTCATCAAGTCACATGTACAAAAACAAACATCAACACACACAAAACAAACATGGCAACATCATCAACAAATATGTAATATACATTACAAACAAATTGCCAAGGGAACGACACTAGGATAAGCAGTGACTTGACACCATACGAACATCTCAAACTTTAAGTGCTTGTATTAGCTTTTTGAAAAAAGTATCATATAAAAATAAGATTTTTAAAAAAAAAAAACATCATCAATATTAATCCATCACATGGGGGGGTGTTGTTCTTGCCTCAGTTATTCAATTATGAAAACAATAAATTTGGGGGATGATTTCATGACTCTGTACTTGTGGACAAAGAATTTTGCTAGACATAGAATTACATTACAACAGAGTTCATCATTTTTGTTTTGCATAATCACACCAAATGTTATATCGTCTCTAGATAAGGAAGTTAGAGATGATGGAATGATTTGTTTGATCCAGTTGTGAATATCAAACCAGAATGTCTGCACTACATCACAAGAGAAAAATATATGGTCTATAGTCTCAATTTCATTTTCACAAAACGAGCAATTATTATCATCAATACCAAAACGTTGCCTAAGAAGTTCTTTGGAAGGGTATGTATTGTTCATAATTTTGAAGTGTGTTTCTTTCACTTTGGGTGGTATAGGGAATTTCAGATACATTGTTCTTAGCTTATGAGTGGAATTTTTATCAAATTTGTGTAAGATGTCATTTTCGTTTTGTCTTCCAGGGAATACTTTTTCAGTTAAACAATTTCTTATAACATAATTATTACACTTTCTATCCAGGAGTAACATCCCTTCAAGTGACAGTGGGTGCAGTTGTGGCTGTATAAGCTGATGAGCCATTATATGTTTTTTATCAGAAACACAAATTCTTGGGGAAGTGCTCGATGTAATTTAATAAAGTCTGACTTTGAGGGGTTGAAAGAGTGTTTCGTGCAGAACTGTTCATAATCCAGAAAGTTACCACTAGTATCCATTAAATCGGCTATAGACCATATATTCTCCTCATACCAATCTTTATAGAACAAAGACTTATTCCTGTACAGTACATATCTATTATTCCACAGTATGGTGGCATGCAGTGAGAAGTTGTGTACATATAACATTTTCCAATACAACAGTATTTGTTTGTGGAACTCTGATAATGCTACGGGTAGTTTAGCAATGCTGAAGTCTATTATAAGAAGAAATTTTAATCCCCCAATCTTATTGAACAAGTGATTTGGAATACAGTACCAAAATGAGTTGCTATTTCTAAGCCAAGATTTAATCCAATTTATTTTCAACGTTCCATTAAGGCAGTCAAAATCAATAACCTTTAGGCCTCCATCCTCAATTTCTTTAACCATGTCACTCTTCTTCATATAATGTGGTTTGTTTCTCCAAATGAAATTTAAATTCATTTGGTTGATAGATTTGATCAATTTATTTGGAATGGCATGAGAGTAGGATGGGTAAATACACCATGACAGACATTCCATCTTTGTTAGATAAATTCGACCGAGTATTGAGAGGTCTCTTTGGAGCCATGAGTTCAGTTTTGATTTACATTCTTTTATTTTATTTTCTACATTCAAAGATTGACTCTGTTTCTGATCCTTTGTAATATAAACTCCCAGGTATTTTATTTCTGACTTGATAGGAATATTACAGATATATTTTAGTGGTGTGTCATGTATAGCAAATAGCTCACACTTATTTAAGTTTAACATTAAACCTGAAGCTTTCAATCATTTCAATAGTTGTTGGGATTTGGTGTCTGTCTTTTAAGAATAGTGTTGTGTCATCTACTAGTTGGCTGATGATATCTGTGCCTAGTACATTCAGTTTTTTAATGTCATTACAGTTTTTAAGGTGAATCAACAACATTTCGGTGACTAATATAAACAAATATGGTGAAATGGAACAACCTTGAGGAATTCCTACATTGATCTTAAAGCTAGGGGTGGTGCCATTAGGCAGTACGACACAGCTGGTAATATCCTGATACAGCCCACTGACTAAATTTCTGAACTTCACTCCAAAATCAAATTGTGTAAGTGTTGAGAAGATAAACGGATGCTCCACAGAGTCAAAGGCTTTGTAGAAATCCAAAAAGAGAAGAAACCCATCATCTTCAATCTGATCTCTGTATTCAATAATGTCCATAACCAGTCTAATATTATTGTGTATTGATCTTCCTTTTAAGAAACCAGACTGTGTTTCTGCAACCAGATTTGAAATCCCCGAATGAAGACGAACAGTAAAAATATGTATCAGTAATTTGTAGTCTGAATTCCTCAGAGTAATAGGTCTTCTGTTCTCTATCAGTCTGGGGTCTGTGCCAGGCTTTGGGATTGAGACGATGATCCCATGTCTCATTGTAGGTGAAAGAACACGTTTCAAATATTTCAGAATAAACTTGATGCAGCAAATTTCTTGTATCTTCCCAGAAATGTCGGTAGAAATCTCCTGTGAGGCCGTCTGAGCCAGGTGCCTTATTAAGAGAGACGCGACTGACTACTGCATCCAGTTCTTTCAGTGTTATCTGATTATCACACATCTGTCTGAAGCTATCTTCAACTTTAGGAATATATTCTGCTATGTTGTTTAAGAATGTACCACAGTCTTCGTTAGAAAGTTTTGAACTATAATGCTGGCTATAAAATTTACAGATTTCTGAGGAGATTAATTTTTCATCTGTGGTTTCTTTATCATCAACTATCAGTGAACTGATGTTGTTCTTTTCCTGTCTTCCTTTTTCAAGACCACAAAAATATGCTGAGTTTTTTCCCCCTCCTCTATCCATCTAGCTCTAGACCTAATAAAGGCCCCTTGTGCTCTTTTTGTATACATTTCAGCTAATTTAGGTTGAAGACCTATACAGATATTTTCTGCTTATCATTTTCAGTCTGGTTAGATTTATTGCAGTATACATTTAATTGTTGAATAATGTCTAGTTCTTCTCTTTCAAGGTCTTTTTTAATTATTTTATTGAATGAGATGGTAAATTATCTGATTTTGTATTTCAGGAACTCCCATTTCTTTACAGGTGTTGTTAGTTCTTCAGAATTTATAATCTCTCCAATCAGTGATTTAACCTTTTGGCAATAATCAGTATTTTTAAGCAAGCTGGAGTTAAATTTCCAATATTTGTTTGAACGGTTCTTTTGCTTTTGGGTTTAATACATAGATACATAGACAGCAATTTGAGCTGAACCATGAGTATTTAAATATTCCTGGATTTAAATGTCTCCATGCATCAATTAGACCATGTTCATTACAAAAGTTAGAGAAAATAGTATTTGGTTGACTAATCTGCCAATATCTCTCAAACTTTACTTAAATTATACACATTTTGTGGCCACAAATTAGTATTTAGTGCGCACGTTATAGCGATATTGTGGCCACAATTTAATAATTTTTTGACCGTGTCATGTCCGGGGTTCCGTAGTAAACAACATAACATTTAAGCATTTTTAATTTAAAGCATCAGTGAGAGCACTCACCTGCCGGACAGGAGCACCGACAGCTTGTCAATGGCGGTCTTTCCCTCTACGGCAAAGCAGTGGTCCTTCTCTATGGTGTGGACATGTCCGTCACAGCAGGCTACTATCTTCCCAAAATAAGTGGGCGACACTCCCAGTTTTTGAAACATGCAGCTGTGGAGCTCCTGGAACTCCTTATCGAAGGAGACGCTCCTCAGGCGGTAGGCAACATGCAGGACCTGACCCAGACACACGGCGAACAGTGCGAAACTCCACAGGAAGGAGTCCGTGGTGCACGGGTCCGTCCACGCCCACAGAGTAGAGCAGAAAAAGCCCAGAGTCAGGAACGAGAACATGTAGAGGAGTCCATAAAAGCCGCTGCCGCCCATGAAGCCGAGGACAAGGAAGATGTTGGCGAGGTGGAACACGGAGCCCTCCGAGGAGTGGGTCCACTCGTCACACAGCGGGTAGCCCGCCGCCGCTGGCTCCGCTGTGAAGTTCGTCGCTTCGAAATCCGGAGGCTCCATGTCAGCTAAAGTGAGTGAAAGTCCCAGCAGAGCTCACTCACAGCATTAAGGGCACACTCACACTCCAGGGCCAGCTGTTCCGTGCCGTGCTGAAGCCTGATTCCCCTCCCCTGTCCCCCACTGGCCCGCACTCACATCATATTAATAACACAGGGAACATGACTTACACCTCCCCAGAATGTGTGAAGGGAACTCAGCACAATATAACCTCAGTAGAAAAACATATCAATAAAATACCGCATATCCAAAAACTTGTATTTCTCTGAATGTATTTTCTTTTTTTATCTGTTATAACAAACAGGAGAACAAATGTGTAGGTCTAACATGCTAAAGCCAGAGTTACGCAGGCCTGTTTAGGTACTCCTCATATTTGTTGAAATGAATGAAAGGCAAATGAATGTAGCCACGGTTAATGGTTCAAAACTCAAGATTAGCCTTCAACTGCAGTGAAATACCACAGACAGTAAGTGATGCATATTTTAAATATGTTTACAATGATTTTTATGACATTATTACAAGATAAATGTTTTCCACTTCTCAACAAGTGCAATACTAGTCTTTATTACACCAGTTTTTCAGTTGTGTTCATTTATGTTGAATTTTTTTGCTGACTTAGTTTTCATCTAATTTGCTGCTCATTGTTTTTTTAACTTTATTTTTTTACGAAGTTTTACAATATATAAGAAAAAAGAAAAGGGGAAAAAGAACATTGAGAAAAGGCACAAATGGGAAAACAAAACAAGTCCAGGAGGAAAATGGATCAATATGATGTGTACATTTTAAGAGATAGGGCTAGGTCCACGTTTTAAAGACATTTCATTTTTCTTTTTATTTCTATTTGCCCACAGTCTTTCCTTCATATTATAAAGCATAAAGTACTCAAACAAAAATACTAACTGTGTCCTGTTGTGATGAGGGACCACTTATTCCAGATGAGTTGTCCATTTCCTCCAGTATGTAGAGAATTTATCCATGCAAAAGTCAGTTTTTCCATGTCATATATTTCTTTCACAATTACAATCCACTCCTCTGTCGATGGGGACTCTTTTGATAGCCATCTCCACGTAATACCTTTTTTACTGACGACAAATAATCTGTAATCTAAATTTAAAATCAATATCGGTCTGTACAAACTACACTCAGATCTTTGCCCACTTTAGGAATTACAGAGATAATGGCATGTCTTCAAGAAGCTGGTGTTTCACCCCCATTAAGCGTAAAGTTAAAACATTTCAATAATGTTGGGGACAGTAATTCTCGAAGTGTTTTATACCATCCTGCAGAGTGTCCGTCCTCCTGTCTATGTCTATATTAGCCATTAGCTCCAGGTGTAGTTTTTTGCTTATTCACCTTGTTATTTTTGATGACTCTACTTTCTTACTGGTGTCACCAGTTCTTATTTTTATATAGGCTCTGTAATGCAATGTTGCACTACTTTGCTGCTGTAACACTGTAAATTTCCCTTTGGTGGAACGAATTAAAGATTATCTTATCATGATGTGTATGTTTCACTGACAGTAATATGTAAACCTAGAACAGTTTTGTTTGGAATTGTCTTCATAGAGCAAGTTATGTGTAATTTCAAATCATATTGTATTTTTGTGGACACCATTACAAACATACATGCTTGTGGAGCATGGTACACATTTCTGGATTGCCTGTCAACTCTTTAGTTGTGTATCTTTAGATCTGTATGTTTGGGGAAACATGTATACTACTGGTATATTATTTTGTTATAAAATCAATTTGCTTCAAAACTTTTTTTAAAATAAATATAAAGTATATTTATATTTGTACAACCAGCTCTGTATTCTGATACTTTTATTTCCTCTGTAATGGTAACAACAGTGGATTTATTTTCATCTGCCTCTATGTGGCTTGACACAACAATAAGCATTCTTGCTTATGACTGTGGTCCTCTTGGTGTTGGTTTCTTCTGTTTCTAGGAATTAAAGTGTGAAGGCAATGTGTGGTGAAAAATAAAATATACAAAATGATAAAAGTCAACACAATAATTCAATACAATTAATAATATCATTATCATATTGTCGTAACTATGGCAGGTTGTGAGAGTGTTTGCAGCCCTCCCCTGTGCCTGGTCAAGGTGACTTTGACCATTTGCTGGGTGGAAAAAAGAGAGTGTGGCTGATATATCTGGGGCAGTGGAGAAGGACAGAAAACCCCTGGGTGTTTTTTTTCACATCATGTCCAACATAAGGAGCTAGTGCAGAAACATTTGCACTGGGACTGGCCTGCTTTTTCAGATGAGGAGTAATGAAGGAGAAAAAAGCAGTAGGAGGGACATCACATGCTATTTTTGGAGCTATTTTTGTTGAAGACGACAGGACAGACTGAATTGTCAAGCACATAAAATGGGATGTATCTACTACATATCACCAGACACCTGAATCCAGAGCATTTCCACCACAGACAACGTGGTGCCAATTAACACAAATTGGTGTGTATGAAGAGAATATGGCCGTATTTCAACTGCTGTCTGATTTACACACACCATCTATCCAAAACAAACTCCTGAGAGACAAACAGCAATAATTAATCTCCCACAGAAGATGACCCAGTGCAGTGCCCTCTTATTTTTAGCCTTCCCTGGATAGATCACTAACTGGTTTTGGCAGGGTAGCAGTGCCAGGAGGGCTCAGGTCTCATCTCACAAATAACAGCTTTCAGTGTATGTTGAGCTGTTCTGTGGACTGTACTACAAAAGGAGTTTATCATGTCAGGGTATCTTCTCCTTATCTAAGCAGTCCTATGACGGTGGTTATCTACCCAGGTTTTCTGCAGAAAAGGGCCGGTGTTTGCAGCATGTGACCAGTCACAAGCATGGAAACGTCTACTCTCTGCAAACAAACTATAATATTGGACAAATACAAACAATTTGAACACATAATAACACAGAAGCAGCTGCCAAATGCAAAGGACAGCTGGCAAAAAATCCAGATCTGTAAATGAGTAGACTTATAGAATAATAAGAATACAATAGAACACAAGACAATAGAATAGAATAGGATAGACACACATGAAATAAACAATATATGGTGTATAAAAATAGGCTAAAATAGAAAAAAATAGGATAGACTAAGTATGGATATTCTCTGATATTGCAAAATTTGGATGAATATGTAAACACATAAACAGTGATTAGCATCCTGGTGATAAGTCAACATTTCAACACACTTATATACAATTATTTACATAATTCAGTAATAATTATTTAGAAATATATTCAAAGGGCATCATTCATCTACATCGGCCAGCAGGTGTTCCTTTGGTACAAGGTGATCTCTCATCAAACATTCGAATATAACCTACTCCAGAAGAGGTTAGGGTGTTCAAGCTAAATTACCATGGCAATATTTGAAGAAGAGAACCACTTTTGTTAGACTGATAACCCAACCAGAAATCCGAGATCGTACCTAACATGACCACAGCTAACACTAATCTGGACAGCTGTAAGCAGTGCCAGTAAAAACAGCACAGCATAGTCACCTGGAGATGGTAATGAGCCCACAGGCTGTCGAGCCATCAGCTCATATGAGGACATGTCGCCATCTTTTGGTATAGCACGTAAATTCACCTCATACAGTACTTGAAAATTTAAACAGAACTGCTGCAGTATTGACTGGACAAAAATCTGCAGACAAAACACTAATGTCCCATGAAGAGTGCATGTAAACCTCTAACATTTGGATGTGAAATTGGAATACTGAAATTAGAATGCACAGAGCAAGTCATATGATTTGCAAATCACCCTGTATTTTTTGGATTTGACTTTAAACAACACAACAACAAAAAAAAAAAAACATGTATGTGGATAGTGAGGTTTTTGTGGAACATGGAACACGTCTGGATTATCTTTTGAGGATTCATCCCCGCTAAGTCCACTTAGCTGTCTCCTCTTTAGTTGTGTACCCTTAAAGTTATAATTTTGAAGAAATACTTTAACAGTAGATTCTTAGATTCTTAGAATATTGTACAATAAAAGTTCCAAAACTTTGTGAAATAAATTAAAAAAAAAAAAAAATCCATTAGATATCATATGTTTCCTGGTGGCACGGTGGTGTGGTGGTTAGCACTGTTGCCTTACAGCAAGAAGATACTGGGTTCAATTCCCGGCCCGGGGCCTTTCTGTGTGGAGTTTGCATTCTTCTTAGAATATTGTACAATAAAAGTTCCAAAACTTCTCCTCAAGTCTGTGTGGGTTCTCTCTGGTACTCCGCCCACCATCCAAAAACATGCATGGGGATTAGATTAATTGGTTAATTTAAATTGACCGTAGGTGTGAATTTGAGTGTGAGTGGTTGTCTGTCTCTATGTGTCCTGTGATGAACTGGACACTTGTCCAGGGTGTACCCTGTCTTTCACCCTAAGACAGCTGGGATAGACTCCCCTTTCAGTTCAGGCAATTGTGGGAATGAAAAGGGAGGAAGGACTGTTTTTACTTCAAACTCATAGCTACACAAATGACCAAAAACTGAGCAGACCAGTTAGATAGATACTGTAGATACCAGACTGCAATAGAACAGCAAAGTGAACACAGCAGCTGTTACAGTGAAAGCTGAGCTCAGCACAGCAGCTATTCTGATGTTACAGCACAGCACTTAAAGTGCAAACAGTCCTGTCCTTAAGTCTGTTCCCATACACTGATCTTAATAAATTAGTTAACATACAGCACATTAATGTACATTACTGGTCCTTGCAGAAAATGTGGTAAAATGTGGCAAAACATGGTAAAACGGTACAATATGGCACACTACATTGAGAGAAGTTACCAGGGAATGAATGAGGATTGAATGAGGTACTATGAGTCATTGAGGACTAGTGAGTCATTAGTTAATGGGAACTTCTAATCAAATTTTATAGAGTAGCTAATGATTCATGAATTGAGAAATGAGTGGGGAACAAATCAGAAAAAGTCAGATAAAGCATATACTTGGATTCAGAAATCAGGTAGAGGAGGTATTGAAGCCAAAAAAGTTTGGGAACCACTGCTTAATTGTAAAAAGATTATAATGACACGCAGCCACTAACTGACTTACATGTACATACTTGGTACTGCAGCACTTTCACTCCATCAGAGTTCAGTCTAAAGTTGCTTCATGGTCATCTGATACGTGTTCATTACTGTGTCCAGTCTCTTGTGGAGACTGCAGAGTTGACATTTTGGAATATGGCATTGTCTTGTAGGATTGCATCATGGATCTGGCTCATTGTGATGGCATTGTTTGCCATTGTATTGTTGTTTTACTTCCAGCAAAATTTACCGCAATTCTAATGCATCACTGCAGAGTGACTGAATTACTACTGTAAATTGTACCATCAATAATTCAATAGTTTATTTTCTCCAATATTTTTCTTGTCATTTTAGTATCATGACATTCCATTGATGTAGGATATTACTGTAGTACTGTTACAGTAATAAATACATTTCTTGCTTTATGCACTGTCTTGTCCTGGTGAGGAAGGACAGCAATGAGTTGAGTTGAGCACTCTGCACAGCATCAGTAAGGGCCAATGCTGTTTCCCATCTCTGAAAAAGAGGTTTTAAATTAAAGGACATAGAAAAAAGGAAATTTTGTAGTGGATCTGGATCCAATAGCACCACCATGTTGTCACTTTACAGTTTGGTTCACAAATCCTGAAGCATCTGGTTTAAAAACAAAATTTTAACAGTTTAAATAGAAAATAATTTCCAGCACTGCACTAGTGATTCCAGTGAAAGCCATGTGTGCATGTGCTGTGTCCTCCAGGCAGCTGTGTGTTGTATGTGGGGATAAAGCCAAACAGCAGAAGTACAGTAGTGTGGGGCTGGCATGCTGATCTGGGATTTTAAGGTTTGTGTCAAACTCTGTCTGCAATACAAATGTGAAACTCAAATTTAGTGACTTGAAAGTGTGGATTAGTTGTATTTTAACTTGTTTTAAACACCTGAGGGTATTGTTTTGGTTCAGGCTTTTATTGTCTACCCATAATTCCAGCGTACAGCATTATATACCACAGCATAACATAACAAAACCACTAGGTGTCACACAGTGCTCAAAAGTCAACATCCATAACATCTTCCTTCCTTTAGATTAATGTTCTCTTATTAAACACATCAAACTCTTCACTTTTCAATAACCATTACAGGTTGTGATAAAATTACTAGAATAACATAACTCTGTATCAACAACTACTTGTTATAATATTATCACATTTCAACATGCCTGGCATTTCCACAACTTTATCTCTTTTGTGTGTGTGTGTGTGTGTGTGTGTGTGTGTTGTGTGTTTCTACTGTACGTGTTTGTATGGGCATTAGTAAGGGCACACCCTAGTTAAGCCCTTGTTCTCATGACTAGTACGAGTTGATGCATGTGGGCTCTAGATGAGCCTAAATTCTACCAAAGTGGTGGCCGTGAGTGGTGGCCACTACGTGTGACGACTGCATGGCCCAGAGTGCCACAGTGCTTCCCTGGTGTCTGGCACAGTCCAGGCCGTTGTGTACTCGAGGTGTAAGGAGTCAGACTGGGGGGGTGTGCATCTTTGGTCCCCTCTGGTTCGCCCATGCCTTGTCTCGGTTGAGGCTGACTTTAAAGTCATATGCCCCTGTTCCTGACTGTTTTGCTCCTGCCTACAGCTGAATGCTCCGCCAAGATCCACGTGGTTGTGTCTTTAAAGCGTGTTGTTGACATCCACCACAAATGAGCGGGGAGCGACTTTCTGGACGCATTGGCCCAGTGGCCATCTTCCTGTCCGATCACATGGTAGTGGTTTCATTCTGAAACCACATAATCAGCTCTGGGAGGTCGCTGACTGAACTGTCATAGGATGATTTCGTCATTCGCCGTTTCCACCGCAGTTTCTCAGTCACTCCGACCACCACATGCGGTTGAAGCAGACTGTTTGCAACTGGCAGCAAGGTCTTGAGCCTTCATGACATTAAGCGCTGAGCGGGGCTGCTGTCCAAGCTGTCTGTGGGCATGTTGCGCCAGTGACAATGATTTCACTATTGTCACAGCAAACTCGGCCTTGCCGTTTGCTTTGGATGATGGGGGAGGATGTGACATGGGTAAAACCCCAGGTTGTTGTGAATGTCCTGAATTGTTCACAGGCAAACTGTGGGCCATTACCAGTGATCACTGGGCTCTGCAGCACGCAATGAGCATGTTGGCTTATAGGTCCGGCAGCGCGTCGATTTCCCAATAATCCAAGTAGTGGTCCACAATGATGAGGAATTCTTTGCCTGCATAAAAGTAAATGTCCATGCTCACCATTTCCCATGGACGCTTGGGTGTATCATGTGACATTGTGGGTTCCTTCTGCCGATTCCTTGCATACTCATTGCATGCAGAACAGGTGGCCACAAAGTATTTGATTTCAGCTCTCATGCTTGGCCAGAAGAGGGTATCCCTGGCCCGCCTAAAACAGGCCTCACCACCTATGTGGCTAGTGTGTATCCGCTTGAGGAGTTCTGCTTTCAGGGCCTTTGGGATAATGACACACTGCCCATTCAGCTCATCCCAGAAGGCCCAATAGTCCCACACTGCCAGTGGGGTGTCCTCCTTGAAATCAGGCCAACCGTCCAGGATCATCGTCTTCAGCTCTTGGAGTACGTCATCCGTTTCTGTGTTGTGCTATTTGACGGAAACTGAAGGAAATGACATTCACGTGCTGGGCTTGGTCCAGCTGTGTGTGCACTTTGTCTGGGTGGCAAACACTGCATGTTGCACGTGTGGGGTGTCTGGCCCTTGGTGTCACTGTCGGACATTTCTGGCCCATGCTTGAACACTGCAGCTGCAGCATTCCCTGAAGATTGGTGGACTCAGGAGGGGTTTCTTGAAGATCGTGATCAGTGGCTTGTGGTCTGTTTCTGCAGTGACTGTTTCTCTGCCGTATAGATCTTGGCAGAATCTTTGACATGCAAAGACTATGCTCAAACATTCTTTCTCATTTTTAGCATAGTTTTGCTCCATTTGTGTCAGGGCAAATGCCACAGGCTGCCCCCCATGCAGCAAGCAGCATCACCGCCCATTCATGCTAGCATCACTCTGTATGTGTCTGTGGAAGTGGACCGCTTGAAGTTTGAATTGCAGCTTGCACTCACTTAGTCTCAGACACACAGCTCTGCTCGCTCCATGAGAGCATGCAGGTTGTTGTCATGGTCTCGTTCTGCATCCAACCACCAGGATGTCATCGGCTATTGGTTCAATGCCAGCCAGGCCTGCTAGCAGTTCATGCTGTTTGCGCTGGTAGGTTTCCGGTGCTACAGAGACACTGAATGGGAGTTTGAACCACCTCATGCGGCCCCATGGTGTCCAGAAGGTTGTCAAATCACAATAATATTGCAGAGAACTGTTTGAATGGTAGCCTATTAACAGATCTCTGACTTAATGGACACTAAAATGTTTTCTAAGCTCACAATGTCCAATATTCAGAATTCAATATTCACTAAATATTTTTTGCAAATTAGCCATGTGCAATTTGCACTGTACGCGCATCTCTGTCCCCAGTCCTAATCTTTGACAAGTGCACTGATTACGTGTCGATACCTGACATTTATTCAGTCGTTTCCTTGCATTGTAATGCACATAGGCTACTGCACGTTGAGAAAATGTATATCTGTATTGTGCAACAATTCGGAGATGGAGATCTCCCCGAATGTTAACGGGTATTTCGCACACTGACTGCGGTTGGTGATGTTGCAAATGTAAGGACGGATTAGGTTGTGTCTGTAGATTATGGACTGTGACATGAAATGGTACCGCTCAGAAATGCAACATCTATGTGCTGTCTGTTAACAATCTCCCAATGAATATTTAATTCTCTGTGCAGTAATGCTGCTCCTTCATCCACTGGATTGTTAATGAAAGGACATGTCATTTAGACAGATGGCAGTACTCGCCTGCTGACTGAATGAATGAATGAATGAATGAGGAAATCAAAAGAGGGGAGAGACAGAGAGAAACTCGAGGTTCATTGAGAAAAACCTGGTCCCGACCAGGTTAGCTTCATAGAGTCTGTTACTATGGTAACTGACTGAGAGCTTAAGTTAGCTCTCTCTGTGAAACAGGCTAGAGTTAGCCCTCTGTCTCTGGTTTGAGTTACCTCCCTTTTTGAAATGGAAAACTCAGTTTCCCTCATGTCAGGGTTAACACACTCAGAGTTTTCACTAAACCTGCTTTGTGAAACAGACCCCAGTTCACTGAACTGAGGTTTGATTGAATAAACTGTCCTAACTGACTCTGATCAATAAATGCTGATGTGAACTGGCTATGTTTTTGTATGAACAGCAAGGACTGTGTATGGACTTCAACTTGTTTGTTTGTACTGACGACAACAGCTACGTGACCATTGGGGAATATAAAGCCCAATTTACACCACACGCATAACGGCAGTGTAACTTTAGCAGATAGACAGCCGCTGTGAAACGCTTTCATTTAAGTCATTAAGTAAATGTACACTGCCCGCGAAACGAAAATGTAACTGCAGCATTTCCAGAGCGTATCACGTATGGCTTCACGGTTTCTGGTGGATTTTCAAAATAAAATGTCACAAGTGAACTCCGGCTACTTCGTTATGGCAGCACAACTGGCAGAAGGACGAGAAAAGATTTATCATCAAAGAGGAGAAACACAGCATTATTTATGATGTCCGACATGCCTTTTATAAAGACAGCAACAGAAAAGAGAATGCATGGAGAGAAACTGCAGAAGTGGTTGGAGTTCACAGTGAGTAAATTCTACTCTAGCCTGTGTGTGCAATTCAATGAGTTTTCAAAAACAGACAAAGGAAGAACAAGGGAGAGATCAGCTGTGAGGTAATAAGTAAGCAGCTGGTTGTACTGACACAATCAGCACAACCAGTTGTACTAACACTATCAGTTTACCATTTATCAGGGACACTATCAGTATATATATAAAAATATATTAAATTAAAAAGTGTGGTCTGTGAGTATATTTGCATACATTGTTGCTGTATGTTTTTTTTTGTTGGACCTGACAAAACAATCTGTCTTCCACAATTATTGTCCTTGATAGATTTAAAGATGGACTGGCAAGTCTACAGTGCACTGGGGCAGCATTCTGGTGTGCTGGCTCCTGTCTTATACTACTCTTCGAAGGCCCTGAGTGCTGCAGAAATGTGGAATGGAAAAAATGTTCAGTCCAGACCTCAGCCCAAGAGGAAGCAACAGGCAGCAGAAAGAGGTCCAAAATAATTGGACTTTGGGCTGATTTTCTTCTGGATTGTGAAGGTTTGTCAATGCTGTTTTGTTTGTAAATCTTAGTTAATTTAATTAAATATAAGCCTAATGCTTCACTTTATCTTTTTAGATAATGCACTACACTGTCGACTTTCTCAAAGTGACTGCTGTTTCCCTCGAGGATGCGCTGCAACTAGTTTAGCGGCACTTCCACCAGCAGGAATGACAGCCCCTCCAAGAATTGAGTTTTTAATGGATTCACCTTTTCCAATGGCAACCACATGCACAAACACACTGAAGCTGCCGCTATTGGATTCCTACCGTGTCCTTAAAACAAACATGGAGTTTTTCACATTCACATTCAAACTACGGGCTTTTTAATCCAAACCGCTGAAAATGTTCAAATTATATTATTAAATTCAATTATTTTATATTTACTGCTGCTTCCGCTTTAACACGATCCTCGGCGGTATGCGCTACGGTAAGTCTAAATGGACAAACTGCACGAAATGCGAAACAACTAAACATGATTAAAGCAGGTCATGAAGAAGAACTCCATGCAAAAAATCAAGGAAACTAAAAATGCAGTCGTACCTACCCATCATAAATGCTGATATAATTAGAACTATTGTTTTTAAATCTGTCCAAGCATCTCCTGTAATTTGGCAAACAAATAATCCACCAAAGAGCATCGTTAAAGTATTAAGTATTAAGTACTGAGTCTTGCATTTGGGTTCTTTCTTGTCGTGTAGCCAAGTACTAACATACCTTACCTCATGTAAAATCTGCCCTGCTGTTTTTCTCCTGTGCATTTTCAGTCAGAATGGTGTTTCTGACTTTGAGTAACAGTAGTATATAAAGGGTACCTAATTTGAGTGTGCACAAATGCACGTGCATGAACCATTTGAAGTGACCGGAAGGTGTGTGTGTGTGTGTGTGTGTGTGTGTGTGTGTGAGAGTGTTCATATGTAGTAGCATGAGCACCTTTTGTTAAGAGGTGCTCAACAAGGGTCTGTGTGTGAAGATCCCTGATGCATTTTCGCATGAATCATTACCGTGTGTTGCTTGCGTCCTTTTTAATTAAATAGTCTCAGATACTGAAGGTGTAAAAAGCCTGACAGAGCTAATTTAAGCTAGCATGACTGAAACAATTGATTCTTTCAGGACACAAAGGCCTGATGAAGTGGGCTGTGTCTTTTGATGTGTTTGAAATAACTCACATAATACGTATGTATCAAATTATGGTGGGAAGGATGAATCCTCCCCCCTGGATGACGGCACTGGGGGTGTGTCTTTTTCTGACCTAAAAGTACTAGTAGGCTTTACGGTCACTGCACCGCATCTAAAGACAGCTGCTAAAAATATTGTTTCGACAATTTGTTTGCCAATGACATTATTACCAATGTTGTGAACCGTAGCAGTGGACAGGTTCGGGGTAATGGCCTTGGCACATCATCCAATAAACTAAACTAAGGGCGCTCTCCAAGGAGAGGGAAAACAAAACGAAAAGCGCACTCAAACAGAGAGGAAAACCTAAACCAAAATACTACACGTGGCAAACGCAAATTAAACAATCCAAAAGAAAACTAATCAAACCTCAACACAGGGACAGAATCTCTTACTTGAACTTGACAACACAAGTAACACGGCTGGTAGCTTGACAGTGATACAAGACGTACTGGCACAGGACTGGGGGAGACACCGACATAAATACACTAGGTAATGGGGAACAGCTGGAGACAATCAGGGGCGGGGCAGACAATCACCACACATGGGAAACACAAGGGCAGGAAGAATCAAGCTGAAACACAAGGAAAGACCATAAATATCAAAATAAAACAGGAAATGACACGACCAAAAGACAAAACTGAAATAATAAACACACTTAACTAGACTGACATGACAGTACCCCCCCCTCAAGGGTCGTCTCCTGACGGCCCAGGGATCTCCGGGTGGCGACGGTAGAAGTCCCTGATGAGAGTCTTGTCCAGGATGAAGGACGCCGGCTTCCACTCTCTCTCCTCGGGACCGTACCCCTCCCAGTCCACCAGAAATTGCCTTCCTCGCCCCCTATTGCGGACTGCCAGAAGTCTCCTGACAGTGTATGCTGGACCTCCATCAATGATACGGGGGGGAGGTGGGGGTCGGGAAGCGGGAACCAAAGGACTCACTTTCTCCGGCTTAATCCTGCTGACATGGAAGGTAGGGTGGACCTTGAGGGAGCGGGGAAGGCGAAGACGAACTGATGCTGGATTTACCACCTTCGAGATGGGGAAGGGACCAATGAATCGGGGAGCGAGCTTCTTGGACGTAGCCCGCAGGGGAAGGTCCTGAGATGATAGCCAGACCCGCTGGCCCACCTGGTAGCTCGGGGCCGGACGACGACGGCGGTCCGCTGCTTTCTTCATACGAGCGGAGCTCCGCTGGAGAACGCGGCGGGTAGCCTCCCAGACCTTGTGGGCTCTGCGGACCAAGGCGTGAGCAGATGGAACCAGGACCTCTTTCTCCACATCTGGAAAAACGGGGGGCTGATAGCCATAAACCACATGGAACGGTGAAAGCCCCGAGGCCGCCGAAGGCAAGGAGTTGTAGGAAAACTCCACCCATGGAAGAAGTTTGCTCCAAGAAGAAGGATTCTGGGATATGAGACACCGCAGGCAGGTGCCTAATACCTGGTTCAGTCTCTCGGTTTGACCATTGGACTGAGGGTGGTACCCAGAAGACAGACTGACTGTGGCTCCGATCAGTCCACACAACTCTCTCCAAAACCTGGACACGAACTGGGGACCCCTGTCAGAGACAATGTCCTTCGGGAACCCATGAAGGCTGAAAACACGGTTGAACATGACCTCAGCAGTTTCTTTAGCTGACAGTAACTTGGGTAATGCAATGAAATGTGTCATTTTAGAGAATCTGTCAACCACCGTCAGCACGGCGGTATTACCACATGACGTAGGAAGTCCCGTAACAAAGTCCAAAGCTATCTCCGCCCATGGTCGGCTCGGAATAGGAAGCGGGTGCAGGAGACCAGCTTGGGTTTGCGCAGACGACTTGTTGCGGGCGCAGACTGGGCATGCTTCCACATATTCCTTGACCGTAGAGTGCATGGCGGGCCACCAGAACTGTTGACGTAGAAAGAAAAGTGTGCGTTTTACTCCAGGGTGACAGGTGAGTCGAGAAGTGTGAGCCCAATGTACCACCTTGGACCTCAGCCCCTCCGGCACAAACAGCCGATCGGGAGGACAGCCCTTTGGTGGCGGGGTATGCCCATTTGTTTGTTTAACCTCCTCTACTATTGGCCAAGATACCGCTCCTACCACACAATCCCGCGGCAGGATGGGCTCAGGTTCCTTGGCCACAGGCTCTGGATCGTACAGCCTCGAGAGAGCATCCGGCTTAACATTCTGCGACCCAGGCCTGTAGGAAAGAGAAAAGTTAAATCGGTTAAAAAACAAGGACCACCGGGCCTGACGTGAATTTAACCGCTTGGCATGGCGAATATACTCTAAATTCTTATGGTCAGTCCAAACCATGAATGGCTCCTGAGCCCCCTCCAGCCAATGACGCCACTCCTCTAAGGCTACCTTTACTGCCAGCAGTTCCCTGTTCCCCACATCATAGTTCCGTTCCGCCTTCGACAGCTTCTTGGACAAAAATGCACAAGGATGCACTTTGCCGTCCTTGGATGATCGCTGGGAAAGCACCGCTCCGATGCCAGTGTCCGAGGCGTCCACCTCTACTAGAAACTGCTTGGAGGGGTCTGGCATGGTGAGAATGGGGGACTGCGGAAAATCGTTGCTTGAGTTGCTTGAATGCTGCATCTGCTGCTGGATTCCACTGAAAAATGGACTTAGAAGAGGTGAGTGTATGCAGAGGCGCTGCAATAGCACTGTAGTTCCGAATAAACCGGCGGTAGAAGTTAGCAAACCCGAGGAATTGCTGCATCTTCTTCCGGTTATTCGGAACTGGCCACTCTGCCACAGCTTGTACTTTTGCTGGATCCATCTGTATTGCTCCAGGGGCTATTATGAAGCCCAGGAACGACACAGTCGCAGCGTGAAACTCACACTTTTCAGCTTTAACATACAACTGGTTCTCCAGTAGCTTACTTAGTACCTGACGAACCTGCACCTCGTGGGCTTCCTGACTGGGAGAGAAAATGAGGATGTCGTCAATATACACAAAGACAAACCTATTTATGAACTCCCTGAGAATGTCATTTACCAGGTTCTGGAAAACCCCCGGGGCATTAGACAGTCCAAAAGGCATGACTAAATACTCATAGTGTCCAGAAGGTGTGTTGAACCCCGTCTTCCACTCATCCCCCTCCTTTATACGAACTAGATGATAGGCGTTTCGCAGGTCCAACTTAGTGAATACCTTAGCGTCCTGCAATAGTTCGAAGGCTGATGTCATGAGGGGAAGAGGGTACCTATTCTTTATGGTGATGTCGTTTAGTGGGGCATAATCAATACATGGTCTCAAAGTGCCGTCCTTCTTCCCCACAAAGAAAAATCCTGCTCCTAGAGGGGAAGACGACGGTCTGATAATACTGGCTTTGAGAGAGGATTGAATGTAATTGTCCATCGCCTCCCTCTCCGGACCCGAGATGGCATAGAGCCGGCCCTTGGGCAGAGGCGCTCCCTCTCTCAAATCGATGGCACAGTCATAGTCCCTATGTGGAGGCAGAGAGGTGGCTTTAGCTTTACTAAAAACCATTGCTAAATCATGGTAACATCTCGGAACTGAAGCTAGGTCAGTGTGGTCAACGGAAGATGAAGTAGTCTGTTCAGGATTCCCTCCTGATTGGGCGGTCAACCCCCCCATGGTCACAGGCTCCTCCCCCTCCAGACATCCACCCCGACAGTCCTCTGACCAACCCTCAATTTCCCCCGTTCTCCAGTTAACAATAGGGCAATGCTTACATAGCCAAGGCAAACCTAGCACAATAGCATGCCTTGCAGACTCATAAACATAAAAACTAAGTCTTTCAGTGTGACTGCCTATGGAGAGTGTTACTGGTTCAGTGCAGTGGGTGATTTTAAAAATCTCCCTACCGTTCAGTGCCCGTGCAGTGAGGGGCTGAGGTATGGCCTTAGTTTGCAGTCCAAGCTCCTGAACCACCTGCCAGGTCATCAAACTCTCGTCCGCTCCTGAATCAATTAATACGTTGAATGTCTTAACATGGTTATTCATAGTACACGTTACCTGTGTCAAATGTCTTGGAGGGCCTTCAGCTGCAGCGAACAGGCTCACCAGTCCCCTCCGGCTTACTGATGAGCCTGACCCTTTAAACGGGCATGATAGAAGCCGATGCCCTGCCTCGCCACAGTAGAAGCAGAGCCCCTGCTGCAGACGCCGCTGCCGCTCCTCGGAGGAAATCCTGGTCCTGCCAACCTGCATAGGCTCGTCCTTAAATGCAGGAAAGGCTCGCTGACCGCTGGAGATTCCCGTCTCTGGCAGCGTCTCACGGCCCCCCAATGGCTCGAAAACTCGTCCCGTTCCTCCTCGACGCCGATAACGCCGATCCCGGATCCACTGATCGGTCCGTATAGCTGCTTCTATGACGGCCTCAAGGTTGTCGTGGAATTCTTGTGGGCCCATCTGGTCAACAACATTGTCATTAAGTCCATCCAAAAAAACATCAACTAAAGCTGGCTCCCCCAATCCACTGTCCTTAGCCAAAGGCCGAAAGTCTATGGCGAAATCCGCCACTGAACGGCCTCCTTGTCTCAGTCTCTTTAATTTACGAGCTGCCTGACGCCCAGGTCTGGCGTGATCGAAAACACGGCGGAGCTCAGCTATGAACTTCTCTGGAGAATTACACAAGTCCGACTCTTGAGACCATTCAGTGGTTGCCCACGCTGCCGCTCTACCCGTCAGATGGGAAGTGATAAATGCCACCCGAGATTGAGGAGTGGGAAAGGCATTTGGGTTCATACGGACATGGAGCTCACACTGCACGAGGAATGGGCGACACAGATCAGATTCTCCGGTGAATTTCTCGGGGAGAGCCATGCGAGGCGGAGCATGTACAACCATGGCCTGAGAATTAACTGGCTGACCAGAGCTGCTTGCTTCCAGTGCTGACGTAGTAGTGGGTGGTGGCTTCTGTAAGTATGACAAAATATCCCGCATACTGCTCGCAAGTGAGTCTACGTGAGCCGTCATTGAATGTCGAAAATCCTCCTGTCTTGAGGACAACGTAGCTAGATCACGCACCAAAGCAACTGCCTGCTCCTCCTGCCTCGCGAGTCTGTCACTGTGTGAGGTGACTAGCTCCCTTAACTGACTAGAGTCGGCTGGGTTCATTTCTTTGGCCAGTACGTTCTGTTAGAACGTGGCAACAGGTGACATACACAGAACCCAAATGCACGACTCAACACGACCAACAAAGAGTTAGAATATATAAATTTTAATAAGAAGATATCAATGAATACGATAATGAATAATAACAGAAATACTCAGGCACTAGTAGCAATAAGACAAGAGAAACCACATTAACTAGAATCAACATAGAGGGGAAACTAACACTGAAAACTCATACTGAATATATACAAGGAAAAAACCTAAACACAATACTAGAGAATAATCAAACAGCTAGAAAAGGAGGGAAAACTAAAGACGCTCACAATAGTGAGGAAGAACTAACAAACAAGGTAACTAAACTAAGGGCGCTCTCCAAGGAGAGGGAAAACAAAACGAAAAGCGCACTCAAACAGAGAGGAAAACCTAAACCAAAATACTACACGTGGCAAACGCAAATTAAACAATCCAAAAGAAAACTAATCAAACCTCAACACAGGGACAGAATCTCTTACTTGAACTTGACAACACAAGTAACACGGCTGGTAGCTTGACAGTGATACAAGACGTACTGGCACAGGACTGGGGGAGACACCGACATAAATACACTAGGTAATGGGGAACAGCTGGAGACAATCAGGGGCGGGGCAGACAATCACCACACATGGGAAACACAAGGGCAGGAAGAATCAAGCTGAAACACAAGGAAAGACCATAAATATCAAAATAAAACAGGAAATGACACGACCAAAAGACAAAACTGAAATAATAAATACACTTAACTAGACTGACATGACAGGCGCTGATGTGAGCAGAGGCATATCCAAATCACTGCACCTCATCTCTCCAGGTTCATCTAATGAAATCTGACAGGAAGGAAAACCATTTAGGTTTTAAGCATGAACAACAAAAACATGTTAGGATGTATGTTAGGACTGTCTAAAATGAGTTTATTACTGTTTTATCTTTAGTTTGTGTCCAATGAAACAATTCTATCATAAGTATATTCACAGTTTACTGTTGCACACATTATTACATTTTATATACTGCAGTAATTAATTATCTATAAACATCACAGAGATACATGGCCTCAAACCAGTTATTAACCACTAACAAATGGCTCAATAAGTAGCCTAAACGTAGGCTACACGGTGACTGCTATTGGAGAAGGTAAGGTAAACGGGGCTCCACTGATTGGGTGATTTCGGCATATTTATCTGTATTCTCCAAACGTTAAACGTGACATATTTGTAGAAGTGTTTATACTTTAGCAAAGGATGAGAAACATTTTATCATTCACAGTTTAAGATGATAATGAGTGATTTGTTGCAACATCCCATCCTCCTTCCATTGAAAAACATCGCCGAACGCTCTGACTTATGTCTTAAAGATGGCGCCCAATGATTTGAGTTGTAGAAACTCTCTCTATATACGGCGCTGGAGTAGACGACAATGCAGACCCATTCTACCGCTAGTCAGTGCAGAAATACAATAATCAAACAAACCGGAAACACGATAGTAAACACCGCCAGTAACCGTGCCGGCACGGCGCTTTTTGCCGTTAGCTTGCGGCTACATATTAAATCCCTGATCATGACGCCACATACAATCAACGCACACAGTAACAATAACGTGGCGGGGGGATGAAGAGTTGGTGGCGCCAGGAGGAGGTTGGCACCAACTGCACTGAACCAGCTTTGAGGGGGCCCAGCTTGCAAAAGGTTGAGAACCCCTGCTCTACAGTTTGAACTATGTTGATATTATGGCAAAGCATACTACAGATGTGTAGCTGGTTAGACAGAAATCTGTAATATGAATGAAGTGTGTGTCATCTGGTGCAAAAGTTTGATTTTGGTTGCAGTGCTTCATTTTGCAGGATATATGAGGTATTTTTCCGTTTAGGTGTGTGGTTTGGTGAGTATTTTGATAAAACCAGCCTAGTGTTTAAGCAATTGGAAAAAACTGTAAATGATGATTATCCTTATTGATTGTCCCTGGTAACTCTTGTGTGTCTTACCTCGTCACTCATCTTGATGATTTCTCTAAACTCAGTGTGGTAGTCTGTGTCTTTACTCACTGAATGTCTGAGTCGTTTTGATCTTTGATCTCTGTTGCTCATCCAGTGCCTCACAGGAGAACACACTGATGGAAGCAGAACACACTGATGACACACACTCGTGCACACACACACACACACACACACACACACATTGCTATGGCAATGTGCTATGTGCCCACTGAAGTTTGTTCTATCAATGACATACAACAGATGAGGGTAGTTTACTCAAATACACTTCTTTAATGATCAGATTTACTTTTAATGTCCTATATTGTAAAAAGTGAGATTTCATCACATGATGCCATTGAACCCCAAAATATGTTAAACAGTAAAAGTAACCAGTTTTAGTGTTTCCTGGTTCGTTTGTAGTTGCAGTCTACAGTATGTGAATGACATCAACTGCCAGAAAATAAAAATGGACACAAGATGTTGCCGACTAATGCAACTTCATTACAAGTTCATTGCAATTTCATGTTATTTACATTTGCAGAACAGTTAATGCAGTTCTCAAAACAAGTAGTACACACTGCAAAACCTGTGACATAATGTGACATAAGTGTACTGTGCAGCCATGACAGTGAACAGTGGATGTTGGACCTTCAGTGAGTCTGGTTTAAAAGCTCTGGAGAAGAGGAAGCCCACTCCTCTATCCACTGTGACTTAAAATGGCTTCCCCTTCCCACTGTTAGAACTCGGGCAAGACATGAAAGAACCCAAAAAATCAAAGGATATAAACCAAAAGTAAACATAGTATCAATACATTCAGCAGTTTTCTTATGATCATTTGACTTTAGGAGAAATGATTGTGAAACCAAACAATAGTGACACAAAATGAAAAGCAGAAATACAGCAAATGATGCAAAAAGCAGTAAAGTGGTGGAGGAGAAGAAGAGGGCAGACAGTGAGGAAAGCAGGAGTCTCCATATGACCCACAAACCGAGTTTTTTGTCATGGATGTTTATAGTTGGAGTATTAAATGTAAACAGTGCCAGAGAGGTGAGGAAGAGCACCATGATTCATGAAACAGCCCAAATGAAAAAAATAGATGTCCCATCCCTTATTGTTTCCAGCAGTGTCCCCTTACCTTATGTATAAAAGGTCTGATTCGTCCCGTCCTGTGCCAGTTCGTCTTGTTCCGTACATCAAGTCAGCCAGCCTCCAAAGTCCCACGTCTGTCACTGTTCATGTTAAGTCTGCTTTTGTCTGTGCTAAGTGTGAGTTGTTTTGTTTGTTACTGGTTGAGTCAGTTAGTGGTTTGTGCTTTGTAGAGTCAGGGTTTGTTTGTTTTTGATCTGCTACCTTAGTTTCCTCACCTTTTGTGAGAGTCTTTTGTTTGTAGCTTTAGTTCCCTTTCTTACCTTTTCCTTCCTTATGAAGTGATTTTTTCTTTTTGTAATTTTCGTAGCCATGTTTTATAGATAGTCTTTGTAGTAATTTTCCATTTTCTTGACAGTCAAGTGTTTTTTTTTCCCTTTGGTTTATAGTGATCAAAATAAAAACACTTATTTTTGTACCATCTTGAGTCGTGCAATTGGGTTCTTTCATGTCTTGCCCGAGTTCTAACAGTGGGAAGGGGAAGCCATTTTAAGTCACAGTGGATAGAGGAGTGGGCTTCCTCTTCTCCTGTTCACTGTCATGGCTGCACAGTACACTTATGTCACATTATGTCACAGGTTTTGCAGTGTGTACTACTTGTTTTGAGAACTACATTAACTGTTCTGCAAATGTAAATAACATGAAATTGCAATGAACTTGTAATGAAGTTGCATTAGTAGGCAACATCCTGTGTCCATTTTTATTTTCTGGCAGTTGATGTCATTCACATACTGTAGACTGCAACTACAAACGAACCAGGAAACACTAAAACTGGTTACTTTTACTGTTTAACATATTTTGGGGTTCAATGGCATCATGTGATGAAATCTCACTTTTTACAATATAGGACATTAAAAGTAAATCTGATCATTAAAGAAGTGTATTTGAGTAAAATACCCTCAACTGTTGTTTGTCATTGATAGAACAAACTTCAGTGGGCACATAGCACATTGCCATAGCAATGTGTGTGTGTGTGTGTGTGTGTGTGTGTGCACGAGTGTGTGTCATCAGTGTGTTCTGCTTCCATCAGTGTGTTCTCCTGTGAGGCACTGGATGAGCAACAGAGATCAAAGATCAAAACGACTCAGACATTCAGTGAGTAAAGACACAGACTACCACACTGAGTTTAGAGAAATCATCAAGATGAGTGACGAGGTAAGACACACAAGAGTTACCAGGGACAATCAATAAGGATAATCATCATTTACAGTTTTTTCCAATTGCTTAAACACTAGGTTGGTTTTATCAAAATACTCACCAAACCACACACCTAAACGGAAAAATACCTCATATATCCTGCAAAATGAAGCACTGCAACCAAAATCAAACTTTTGCACCAGATGACACACACTTCATTCATATTACAGATTTCTGTCTAACCAGCTACACATCTGTAGTATGCTTTGCCATAATACCAACATAGTTCAAACTGTAGAGCAGGGGTTCTCAACCTTTTGCAAGCTAGGCCCCCTCAAAGCTGGTTCAGTGCAGTTGGTGCCAACCTCCTCCCGGCGCCACCAACTCGTCATCGTTATTGTTACTGTGTGCGTTGATTGTATGTGGCGTCATGATCAGGGATTTAATATGTAGCCGCAAGCTAACGGCAAAAAGCGCCGTGCCGGCACGGTTACTGGCGGTGTTTACTATCGTGTTTCCGGTTTGTTTGATTATTGTATTTCTGCACTGACTAGCGGTAGAATGGGTCTGCATTGTCGTCTACTCCAGCGCCGTATATAGAGAGAGTTTCTACAACTCAAATCATTGGGCGCCATCTTTAAGACATAAGTCAGAGCGTTCGGCGATGTTTTTCAATGGAAGGAGGATGGGATGTTGCAACAAATCACTCATTATCATCTTAAACTGTGAATGATAAAATGTTTCTCATCCTTTGCTAAAGTATAAACACTTCTACAAATATGTCACGTTTAACGTTTGGAGAATACAGATAAATATGCCTAAATCACCCAATCAGTGGAGCCCCGTTTACCTTACCTTCTCCAATAGCAGTCACCGTGTAGCCTACGTTTAGGCTACTTATTGAGCCATTTGTTAGTGGTTAATAACTGGTTTGAGGCCATGTATCTCTGTGATGTTTATAGATAATTAATTACTGCAGTATATAAAATGTAATAATGTGTGCAACAGTAAACTGTGAATATACTTATGATAGAATTGTTTCATTGGACACAAACTAAAGATAAAACAGTAATAAACTCATTTTAGACAGTCCTAACATACATCCTAACATGTTTTTGTTGTTCATGCCTAAAACCTAAATGGTTTTCCTTCCTGTCAGATTTCATTAGATGAACCTGGAGAGATGAGGTGCAGTGATTTGGATATGCCTCTGCTCACATCAGCATCTGTGGACGACATATTCAATTCATATTTCAGGATTACAACAAACGAGTAAGTCACAGTTTAACAGTCATCAGTGAAGCGGTTAAACACTGGTCTCTCTCACTCTGACTGCATATATCAACACAGCTCCTCACAATAGACTCACTGGTGCTAACTTAACTTATCTTGTCTTATCTTATCTTATCTTATCTTATCATGTCTTGTCTTTGTTTGCTTGAATTGTTCTTCCAGGCAGGTGGACTTGCTAGGAATTGGAGTAATGCATGATGACATGGCCGAACTGTTGTCCGACATGTGTCATGATCTTGTAGAGATGGTCTACAACGAGGTCATGGATGTTGTGGTACCACAGCTATACAACAGGACATTATATCTATGTAGCATAATATCTATGTGAGTGTTTGTGTTGGGGCACTGATCAATATTACCTTCCTACTGCTTAAATGTCACTGCCTGGAGCTGATCAGTTGACTAAACTATGACTGTTTTTCTTTGTAAAGGAGCCACATTGAATCTGCAAACAGGAGGCTAATCAATCACATGGTGACAGTGGAGGATATCCAGGCCTGTCTTGAAAAGAAAATTTCTCATTATTTTGAGACACTCCTGCATGAGACATCTGATGACTACATATACTACATATACTAAAGTGGCCTACATGGTCAACGACACGTTGGCTTTAATCAGGGACTCACCCTCTTCCAAACTATCAGAGGAGCCTCCAACCAACATCATGGTTTATGTTGTTGCCAACTTACTGAGCAGATTGTCCCAGATGTTCCACCTTGAGACCCCTCGTGACGGATCCCTGAACAGCCATTCACTCCAAACCTCCACTCAAAAAAACAAGACTGTGGTGAAGGAGCTCAACTTAAAGGAACCAGAGTGTGAAACAACGGTTGAGGATTTCCACCCAGAGGAGACGAGAGTGGAGGATTTCCACCCAGAAGACACGACAGTGGAGAATTTTCACCCAGAGGAGACGACAGTTGAGGATATCTACTCAAAGGAACCAGACAACCAGACCACAGAGGTTGAGGAGGTTGGACCCTCAGAGCTGCAGCCTGCCAGTGCTGAAGGCAAGGTGAACGAGGAGGTGGTTGTCAGAGAATCAAAGCAGCAGCTTACAAGAAAAGTCACCAGCTTTCTGGGAAGATGTCTCAAAATAAAAAGAAACACACAAGTGACCCTCAGTGATCACAAAAGTGACAACAACAGTGAAGTCGACCACCCGAGGAAAGAATCCAGACAGCGTCCAGCCATCATCAGGATGTTCTCTGCCATGGCCAAGACCCTGAGGAAGCCCCTCACCTCATGTTTCTGCAGAGGACCACAGGAGGACTAGCTTCCCAAGTACCCAACCCTTCCTTCCTTTCTTTCTTTCTTTCTTTCTTTCTTTCTCTCTTTCTTTCTTTCTTTCTTTCTTTCTTTTTCTTTCTTTCTTTCTTTCTTTCCCGTCATCTTGACAAAGAATCGTCGGTGATTCTTTGTCAAGATGAATGCACACTCTTAAAAAAGGTGTACTAAAACCATCCTTTTTAAATGTGCAGGCAGCACGGTGGTGAGGATTTGGTGTGATGCTGTGTCCTCTCTATGTTCTCCCTGTGCTAACGTGGTGCTCCGGTTTCTTCCCACATTCCAAAAACATGCTTGACTGGAAACTGCCTAAACATCAATTGATTTTGACCATTAATAAAATACCAATAATAAATACCAATAAAATTTCTCATCACTTCATATCAATACGAGTAAGAGTCAGATCACTTCCTCTAGAGAGGTTCAAAGTAAAGATAAAAGCAAGTTTTAACGTTACGAGTGGTGAGGATGTCCTCACAGTGCAGAAATGTCCTCATGCACCCACAGTGATGTCATAGTGAACTGACACACTCTGCACTGCATCTCTAACAAGATTTTCAAGGAGTGTTAATGTTAATGTTATTTATAATGTAAATAATGTCATTTCAACATTCACATCAGAAAAACTGGTAGCTTTCAAAGAAGGGATAGTTGACACTCTTTTATTCTTTTTAATTGATTAAAATCTTAATGAGGACAGCCAAATGTAAGTTGCACATTGTTAAAACTCAGACTGAAACTAGTACATGACCGAAACACACAAAGGTTTCAAAAATAAAAGATTTATTTTAGCAAATAAAAACACGTCGACAATGACTATGAAAGTAACAAATCAAAGCACTTCACAAAGAAGGAAAGCATAGGATTAACTAAGCTGAAACAAAACTCTCTCTCTTTCTGAGGCTGACCTGACTATTAAATGAACAAAGAATTCAGAGGAAAATGGTGAATAACTGAACTAAAGGTGATAAACTAAAGGCGCTCACAAAAGGTGAGGGCAAAAAAATAACACAGTAACCCTTTCATGTGGCCATTTGTCACACACACACACACACACACACACACACACACACACAGGCACACAGGCACACACACACACACACACACACAGGCACACACACAAACCCCTTCCTTCCTTTCTCTCCCCCCTCCCCCTTCCCCCCAATAACTTCCAGTCAGATCAAATGGTTCATGCATGCGCACCTGTGCACGCGCAAAAACGGTGTGTCTTAATTACTACTCGTGCTTCCTGCTTTCTGCTGTTGTTTCAAAGTCATAAAAGACATATTTGGGGTTGTGACGGTTTTTGGGGTTGAATGAAACATTTATGTGTTGTGTCTGAATTTAGGGGCTCGCCGCAATGACCGCATTTACCTTTCTGACATTTGTGACAGTTGTTTGGTTTGCTACTCACAATGTACAAACGACCACAGTCTTCACAATATTTTGTGCTTTCACAGGGTTTCAATGCCTTGCGACGCTGTGTTTTCTCAACCGTTTCTTTGTGCTTTTTAAAACAAAACTTGGATCGGCAAAGACGCAAACAGTCGGGGCAGCGTATGTTTGATGTATTTTTTATTTAAGTGTTTGTAACACTTGTCAGAAAGACACGTTACAAAAGTATTTACGTGAAATATGCATTATTGTGAAATGCGTGTGTACTGTAACCCTTGTAACAGAAGTTACACATATAGGTACTTCCAAAAAAACGTGTTTTGGACCATATAATAATCATCGTGCAGATAGAGCCATACAGTGTTTGAGTGGGGGTGTTCATGCGTCTGATACAGTTCAAGTTTTTTGATGCCAAGTTTGTGGTGAAAAACAAGGATTTTAACATCCAAGTGTTTCTCAAATTTAGACACGTCTCTTTGTGGTTACTTTGGGATACTTTGTGGTTCAAATTAAACCCCGCTCCAGTGTGGATTTGTTGCGCTAGTTTGACGCACTAAACATATGGAAAAACACAAATTATTGTTCGTGTTTGTAGGATTGGAAAGACACACAGCACGGTGGTGTAGTGGTTAGCACATTCGCTTCACAGCAAGAAGGTGCCCAGTTCAATTCCCAGCACTGGGGCCTTTCTGTGTGGAGTTTGCATGTTCTCCTCATGTCTGTGTGGGTTCTCTCTGGTACTCCGGCTTCCTCCCACCATCTAAAAACATGCATGGGGATTAGGTTAATTGGCTAATTTAAATTGACCGTAGGTGTGAGTGTGAGTGGTTGTCTGTCTCTATGTGTCCTGTGATGAACTGGAGACTTGTCCAGGGTGTACCCTGTCTTTCACCCTAAGACAGCTGGGATAGACTCCAGCCCCCCCTTGACCCTATGTGAGGATAAGCAGTAGATAATGGATAGATGGATGATCATACAGCACGCTTCCTAATTTGCACCTTGCACCTCTGCGTTTGTTCAAAGCAGCTGTGACTACAAATTCCAGACTATCGTCTGAGAGTAATCTATCATTGTTCTGCATGACCTGTTCGATTTCGTTGAGAAAGGTTTCAGCGTTGTAGTCATTAGAGGCGTTTAATACTACGCACACATCGCTGGACAATGACGGACCTCTCAGCACTACATTTAAAACACTGTCTGGCGCTGCGAGATTTGTGGAGAAATTGACCACATCTGTTAATTTATGTCTAAACATGGGCAATGCTGTTTTAAAATCGCACATTTGAATGCTACGCAGATCTAATCTTTGTCTAATTTCAACACTGTTAAATCATCTCCTTTCTGTAATATTAAAACAAACCTTTGAAGCAACCCTCCCTTTCCACCCTTTCTATGCACTCGGCCAATTCATTACTGAATCGGTTGTTTTGTGGTAAATCGGTGGTTGCTGTTGGAGGCACATGTCTGTGATACACTGTATCACCACCGGTTTGAGGAGCTTGTAAATCATCATCTGATTCTATGAATTCTGAGGCTTGTCCTTTTAGGATACCCATATCTTGTGAAACATGAAGAATCTCGGACATTTCAAAGTCGTCTTCGTCTAAATCGCTAATTTCATTTAGCAGACCAGCTTTTGTAAGGAGAGGATGCATCATTTTCAAGACAATTATCATCACTGTCTAAAGTACACCGGACTAATTCTCTTTGTATGTCAGACCAACTTTTGAGGGAAGAAGATGAATCATCACTGTCATGTTCATCATCGCTCACGACAATCTCACATCATCTGCGGTATTTTGTTTATGAGTAGATTTATGTGACATTCTTAAACAATACGAAATAGAATAACAATAATAAAAATAATAAGATTAGACAATTTGATTATTTCTTTGATCTAGTGTTTAAAACATGCATGTATTTGCAGATGGTAACCAGTTCCTTCTTTACAGACCTTACGTTTTTAAAAATTTTAAGCTGATTTTTTTGAAAGTGGTTCGTTCTATTAATTACAGTATTTCTAGTAATTAAAGACTCTCGGTCCTCGACACCTTTTGAGGTAGACAGTTTTGCCCTTAATTCCGGAAAAGAAGAATGTGGTGTGTTGTGTTTTTTCTTACTTTGTGTTAAATCAGAAAAGTCACATTCGTCCCAAAGCCGGATTTCCAGATCCGCCCAGTCCAGTAATTCTGGGAGATCGTCAGATTCTCTGTTGTGGGGAGAGTGTCCAGGTGTTATCGGTTCTGCCGCCTCTCTTGTCGGAAGCTACGCCACGTGGTGAAACCACCCCAACACCGCCGTCGTCTTCAGAGTCAGAGATTAGAATTATGTTGGAGTGTCCCACTGTCTCTGCTGATGCTGCAGATCCTTCTTGCAGAGGAAAGAGGACCCGACGTTTGCTGCCCAAAGTCGGAGGTTGAGATCTTTTGTGAAAGATTCTACGTACTCCTGCAATGAATTGTAGATGTCAGAAACTGAAACAAAATTGTTATTTAAACATCATTTTTAAATGTAAAATACTAACCCAGTTTCCCCAGGGTTTTCGGATGAAGAATTTTTTACAGGTGGTGGCAGCAAGTTTTCTTTATTTCATGATGGTGTTTCATCAAACAAGTGTCTCTCTTCTGAAACAACAAAAATATGGAAATTACTTGGAGAAATAAACCATGGGACAGGATAACCCGATGTAATGCGAGAAAGTAGGCTGGTTGTACTTACCTATAAAGAGCTGTTTCTTTCCTGAGCAGTCGTCACTGATTCGCAGTGCTGTTTTAAAACACTTGCTCTTTAAAAAAACATAATCAGATAAACAATATGTGCCATAAATAATGTTTAAGATAAAGATAAAATCTTGTTCAAACAAACCAGAAACAAGAGACATATTCGCAGAATGCAGAGAGTCCTTAGCACAGTTAGCAGATGCTGTTGGTGCTGATGCTTGCAAGAGCCTGGCTGTTCCTTGTGACACTGACCAAAGCAGAGCTGTTTAAATACACATTATACCACTCCCCCTCTGCTGTCATTGTTAATTAGTGTGATGTCTCCTCATCACATCTGCATTTTTTCACAATGCCCTGAAACCATCACCCTCATCCTGTGGCAGAATTTCTAAGTTAATTCAACATGAAAAGGAGCTTGTTTCCTCTTTTTCATTTATGCCATTTAAAACAATATCATGGACACATTTTGAATTTTAGATTTTTTTTTATTCTTATTATTTTATTTTTTTATTTTATTTATTATACCATGTATTCTCTTCCACCACACTCCATGGAGGATCCATTTCAACATTCTGTACATCTATCAAACATTTTTCTAATGCCTGAATGTATACATATTCACCCATCTGACTGGAGGCTGCCCTGTGCTTTATAAGACCATCCACCAGATCGATTAACTGATGCATGACAAATGTATTATGTACAGACAACATCACACTGGTCAGGTACCTACGCATTCAACACATATTTTCCCAATAATCAAACACTTTGTGAAGATGACCAAACTAAACCGGGTCCTGTGAGGACAGCTTCTCATACATAGAGTGGATGTCTTTTGCGATACTCCTGGATTGTTCAGTTTCAAATAATAGAGTCTCCTTGACACAGTTTCAACTATCTTGTCCTCCAGATGAATGTCACACAATTCCAATGCAGGGTCTGATCAGGGTCAAGGATCTGGCCTCTAGGTAGTCCTCGGGTGGATACAGACAGGGATGTTGTGTTTGACTTGGGTGGTTAACCTGGCATCCGTAACAATGCTCGCGCTGGTGCTATTCGATAATCAAATTCAGTAGATGAAGAAGTCTGTTTTGATTGTTCCAATCAGAGCTGGCGTCATCCACTCATCAAGTAAAGCTCCTGCTTTGGGAGTGGTAGTGTTTGCCTTCTTGATGGGAAGCATAAGATCACTGTGGTCTCTCATGCCGTCGCATTCTATGTCTTTGTTCCCGGGGGTTATGAAGGCATCCCACAAGTCCAGGTCCGGATGTTGTAGTGGTAGTGGATATGTTCATATTAACGTTCCCGGACACAGCATATTATGGACCGCTCAGCAATGAATCTTTATATCAGCACATATGTCTACGTCATTCAAGAGGGGAGGTCATACACAGTAATGATCCACGAGAAAATGCCTCGAGGATCTTCACACACACCCCACTTCAGGTCACTTCATCAGGCCTTTGTGTCCTGAAAGAATCAATTGTTTCAGTCATGCTAGCTTAAATTAGCTCTGTCAGGCTTTTTACACCTTCAGTATCTGAGACTCTTTAATTAAAAAGGACACAAGCAACACACGGTAATGATTCATGAGAAAATGCCTCAGGAATCTTCACACACAGACCCTTGTTGCACCTCTTAACAAAAGGTGCTCATGCTACTACATATGAACACTCACACACACACACACACAATGCTCTCTTATTTCAAATGGTTCATGCATGTGCATCTGTGCACACACTCACGTGTCACACGTCAAACTTGGTACCCTTTATATACTATTAGCAACCATGGCTTGGGTGTGTGATGCAACTATGTCATGACAGGTTGTTTGCTGATAGCCCAAGGAAGCAGTGTTGGGTGAGTTTGTATGAGCTGTTCTCAAGAAAGCTGTTAGCATCAACACCACAAACCAAGCATTTAGCCCATTCTTAACAGGTACATTTTGAACCAGCCAGACAAGCACACAAATTCTAAAAGTATAAAAAAAAAATTATGGGCAACTACAGGAATAAAACCATTATTATAACTAGAAAAGTCTTCCACCAAGGCAGCATTCTGAGAGAGCGTATTGGTCTTGACCAAACTGAATCGTGACTTCTGGATTCCTATATTAGTTTATATACCAAATTAGGTGATGATTGCCTGAAAATTGCACACCCTGGAGCGTCCAAAAATATGCAAAATCTTCCATACATTATTATGGATGATCTTGAATCAGATCTGATCACCACCAAAAATTAGTCAGGTTTAAGTTAGGCCAATTCTGACCAAAATTTTGTTAAAATCTGTCCATAACTTTTTGAGTTGTTTTGCTAACCAACATACCAACAAATGAACAAACCCTGGTGAAAACATAACCTCCTTGGCAGAGGTAATAATTAAAATAATAATTGTATTTATATATTGTATTTATATATATATATATTAGATATACACCATATTTCCAAAAGAATTCGCTCACCTGCCTTGACTCTCATATGAACTTAAGTGACATCCCATTCCTAATCTGTAGGGTTCAATATGACGATGGTCCACCCTTTGCAGCTATAACAGCTTCAACTCTTCTGGGAAGGCTGTCCACAAGGTTTAGGAGTGTGTTTATGGGAATTTTTGACCATTCTTCCAGAAGTGTATTTGTGAGGTCACACACTGATGTTGGACGAGAAGGCCTGGCTCTCAGTCTCTGCTCTAATTCATCCCAAAGGTGTTCTATCAGCTTGAGGTCAGGACTCTGTGCAGGCCAGTCAAGTTCATCCACACCAGACTCTGTCATCCATGTCTTTATGGACCTTGCTTTGTGCACTGGTGCACAGTCATGTTGGAAGAGGAAGGGGCCAGCTCCAAACTGTTCCACAAAGTTGGGAGCATGGAATTGTCCAAAATGTCTTGGTATGCTGAAGCATTCAGCGTTCCTTTCACTGGAACTAAGGGGCCAAGCCCAGTTCCTGAAAAACAACCCCACACCATAATCCCCCCTCCACCAAACTTTACACTTGGCACAATGCAGTCCGACAAGTATCGTTCTCCTGGCAACCGCCAAACCCAGACTCGTCCATCAGATTGTCAGATGGAGAAGCGCAATTTGTCACTCCAGAGAACGTGTCTCCACTGCTCTAGAGTCCAGTGGTGGCGTGCTTTACACCACTGCATCTGACGCTTTACATTGCACTTGGTGATGTATGGCTTGGATGCAGCTGCTCGGCCATGGAAACCCATTCCATGAAGCTCTCTGTGCACTGTTCTTGAGCTAATCTGAAGGCCACATGAAGTTTGGAGGTCTGTAGGGATTGACTCTGCAGAAAGTTGGTGACCTCTTCACACTATGTGCCTCAGCATCCACTGACCCCGCTCCGTCAGTTTACGTGGTCTACCACTTCATGGCTGAGTTGCTGTCATTCCCAAACACTTCCACATTCTTATAATACAGCTGACAGTTGACTGTGGAATATTTAGGATTCACGACTGGATTTGTTGTACAGGTGGCATCCTATCACAGTTCCACGCTGGAATTCACTGAGCTCCTGAGAGCGACCCATTCTTTCACAAATGTTTGTAAAAGCAGTCTGCATGCCTAGGTGCTTGATTTTATACACCTGATTCTGATTCTGATTTTTTGGATGGGTGAGCGAATACTTTTAAATATATGTTATTGTTAGAAAAATGAATGGCCTTTTAAGGAGCTCCCATGTGATGTGTTTATTCTCTTATGACAGCTCATGCTTTCATCAAAATTGATATTTGTCTGTAAATTACAAAATGGAGCATATTTTTACAGACATCTTAAATAGCAAAACACTGATAAGAACTAGAAAGGACTCCAAACAAAGACAAAAAGAAATGAGGACAGGGCGTGACTGTGAAAACTGTGGGTGTAGTGGGAGACGGAGTGATGAAGTGGTGTGTAAATGTCAGGGCCGGCTGTGTGGACTTATTTCACATATTAACATGTATCACGTATACTTCCAGTCAGTGTGTGAAATAACAGTCAATATTCGGGGGGATTTCCTGTCTTCAAATTGTTGCGCAATACAGATATACATTTTCTCAACATGCAGTAGCCTTTCCAAAGTTGTGCATTACAATGCAAGGAAAAGACTGAATAAATGTCAGGACACACAATCAGTGCACTAAGACAATAACTGGGGACAGAGATGTGCCTACAGTGAAATAAATATTTGAATTTATTTTAAAGCAATGCGGAAATAATTAAATTACACAACTAGACTAATGTGTAAATGGGAAGAAATCAGTCTTCAGTGGTGAGGTGCGGACAGGTGTTGGGTGTATGTAATGTGGTGAGTGCATGTTGCATGTTACATAATCAAACCGAAAGTAAAAAGAGCAGGAGTGAGGAAGCCCACATGGCTAATTTGCATAGAGGCAAAAGATTGGCTGGCTCTGCTTGGCACAAAATTTTTTTGTAAATTTTGAATGCTGAATATTGGACACTGTGAGCTTAGAAAACATTTTAGTGGCCAATGACAGTAGTATATTATATATATATATATATATATATATATATATATATATATATACGTATATATATATATATATATATATATATATATATATATTATATATATATATATATATATATATATATATATACACGTATATATATGTGTACATACATGAGGACATTACAAAAAATTTGAGACCCCCCCGTATTTCGCACACACTTCCAGTGTTTGCCTGATGCCTGATGCTTGTGTCTGGGTGTGAGGTGGTACATGTCAGCAGGGCATTCAAATGGAAATAGATATGGAAGTCAAAGTTACCTCCAGGCTTGGAAATGTGTGCACTGGAATAGCAGGCAACTCACATAGGCAGGATTATTGTCAAAGCAACTAGCACTGAAATCTCAAAGATTATAACGTTAGATTATAAAACCAGACATTTCCATGATAAAAAAAAATGTTTGTAAATACTAAGTATAAGGACAGAACTGGTTGTTCATGACCACAAACATTATCTTTAGTATTTTTGTTGTGAAGTTTTTTGTTTGGTTTGTCTTTGCATTGCATTTTAACGCACACAGTTGCTGCTTGTCATTAACCAGTTTCTCACATTCCATTTAATCCAGTTGATAAACTACAACAGGAGCCAAACACACAACTATTTCAAGACAGCCGATTAACCTTCCCCATGCATGTATTTGGATGATGGGAAGAAGCATGGCGACGCTGGATTTTCTAACCCAGTTCGACCCTCCTTGATTCAGCATTTGGGTGCTTTCACGCAGCCAGCAGGCTCAGGTCTGACCTCCTGCTGTGAGAGCTGCTGCCTCACTGTTTTTTTCCTCCCTCTCTTCTCCACGGATGCATAGCAGCATGTGGACCTTGCAGTCTTGCCTTTGTGCAGCTATGATCAATAAAAAAAAGGTGTGCTAGATTGGTATACTAGCTGTGTCTAAACACTGTTGCGCATGCGCAGTTCACATCAGGATTCCCCTATCGGTGGGATTTCCCGAAAATGACGTAGGGCTTATTCATATATGTGCTTCCATTAAAGATTGTATTACTGCGCATTTTTTTTCACATTTGTTTGATTGAAGAAAAACCTCTGCCCTTTGGAGAGCGGTCTCTGGGAGATCAACAGGGAGATTGATCTAATGGGAATGGGCCAAAAATTTGCTCTGTTCTAGGTCAGAGTGAGCAGCTCTGCAGCCCTGGACCTTCACAATGACAGCCTGACAGGCTGCCCAGGGAATAAACCAGAACGGCATCGGATAACACAGCGGGACAACACGGGACAACATTCTCACTCGTAAGTTTACATGCACATCTAAGGCGAGCTATTGGCAATAACCAAGCTTAGGATTTAACTGGAGTTTCTCAGAAATCTGAGTGTACATGTGCAGCAAGAGAATCGAATTATTGAGTGAGGTACATTTGCCTCTGAGACACTAGGTGGCGCTACACACCCTTTCACGTTGGCAGTCTTCCGGTTCTTCTGCTACTGTGTTGTTGTCATCCCATGTCCGTGGTCTTGTCACATCCGGAAGGGGGAGTGCTGCTAGTCAATAGCCCGACTAACCGTGGTCTGCATACACATGCCGGAAAAGCTTGATTTAGAACCACATTACCTGGCACAAACAGTCCGTTTATAAAAACTCCAGTTCAGTTTGACTACAGTCCGACTGTGTATACATGGCTTTTAAAACTTATTATTATATTAGCCGGACTAAGGCAATATGTCAAATTTGTAAACATACTGACTGCAGGCAAGCCAAGCCGAGCTGATATATTCCTGGGTTGATTGGAGGGTCATTTGACCTGGGTCAAAATGACCTGCATGTCTTCGGACTTTCGGAGGAAGCTGGAGAACCCAAAGAGAACTCAGGGAGAACTTAGAGATAACCCATGCTGTCACAGGGAGAACAGGCAGCAGCACTACCCACTGCAACACTGTGGCACCCAGGAAACGGTTTAATAGGTATAAAAAGCTAGATGTCTCTGAACCCCAGGGTCAGTGGTTCTGATAAAAAGGCTCTGTAGCTCAGCAGGTAGAGCGGTCAACCCTGAACCCCAAGTTTGTAAGTTCGAGCCCCCACTCCTGTTTATGTATTGTTGTGTCCATGAGCAAGACACTTAAACCCCCCTTTACTGCTCTCTTATCGCCTGGGTTAAATGCAGAGGACAATATACTGTATATATGACGATAAAGGCTGTTTAGTATTGATATTAGCATTTAGTTTGTCCACATAGGTTAGCCAACAGCTCATGATGCATGGAAAGCAAAACATTACACAATAAACTAAAAGCTTCTGTGTTCATCAAGAAATGTCTGCACACAAGTCTTAGTCTGCTTGTCATTAGGCAGTGTGAATGTCAAGTATAATAATACAACACTTCTGGTACTTAGCATGGGTATCAAAGTCAAGTTTCTGGTATGACAACACTGTTCCTGTATGCTGTGTATTTACTGATGTGTACCTCTGTTGTCCACTACTGTAAGTATAATATTGAATGGAAGATAAAGTACAGATAGGGGTTGACTGTATCTACTGTATGTGCAAATCCACTGTCTGTCTGTGCGTGTTTGTGTGAAGGAAGACGAGAAAGAGTCTGTGCTGGTTTGTAAAAGCATCTAGCTGCACTTGCAAGACTTGACCTTCATGTTGGAAAGCTGCTCTATTTTGGGGGTCTTGCCGATGTAGTAGAGGATAGTAAGAGGCTCCAAGTCCTGGGAGACACAGCAGGGCGATGCTGATGCTTCAGGGTTAATGGTGTTATACAGGCCTAATACCTAAAACACAAAATACAGAACAAAACAGTCATGCTCAAGTTACTGACCTACCAAGTGGTTTTATTGGCATAAGTTTCAAAAACAATATTGCCAAAGCATCAAAATACCCAATAATTTTAATAGGAATGTGAACACATCACCATATATATATATATATATATATATGTATATATATATATATATATAGTATACTTACAGTAAGTATTAATTACAGTATATACAGTATTATAATTAGGAGGATATGCCTTGTCTCCTTGCAGAAGTCATTAATCTCTTTAAAATCATCCATCCAGGTATTTTTTTCTGTTTAAAGGTGATGTCTGCTGCTTTAATAGCAATGTGTTGGCTGTTACTTAATGTGTCCTGCACAGACAGTGGAAACCCAGGACTGTTTTAAGACCCACCAGTGTTTTTAACATCCCACTGGAACCACATGATGTGGTTTCAGTGTGATTTAAAAGTGAGCGCACGTTCAGCACAGCCATGTTGATGTCTGTGCTGAACGTGCGCTCACTTTTAAACAAGTCTACTAGGGGGGTAAGAAAGGAGGAGGAACTGTATCGATAACTCGACCCACAGTGTCATCTACTACAGTTCCTTTTAGCAGCTACACATCATTTGAGCATCATGCCTTTGTTTTTAGCAGCCCTCCTATCCTCTGTGTTACAGTCTACAGACCACCCCGCTACTCCTCTTCCTTTATAAGTGAATTCTCTGAACTCCTATCAATCCTCCACACCACCTACAACAGGATCTTAATTATTGGTGATTTCAGTTTACACATAGATAATACCTCGGACTCAGTGTCCAGAGAATTTTTAAATGTCCTGAACTGCTTGGACTTTAAAGAGCATGTCACACATCCGACCCACAGCAGATGACACACCCTGGACCTGGTCATAGCCCATGGCCTGTCCGTGGTTGTGTCCTCTGTTGTGGATCTGGCTGTGTCTGACCACTTGTGTGTGTTTTTTGAAATCTGCAGTTTTAACCAGCGGAGGAGCCCAGTCAGAATAGTGAGGAAACGCTACCTAACTTCTGAAGTGGCTGCAAATTTTATCCAGATTTTAGGCAATTTGCAGAGATTTTACCAGCACCCTGTGATTTTCCATCCATCCATTTTCTACCGCTTAACCTCACATAGGGTTGTGGGACCCGGTGCTTTTATTGTTGATAATTTTAAAAATAATCTAAAATCAACACTGGACATAGTGGCTCCACTTTTAACCAAAACTATTAAGACAAAAAAAAGCCCCCATGGAGAAATGAGAGCATAAAACAGCTTAAAAGAAACTGCAGGAGTGCTGAAAGGAGATGGAGGAAATCTAAACTAACAGTCCACTATGAGTTTTTACGACAACACCTCAAAACCTAAAATAATGCAGTTAAACAGGCCAGAATCACTCATTTCAAAAAACTCATCTCCGAAAAACAAAATAACCCCAGATTCCTCTTCTCCACAATCGATCATTTAACAAATAATAATGCCCTCTGTGAGGAATTTGCAGACCACTTCAGAAGTAAAATTGACAACATCAGATCCAGTCTTTTATCTAAACAGATTTTAACCATCAGTACACCTGGATCATTGCTTTTACCTGAGGAAACACTGGGGAGTTTTGCCCTGGTTGATGCACAGACACTTGGTCGAGTTTTCTCCCAGGTAAACCCCACAACCTGCCTTTTGGATCCAATTCCCACACCACTTTTTAAACAACGCTATGGATTCTTTGAGGAACAGCTCTTAAATGTTGTGAACTGCTCTCTTCAGATGGGCGTATTCCCCACCTCCTTTCAAACAGCGCTGGTCAGGTCCCTCCTTTCAAAGAAGTGCCAATCTGGTTTTAGGAGGAACCACAGTACTGAGACAGCCCTTTTAAAGATGACAGGTGCAACCTAGATAGCCATAAGCTCACAGTTTTGGTCCTACTGGATCTAACCAATCTAATCAATACAGTAGACCATCACATTTTATAAAACAGACTGAGGAACCTTCTCTTGTTTCACAGATCAACACTTCTTTGTAAGTATAGACACTTGTACCCATGAGATTGTGTGTGGGGTTCCCCAGGGGTCAATTTTAGGTCCAACTCTCTTTAATCTGTATATACTTCCCCTTGGGGATGTCATCAGGAGGCACGGCATCACGGTATCACAGCTGTACTTGGCCGTGTCTCCTGATGACAGCGGGCCAACTGATGCCTTTTTAAAGTGCATTTTAGATATCAAGTTATGGATGGCAGCCAATTTCCTGCTGCTCAACCAGGACAAAACTGAGATTTTTGTCGTCAGTCCTGAAGGCCTGAGAGAGACACTTTTACCAAAACTACAAGATTTTAAAACATCTAAATCTGTAAAAAATTTAGGTGTGATTTTTGACTCTGAGCTCAGTTTTATTCCACACATCAAAAACATTACAAAGGTAGGTTTTTACCACCTTAAGAATATAGCCAGAGTCTGCCTGTGTCTCTCCCAGGCCAGCACGGAGGTGCTGAGGCATGCGTTTCTTTCCTGTTGTTTAGATTATTGTAACACCCTGCTCTCTGGCCTCCCCAAAAAGAGCCTCCATACTCGCCAACTCCTACAGAACTCAGCTGCACGAGTACACACACACACATATACATGTATATGTGTGTGTGTGTATATGTATGTATATATATATATATATATATATATATATATATATACACATATATGTATGTGTGTGTGTGTGTATATATATATATATATATATATATACACACACACACACATACATATATGTGTATATATATATATGTGTATATATATATATATATACACACACATATGTATATACTGCAGGTATCACAGATATCAGTTTCATCTAGTCACTTTAGCTTCAGTCCAACTTTTGTACATGCTGCCATTTAATAGCAAAACATAAATTCACATGTCCATTAGCTTATCATTGGAATATACTGACTACAAAATGATAACAAACAAACACATCCTCTTCTGTTCTTGTTTAGCACATTTCTTCTGCATCAATAAAAATAATACAGGCATTGTCTTCCGTTTTTACTGTCATTAGATCCATGAAAAATAATGAATGAACTTCATGTACTTTTTACTAGTGATGGGACAAATGAACCGAGGCACTGATGCGGGTCTCAAATACAAGTGGGCGTGTCAGATGAAGCCTTGCTTTGGGGCTTGTGTCGCTTCTGTTTGTTCAAAGTGTCGCTTCCCATAAAACTGTTTCGATTCGGCACGCTGTGGGTGTTATCACCGCTTATAGTGAGAGTGTGTGTCGTTGAGAGGGCATTGTTAGAAAAGCAGATTATTTACCCCACTGTAGCGCTTTGATGTGAGACATTGTATTTCTTTTCTTACTTTGGTTTGAGAATTGTGTAAAAAAATGTGTGTGTTTGTGTGTGTCAGGTCTTCCTTTTTAAAATAATAATGTCACTCCCACTGGCAGTGTTGGGCTGTTACTGCCCAACGCATTACTATGGTTACTAGTAACCATAGTAACTATTTACTGTGAACTAATCAACAGAGTAATTGAATTCCTTTTTGAATGAAGTAACTAGTAATTAAGTACTTACTATTTTTCAGTAACAAGCACAACACTGTGAAAGACTTTTTTTGTTTTTTAAATAAAAATACAAACTCTTATGATGCATTTATTGTGTGTGTTTTTTCAAATTAAGGACAGAGCTCTTTGTCTGTGTCCACATACCTATACATGCACATACTACAGAAATATCCATTCATTGTTTCTGCGCACAAAAATCATTCCTACATTTCAGCTCAGGTCATGGCACTGTGCCACTGACTGTGATGTTATTTGTCCAGCAGATGGCAGTATTCACTGTTTCATTGAGGCCTCGAGTCGTGAACATTTGGTGAAACCACGGGCTGGAAGACCTCAATGATTCAAGGGGGCTTCATTTGCCCATCACTACTTTTTACCAATACAGTTTTTACAACGTTATTTTTAAACAACTAACAAGATTACTTTTTAACTAGAAGCAAGATAACCTTCTGTTACTCTTGTTTCACTCACTTATCACATCACACATATTTCTAACACATATGAACTACTGTATTAACTGTGTGTTCTTTTTAACATCCACTTAAATCACGGTGCTGCCTCACTGCTTCACAATAGTATTTTCTTAGTTTGGTAATTAACCACAAATGTCTCCCTTCAGCAACTCATAATAAACAGATCAAATCACATATTGTATGAAAACAGTTTCATTAACAAAGTGCAGACTGCACTAGTTGTCTTTAGTGCATTGTTTCTTTCTTAGCGTTAGCTAGCTAGCATACAGGCCTCAACTTCTTTCTCTTCAAAACTGTTTCCTTGACTCGCATCCCTGAAAGCATATTTACTGACCTGTGATAGAAAATATTATGACATGTTGTTCTGGTGTTCTCATCACAGCAGTAGGGGTGGGCGTATTGATCTAAATATTGATGAGTATTGATACCAAGATGAGTATTGGTATTGGATCGATACTTTCTGTGTCCAGCAAATTGGCAGAGTTCATACGAGCGCAGCGTTTCTCCAAATCTCTCTCTCTCTCTTTCTCTCGCTCTCTCTCTCTCTCTCTCTCTCTCTCGAAGAAAGAAAGTTCGAAAGAACTCTGAGCTGCAGAAAAGTTTGAGGAAGGAGGAGGGGGGGAGACCCCCAAACCTCAACCAGGCCCCCGACACAAAGACAGAGGTCTCTGGCAGAGGCTTTTCAGCATTAAGTAATGTTTTTTCACAATGATCAGAGAGGCTATTTTAGCAGATTAAACTATTATCATGAATTCAGCCAGTTGGAAAAAAAAAAATCTTAATTTATTATTTTACTGGAACTCTGGAAAATTAGACACAGCCCTGCCGTCAGGGGGTCAATTAGGGGGGCAATGCCCCCCCATTGGCTGTCAGAGGGGCAAGGAGTTTTTTTCCTCCTGAAAATAATTTAGACTAGTCATAACTTGTTTTGTGTTTCAAATTGTATTAATTCATATTCAGTTAATCAGTAAAATTTAAAATATAAAAATATTTAAATTTAATTTAATTCATTACGGCTTGGCTTGTGTCATGTGACGCGTGACGCTGCCGCAAGTGAAGCGCTGACGTTAATGTTGTGAACGGCTGTGAAAACATTTTGATCGTGATCCACTTTGTAGCAGAAGATCTGGAAGTTAGGGAGTGTTTACTAACTATTGCTACTGCAGATGTGGGAGATGCCAAAACTCTTGCAAACACTGTAGTCACAGAGCTGCGCAGATTTGGTTTAAGTACAGCTAAAATTCTCAGTCAGGTGTATGACGGAGCATCGGTCATGTCCGGGAAGCATGGGGAGATACAGCAGGACATGCTCGCCAGAGAGATACCCTATGTCCATTGTTTTGCTTCAGTCAGAACAAATGGATGTGCTCTCTGGGATGCGGTTAGTGAAATGTGCTTCTGAATGTGTTGCGCAACTGTGCTCAGAAACATCATGGGACAGTGACAACATCATGGGACAGTGTATGGGACAACATCATGGGACAGTGTAGGGAGACAGAAAGGCCACAAAAGAGAAAGAGTACGGTTAGCAAAAGTCTCCAAGGATATCTATTTGAAGAGACTGTTGGCCAGCAGCAGGGTGACACTGACAAGGGGGGCGCTGAACTGCAGAGATTACTCTACAGCACCTTGGATGCGGTGGGGGAAGAAAAAAACAGGCGTTTCAGTGAACGCAAAGCAAACATGAACCCACACTTGCCAAGACATTCCACAGCGCACTGGAGGCGATGCCAAGTGTGATGACGGCCTTTGCTCTGACATTTGGAGCGTCAACAACCATGTGTGCGAATTCTTTCTCTACTTTAAAAAGTGTTCTCACAGACAAGTAGCTGACAGCTATCAATTAACAGTTGTCAGCTGGTAACTGATAACTAGCTATTGTTTTTGACATACAAAATACAGACAAAATGTCACCCCCTCCACTGTTTTTGTCGATAAGTGTTATTGCTTCTTTGATGTGGTTTTTGAAGAATATATTCTTAAAAATGTCTCACTTCAGTTACATCTCTCATCTCTGATGCAGAATGTTTTATCTAAGTGTGATCCCATAGATTGTTCAACCCTGTCCCTCATACAGTACCTTGGAATGCTGGGTGTCAGCGCTCCACAAATATGGACAGGCCCCAGCACAGAAGTTGGCCTCATAGCCCTTCGGCTCGTGGATCCACCTCCAGCCAAGGTCTCTTTTAAAATCGATGTACAGTGACCGCAAGCAGCAGTTGTCCTGAACATTTCTACAAAGAGACGAAAGGATGAGATGCTCCGAGATGCAATAGAAACCAAGTTTCCGCTCAGCCTTTGCTTTAAACAGTTGGCCACGGCTGCTTTAAACGGTTTAAAGGGTAGTCCCTGTCTATCAAAAACTGTTTTTTCCTAGTCTGTGCGTTAAAAATGCCCAGGCAGAATAGCCAATTTCCTCTGGATGAAGGGAAGACGGCTATCCCCCACCTGGTTTTCTTACACTAACCCTGACCTCCCTTCCCCACTTTTTTTTTTTTTTTACATCCCCCACCCTGCTCTCTCACCCTAAACCTTTTTTCTAAAAAAATTTTAGGGTGCTCAGGGAACACAGGACCTGGGGAACATAGGGATGACCCCAGCATAGTGTAAATACTTGTCTCTCAGGAATATTGTGGCCTCAGGAAAAAGCCCTTAGTGGGCACAACTTATGAAACCATTCATGTTCACGTTCATTTGAAAACTCTCACTAGAGAAAGCGTTTTTTCAGTTTTTACGCCTCTGTTTATGGCAAACACTATGATGGTCCAGCATGGCTAGTGCCGAAGACAGTTTTGAAGAGCACTTGGCGGCATTTTATGAACCTAGGCCGCAGAGCCTAGTCATTGCCGTCAGTGATTCTTTATTGATACATTAATTTGATTAGTTTTGGAGCAGCAGTGATTTACAGCAGTGAGAAGAGCCTCTATTGAGTGACAAGGTGTCTAATTTATTTAAAAAATGTACAAATAAATGTGAATGTGGTCAAATAACATTTTGTTGTCTTCTTAGATTGTCATTGGAATCATTAGAACAGATAGACACATGAGCAGCAGGGAATTTGTGCGTTAGGTAGCCGCGTCCTGTGTGACTTATGCATTGATTAAGTGATCAATTTGTCTGACAGCTCCTGTTAAGAGCATCTTCAACTGCAATCTTAAGAGTGATCCTAAGAACTCATTGGGGGAAACACTCTTATCTTAGTGACTTCTTAGCTAAGACCTTCTTTACTGCGCTCTTATATCTTCTTCTCTTATATCTGCAATCTTAACTGGGAAATGGGGCCATTATTTTTACTACTTTGATTGGAGAGCTTTATGCCCATGTAATTTTTGTTGTGTTGGTGTTGACTCAATGCACATAGCACTATCCAAAAAAATTCAAACTGTTGCCATAAAGTCTCTTAACAGTCCATAGAGCCATCACTGAATAACACAAACTACACTAAGAGGCATTAAAAACGCAACATTGTATTTTTTTCTATATTAATTTGAATTTTCATAATTTATTGGGAGACTTCACTTGGTATGATACCGAACATGAATGAACAAAAGCAACAATAGAAAAATGAATGGACATGGATTACAAATGTCAGTATCTTGTGTGATCGTCGTGGCATAGACATGATGAGCGCGTTGATTTCAGCCACTGGAATCGCTTCCCACTCTTCCAAGAGTGCAGTATGGAGATCAGCAACCGTCACCGGCAGGGGAATACGACGCCGTACACGATCCAGATCCAGATTGTCCCAAAGGTGTTCAATCAGATTCATATCCGGGGAATAAGGCAGCCAGTCCATAACCTGCACATTATGTCTGTGCATAACGTGCCTGCAGGCGTGAGATAGTGCATCTGTGGATGCCAAAATGCCTGGCTACCCTTGCTTCGGTCATTCTGGATCTCAGCGTACCAATGGCCTGCCCCCTCATGTTTGCTGCTAAGCGTGGCATGGTGACCGTCTGTGACAGCTTGCATTTTTCCTCCGGGTTTTTAAAGCCTTGACCAGTTGAGCTCAAATCACAAAAAGAACTCATTGAAAGCTTTCAAACAATGTCCTAACGAATCCCACATGCAAAAACAGGGATTGGTACCGTCTGCCACGTTAATTTATTGTTTGAGCTGAAAAATGTGGCTCCATAGTTTCAATAGTCACGAGTAGTAGTAAACAAAACATTCTTTTGTATACAAAGTAGTTGTATCCAATTTTATTTTACATTGACTTTGTTGCATTTTTAATGCCTCTTAGTATAGTAACAGCTCAGTATACTTTAATTTGACCATGACTCCAGACACCTGTGGTAGACTTCAGGTGGAGCTCTCACAGAGGTGATACTCTCTCCTGATTTGTGTAGGTATGATGAGAGTAAGAGTGTGAGTTAGTACCTGGAGCAATAAGCGGCATCCAGAGCTCTCTTGGATCGATGGTTTGTGTGCTCAGACTGGGAGTGTGACTGGGAGTGTGACTCCAGGCGGTATGAAGGAAGTAGCATGAGGAGAAGGTGTGGAGCCCGAGTGCTGTGCCGCCGCTTCTTAAACATCTTCAGGTCAACAGCATGGACAAAACTATCATCAATACCTGGAAACATAAAAGAAAATGTTTTTTTGTCATATTGCCATATTGTCAGTGGAGAGCTCGTTCAGTGACAAGCTTTTGTCTCACAGGTACCGCAGGTCTTTTCTTCCTGCAGTGGTCAGACTGGACAACCAGCACTGCTCCCAGTAACCACTCACACCAAATCAGATAATACACAATACCACTCCTGTTATTACTGACTGAGTTGTTCACCTGGTCTGTTGCTTATTTCGACACTTATTGTTAACTTACCTTTATTATGTATTAATCCAACACATACAGAATAGAATAGAATTACTTTATTGATCCCAACTTGGGAAATTATTTTCTAGCAGCAGCGAGAAATGCAATCACAGTTAAAAAAAAAAAAAGCAATATAAAGAACAGAAAAAAAATATTGCTATTTACAATTAAAGTATATACAGAAGCGCAGTATTAAAAGCTAAATAAGAAACAACATGCATCTTCTCATCTCACAGTCCACTGTTGATTCCAACCCATGAACTCTCAACCAGCTACTTGCAAGTAATCAACTACTGGATGGCAGCAAACCTCCTACAGCTGAACAAGGAGAAAAAAGAATTCAACCGTATTTGTACATGCTTGTTTATATGTATGTATGCAGTGCCGCCCTCTGCAGCTTCAGACTGGTAGAAGATCTGTAGCAGCTTGTTGCAGATGTTGAAGGATGCCAGTCTTCTGAGGAAATACAGACGGCTCTGTCCTTTCCTGCACAGAGCGTCTGTGTTAGCAGTCCAGTTTATCATCCAGCAGTACTCCCAGGTATTTATAGGTGGGTACCACCTCCACACAGTCCCCTTTGATAAAAACTGGCACTGGCTGAGGCCTGGGTCTCCTGAAGTCCACCACCATCTCCCATCTCACCGTCTTGGTGGTGTTGAGGAACAGGTGGTTGGAGTCACACCATGTGACAAAGTCCTGGATCAGCCCTCTGTACTCCCCCTCCTGTCCACTCCTGATACATCCCACGATGGCTGTGTCATCTGCAAACTTCTGCACATGGCAGAGCTCCGTGTTGTACTGGAAGTCGGACGTGTACGGGGTGAACAGGACCGGAGAGAGGACACTTCCCTGCGGTGCTCCTGTGCTGCTGACCACAGTGTCGGACCTGCAGTCCCCCAGTCACACGCACTGAGGTCTGCTGGTCAGGTAGTTGGTGACCCAATGCACCAGATTCCACTCCCATCTCTGTCAGTTTGTCCCTGAGCAGCAGAGGCTGGATGGTGTTAAAGGTGCTGGACATGTCCAAGAATGTAATCCTCACAGCACCAGTGCCTCTGTCCAGGTAAGAGAGAGATCGGTGTAGCAGGAAGGTGATGGCATCATCCACTCCTACCTTCTCCTGGTAGGCAAACTGCAGAGGGTCCAGTGCGTGGTGGGTCTGTGGCCTCAGATGATGAGGCAGCAGGTGTTCCATGGTCTTCATCACGTGATGTCAGGGCGACCGGCCTGAAGTCGTTCAGCTCAGCAGGATGTGGTTTCTTTGGGACCGGGACGATGCAGGATGTCTGCTGGGGAACCCTCCCCTGTTCCTGGCTCAGGCTGAATAGGTGCTGAAGGGGGTGTCCCAGCTCTTGCTCGCAGGCCTTCAGCAGTCTTGGTGATACTCCATCTGGACCTGCAGCTTTGCTGGGGCGCAGCCTCCTCAACTCTCCATAAACCTGAGCTGCTGTGATCGTTGGTGGTGTGATGGGGGGAGGAGGGGTGTCCTCTGCTGTGCTGGTGATGGTTTGTGGGAGTAGGTGTGTGGGGGCTGCTGCACTCAGAGGTGTGAATGGGATGGGGTGATCAAACCTGTTAAAAAACTGGTTTAACTGGTTTGCCCTTTCCACAGGGGCAACTCTCTTGGAGTTGCAGCCTGTGATGATCTTCATTCCCTCCCACACCTCTCTCATGCTGTTGTTCTGCATCATTTGTTCTACTTTTCTTCTGTACTGCTCTTTCTCCTCCCTGAGCTGGACTCTGAGTTCCTTCTGTACCCGCTTAAGCTCTGTAGTGTCACTGTCCTTAAAGGCCCTCTTCTTCTGGTTCAGAAGGCCTTTGATGTCACTGGTTATCCAGGGCTTGTTGTTGGCAAAGCAGCGTACAGATCTGACAGGAACAACAGCGTCCATACAGAAGTTAATATAGTCCGTGGTGAAGTCACCCATCACCTCCATGTTGTCATTGTGAGACCCCTGCAGAGCGTCCCAGTTTGTGGTCTCAAAGCAGTCTTTCAGAGCCTGCTCAGCTTCAGGAGACCACTTCCTGAATGAGCGTGTGGTTGTTGGTAGTCTTCTCACTCTTGGTGTGTCGTGAGGTTTGAGCAGAACCAGGTTGTGGTCTGCTTTCCCCATGGGGAGGCAGGGGGCAGCACTGCATGCATCCTTAATGTTAGCATACATCAGATCAATTGTTCTGTTCCCCCTGGTGTTACATTCCACAAACTGGTGGAAAGCAGCCAGTGTTTTGTCCAGTGTGACGTGGTTAAAATCCCCAGAGATTAGCACAAGAGCCTCAGGATGCTGTGTTTGTAGTTGGGCCACAGCGCTGTGGATGACGTCACAGGCAGCCTCCTCGTCTGAGTGTGTAAAGTAGAAGTAGTAGTAGAATTCCTTTATTAATCCCTCAATGAGGGAAATTACATTTTTTCACTCTGTTAGTATATATATATATATTTTTCAATTGCACATTACACACACAAGTCATGAAACAAACACATGCACATGCATTAGAGGAGAGGTGTCAGAGTGAGGGGGCTGCCCCCCCCCTTATCCAGGCGCCCCGAGCAGTTGGGGGTTCGGTGCCTTGCTCAAGGGCACCTCGGCAGTGCCCAGGAGGAGAAACTGGCACCTCTCCAGCTACCAGTCCACTCTCCACATTTTTTTGGTCCGACCTGGACTTGAACTGGCGACCCTCCGATTGGACCTCCGATTCCCAGCCCAAGTCACTACAGACTGAGCTACTGCCGCCCCCATGTAGGGATGTAAACAACAATAACAATGGCGTGGCTGAACTCCCTGGGCAAATAATAGGGACGTAGACTTACAGCCAGAAGTTCAATGTCCCTGCAGCAGCTGGAGATCTTAATGTTCACATGCCCAGGATTGCACCACCGTTTGTTGACAAACAGTGCGAGTCCTCCTTCTTTGCGCTTCCCTCAGTCTCTGTCCCCTCTGACTGTGCTGAAGTCCGGTAGCTCCACCTTAGCGTCCGGGATGTTAGCTGTAAGCCATGTTTCAGTGAAGCACAGTAAACTACACTCCCTGTAGGTCTTCACATTCTTCGTCAGTGCAGCCAGCTCGTCAATCTTATTCGGTAGTGAGTTCACATTTCCCATTAGCACAGAAAGTACCCGAGGCTTGTATCGCCACTTCTTTGCCAGCCGCTTAGCTTTTAGCTTAGCGCCGGCTCTGCAGCTTTGGTACGGCTTCCTTACCTCCACAGGTAAACACGGAATCACACTGATGCGGGACTTCGCTCTCAGAGCATGTAAAAATTTGTTTGAATAAACGAGTCTTGGTGTTGAAAAATCCATATCCACGGGATAGATAAATACTTTTCTAGAGAAACCAGGGTAGTAAATTTAAAAAACAGAAAAATTAGGAAAAAGTTAGGAAACACAGAGCTGCTAGAGAGGCTGACACTCGTGTCGGTGCCAAGAAGTAGTAGTCCTGACTCACTCCTCCAAAACAGCCCAAAGTGGCTCAATAATATTTAGATGTGGTGAGTGTGCAGGCCATGGGAGATGTTCAACTTCACTTTCATGTTCATCAGACCACTCTGTCACCAGTCTTGCTGTGTATCGGTGCATTATCATCCTGATACACAGCACCGCATTCAGGATACGTTTGAACCACTGGGTGCACATGGTCCTGCAGAATGGTTCGGTAGTCCTTGGCAGTGACGTGTCCATTTAACACAAGTATTGGACCTAGGGAATACCATGATATTGCAGTCCAAACAATCACCGACCCACCCCCATGCTTCACTCTAGGCATGCAACAGTCTGGGTGGTACGCTTCTTTGGGGCTTCTCCACACCGTAACTCTCCCGAATGTGGGAAAGACAGTAAAGGTGGACTCATCAGAGAACAATACATGTTTCACATTGTCCAAAGCCCAAGATTTTCCCTGCTGGCACCACTGTAACCGACGTTTGGCATTGAAGGTTTGGCTATAGCAGCCAGCCACGGATATTGACCCTGTGGAGCTCCTGACGGACAGTTTTGATGGAAACAGGAGAGTTGAGGTGCACATTTAATTCTGCAGTGAGTTGGGCAGCTGTGGTTTTATGTTTTTGGATACAATCCAGGTCAGCACCCGCACATCCCTTTCAAACAGCTTCCTCCACAGTTACTCCTGTTGGATGTGGTTCGTCCTTCTTAGTGGTATGCTGACATTACCCTGGATACTGTGGCTTTTGATACATCACAAAGACTTGCTGTCTTGGTCACAGATGCACCAGCAAGATGTGCACCAACAATATGTCCTCTTTTGAACTCTGATATATCTCCCATAATGTTTTGTGCATTGCAATATTTTAAACAAAACTGTGCTATTACTCTGTTAGCCAGGCCACCAAGCTGGTCAAATTTAGCCATGAAACCTCCAACACTAAATTGGCCAGTGTTTCAGTTTCATTGTCCAACCCCTGTGTGTATATGTATTCTTACAGTTATATATGAGTTTTTCTGATAATAAATTCAATAAGTCTGTTATTACATAAAGCACTCTGGGTGGCACAGTGGTGCCCAACCCCCCCACCCCACCCCGCAACCCTATGTGTGAGGATAAGCAGTAGAAAATGGATGGATGGACTCTGAACTCTGCTCTTTTATGTTATTGTGTTATTCAAACACAGTTGAATCCTATTTGAAACCGCTGGCTGAGGATAAGTGTAAATATGGGACTATTGTTATTCACGCTGCCGGTAATGACACCCGGTAATGCCAATGGGAGGTCACGAAAATTAACGTGGAATCGGTGTGTGCTTACGCTAAAACCATGTCGGACTCCATAGTTTTCTCTGGTCCCCTCCCTAGCTTGGCCTCTGATTACATGTTTAGTCGCATGTGATCCTTCCACTGCTGGTTGTCGAGGTGGTGTCCAGTTAATGATGTGGGCTTCATCGATAATTGGAGCAGTTTCTGGGGAAAACCTGGTCTGATGAGGAGAGTCTGCATCCATCCTACTTTGGAAGGAGCAGATCTCATTTCTGGAAACATGGCCAAGTTTATTAGTCGACCAAACCCGTGACAACCCAGGGTTGAGACCAGGAGACAGAGTAGTAGTTTAACACACTTCTCTGTGCTTCCATTAGAGCAGTCACCCACCCAGAGCCCCATAGAAACAGCGTCTGCCCCACAACCACTGTAATCATTTAAATCTTAGTTAGGTTAGTTGAAAACAATCATTTAATAAATATTAACACCACCTCTGAAATAGTTCATCAGAGCAGGGGCGTTAAATATGGACTCTTAAATATCAGCTCTAACTCTACCAGTAAATGAATTAATATCAGATAACCAGATATTTTGTCTTACTGAAACTTGGCTGTGTCAACATGATTATCTCAGCTTAGATTAGGCTGACCAAATGTCCACTTTTTCCGTCCCATCAGGGGTTTTTATTAATGATGATGATGTTGAGTTTTCCTTATGTGTGTGTATATGTGTGCCCCCCCCCAGTTGGCATTGTTTGGGTTAGTGTGTGTGACATCATCCCTGAGAGGCTGCCCTGTGGGTGGAGCTCTAAAACTCACAACAACAAAGCAGCAGACACCGGCAGTGCAGCTGAAGTGTCCAAGATGCTGAAGCACAAATGCATGTTCACAGATGAACTGTGAAAAAAATTCCCAGTTTACTGACCCGGCTGGGACATATGGGAGACTGAGTGCACCATGTGCAAAGCTGGTACATACACTATATTGCCAAACATATTCGCTCACCTGCCTTGACTCGCATATGAACTTAAGTGACATCTCATTCCTAATCCGTAGGATTCAATATGACTTCGGTCCACCCTTTGCAGCTATAACAGCTTCAACTCTTCTGGGAAGGCTGTCCACAAGGTTTAGGAGTGTGTTTATGGGAATTTTTGACCATTCTTCCAGAAGCGTATTTGTGAGGTCACACACTGATGTTGGACGAGAAGGCCTGGCTCTCAGTCTCTGCTCTAATTCATCCCAAAGGTGTTCTATCAGGTTGAGGTCAGGACTCTGTGCAGGCCAGTCAAGTTCATCCACACCAGACTCTGTCATCCATGTCTTTATGGACCTTGCTTTGTGCACTGGTGCACAGTCATGTTGGAAGAGGAAGGGGCCAGCTCCAAACTGTTCCCACAAATTCCCCCTCCACCAAACTTTACACTTGGCACAGTGCAGTCAGATAAGTATCGTTCTCCTGGCAACCACCAAACCCAGACTCGTCCATCAGATTGCCAGATGGAGAAGCGTGATTCGTCACTCCAGAGAACACGTCTCCACTGCTCAAGAGTCCAGTGGCGGCGTGCTTTACACCACTGCATCCGACGCTTTACATTGCACTTGGTGATGTATGGCTTGGATGCAGCTGCTCGGCCATGGAAACCCATTCCATGAAGCTCTCTGTACACTGTTCTTGAGCTAATCTGAAGGCCACATGAAGTTTGGAGGTCTGTAGTGACTCTGCAGAAAGTTGGCGACCTCTTCGCACTATGCGCCTCAGCATCCACTGACCCCGCTCCATCAGTTTACGTGGTCTACCACTTCATGGCTGAGTTGCTGTCGTTCCCAAACACTTCCACGTTCTTATAATACAGCTGACAGTTGATTGTGGAATATTTAGGAGTGATGAAATTTCATGACTGGATTTGTTACACAGGTGGCATCCTATCACAGTTCCACGCTGGAATTCACTGAGCTCCTGAGAGCGACCCATTCTTTCACAAATGTTTGTAAAAGCAGTCTGCATGCCTTGGTGCTTGATTTTATACACTTGATTCTGACTATTTGGATGGGTGAGCGATAGTGATGAGCAAAACAGTTCTTTTGACTGAACTGAATCCGTACGAATCTTTCATTAAGAGAGCCGTTCAAAAGATTCGTTCACCAAATCACCCCTGGACCTCCTTAAGCAACACAAATTACCTAGGTGTGACGGCACACTTAATTGACACCAAGTGGCGTCTTTAGTCATTTGCCTTGACCATCCAAAAGAAAAATCTGAAAAAAAAAAAAATCTGTATCCTTTACAAACAACCCTCACATCGACTAAAGAAAAACTCCCAAAAAAACCTTTAAACAGGGAAAAAGAAACGGAAGAAACCTCAGGAGGAGCAACAGAGGAGGGATCCCTCTTCCAAGATGGACAGACGTGCAATAGATGCCATGTGTAGAGAATAACAACAATGAAAAACACATGAACACTCCATATAACAACAGCTAATACATATATATATATATATATATATATATATATATATATATATATATATATATATATATATATATATATATATATATATATATATATATATATATATATATATATATACGTATATATATATATATGGAATTCAACACTGTTTATGATCTCTTGTCTGCTAAAGAAGAACCAAGAGGCTGTCAAGGCTACTCTAGCCAAACAGAAGCACAAGCTAACCATGGTGACTACAGCAGAGTGGGACAAACTGCAGAGGCTTGAGGCTCTCCTTCAACCATGCAGGTTCAACACCCATCAGCTGATTTATTCATGGAGTTGATGATAAGTTACTGTGCAATATAAATTAAATTCCTTTTCCTAAATTGAATGTACTCAATATTGATATCACTGTGACTATAGTATAGTATAGCTGCTTGCTATTGTTTTTTTATTTGCAGTTTTATAAATTATTTAATAAATAATTAAATCACTTTTCTCAACTATCCACTGCAAATATGTATCTGATCTCCTTGGGGGTAACTGTGCTCTGTGTTGATTCCTGCTCTCTGCCACCGAACCCACACCATGGAGGTCTCAGCCGATGACACAGTCTATGTGGTGAGGTTCAAGGCTGCCTTCACAAAGGACCTGTCTCAACGCCAAGATACACTCAACCCTGGATGGCTTAGGGTGGCTACAGCACTCGACCCGCGATTTAAGGACCTCAAATGTCTACCAAGAGGAGAGCGAGAAGGGGTGTGGACCACCATTGAGGCACTGCTGCGAAAAAGACCCCGACAGTGGCACTCCAGAACCTACTGAGGAGCCTCCTGTTGTTTAATTCAGACTCTGAATGAGAGGATGATGAGGGGCCCAACAGGGTTCTGAGCCGCTACAAAGCAGAGCCCATCATCAGTGAGACAGACTGCCCACTGCAGTGGTGGTCCAATCATGCAGGGGCCCACCCACAACTTGCTGCTCTGGCCCACAAGTATCTGAGTAGCCCTGCCACTTCTGTCCCTTGTGAGAGACTATTCTCACCAGCAGGTAACATAGTTGAAAAAAAGAGGGCAGCCTTGAGCTCTGAAAATGTTAACAGGTGTCTCAGCAACTAGCTGAAAGAGAGCAAGCAGAAGCAGTAGGCTTAGAGGTGTCCTGAGTCCTGGGCTTGTTACTAAAATGTTTATCAAAAGGTTGGTTATGGCCTAATTTTTGAAACAGAGATATCCTGATCTTCTTCAGGATATTAAAGTAAATATGAGGGATTAAGGTCAATCACTGGCACTTTTGTTTTACTTAAGATTTATTTAAGATGGCCATTTTATGTTAATTGAACTGTTAATTATTCTGGCCAAGGTTATTCAGGGTCCCACTTTATTTTTATTTTTGAAATCAATATGTAGACTAATTATAATGTTGGTATTGGTCAATCTGTTTTGGCCTCTGAAAGAACAGAGAGATGTTATCTAATGTCAGGGTTTCTATGTCCTGGAATGTACTTTAAAGTACACAGCATTATTTGTAGTGTTGAGTTTACAGCTAGTCATTTATAAGCTACCTGAATCTCTGAATTCTGTATTGTTCATTCCTAAAATTGCTGCATTTTATGGCAAAAAAATGCACTGATCTGTTGGTCTTGGTTAAGTACCACCTTGAAAAAAAATAAACAGTAAAGGTTTTGTTTGCTTAAGCTGATGTATTCATTCAGTTCACTATTCAATGATTCACTCGTATACCATTTTAAAAAACGATTCTCACTGTTCTCAGGTCAAATATTGATATGCGATTAAAATGCGATTAAATGAGATTAATTAATTACAAAGCCTCTGATTATTTAGATTATTTTTTTAATTGAGTCCCAGCTCTAATATTTTACAACTGAGGCATAATAAAGAATGTTCAGTAACCTCTGAGAAGCCAATCTGAATTTCTGTCTTTGAGAGATATGATTTTGTAATATAATAAAATATTCTATCCATATGTATAAACTTTAAATATGTTAAAATTATAAGGAATCTTTGAGCAAATTGCGAGTATCATTTAAGTAGTTTATCTTGTGGCAGAGCTGTGTGTCCTCTTTTTTGGAAATCAAAATATGGTCAGCCTAGCTTAAATCAATCCACTCTTCCTAGTCATATTAATATTCATATTCCTAGAGACACCGGCCATGAAGGAGGGGTTACAGCCATTTTTGATTCTAGTCTATTGATCAATCATAAACCTAAGTTAAATTATAAGTCTTTTGAAAGCCTGGTTCTTAGAAAGCTATTTTATTTGTTATAGTGTACCGTGCTCCAGGTCCATATTCTGAATTTCTATCTGAGTTCTCTGAGTTTTTATCAACATTAGTCCTGAGAACTGATAAAGTAATTATTGTAGGTGACTTTAATATTCATGTGGACGTTGACAGTGACAGTCTTGGTACTGCTTTTATCTCACTGTTAGATTCAGTTGGCTTCTGTCAGAATGTTCAGGAACCAACTCACTGTTTTAACCATACACTCGACCTGGTCCTGACCTACGGCATTGAAGTAGAACATTTATCAGTCCACCAACAGAATTCCTTCCTATCAGACCATTGATTGTTAACCTTTGAATTTTTACTTCTGGACTACACTCCATCTGGTAAATCCATGTACACTAGATGTTTATCTGATAGTGCTGTAGCCAAGTTTAAGGATATAATTCCATTAGCTTTTAATTCAATGCCTAATATCAATATACTTGAGGGCTCAGACTTCAGTCCTACTCAAATTGATAATTTGGTAGATAGTGCTGCAGACTCTCTGCGAGCATCTCTAGATTCTGTTGCTCCTCTAAAAAAGAAGATAGTAAAGCATAGAAAGTTGGCTCCATGGTATAACCCTCACACCCGCAGTTTAAAGCAAGCAGCAAGAAGATTTGAAAGGAAGTGTTTAACCGGTCTGCAAGCGTCTCGCCTGGACTGGCATGATAGTTTGAAAGCTTATAGGAAGGCTCTCCGTAAGGCCAGAGCAGCTTATTATTCATCGTTAATAGAGGAAAATAAAAACAACCCCAGGTTTCTTTTCAGCACTGTAGCCAGGCTGACAGAGAGCCACAGCTCTATTAAACCATCTATTCCCATAACCCTCAGTAGTAGTGACTTCATGAGCTACTTTAATGAGAAGATTATAACTATTAGAAAATCAGTCACACTGTGCCTTTGACTGAAACTGCTTTGTCTTTAAACACAGGAAGCTTAGAACCCATTGAAGAACTTGATGTATACTTGGACTGCTTTTCTCCCATAGACCCTCACAAACTGACTTTTCCTCATCTAAGCCTTCTACCTGTCTCTTAGATCCCATCCCAACTTCACTGCTTAAAGAAGCTTTACCGTTACTGAGCACCTCTTTATTAAGCATGATTAACTTCTTCTCTTATCCTCATAGGGTCGCAGGGGGCTGGAGCCTATCACAGCCGTCTTAGGGTGAAAGGCAGGGTACACTGTGGACAAGTCTCTAGTTCATCGCAGGACACATAGAGACAGACAACCACTCACATTCACACCTATGGGCAATTTGAATTAGCCAATTAACCTGTGTAAACTCCACACAGAAAGGCCCCGGGCCTTCCCTATTTATAATAATTGCCGACAACCAGACAAAACTAGCCAGTTAACTAAACCCCATGCATGCCTTAAGGACATAAAAACTTGGATGACGGTTAAATTCAGACAAAACCGAAATTACTGTAATTGGCTCTGAAAATCTCAGAAATAGATTATCAAATGAGTTAGTTACTCAAGATGCCATTGCCCCGGCCTCTAGCACCACTGTAAAGAATCTAGGGGTAATTTTTGACCAAGATATGTCCTTCAATGTCCACATGAAACATCTGCATCCATCTGCGTAACATTGCAAAAATTAGTCCATGCATTTGTAACTTCTAGGCTGGACTATTACAATTCCTTTTTATCAGGCTGCCCTAATAAGTCTATCAAGACTCTCCAGCTGGTCCAGAACGCTGCAGCACGTGTTCTGACCAGAACCAGGAAAAGAGACCATATTTCTCCGGTGTTAGCCTCTCTGCACTGGCTCCCTGTAAAATCTAGAAAACAGATTAATACTGAAACTTAGTTTCAGAATTTTAAACTGCTCCACAAACTTCTCTGGTGCCTCTTCACTAGGTCAAGAACTCTGTAGCACCCTGAGATTAAGAGACTCTATTAATTAATGTCAAATTCAAAAGTTTCCCGTTTTAACAAAACTGGGTGGTGCCCTGACATTTTCTACTATTAAAAATAATAGTGAATTATACCTGAAGCTGAGTGTCATCACTCTGCTTCACCTTTTATGACCATTCACAGTTTATGAACAATAATTGGTTATAGATACTATATTTGATATTAATGAATGATAGACTATTAAATCTGCTCTAAAGTATGAATGCTACAGTGTGGTGGAGAGGAAGACGTGTTGTTAGAATCCTCTGCTGACAGCTTGATGATGCTCTTCATCCCCTTGGACACTTTTGCGCATCTCTATATGTATTAGCTGTTGTTATATGGACTTGGACACTTTCATACTATTCTATATGTACACTGCCCAGCCAAAAAAAAAGTCGGCACCTGGATTTGACGAAGCAAATAGGTATGAGCCTCCTATTGGATAATTACTGCAGGTTCATCAACAATATGTGCTCAAACAATGAGGTCAGCTGACTACCTGAATATAGTGAATGACCAGGTTATTCCATCAATGGATTTTTTTTCTTTCCTGATGGCACGAGCATATTCCAAGATGACAATGTCAGGATTCATCGGGCTCAAATATTTTCACCACAGAGTCCACACCTTAACCCCACAATCTCTGGGATGTGCTGGAGAAGGCTTTGTGCAGCGGTCAGACTCTACCGTCATCAATGCAAGACCATCTTGGTGAAAAATGTATGCAGCACTGGATGGAAATAAATCTTGTGACATTGCAGAAGCTTATCAAAACAATGCCACAGCACGTAATCAAAGCAAAAGGCGGTCCAACGAAATATTAGAGTGTGTGACCTTTTTTTTTTTTTGGTGGCGACTTTTTTTTTGGCCAGGCAGTGTATTAACTGTTGTTATATGTAGTGTTAATGTGTTTTTCATTGTTGTTATTCTACACATGGCATCTATTGCATGTCTGTCCATCCTGGAAGAGGGATCCCTCCTCTGTTGCTAACCCTAACCCTGAGGTTTCTTCCATTTCTTTCTCCCTGTTAATTGTCATGCCCTGTCTTGTTGTTTTAATTTAGTTACCCATTCACTTCATGTCACTTCCTGTTTTATTTTGTAGTAATCCTGTCTCCTCCTGCTTCCTGCCTGTGTGATTGTCTGGCCCTGCCCTGTTTCCACCTGTGTCCCATTACCTCATGTTTAAAAAGTCCTGTCTCTGGTCCCCAGTGTTTCCAGCAGCTCCTGAGTGATTTTCATAAAGTTTCACAGCCTTAGTTAGTTGATTTTGTTTGTATTTATTCCTCCCTGTGAGTAGTGTTTCTGTTTATTTATATAGTTTTTCCCTCTAAAGCAAAGTAGTTTTATGTTGTAGTTTTTATAGCCGCTGTAGATTAGACTACCGTTTCATTTTTGTTTCACTTTACTAGTCCCTTGTCATTGAATGTGACTTGCAGGTGATATTGTTTTTTAGTCTTTCATGGCCTTCCAGCATATATTTCATTTTTTTTCCAGTGTCCCTGTTGCTAGCCTCCTTTGTTTCTCATTTCTAGTTAGCATTCCAGCTTAGATTTGGCTTATTTTCTGGTGCCCCCCTTGCTAGCTTTCTTTTTTTCTAGTTAGCCTCCCAGTTTAGATTTTGGTTTCTTTTCTAGTATCTTAGTTGTTAGCCTACTCTGTTGTGAGTTCACTTAGTTTCTAGTTTCTAGTCAGTTTTGTGTCCCTCAGTTATCCTCATGATCATCATCGGTAGTGAGTGTTTTGTGTTTCACAGCTGTCAGGAAAGTCTTTTTGTTTTCCAGATATTTGGTTAATTGTTTTACCTCTCACTTTGGGAGTGGTTTTGATTTTTCCACATTATTAGTCCAGTGTAGGGCTTCCTTTCCTCCAGAACCAGAGCGTCACAGTTTTTCCTTAGTCAGTGTGCGGGTTGTTTGTAAAGGACAGAGGGTGTCATATCCTATAGAATTTGTAAAGCCCTCTGAAGCAAATTTGTGATATTGGGCTATACAAATACAATTGACTTGACAACTACATTTTATTGTATTGAAATGAATTGTGAGTCTGTGTTCAGTGTTTGTAGGATTTAAACACTTTGCAGGGCAATGTGAAATTGTGATTGACATTAAATGTTAAATATGTTCTTCATGAATTGTTGGCATTTTAATTATCCTCCACATGGAAAGAGACCCATTCTAATGACAAGATGTAGCCTGGGACTCTAGATGCATCCTAGTGGCAAAAAATATTTTTGCCTAGCAAGATGGTCTAGTGCCACACCATAGGAGATAATCCTGGCTCAGGCAAGAATCTGGCTGACCAATCACAAGGCTCTATCTGCGTAGCGAGTCGTTGGGGTGATCGTAGCATGATGACGACAGGGCTGCGAGATGCTGGAGATAGCAAAACAACCAAGATGGCTGTGGCTAACGAACAGCAGTCATTTGAATCGGCGCTGTCATCGATTTTGGAAAAGTTAGACTTGGGCTTTCCTTTGAGCAAGTTGAGCAGAAAGCTGTTATTTGCTGTTTTGCCCACGGGCTACTTTGCCAACCGTTTGTGGCAAAAGTCTAATATATCAGCTGGCTCCGCTGGTAGCGTAACACTGTCTGTTGCTCTGATTGGTCATAGCACTGGTCTATTACAGGCAGAGACAATTTGAACAACAACAGTTGCTCCCACCCACAGGCTTCAACTCTGCCTATTGACTGCCTATTTGATGTCATAGTCTGGCTTGGCAGGCTAGACAAGATGTGCTTAAGATTAAAATGCTGGAAATTGAGCATTTAGAAGTGCACCTGGAAGTGTTACCTTTCACTCAAAACCGTGAACAAGAAGAGCATACTAACACATGGCTAATTAGCACCAACAAGATTATCAAGAAACAGCAGGGCTGTGAAGTGGGTAGCAAACCAAGATCACCATCTAGAGGAGCCAAGTGCTTCATGAAGCTTCATTTGTCCATCAGTATCAAGATCCTCCTGCTCATAAAGCCCTCCACCACCACAATCACCCTCGCTCCCTCCGATGCTCACCTCCTCTCCCTTACACTCTGAACCTGGGGGGGTAGAGCCTTCTCTCTTGCTGCCCCCACCCCACCATCTGGAACTCTCTCCCCATTCACATCTCTTTCAGATTGCTTTTAATATGTGAACAATGTTTCATGCCCTGTTATCACTGCTTTGAGTGTTGTATTAAATATTTTTACTGGATTTGCCTTCCTTAAATGCATCTTTGAGTATTTAGAAAAGTGACATAGGAATAAAATGTATTATAATTATTATAATTATTATTATTATTTTAGTGGCGACCCTCCTCAGTCCAAACTCTTAGAAAAACGAGTAACCTGCACAGCTCAGCCTCCTCCTTGTGATGCAACCAGCTCACCTGCCTTATCATCCAGGCAGAGTACATTTTCAACCCCTGTACTGAGAAGAATGCTGACTGTGGGTGACTTTTCTGGGGAAAATGAAAACTGTTGCAAAACATCAGTCTGAAGTGCCGAACAGGGACTTCATTGATCTATTGAACAGTCAGCTCTCTGAATGCTGAGGTCAATCAGTGGCCCCTTACTGCCAATCAGAGGACAAATTGAGAGATTCAGTAGAATCTGTTTTACTTATCTGTCATCCATACTTCCACCAATACTTCCTTTGCAAGGAGAAATTAAAAGTCAGTGTTGAGCTTCTATTAGCAATGTTAAAAAGCACAAATCAAGCTTGGAATCTTGGTGTGGTTATGACCTAATTTCCACAGCAATTACAAAATCAGTCTACCATCACCTTAAAGGTACAGTCTATAACCAATGTAATTTCATATTTTTTGTAAACACACCACATTCAAAGTTCCACACTTCCCCTGCTTTGCTCAACTACCAAGCAAAGGTGAGAGGGAGCAGTAATAATAGAGCAACTGTGAAAGAGCCTGGGTTAGAAAGTAACAATAGTGAGAACAAAGCATTGAATCAGAGAAATCAAGCTGTTTTCTGATTGATTTACAATTGTTACATTCTAAAGCGCAATTAAAACACAACTCTGCACAAAACTGCAGGAAGGTGGCAAGATGCCAGACTGTAAATGAATTCAACTTCCTGTCTGCTGACTGTGGCTCAGCGTGGCTCTCATCAAACTGCAGACGCACACAAATCATAGCTGGACCCATTGGAATTGCTCCTGAAGGCCAAGCCATCAATGTGTGATTGAATATTTAGATCAGATCCAGATGGGGAGGTTGGCTCCTTTCGTGCCAGACTCTACCATCAGTGAAGGAATGGGTGAATGGGTGAATGGGTGAATGCTGATATGCAGTGTGAAGTGCTTTGAGCACATGCACCCTTATGTGGGGAATAAATCTACGTTGCCAGAAATGTCCCCAGTAAAGCAAAATATAAGAAAAAAAGAAAAACCATTCAGTGCAAAAAATACATGTGAGAGTTTTACGTTTTACAGTAGGAATTGTCTTGGAGATGAAAGACAGGGGAGGGAGGTCAGGGAGTATTAAAAGAAGAGCTAACACATTGTTGGTGTTGGTCTTTTCATGGAAATTGTTGACATTACCGCAATATAGAACTTAAAGGAGTACGCCACCGTTGCTCTGTAGTGCAGTATGTTCTTCCCTGATCTCAGACGAGTTGATGCATACCTCTCTCGTCTTTGTGCGTGCACTCAGTCGCTCTGGTACACAGTGCTATTTTGTTAGCAGAGATGCTGTGAGAGGAGAGGCGTGAGATGCTGTGAGATCGCGAGAGTCTGTGAGATTTGCGAGATTCAACATGGCGGCCCCCAGCTGCTAGACTAAGATTTAGCAAAATACCGTCTTTGCCAACTTATTTCGTGCTTTAAAGCAGACCAATTAAGTTAGACCGACAACGCTGTACATAGCTTCACTCAAGGTGGAGGATCTTGAAAATTTCATCGACGACTATTTCTTTCGGTGCGCCATGGAAGACTCCAACACCGAAACTCGCCGGGACAACCCAAACAAGAGGAAGAAAACAGACTCCTCTACTGACACACAGGACCTTGAGACCACGGATGTCCAGATAAGCGTCCTCGATTCGATCAATAAAAAGCTCGACATACTTAAGATGCTCCATGATGAGATTAAGGACCTGAAGGCTAGCCTGGAGTTTACTCACCAGCAGATATCCGACCTGCAGAGGGACAACACCGAGCTCCGCTCCACGCTGACAGCCGTCACGTCAGAGGTAAATATCCTTAAAAAAGAGAATAAATCTCTGAAGGAAACCGTCCTTGACATACAGACGAGGAGCATGCGGGACAACCTGATCTTCTCAGGGATTCCAGAATCTACACCGGATGACCCAGAGTCCCTAGTTAAAAACTTCATGGCTTCGGCTCTTAAAATCCCGAAAGAGACTGTGAATAACATCACTTTCCACCGCGTTCACCGGCTTGGACCCCGAAGAGGAGACCGCCACCGTCCTATTATCGCTAAATTCGAGCACTTTAAACAAAAAGAACTCGTCAGGAGCAAAGGACGGGAGCTGAAAGGGAAACCATTCGGGATGAATGACCAGTTTCCACGGGAAATTAATGAGAGGTGCAAAGTCCTGTTTCCTATTCTGAAAGAACACAGACAGCGAGGCAAGCGGACTGCACTTGTGGTGGACAAACTCTACATAGATGGCCAGCTGTTCAGGGAATCCTCCATCACCCCCTGGCTCGTCTAAGGAAAACGATAAGTAACCACAAAAACAAATGGCTCAGATTTCTAAATATATCTCTCGTTAGTTTAAAGTATATAGAGAAAGCAATCAAATCTCACAAGTTTCAAATGTTTACTGTTACTGCTGTAGGTGGCAATGCAGTCATACATTGTACACAAACCTAAGTGAGATTGGTTTGTGACTTATGGAGGGGGGTGTTACGGCCCTCGCGCCGTGTTGTGTTGTGTGTGTGTATGTGTGCGTGTCTCTCTCTCTCTCTCAGTTGCTCCTCCAGGTTCGTTCTCCCCTCCCCCGATCAGCAGGTGTGTTCACTCCGCTCATCAGCTGATTGCAAGTAAAAGCTGGAGAAGAGGTGCGGCCCGGGGAGAGGAGGAGAGAGAGGAGATGGAGACAGTGACAGTCAGGATTGGTGGTGGAAGCAGTTAGCAGCTTGTGGCAACAGTGGTTGTGTGGTTTACGAGTTTTCATGTGTGGAAAGAGAGCGTAGTTTTGTGGCTGTTGTTTCCTTTCTCCCCAGGTGTGGTGGTGTTTTGAGTTGTCATTTGATTTCAGTGGTTTATTACCTCCCGAACGGGGGCGTCTTGTGTTTAATAGTTTGATCATTATTTTATCCTGGTCTGTTTTATTTTACTTTTGACCAGCGTCATTAGTTCGGGTCCTTTTAAGTTCGTGTTTTTCTTATAATAAATAATCTTTACTGACCCGTTAGCAGATTCTGTCTCTTTCATTTCATCCCGGGAACAATTTTACTTTGTTTTCCTCCCTTCATCCCCTGGTACCATCGCCGGGAGGTAACAAATTGGGGGCTCGTCCGGGATTAATCTGAAGGTGAGAGTGTCTGTGATTCTGTTGTTTGTGTTGGTAATCCGGCTTTCTATAGTGTGGCACGGCTTCCCCGGTAAGTGTAGGGAGTGTCCAGCTAAGTTGCGCGCAGCTTATCCATCGGGCACTCATTTATTATTTTTCCTTTTTTATTTTCTGGAGTAATCCTGGGTGGGGATACCGTTCCCTGTCGGGGGTAGGCGTTTCGGAGCCTCGGCTGCCGAAGTTTGCCTTTAAAGCCACCTCGAGCCCGGCACGCTCCAAGAAGATAGACAGGCTCAGTTTATGACAGGCAGGGTCTGGGGAAGTTTGTGTTGGCTGTGCGTAAGCTGTGTTTACTGTGTTTCTTCTCCGTATTGTCTTGACTCCTGTGTTCAGACGTAATGTCTCAGGTTTTTAGTGTTGACGCATTCGCCGCTGCGCCGTCTCTTGCGCAGCTGGATGAATGTAGGATGAGTGACTTGTACGAGCTGGCGGCTCATTACGGCGTCTCTGTCTCTCGTGCTCTCCGAAAGCAGGAGCTGAAGGCTGCAGTGGTGGAGGCCCTGGTGTTAGAGGGGTTATTCCCCAGCTAGTGAAGAGGCTGAGAGGAGCGCAAGCTCTCCAATGTCTTCATTAGCGGAGGCAGCTGTTGCGCCTTCGCCCGAGACACAGCTGACAGACCGTACTCCCATCGCCCGGTTAGTGCCGGAGAAAAAGCCAGTCACGTTGCCCAGGTTTGATCCAGTGTCGGGCGGAGTCCTCTCCGGGTTCGAGGCTGGGCGCACGGGAGAGGTTGCGTCTAGCTCGGCTCCAGTGGGATAAGGAGAGGGAGGAAAGAGAGTTTCAGTTTCGCCGTGAGCTGGAACTGAAAAAGTTAGAAGCAGACACTGCAGTGAGGATGAGGGAGCTAGAGATTAAGGCTAGGGACAGTACCACAACCGTAAATATGTCACTACCATCTGCAGCAGGTTTTGATGTGGGTAAGAATATTCCCCTTGTTCCGGTGTTCCGTGAGTCGGAGGTTGAGACATACTTTAGCGCCTTCGAGCGGATCGCGGCTGCGCTGAGCTGGCCTCAGGATGTGTGGGCACTACTGCTACAGTGTAGATTGTGTGGTAAGGCTCAGGAAGCCTGCGCTTCCCTCTCCGCGGTTGATAGTTTAAGTTATGAAAAACTTAAAGGTGCTGTACTGCGAGCTTATGAGTTAGTACCAGAGGCATATCGGCAGCGGTTTAGGGGTCTCCGGAAAAGCCAGGGCCAGACCTATACTGACTTTGCAAGAGAGAAGGGTCTCCTTTTCGATCGATGGTGCTCGGCATGTAAGGTGACTGATATGGCTCTAGTGAGAGAATTATTATTAATTGAAGAATTCAAAAATTGTCTGCCCGAGCGTATTGTAACTTACCTTAATGAGCAGAAGGTTTCCACGTTGCAGGAGGCTGCCGTTTTGGCTGATGAGTTTACGCTGACTCACAGGACCAGTTTTGCCCGGCCTGATCAGTCTTCCAACCGGAGCTCCCCTCAGAAACCAAGTTGTCCAATTGTTAGTGTTAGCAACCAAAGCAGTAGCACTCCGGCACAGAGATCGAAGGCGGGAGGCCGTGCTTCTACTGCTTGAGACCAGGTCATCTGGTAGCTGATTGTGATGCTTTAAAGCACAGACAGCAGACAGCTTTAGGAAAGCAGCCAAAGGGGGTTAGCTTAATTAAAACTGTTGCTTCGTCTCCTGTTGACCGTCTTCCACACACAGTGGGAGTCGATGCCTGTTTCAAGCCATTCATTTCCAGCGGCTTTGTTTCTCTCACGGGTAAGGTGGAGGATCAGCGCCCTGTGACCATATTGAGGGACACTGGTGGGTCGCAGTCTTTCATCTTGTCCAGTGTGCTGCCTTTGGGAGATGCATCAGCGTGTGATGCTAGCGCTATTGTGAGAGGGATTGGGATGAGTTTTGTGCCTGCCCCTCTTCATTACATTCATATCCAGTCCAAGCTAGCAACTGGGTTTTTTGCTGTGGCTGTGCGTTCGTCACTACCTATTGATGGGATTGACTTCATCATGGGCAATGACCTTGCAGGTGGAAAAGTATATCCCACACCGGAGGTGGTGTCTGTGCCCACAACTGAATATATGTCTGAGGATTTGGCAAAAGAATATCCTGATGTGTTTGGTGCCTGCGCTCTTACTCGAGCTCAAGCTCAGAAGCTTGGTGACGAGGTCATGTTGTCAGATTCTCTGTTTGCGACTGCTTTCACTGATGATAAGTTACCCCTGTGACGGCCCAGGAGAAGAACCAGCCTGGTGAAGTAGCAGCTGTCCCTCCTCTCCCAGATGTCAACTTGCCAGTGAATCGTGCAACTCTTATTGAGGCACAGAAGTCAGATCCCTCCTTAAAACGCTGTTTAGGTGCAGTGGTGATTGAAGGTGACCACACCTATGGTGAAAAACCTGTGTATATGCTCGACGATGGTCTGTTGGTACGTCGGTGGGTTCCACGGCTAGGAGCGGCAGATGAGGACTGGGGATGGGTGCATCAGATTGTAGTTCCAATAGGTTACAGGCAACATGTGTTAGCTTTAGCTCATGAGCACCTGTGGTCTGGCCATCTGGGCATAGCAAAAACATATGATCGCATCCTCAAGCACTTTTTCTGGCCTGGATTAAAGGCGGATGTGGCTCGTTACTGCAGGACTTGTCACACCTGTCAGGTCACCGGTAAGCCTAACCAGAAAGTTCCTCTGGCTCCTCTGCACCCTGTTCCAGCTGTTGGTGCACCTTTTGAGCATGTCATAGTTGACTGTGTTGGCCCATTGCCAAAGTGTAGGTCAGGTAATCAGTATATGTTGACTGTAATGTGTGTGTCCACCCGTTTTCCAGAGGCCATCCCACTTAGAAAAGTTACTGCACCGGTGGTGAGTAAGGCACTTATAAAATTTTTCACCACGTTTGGCTTGCCACGTGTCGTCCAGACAGATCAAGGCACGAATTTCCTTTCTAAAACCTTCAAACAGACTCTACAGGCCTTGGGGGTGTCACACTCTGTGAGCAGTGCGTACCACCCGGAGTCTCAGGGCGCATTGGAGCGGTGGCACCAAACCCTGAAAGCAATGCTACAGCGGTATTGTTTTGAGACAGGTAAAGATTGGGATGAGGGCTTGCCCTTCATGTTGTTTGCCATAAGGGACACAAGGCAGGAATCCTTGGGTTTTAGCCCCTCAGAGTTAGTGTTCGGCCACAATGTGCGTGGACCCTTGAAGGTGCTGCAGGAGAAGTTCACCGCCACTTCCCCTTCTAAGACCAACATTCTTGATTTTGTTACTAAATGTAGAACACAGTTGCATACTGCCACTTCCATTGCCAAAGAGTCTCTCTCTGCTGCTCAGAAGCGGATGAAAGGGTGGTTTGACCGTAAGGCAGTGGCACGGCACTTTAAGCCAGGTGACCAAGTGCTTGTGTTGTCACCGGTACCAGGTAGTGCCCTCACTGCCAGATTTTTAGGTCCATATGTGGTGGACAGGAAAGTGTCTGAGACAGATTATGTGATCTCCACACCAGAACGCAGAAGGAAGACACGACTGTGTCATGTGAATATGCTCAAGGCCTATTTGACCAGAGAATCCTCCCAGGGAGAACCGGCCTCTCCTATAATGTCTGCATCTTTGGTGTGTGCTGAGGCTGATGATGGCCTTAAGGTGCCTTCTATGGGTCAGCAAGTCGGCAAGCTCACCAACTCCGAGTTCCTGTGTGAGGCTGAGTCCCGCTTGTCTTATCTCTCGGATGAGCTGCGGCATGATATAATGAACCTTTTTAATGACTTTCCCACTCTGTTCAGTGATGTGCCCTCCTGTACTAACGTCCTGGAGCATGACATTGATGTAGATGGTGCAGCTCCCATTAAGCAGCATGCCTACCGTTGCTCCATGCCAAAACATGAGGTAATGAAATCTGAGGTTGAATATCTGGTGAGTAATAATCTGGCCACGCCAAGTTGCAGCCCCTGGAGTTCCCCATGTTTATTGGTATCTAAGGCTGATGACACCCCCCGGTTCTGCACTGATTACCGGAGAGTTAATGCAGTCACTGTGGCTGATTCATTTCCTCTACCAAGAATGGAAGATTGTGTAGACAACATCGGTCCAGCTTCTTTCATCACAAAATTAGATCTACTGAAAGGATACTGGCAGGTGCCACTAACCCCTAGAGCCTCAGATGTGTCTGCTTTTGTAACCCCTGACCATTTCATGCAGTACACCGTGATGCCTTTTGGGTTGAAAAACGCCCCTGCCACCTTCCAGAGGCTCATGCAGAGGGTGTTGGGGGATGTTCCCCACTGTAGTGTCTATCTGGATGATGTGGTGGTTTACTCAAGTGACTGGTCGAGTCATGTGGACAGTTTGCGAACTGTTTTTCGGCGGCTTGCAGAGGCATGTTTAACCCTTAACCTCTCGAAGTGTGAATTCGGGAAGGCGATGGTTACATACCTAGGTAAGCAGGTAGGTCATGGTCAGGTTAGACCAGTGGATGCTAAGATTGCTGCAGTGATTAAGTACCCGGTTCCCACAAACAGACGTGAGCTCCGTCGGTTCCTGGGGATGACCGGTTATTATAGATGTTTTTGTAGGAACTTCTCCACAGTAGTTTCACCTCTCACTTCTCTTTGCAGTCCCAAGGTTCCTTTTGTGTGGACAGAAGAGTGCCAGCAGGCTTTTGAGGCGGCAAAGTCCCTGCTGTGCAGTGCCCCAGTTTTAGCTGCTCCAGATTTCTCCCTTCCATTCAAACTGGAAGTGGATGCTAGTGCGACTGGTGCTGGTGCTGTGCTTCTCCAGGAGGGCGTAGATGGAGTGACGCACCCAGTGTGTTTCTTCTCGGCCAAGTTCAAGAACCACCAGCTGAACTACTCTACGGTTGAGAAGGAGACCCTGGCGATGCTACTAGCATTCCAGCATTTTGAGGTTTACGTTGGGTCCAGTGATGCTCCGGTGTTGGTTTACACTGATCACAACCCTCTGGTTTTCCTGGCTAGAATGCGTAACCATAATCAACGGCTGTTACGTTGGTCCCTGCTGTTACAGGAGTACAACATCCAGATCCATCACAAGAAAGGTGCTGAGAATGTGGTAGCTGATGCTCTGTCCCGTGGGTGAGGTGAGACTGTTGTAAACTGTTGTATTCTCTGCTGTAGGTGGCAATGCAGTCATACATTGTACACAAACCTAAGTGAGATTGGTTTGTGACTTATGGAGGGGGGTGTTACGGCCCTCGCGCCGTGTTGTGTTGTGTGTGTGTAGGTGTGCGTGTCTCTCTCTCTCTCTCAGTTGCTCCTCCAGGTTCGTTCTCCCCTCCCCCGATCAGCAGGTGTGTTCACTCCGCTCATCAGCTGATTGCAAGTAAAAGCTGGAGAAGAGGTGCGGCCCGGGGAGAGGAGGAGAGAGAGGAGATGGAGACAGTGACAGTCAGGATTGGTGGTGGAAGCAGTTAGCAGCTTGTGGCAACAGTGGTTGTGTGGTTTACGAGTTTTCATGTGTGGAAAGAGAGCGTAGTTTTGTGGCTGTTGTTTCCTTTCTCCCCAGGTGTGGTGGTGTTTTGAGTTGTCATTTGATTTCAGTGGTTTATTACCTCCCGAACGGGGGCGTCTTGTGTTTAATAGTTTGATCATTATTTTATCCTGGTCTGTTTTATTTTACTTTTGACCAGCGTCATTAGTTCGGGTCCTTTTAAGTTTGTGTTTTTCTTATAATAAATAATCTTTACTGACCCGTTAGCAGATTCTGTCTCTTTCATTTCATCCCGGGAACAATTTTACTTTGTTTTCCTCCCTTCATCCCCTGGTACCATCGCCGGGAGGTAACATTTACCTTCACCAAATGTCACCCCCCACTAGGGATCCCCTTCCTTCTTTTATTCTTTTTTCTCCCCCTCTCTGTGTTAAATCTCCATGTACCCCTCTCCCTCTCTCTCACACTCACTCCTCCTACCCCCCTCCCACCCTGTGTACCCTCTCTGTTTGTCATGACTCTCTGTGTCACAATGTGTTTGTTGTTAGTTTCACAGGTTTTATGGTGCCTTTTTATGATGTATACCATGACTCATTGTATACATCTGTCCCTAACACCTACATGGTCTTTAAGCAACACCTTACACCCCACCATCCTGACATTCACAGCTCACAAACCACAACATTCTATTTGCATTACACTATCACTAACTCAGTGTCCGAACATCGTCTCTTTTTATGTCTAAGTTAAACTTAGTTTCCTGGAATGTACATGGCATACGCTCACAGACAAAAAGAATTAAAATCCTGGACTATGTCTCTAAACTAAAAGCAGATATTCTTCTTTTGCAAGAGACACATCTACTACAATCAGAAGAGAAATCTCTTACAGATTCAAATTATAATATTATATTTTCATCTTGTTATAACAGTAGACAAAGAGGAGTCTCTATTCTAATCCACAAGAGAGTCCCGTTTACCTTAAACTGTTTGATAACAGACCCAGAGGGCAGATACATTATTATTCAAGCAACGATTTTTGATAAACAATACACAATTGCCAATCTGTATGCTCCCAATAGTGATGATCCAGCCTTCTTTCATACAGTTTTCTTTCATTTATCAGACTTAAATGCTACCTCAACTACTATTATTGGAGGTGACTTTAACATAGTCTTAAATCCCTCTGTAGATCGATTGAACATGCCAATGCAGACGAAACAATTACAATCAGTCCTAACCATACAGGACTATATGAAAGATTTTGGACTAGATGATGTCTGGAGACTCAAAAACCCAACAAAAAGGGAATATACTTTCTTTTCTGCAGTACACAAGACATTTTCAAGAATTGACTTTTTTCTTTCAAATAACTCCATCACACACAAAATTACCACTAGAATTCACCCAATCATCATCAGTGACCATGCACCTATATCCCTCAGTCTGCAAACTGACACTTACCGTAAACCTCCTCAGACTTGGCGCTTCAACATATCTCTACTTAAAGATCCTGAATTTGATCAAATGGTAAGGAGAGAGTGGGCAGACTTTCTAGAAAATAATGACTTTCCAGATTCATCTCCTTCTTTACTTTGGGAAACCTGGAAGGCCGTAATTAGAAGTAAAATAATATCGTACTCTTCATACAAGAAAAGAAAGGAACAACAAATAGAGACAGATATTGAGGAAAAAATGAAACAACTTTCGCAGGATTATGCATTAAATCCAAGCGAACAATTACAATCTGAGTTACACAATGCAAAGTTATGCCTCGACAACATTTTATCAAAGAAAACAGATTTTTTACTACAACAACAATGATTTCGAGCATAGCAACAAATCAGGCAAATTTCTTGCGAATTTAGTACAACGCAACAGAGAAAAATCTTTTAGAACAGCAATACAGGATCCTACTGGCAAATATACTCAATCACCTCAAGAAATCAATCAGATGTTTTATAGCTATTACCACAAGCTATATTCAGCAACAGTTAACCCCAACAAAGATGATATTCACACATTTCTCAACAATCTAAAGCTGCCTGAACTAACATCTGAATGCAGAGACATCTTAGATGCTCCAATGACTATCAGTGAATTACAATGTGCATTAGATAGTATGTCAGCGGGCAAAGCACCTGGTCCGGAGGGTTTCCCTGCTGAATTTCTCAAACATTTCTGGCTAATGCTAGCACCCCTTTTTTTCAGAACAGTTATGGAGATTAAAAATAAAGGCTATATAAGCGCTCACATGAACACAGCTGCAATAAAGTTATTACTGAAACCAGATAAAGACCCCACGCAGCCTGCTAGCTATCGACCTCTGTCGCTAATCAACTCTGACATCAAAATTATATCTAAAGCACTCGCTTCCAGGTTGGAGAAAATTATCCCGGCTATAATTCACAACGATCAAACAGGATTTATTAAAGGCCGACACTCCACTAACAACTTTAGAAGGCTTCTAAATCTGATCAATTTGACACAGCGCTGCAATAGAGAAGCGATCGTTATATCGCTTGATGCAGAAAAAGCCTTTGACAAAGTTAACTGGTCCTTTCTCTTCTCTGTACTTCATAAATTTGGTTTCCGTGACTCATTTATCCAGTGGGTTTCAACTCTGTATAACTCATCTAAAGCTACTGTCACGACTAATGGGATCACTTCACAAAGCTTCACTTTGCAAAGGGGAACTAGACAAGGATGTCCACTCTCTCCCTTACTGTTTGCAATTTTTATCGAACCATTGGCTGCAGCGGTACGTCAGAACAACAGTATCAAAGGTATCTGCTCTCTGAAGTCTGAACACAAAATTAATCTATACGCGGATGACATTTTACTTTATTTAGAAAAACCAATAACATCAATGAAGGAAGTATGTAAACTCATCACAACCTTCTCACGCCTATCAGATTACTCCATCAACTGGTCAAAATCAATTATACTGCCTTTAACAGAGAGCTCATGGAATCCTGCAATCCAAAACACTCATTACTCTTTCCCTACAGGCAACATTAGATATCTGGGCATAAATATTTCCTCCAAACTCTCAGATCTTGTCCACTTGAACTTCACACCACTTGTGGACAAAGTGTGTGGTGATCTGAGCCGTTGGAATAACCTTCCTATCTCACTGTTGGGACGAATAGCTACTGTCAAGATGAAAATATTACCCCAAATCAACTATCTCTTCTCCATGATCCCATTTAAACCCACAACAAAATGGTTCCAAACATTAGATTCAGCTATCGGTAAATTCTACTCAAAGAACAAAAAGGCTACAATCAGCCTGGCTACTCTCCAGAAGAATAAGTCTGAAGGTGGACTGGAGGCTCCCAATTTTCTGCATTACTACCTAGCTAATCAGTTACAATACCTTATCAAGTGGATCCATCCACAGGAAGAATATAACTCCTGGATGGAACTAGAACAGTTAGACTGCAACCATATTAAACTCGCTGATCTACCCTTTATCACCTCTATTCTTAAAAATCATTCCTGCTTCAAGAATCCCTTGATCGCCTCCACACTGTCTGCATGGTGGAGAGCCCTTGAAATCACAGGTTCACCACTTCAACCCAGTATACTCTCACCAATCTGGTACAACCCAGACTTTGTAAACAATAAAACCCCTCTCTATCTCAGTACATGGGCAGAGAAGGGGGTCACCCATCTCCATCACCTCCTCCAAGATAACATATTTATGACATACACAGACTTATTCCAAACCTTTGGAATAAGGAATGGAAATTTTCTCCAATACCTGCAAGTAAAGAAAACAATTACAAAGACAATCCCAACACTTCAGTCCACCTCTCAGCCACCTGATTTACAGCCACCTGAATTTATCAAATACATCACCAAATTGTTGCCCAAAAATAAGAAAAACCTCTCAAAAATGTATAGTTTCCTCTCAAAGACAGACTCTATACATTTACCAATCCCAAAATGGGAGAAAGACTTATCCATGCCCTTAGACCATGATTTTTGGACTCAGATCTGTGGAAACACATTTAGCATGACAAAAAATACAAACCTACAACTGATCCAATTTAAGGTTCTCCACAGAGCACACGTAACGCAGTATAAAATGTATAAAATGGGTTTCTCACAGTCTGACTTGTGCACCCAATGCACTCAAAAAACTACTGATACTTATTTTCATGCACTGTGGCTATGTTCTCCTGTATTTCAATTCTGGGCAACAGTAACACAGAAACTCTCTTCTATTTTGGACTGCAGGATCCCACAATCTCCAAACTTATGCTTAATTGGCGATTTTACTACAGCGACAGTACCAGTCATTCACCTCCAACCCATGCTTGTAGCTCTCGCCATCGCTAAGAAGACCATCTTGGTTAATTGGAAGGATAAGAGAGCAATCAACATTACCCATTGGCTAAACCTCCTCTTTGAGCATATCTCACTTGAGAAAATATCTGCTTCCCGAAAGAACCAATTGACATCTTTTACAGAAAAATGGTCTCCATTTATTAGAGCTCTCAATATAAATCTATAGTCTATTCTTGTTTCCCCTTTTTTTTTTTTTTTTTTTTTAAAACATTGTCCTACATTTTTTGGCAGAAGAAAAATCTCTATTTATTAGAGCTCTTAATATAAATTCATAGTCTGCTCTTGTCTGTTAGCATATGCCGACCCCCCTCATAAATTTGAGCTGTTCCAGAAAATATTCATTCTCTCTGTGCCTTTGTTCTGATCCCTAACTTGTCTCCTCTTCCCTTATATTGCAGTTGAATAACCATCTCTTCATTAAGGAATGATGGATCCAAGGACTCCAAGGCTGGGTGCTGGCACAAGGGGATTACTTTTCCTCTTGTCCCTGGTGTTGCTCTACGATTCTGAGAGGCCTGCCCGGCTGTGGCCACTCCCCCCGGGGGTGGATGTGTCCGATGTCTCTCCTTTTGGGCCCTATGGCTTCTGGGCCTTCGCTGTTTTCCGGGGTCCAGGGGGGGGGTAGTTGCCCCTATCTCCTCGTGGCGGTCTGGCTGGCTCTGGGGGTGTGGGGCGGGAGGGTGCTTCCCAGTTCCTTTCCTGCCCGCGTCCCCTCCTCTCTTCTCTTCTGCCTGCCTGCTCCTCCTCCCCCCTCTCACGTCCCCGGGGTGTCTGGGGGTCCTCGTCGCTGGTGGGGTTGGCTTGGGGGCCGGGGGCTCTCTTCTGGGGGGGGGGGGGTGTGGGTGCTCTGGACCGCACGTGCTCAGGCAATCGCCTGGGCCTGCATATCACCACTGGAGTTCCAAGCTCAGCTTGCTCGATCCTCGATCCGGGTCCGACGCGTTCCTGGCTGTGATGGGGCCAAGCCGGATGGGGGCTTGCTCCGTTCCCAGCGGAGCTTGTCTCCTCGTGCCGGGGGGGTGGTGGGGCGGATCAGTGTTACGGTGGGTCGGGGGGGCCTCCCCTCGCACACAAGGGGGCATCCCGGGGCTTGGGGGAGCGATCTGGGTCCGCCGGTAGGGGGATTGTTTCCGGACGGCGCTGGCTTGCGCATCTGGCTCCCGGCTGGTGGAGTGCGTATCGATCCTTTTCGGCTGTGCTGGTTGGTCGCTGCATCTCTAATTCTGCATGGCTGCTGGGGCTCTGCTCTGAGGCTGCAGCTTTCAGGGTCATGGTGTTGGTGGGGTCTGCTGGTTTGTATGGGATCTCCCTGGCCTCTTGATCCTGGGGGCCCAGTGCTTCAGGAGCTATGCCCATCTCTTCTACTCCCCTCGCGGCTCTGGTCCCATGGGCCGGGTCCACACCAGACTGCCTCTTAATGTGCACTTCACATATCTTGCACCTCACTATACATAGTCACATTTAGGCACATATAGGGACTCAACACATAGGGCTTTGAAGACAGGTGGGGGTGAGGATGGTGGGAGATTTGGTGGTGCGAATTGCAGTGCTCCAGGGCACTGTAGTCTCTCCCTCTCCCACCCACTTGCTCCCCCTGCTCTTCAATTTTAATACAATAAACACACTCACGCTTTTGGGGGGGTTTGGGGTGGCTTGGGGATTCGGATTAGGGTTGGCTGCAGGTACCCTTATCCTGCAGCCCTCTGTTCTTCCCCTGCAGCCTCTCCTGCCCTTCCAACTTTTAATGCACCACATTACACACAGGGTAGCACTAACCACGTTTTGGGTGATAGGCTTCCTCGTCTGGAACCGGGGAAGCCCATAAATAGGTTGGGATCACTAAATTAAATTAATGGCCATTCTGGTGGGACCCTGCCCCCTCGAATCTCGGGGCTGCGGGGGGGGGGAGGTTGGGGGCCTGGGGGGGTCCCCTTGCAGCTATTGTGGGCCCCCTGATGCTGTGGCCTCGGTGGCGGTGCCACGGCAGCTGGGTTTTGGGGGTGTGGCGGCTGGTCAGTATGGTCGGGGGGCTGATGGTGCGCTCTTTGCTGGCCGGGGGTTGGGTGAGTGGGTCGGCCCGTACGGTTGCTGCTCCCTGATTGGTGGATTCGGCCTGCTCTCGCCCGTGCTCTCGGTTGTCTCTGTGTGTGGGGTGGGGCTCCCTGTCGGATTCATACTGGCGCTGGTCCGTCCCCCCGCTTTTCCCTCTCCCTTTCCCTCCTCGCCCACACTGGCCCCATTTTGCGGTTTATGCTCGGACCCGGCCGTCGCCTTCTGGCTGCCGCCCGGTGATGGCCTGCTGCGTGCGGGCCGGTGCTCCCTCGCTCTCGTCCCCCCTCCCTCCGGAGGGGAGCACTCGGTTCGCGGGTCTTGCCTCATGGGCGGCGGTGGCCTCCTGTCTCCCCGGGTGTTGGGGTGGCTGGGGGGGTGTGGGCGGGGGGTGGGGGTGGATGGTGGGGTGGTTGGGGGTGGGTGGGCCCTTGTGTCGCTGGCCCCTTGGACCTGTCCTGGCCTCCTGGGAGGTGGTGGTTTCTGTCTCCTCCTGGTCGTTGGATCTGCGTGGTTCTCGGTGGCCCGGGTGGCTCTCTGGGTTTGGCATCGTCGATGCTCCCACTTCCCCGGGTTGTTGTGGACACCTGGCCGATCTGGCCATGAGGGGTCGTGGTAGACACTCTGGGCTTCGGTGTTCTACACACATGCATGTTTTATCCAGACCTTATTAACTCCTCCCGAGTCACATTGATGAGTACTGATGTGAACTGCTAGTATGTGCCAAATCATTCGTCCGACTTCTCACTAAGGTCATATTTTCTCCACATACTTCTTTCATTTGTGTTCTCGGTAGCCTACTCTATACGGTTAGGTCCTCCACTGCTCTGGTGTTCAATTCTGTTGGGTGTTGCGATGAAGGTGTTAGGAATGACACAGTAGCTTACACGTTTTTTCCAATAGCACTGCCTGTCTGTAAACTTCCCTTTTTGTTTTGTCTTATCTCCCTGTCTGTCATTTATTTCCCCCTCTTATCACCCAGGTGTAGCACGTCCCTCTCTGGCTTATAACAGGAAATTCCAATAAATAAGATTAGATTCCAGGGAGGGCCGGTGATGGTCACATACACGCACCAAATATTAATAGCTTTTGCTGCAAGACTAAAATATGCATAATCTCATAAGGTCGACACTCTTTTGTGGTGTTGAACAATGAGAACGATGCAGACAAAGTGAAAAAAAAAAAAAAAAAAAAGCATTTAGCATAGCCAAAGGTGGAGTTAGAAACGACCAAACACTTACACAAAGGCACTATATATACCTTCTGCTTGTTATCACAACCCTGTATGATGCATGTTGTAACCATGATTGCTCACTAGCTATCTTAGTACAACCTGATGCTTTATCAGCTCTGCTCAAACTACTACTGGTAGTGCAGTCATGCAGGTAGCATTAGCTCTGTTGATGGAAGTGAGGCGGAGAGTGGAGGATTTCTCAGGAGTGATGATATTGCTCCGCAGACGTCTAAGTGCTCCAAAGTGTAAGTCCGCTATACATTATAGTCCATCCTTTTTATCCACTTAACAAATCACATTTTATTTTGTGCAACCATACTTGGGTCATATAACTACTCACGTAACCTTACTTAAATAGGGAAAACATGGAAGTGCTTCGTAGCTTCTACCTTCACCTCTGTTTGGATCCCAATGAAAGTACCAGGCTAGGCTAAATGCTAACAAAATAGCGCCATGTGGAAGAGCTATTGAGTGCACGCACAAAGACAAGAGACATACTGGATGTATCAACTCGTCTGAGATCAGGGAAGAACATACTGCAGTATAGAAAATGGTGGCATATTCCTTTACCGAATAGAAAAGAACATTTATCCTTCAACAGTTTTCTGAATCAAATAACCTGCAAACCGTGCTTCCAGCTCCTCACTCTTGTTGGGAATAATGTAGTTATTTGATGGTACGAACGTGCAGCATGGGCAGTGGAGGCTGATCTTGAATCCACTGTTTCTGTCTGTAGAAAAATAATGACGGGATACAACATTAAAACGCAATGGATGATGAGTTACATTGACAGGAGGAATATGCACTCACCTCTGTGGTTCAGCCATTCATTCACTGCCTCTGTCACATCAAAAGACAGCCACTCTCCCTCCGTTTGTGTTTGTACCACCTTGCTGTCTATATATCGCTGTGTTGGGGATGTCAGGTCTTTGTGTCCTAAAATCTGTGTATAAAACAGAGACGTGACAGGTCAGTATTGTGAAATAGAAATGTTCTGCCTCCTCTGTGGCTGAGCTTTGATAAGGGCTCAACAACTTACCTACTTTGTTTAGCTTAGACAAAGATTACAGCCATGGTAAAAAAAAATAATAATGTGCACCAATTAGTAGCTGTTGTTAGGAAATAAATCATAAGTAACACTTTCTTCCATATAATAGCTGCATAGATTTCGTTTTAGCTAGTGATGGACAAATGAAGCTTCATGAAGCACTTGTGATATTTTTGACACCTCTAGATGGCGCTCTTGGTTTAAAGAAAAAGGCTAGAGTAATGGAAACTGCTATTGTAGTTTTTTTCTCTTTTATTCTGAAATTTCACCATCTTCTCACTGGTACATAAGGACTCTGTGGGGTAACAGGTAGTTTAGGAGTTTTACCCTAACACTGTTGAGACATTTCACAGAATTGCATGTTATGTAGTCAGTGTACATGTGCTGACTGTGCTGTCCAAATTGAAGTAGATAATACGTATCTGTAATAGTGGTTGTCAGTGTCTGGGGTTTGCACTGCATTAAGGGACACAATCATAGTGACTCATAGCACGGGAGTTGCAGAGTACCAATTAAGACATCAAAACCTTGAGAACAGCCTGCAGATTAAAGTAACATCCGTATCACCAGACCTGTTGACTGATGAGAGATGCCACTTCTCACATCATAGTGGTATAAGTGAGTGCTAAGCCTGCCATTATTGTGTTCGTTGTTGAATGTAGTCAAGCGAAAGGTTACCTATTGTCTCCTGAATGTATCCTACAGTTTGTTCTGTATTCAGATTATATTAGCCTACAGATTTTTCATCATCATGTTGGATCGTTTCAGAGCTCTGCCAAGCAAACAACACAATCCTTAGACTTTGATTGGGACATATCAGAATAAAGGCTCTCAGTAGCTCAAAATAAAACACTGCTGCAAAAATGACCTTTATTTTGTAAAATCCTTAAAATTGAAGTGATTCAGTGGGCAGGGTCTTCCCTCACTAAACGCAGAACACAGCTGTGCATAGAACCTCTCCTCCATGGAGGAGCTTAGGGCCCCACTTTGTTCAGGGGCAGCCCTGTCTGTTGGTAATGCTGCTATGATGGAGCTCTATCTCAGCACCAGATGCTACCTGCTGTCCTGAATGCTTGTGTTTGTCATTCACTCTCAACATGAATAAAAATAGAAAAAAAAACACTCTTTATATGGAGTTACAGTGGCAGCAGTGTGTGGGACTGTCCTATATGGTAAAAAATAGTCATAATTACAAGTAAATAAAACGATCTGGTGGGTCAGTTATTATTTTTAGTGGGTTTTCACAAGTTTTCATGACACAACATAACGGCATAACATAACATAAGAACATAACATAACAAATCATTTCACAACTTTAAGCATGTGATATTGTGTTTCTGCAAGCGTGATAAAGTACAACGCTGATATGAAACATATTTAGGAAACATATTTTTGGCTCAGAAATGTCAACATTCAACATATTTGTGGTTAGAAGAATCTTCCAATACATACAGTCTTCTTTTCTGGTTATTCTGCTGCAGTTTAGTTCTATGTGTTAACACTGGCCCACAAAAACACCATTCCTGTTGTCTTCATCAAGATCTTGTGCAAGGACTGTCATGGGAAGCCTGACAGAGGCTTATGGCTGATGGCCATCATGGTTGGCTTAAAATAAGTACATAAACTAAATAAAGTAAAACACGTACAGAAACGTGATAAATGTGACAAGCTTACAAAGGAAAACACCAACACTGGTCTCTCAGTTGAAATTGATTTGTAGAATTTAGTATTTAGTTGCAATGAAAAGGCCTATTATTTATTTTGGTCTACTAAAAAATGTTCATATGCTTTATTCAACTGTGGACATCTTGTAACAAAGCTGAACACTGTGGGCACATTTTGGCATTGAGCCAGATGACAAGGGTCAGTTGGCCAACTTAGATGAGGCAATATTCCAGAAAAAAAGTATAATCTTAGAATTATTCCTCAAGCGGTGACAGCAGCGGGACTGTGGTGGAGGCGGCTGGGGCTGTGGCAGCAAAAACTGTTGAAATGCTGTAGAGTAGAGAATTGAATCGTTTTTTATTTATCCCCAATTGGGGGAAATTTATCTGCCACAGCAGCATAGACAAATTACAAAGTACATTAGTAGAGATACAATAGACAGAAATTTTAATATGTGCCTGCACACATGACGCCGGGCACATGCAATGCTGGGCCATGTAGGCCCAGCCTGATGCATGCTGACCCTCTCCTGCACCGAAGCACGCACTTCGTGCGTGCCTGTCCCAGGTTCGTGTTGAAAACAAACACGCCGAAGCACGCACTACGTGCGTGCCTGTCCCAGGTTGGTGTTGCAAACAAACACACCTTGTTTCCTGTGAAGCTTAAATCAGAGTTTGGGGCTTTTATTTTGAAAAACCAGACTTTTATTTTGAAGGAAACAGCCTGAGCTTCCTGTCTGTGTGTGTGATCAAAGATGTCATCCACTCTCTGTATCTGTGGTAATGGTCAATCAGAAGCCTGTATCATATCATCACTTAATCTCTATATGTGTGTCTATGTGGATCCCCCATCTGACACACACACACACACCAACATCCAGTCACACTCTGCCACTGATTATGAGCTGACCTGTCGAATCATCTCTCATATAAAAAAAACTATAAGGAGTAGAGCTTAGATTTTTGCATGTGAATGATGCTATGGTGATGGAGGTTCATGCATATCACCTAATTCTGCTGGCCACCCCTGCATGGCTTCAACACCCCATGGGGCACCCCTATGGAAAAGTCTAGGCGCGCCCCTGGTCTGTGCCCCACACTGGCTCTCACTAACTGCCATTGATTTCAAGCTGAGTCGGACCCTGTCGAACTCCTCTGAATAACTCAGGAACCGTAAGGAGTACGGGTTTGGGGTTTGGACGAGAGGTGGCAGGAGCTCGCGAGGATCGCAGCGGTGTAAATTTTATGTCTCTAGCCCTCTCAGAAGCCTGTCAGCGGCAGGTTAAACACAAGAGATTTTCCTGCTTTCTCACGCCTTTTCCTCTGAAAATTAACATTGGGCCCAATGGAGAGATTTTTGGAGGTGCCGCCCTAATTAAGGGTCTGGAGCCAAAACTATAAATCTCAGAGACATAAGAGACACATCGCTACGACCGGGACGAAATTTCCAGCGTTTTGCTGTAAAAATTATGTCGGTGGAGTGAACGTAGCCCTCACAATCGCAATTTTAAAATATTTTTTTCTGACATTTCTGAAACTGCTCCCCACTCTAGCCCCACTCTAGGCCCGAACATTCCATGCAATACACACCCATGTTAAACTCTGATTTTCTGAAGATTTCATGGTCTGAAAGAAAGTGAAAGGAGTCCAGGGATCAGTCCAGGACAGAACTGGCCCTCCTGACCAGCCTGTTCAGTCTCTTCCTGTCCCTCTCTGTGCTCCCTGCTCCCCAGCAGACCACTGCATAAAACACTGCAGATGCTACCAGAGGTCAACAGGTCAAACGTGAAAGACATCATTATGGCGGGAGGTGTAAATCAGGGAGGGCAAAGACCAACCAATAATGTTCCAGAAGGTCAGTGATCTTTTTGTTTGCTTTCTAACGTAGAAAATTCGCCACCTCATCGCAGGGCACATAGAGACAGACAACCACTCACACTCACATTCACACCCACGGTCAATTTAAATTAGCCAATTAACCTAATCCCCATGCATGTTTTTGGATGGTGGGAGGAAGCCAGAGTACCAGAGAGAACCCACACAGACATGAGGAGAACATGCAAACTCCACACAGAAAGGCCCCGGGCCAGGATTCGAACCCGGTACCTTCTTGTTGTGAGGCGACAGTGCTAACTACACCACCGTGCCGCCCTCACTGGAAAACCATTTCACAATTTTCCAAGATTAAATCAATCAGATTTCAGACCCTCCTACATGCATGAGCACAATACGTCCACTATAAAAAAAAATAAAATAACAATATGCAAATGTCTTAACTTTATTGTGAGGTTAAAATAATAAAAAAAAACATTTGCACCCTGAGTAAATCCCTGGCAGCTCCTCATATGAGCCCATAGGAAAGTGTATGTACCTGGTAGAGTTCAATGCGCTGTTCAGACACTCGGGCTCTGTGGTTTTGAAGACGGAAGATTCTGAGCTCAGCCTTCACCAGATTGGAGGCGTTTTTTTCCATTGAAGACACATCAAATGTCAGCCCCCTGAAGTAAGGGTTGAAGTGTGTGGGGGAGATGGCATCTAGAAAAAAGGAAAGACAATGGCTGGTTTAGTATATGTGTATATGGCGGACTAAGAGGACATCGAGGGCATTTAGTTCTAGAGAGTTATGTGGATAAATTATGGGATCAAACAAACAGCAGTGATAGATGTGTACCTCACAAGTGTGACCAGCGATAATGTGCAAAAGAAGAAGCATTAACAAGAAGCAACAGATTTTACTGTCAGTAAACCTGTAAACATATGAAGTGAGACAATAACATACAACCACAAAGACAGTTTTTTCTGCTCAGACTCATCACATCAGGTCACACTCCCTCAGCCATTCACAGCAGCAGCAGCAGCACAATCCCCACCATATGTTATTAAGAACCATGTGTGGAAGTGTGTGACACACACTCAAACAAGACCAGTGCGGCATGCACAATACTGACAGCCATATGTGTTGTGTTCAGTGTAATACTGGGACCTGTGTTTCACAGCATTTCACGGCACAGTGAATTCGGAGGCTCAGAGATCTTTAATTGATGGCTGTAAAAGAAGGCAGAAGCCCAACACTGTGGTTTGAGAGATGAGAGAATACAACCAGCTGACAGAGACAGACGACATGTTATAATATAGCTGATCACGGCCATTTTTCACTGTGGCTTTGGTCGAACTATTTCTGACTGACAACCACAATGACCATATGAATGAGTATCAAGAGACAGTGACAGTAACACACAATTAAAAGCCTGATAGACTCAACCATATGTGACTTTCAGACTGACTGTCACAGAGAACAGAATACACAGCATAATATCATAATCCAAGCTGAAACTATGGCACTTACCAACTGGTTGCCTTAGAGCCCGTGAAGCACAGAGTACTATATGACGATGCACTGGTTGCTCCAGTACTATGCACATGCGCTCTGATTTTATTCACAAATTAGTGTTTAAGCAAATGGGATGTTGATGTCTGTTTATGAGTCATAATAAATCCACTGTAGTTAGGTTCAGAAAAGGAAAACATTAAAAAAAACTATGACAGTGAAAAATTGCATTGAGAGTTGTGAAAATATGATGTGAAAGAACAGCAGATAGTAAAATGATGTTTGTTCTTTATATTTTTCCCTCACTTAATCTGGAGCACTGTAAATTTGCCCTGCTGTGGGATTGATTAGGTATGTTCTTATCGTATCTAGAGGAGAGCACAGATTCTGTGACTGGATACATAGAGAGGTACACTGAGGATGTCACTGTTATGAAGCCCAACTGGAAGCCGTGGACAACCAGGCCTTAACGGACTCCAAGAAGACACCACAGGTCAACAATAGTGACCTCTACCTCTGCGACACACACTCACTGACATCTTTGCAAGCCTTACATCCTGGGTCACATCAGCATTAGAGATGCTCTCAAAGGGCTGATTGTAATTTGAAGATTTTAAAAATATCAATCCATCCATTACCAACCTCTTATCCTCATAGGGTTTCTGGCACAAGGCACTTTCTGCTTTATAAAACAGCTGGCCATGAGTTGAGTACCAAAGTGGTGTATTGATCATGTGAACAACATCTATGGAATCATACTGCTAAGCATGGCAAAAAAAAACACAAATGGGAATTGACAAAAACATTGTAAACTCATAAACCAACACTTCTACAAGAAACCTCAAGTGTTGCCAAAAGTGAAATGGAAACCTCAGAGATACAATCCATGTCTGTCAACAGGACAACAGGACCTGTTGCATATATCTACCACACGCACAGAAGCACATGGAAAAGAAGCACAAATGCTGATGACAAACTAAACTGCTCTCTGGAACATGTAACCTGAATGAGCTCTAAAGCAATTATTTGATCAAACAAGTACGCATCAACAAGTTGCTGCAGTATGTGCACAGCTGAGGCAGATGAGTCAAGACCAGTTCTTTCTCTTTTTTCCTTCACATTCGCAAACGGAAAAAGTCACACTTACAGCTCCTGGAGGTCCAGCTGAGGGCAAACTGTTGACACATACTGCTGCAGAGTCTCATGAATAAGTCCACTGTGCATTAACACAACACTGGATGCATTGAGCAGAGGCCACACTGACACATGCTGTGAAGAGCACACACACATATAAACATCCACTAGTCCTTATGGACATTCACGACTGGAGCCTAGTACTTGGGTTGGACTAATATCTGCTTTGGTGAGTTGGCAGCTCTCTGAGGTAGAGTGAGAGAGGTTCCAGGTAACTCACATCATACTATAAAAATATGACTATGCTGTCTCAGTATTAAAAATCTGGTATGACTATCACATAGAAGTGGGTGTAAATGTCAGCGATTGTCTTGTTTGAAAGGTTTCAAAAAAATGACTTTTTTCCAACCACTGCAACCAGCTGGAACCAGCTGAAATACACTTGAGTATCTCAGTAAAAGGAGGTTGATTCAAAGTGTGGTCCACAAGCAAATGTGGTATACAGCAGTGTCAGCTGACATTTCCACTGATTTACCCAAATTTGACATGAAATCGCCACAACTGGCTCTGCTGTCTGTCGATGAGCATGTGTGCATCACGCCATTATATTGATGAAATGGAGACTGGACTAAGGTGAGCAATCTCATATCACACAGAGTCATACAGTCATGGAAAAAATCATTAGATCACCCTTAGTTTCTTCAATTTCTTGTTCATTTTAATGCCTGGCACCACTAAAGGTACATTTGGTTTAGACATAAATAGCTCAAGTTTAATTTCAGAGCTGATATCTTAATATCTTAATAATAATCAAAGACACATTGTCAATAGCTATGGCATTGTACTGCCAAAAACAGCTGTTAGGCATTCCATGTTTTCTTGTCAGTGCGGCACGGTGGTGTAGCGGTTAGCACTGCCGCCTCACACCAAGAAGGTACTGAGTTGAACTGAATGTCAGGCCTTTCTGTGCAGAGTTTGCATGTTCTCCCTGTGTCTGTGTGGGTTGTTGGGCTTGTTTCTTATTGGTGTAATGAATGGCTGCGGCGATCTTCAGATTGTTTACTACCTGTCTCTCACTCATGCAAATTTCCAGCAGAGCCAAGATGGCTGCCTTTGTGGCCTCATATAATTCTTTTGTTTTAGGCATTATGTGAGAGCTGACAACCTTTGAGTTGTGCTACAGCTTGAATGTAAGCAGGAAACCACTTTCGACCTTTGCATGTACAGTGCTGCTTCTGACATGAAATGGCCTCTTACTGTACATACCCTGGGAACACAATGAAGCTGAAGCAGGTCAAATAGGACATTCAGTGGTACCAGGCATTAAAATTCAATTCAATCCAACCAGAAATTGAAGAAAACAAAGGTGGTCTAATAATTTTTCCATGACTGTAAGAGAAAACCTGGTGTCACATGAGAGCAGTCACACACAGACTACAGGGACGTAATCTGTCACTTCATTACTCATCACTCCCATTAGTGAAGGCTCCATGACTGGGAGCCCAAACGCACAACTCAGAGACAGTCTTAAAAAGTGTAACCATGAGGATTCTCTATTAAACAGCACTCGGTAGCAGTCAGGCACGGTGTTTCCAGCAGAGGAAGATGGAATACAGCGCACGTTTCCAGGGGAGCGGGAGCCCTGCTCTGGCCTCCTCTCAACTATAAAAAGGGGAAAACAGAAAATACTCACTCCCAAAAATAGAAGGAAATGACAATACAACATACAGGCACGAGACAAAAATGGGTAACTTAACCATAACAGACACCATCATCACACTCATTAACTCAAATACAGGTGGAAAAGCACTAAAATGTGATATGTAGACAAAGCTGTTGAAGAAGTATGGAGGGTTTATGAGTGACTGTTCTCTGTTGGTTAAATTAACTATTAAATAATGAGAACAAGGACACCACAACCATTCGCATGTTGTACCCCTGTTAGCTCTGGTTCTGGGCTTTCATTCATCCATCCTATCCTCTCATAGGCTCGTTGGGGGGCTGGAGCCTATCTCAGCTGTCTTCAAGCAAAAGGCAGGGTACACCCTGGACAAGTCTCCACTGGGGTTTCATGATTTAGGACAGTAGTTAGCAGCATTTGACTTTCAACCAGGTAACTTGCAAACCCCAAATAGATATGCTACCGTATTTTCCGGGCTATAGAGCGCACCTGAGTATAAGCTGCACCCACCAAATTTTAAAGGGAAATAATATTTGTACAAAATAGGTCGCACCATAAGCCACAGATGTCCACGTTGTAACATAAGATATTTACCAGTACACAGAAATATTGTAAACAAGAAAGATTATTTCAATATTTATTTACTGTACTTAACTGCTTTTTGCAAACAGTGCCTGTAACACAGCAGTAACAGGGCTGAGTCAAGTCATTGATCGCTATCGTCATCTTCCTCCTGCACACTGAAAGGCTCAGTCACACACTTTCTCAGTTTCTCTTTTGTAGCCACATTGATAGCTTTTAACTTAAAAGCTGCATGATATGCATTTATTTGTGTGTTATCCCTGATGAGGGTGTTAATAGTTAAGCTTAAAAGCACATCACATCTTCCACCTGTCTGAATCGCTTTTGCACTTCCTGTCTGGGCACTGTTGGCCATTAGCCCGTTAAAATCTATAGATAAACAGCATCATTGTATTGGCTGCAAGGTTCAAAGCATGAGAAAAAAGTTGCAGCTTATAGTCAGGAAAATACTGTATTTTAGATTTAGTAAGAGTTTATTGTGCTGCATTTGTTTTTACTTTCAATGAATATCATTTAATGCAATAACCACTAAAATGCCAGTTGCTCAGACTCCATGCAATACCAGATGTGTAACACAAGCAGCACAAAAGTAACATTTAAACAATGAGTCACAAATCTCTTTGTGCAAGCCTTGGGCTGCACATTTGTGTTTTGGTAAACATGCTAAATAAATTGTACATTAAAATGTAAAATGTAAATGACTGACTAGCTGTGTAAAAGGCTGGGTACCAAACTTCAATGCTTCCTCAGCACAAACCGATCAGGTATCAAAAAAATGAATCATTTATCAATGCCAAATTCTGACACCCAAGTGTCTGTGAGCCATGCCCTCAGATGGCAGCATGGGTGGATTCGTAGAGACACCAATCCATCCACCCATTTTCCCTGCATAAGAAGACAAACACCGCCGGTAAAACAGAGCATTAATGTCATTGCAGCAGCACTGGAAGGCCGGCATTTGTGTTTCTGACTCATGGTGCATTCAGTTGTATACGGACATTGGAATTTCCAAGCTCCATGTCAGAATTTAAATCAGAACCCCCATGAAGTCAGATCTCCCCTTCAGAAAGTCAGATTAATCTCACCAACCTGGTTCTAACTGCTAACTGCTACTGACGTAAACAGTAGCTGCATGTTTTGTTGTATGTCTGTGTGGACACTGCGAGCTGGCACATCTAGAGAATCTATGTAACACCGACAATGCCACCTTAGGACTTGCTCCTAAAGAGTATACTGCTTTAACTTTAATTTCTCTGAGAGGGTTTCCCAAAAAAAACCCATACACAGGCCCATACACAAATGAATACAGGCACGATGTATTACAATTTAACAATCTTTATTACTCACAATAAAACTCATTTATCAAAATATATCTTTAAAACATTTATATAGTTATTTGCTTACACCAATCTGCAGCGGTTCAGTTAGGAAGAGAAAGAGGCAGACTAGCACAGCTAGCTCAGGCAGAGGTCACCGCACTCAAATCAACTCAAAGAGGAAAAAATTAACAAAACATTTATTTACAAGAGGCTAGAGACAAGGCAGGGCAGCCTTGCCCAGAGCTAGACAACGCTGTGTCATGCGAGCATCAGGGCTTGTAGCCGCTAGCAGCAACAACCAACCGACATGCACACACGCACACCATCTTGGCCCAACGCTCCAACCTGCAGAACGCAGCCATCTGGCCGCACTCGCTTCAGCAGAGGAGAGAGAAAGACTAACCAACTGGGAAGGGTATATAAACCACCCCGCATTAGCGGCTGAGATCGTGGCTGCACTACAGGTGCCGGTAAGGGGCGTGTCACCTCCGTGCTGCGATCGCCATAGCTGCTGCAAAACAGACAGACTAAAAGGACACCAAAGAACTGAACTGCATGGCCAATATAAAATATTATGACTTCCAGTGAACACACCATTAGGCAAACTCTCACTCCCCAGGGTCCTAAAGAGAACCTGGTAGCACTCTGTGCCTGTTGATCATCATCAGACTATTGTCTACCATGATCAGTATTGGGATGGATACTTTCAAAATATAATCCGTTACACAATACAGAATACATGCTCAAAAATATTATTTGTAACATATTCCATTACATTACTCAATGTTAGTAATGTATTCTGAATACTTGGAATACTCCCAAACTACATGAGCTGACCTGTCAACTGTGGGATGTTTGCACGAATCCGTGCAGAACTCGAACATGAGCTAATTGTAGCTAATTAGCTAGCATGTTAAATAGGGCTAACATTAGTCAGTCTTTCAACGGCTCTGGGGCTAACGTTAGTAAACAAGCACATACAGTATGAAAACTCGCACATCATTAACTAAGCAGCACCTGACAACTATAAAATATCAAGGTGACAATAAAACTACAGCAGAAAACGAATGTAATCCCTGGCTACTACTGATAACTTACTTTAAGATGCTTCTTTGGGTTGGAGGTGAAGTCTTTGGAAGCTGAAAGGATGTTGTCTGCTTGCAAGCAGAGGTTGCCCTGCACAGTTATATTTCATTCTCCCTTCTCTTTCCTTATTGTGAAATGCTGTTTGAATTTCTGTGATAGAAACACATTCTTGGCTCTGTTGTGCCAGGTTAGGAGTTTGCTGTTGCTAATGACATAAAGTTACGTGTATTTGCTGGTTGAGACTGTTTGATCCAGATAAAAACAGCTGTCTAAACATAGCCATACAGCTTTGGAGAGCGGTGTGCGCTCCCGGGGATGGTGATCAGTTTCTGGCAGACGATCACTTTTTGGCACAGCTCCTGTCCCGGCTGCATCGTGACTGATCACGCAAAGCATACTAGCTCATTTTTGTTTATTGTCATCTTGGGGCTTCTGGGATCTGGGGCTTATCTTTATTTAGAGCGTGAATAAAGTTGTGAAACAGAGAAGTACCGCCATGTATTCCATTAATTTCTACAATGTAACTGTAATCTGAATACCATCTATTCAAACTTTAACTGTAAAGGAATACAGTTACTTATAATTTGTATTCTGAATACGTAATGCTGGTACATGTATTCCGTTACTCCACAACACTGACCATGATAAAGCCCTAATTACACAAAAATAACTTATTGAGTTGATGATTATAATAATATATTGATGATGACCATGATTAAAGTAAAAAAGCCTAAATCACACAAAAATTATTTATTGAGGTAAAAAAAGTATAGTTCCAGAACTGGTATCGAAAGAAAGGTACCAGCGTTAGCTGTGCATTTCAAAAATCATATTTCCAGTTATCTCTGTGACATCCAGTAAACTTTGAGGTCTACTGTGCTTTATGTATCTGGAGTCCTTCACATGACACTAAAAGTACAATACAATGATAGACAGAAATCTCTAATCTACAGTTTAATTATGTAGTAAAGAAAACAATGTTAACTTACACTAAATATGTTTTATATTTTAGATTCCTCAAAGTAACTTCCCTCTGCTTGGAAGACAGCCTTGTAAACCCTTGGCTTTCTCTGGAAGAACTTCATGAGGTAGTCACCTGGAATGGTTTTCACTCTACAGGTGTCAGGGTTCCATCAACCATCCATTTTCTACCTCTTATCCTCATAGGGTTATGGGGGGGCTGGAGCCTATCCCAGCTGTCTTAGGGCAAAAGACAGGGTACACCCTGGACAAGTCTCCACCTCATCACAGGACACATAGAGACAGACAACCACTCACACTCAAATTCACACCTACGGTCAATTTAAATTAACCAATTAACCCAATCCCCATGCATGTTTTTGGATGGTGGGAGGAAGCCGGAGTACCAGAGAGAACCCACGCAGACATGAGGAGAACATGCAAACTCCACACAGAAAGGTCCCGGGCCCAGGATTCAAACCCGGGTGTCAGGGTTCATTTGTATTATTTCTTGCCTTTTTAATGGGGTTGTGACCATCAGTTGGGTTGCACAGAAGTTGGGTTGGTACACAGCTAACAGCCCTATTTGAATCCTGTTAGAATCCATATTATGAGAAAAACAATCAGCTAAGTAAAGAAAAACAACAGTCCATCATGGCTTTAAGAACTGAAGGTCAGTTAGTCCAGAAAATTGCAAAACATCAGTTTCCCCATGCTGATTATTAAGTTAGTATTAATTAAATTGCACTGCTTCAAAAGTAATTTCCAAAGCTTTATTTTTGTCTTATAAGGTCAGGGCATTATGTGTTTGTTTCTTGAATACTTACAGTAACTTTCTTAACTTTTCATTGGGTGGGCAAGACATACATATGGGTGGGGTGAGCCGCCACTAGCCTTAATCCACTATCATTTTATCAGTCGCCTCTCCTTACTCATGTCATGTGAAATCTGACTCATACACTGTACTGTGACACGGCTGCTGCTATTAGCTGCAGACACATTCAGTTTATAATTGTAGCATTCATTGTGCAAAAACAAGCCCATAGATGTATGGGGACTGGTGAAGTTAAGTCATCAGTGTATGCCTGAGTCTACCTCAGAGTTCATAGGAAACCTGTGTGAGGACCCATCAAACAGAGGCTTTCTTCTTGGGGGGAGAAGGCTGAGAGCACTGCGCTTACTGCTCTCTCCTCCCCCAGCCAACAAACTCAGCCCAATGACTGGTGGCTTTGTCAGGAGAAACCACTGGCTTCACAGTTCTCTTTTACATTGCAATACGTTCCGGACTTCTGGCTCAGCTGTCATTACAACATTTTTCCATGTGAAATGCAATGTGAAAAAAGCAAGGCTGCACAAAACCTATGATTAGGATGATCTTTGATACAAATAGGTAGGTTATCTAATACATTTGTTCAGAAAAAGTTTTAGAATACCCCAATTTTTCCATTTTTTAATTGAAAATTATGCAGTTTGATGTCACACTGTACTCTAAAATGAATTGAAAGTCTCACGTAAATAATTAAAGTTAAAACAAATAAACCTTGGACTCAATTTAAAAACTGGATTGGAAAAATGGATTCTTAACGGTGTACTCATTAAAGTAGTCACCTTTGGCTGATAAAACATCTGTGCACACATTTGACATTCTTCCTACAATGGAAATCAAATATCAACCCTGTTGCAGAAGGTGTCATAAATGAAACTCTCACTACAGTATATTTCTTATTACTCTATGGAGGACAATCTGCATCCTATGATCTGGAAGTAAATATGTATGCATACTCTGGAGAGTAAATGTCAAAATGATTTGATGATGAATCAAACAATGCAAATGTGGGTAGGTTCCTTTATTTCGGTGAAATCAAGCGCAGTATCATAGTTCCACCTTTGCTGAATGTATTGGGGATAATCACCCTGGCATGACATGACCCTTAGTGCCCACTGTTAGTAAATCAGTTTGTATTTTTTTCAGTAGATACAGCCCTTAATGTCTCATGGTGTTTAAATCAGCAGGTTTGAGGAGTTAGGGTCATATCTTATAGCTGCTGTTCCAAAATCTGCAACAGTGTGCAAATACAATCCCTCCAGCAGCTGAGTTGTGGATGTGTCAGTTAAAGATTGCAACAAACCAAACCCTCTGGTCTTTCCACACTGTGAGTCCAACTTCCTGTTTTTTAGAAAAAGATGTCATGATTCAGCTGCAGCTAAACTCAACTTTACAGGGCAAATTTACACAATGTCAGGGAGGTGGGGGTTGCGTGAAAGGATCATTATATTCTTGGCTGAGGAGGACACCTGCAGTGAGCAAACATTTTAGACAGTCTCAACACTCAGCATTTCAGCATTTTTTTTTACTAATTCTAGGCCATGAATGAGTTTTCACCATTTCCAATGTTAGTTTTCAAACCTCTGTTCTCGTTCATGACCTCAACAAGTATTCAGCTCTATGAGCGGAACAATAACAGATTCAAAGTGTGGCAAAATATAAATGAAAATATTTACTGTGAAATATTTATGCTGTGATCCCAAGCTGTTAGGAATTCAGCTGTGACTGCATTTGCAGATGTATTGGCATGAAGAAAGCTACATGTGCATTTGAATCCACAGAGCTGGTAGCGGGTTGTCATCATCTCTTTCTCTTCATACACAATTAGTGACATTATTATCTGTTTTGTGTTGTATTTAAAACTTTCAGGGACAATGTATGCCTACTGCAAAATATGTAGATTGAATAAAACATAACATTAAGCTGTACTGGTAGACGGCAGGAGATTATGTTTTGTATTTTGTGTTTTCATCAGATGGTGTAGTGATTATTTCTGTTTTTGCAAAACTTCAACCGTTTACTACCTCAAAATGACTTTCCCATTTGAGAATGGAAATAGGGACTAAATATTGGTCTGCAGGATTGAAATGTTGGGAATGAGCTGAGGGAAAAATATTTGACCTACTTTTGAGTATGTCTCACTTGTGGAAATTATGCACACTGGAAGAGCAGGATAGAAAAGAGTAACTAAATTTGTTGAGAGCAAAAATCACTTGTCAAAATAAAACACTTTACAAAAAAAATGAAAGGTAATAACAGAAAGTAGTAAATAGTCAAATATATAAAGTAAGAACTGCAGGGCAAAATTGAATAAATAAGTTTAAGCAATTACACAATTCAACAGTGGGGAAAGTAAAAACACAGTCTTCCTGATTGAGCATGGTAATCTGAAAACATGTACAGTATAAAGTGCTCAGCCTCCAATATATTTCTTATTACTCTATGGACGGTAATCTGCATCCTGTGATCTGGCAGTAAATTTGTGCGTGTAGTCTGGGGGTAATTAGCTTTAAAGTTAACTGTTGAACACTGCAACAGCTGAATGTGTCCGGTGATACATTAAGTTTAGTTAATTTCTTTATGCTAACATAGACACAGAGAGTAGCTTACACAGGCACTGAAAAAAGAAAATCATCATGTCAATACAAGCAAAACATGGTTTTACTGAAAAGAGTGGAACATAAGGAATTCCACCAGCTAAACTTTGTGTGAATAGATGTCTTTTGGACTGTTGCTGCTACTTCACTAGCAGTTTGCTTTTTCCCACTTCAGTTTTTTGGAACTGGGACTGTTGAAGGTTGCCATGGAGATGAGACTTGTTTCCTCTGGTGGTTGCATCAATATTGCAAATTTCTATTTTATCCAGAATATTTCAAAATAAAAGGCATGTTGATCTTTGATAGATAGAATAGCATTTGTAGCAGTTCAAGATATTGCCATGAAAATAAAGTTTAAATATATTGAGCAGCGCTAGTGCTAATCCAGTTTGTAGTAAGACCTGAAGGCTATTAGGACAAAGTTCTGATTTCAATACATCTCCATCTTCCTGGATGCATTTACACTGATATCTGATATGCTATCCAGTGGTGATGGACAAATGAAGCTTCATGAAGCACTTGTGATATTTTCTGACTCCTCTAGATGGCGCTCTTGGCTTAAAGAAAAAGCCTAGTGTAATGGAAATTTACAAAATTTTTACTTTTTCTTTAAACCAAGAGGAGTCAAAAAATATCACAAGTGCTTCATGAAGCTTTGTTTGTCCTTCACTACTACCTACTCATCCCAGACAAATTGGGGGAGATGATGAATTTATATGCTGTATTTATATAACATAGAGCAATTCAATCAGTTCCTGTGGTACAAAGCGAAACCAAATGGCCAACCTGCGACTTAGAGGATAGCCCTTTTTGTTTTGAACCCACCGGTTTCTCAAGTGAGCAAACTTATTGTGACATTTGATCATGTGACTGTCAGGTGTTTCTTGTTGCCCAGGTGTGTCCTATTACAATGATTATTCAAACAATATATAGCACTTCATGTCTACTTCAACTTTGTGTTTCAAAAAAATCAAAATCACTCATATTTGAAAAGGTGTAACCAACAGGAAGACCAAAGAATGGTAAAATAGTAAACGGATTGTACCTCTATAGCACCTTTCCAATCGTCCGATCACTCACTACATTTATACTGTTAGTGATGGGAATTGAAGCACCAACCCTCTGATTGGTGGCCGACCTGCTCTATCACTGAGCCACAGCCACACAGAGAGCCATCCATGGGAGAAAAGCAAACAATTTTGGAGCTGACAGAAGATGGAAAATCAGTCAGAGCCATTGCACAAACATTGGCTATAGCCAGTACAACCATTTGGAATGTCCTGAAGAAGAAAGCAACCACTGGTGTGCTGAGCAACAGACTTCGAACCAGTAGACCAAGGAAAACATTAGTTCTCCAGCCAAGGACCACATGCATCACGCTGTCACTTCATGCACAAGCAGATCTGTTCCCTCAGCAGCAAACCATTCACCTCTCCATCTGCTGAATCCACTTAAACTAGTTAGTTACTATTCTTATCCTTTTCTTTATTCAACAACTTCAGCTATTTCTTCCGTACGTTTTTTGGACTTTAACAACTTTATTAACATACTTTCAGCTACAGAAACCAACTATCAAACTATTCATCTTCTTCAGGGCATGTGTGCTATATCTTTTCTCATTTCAACTCTTTATAATTTTTAAAATATTCAGCTTTATTCATGCATTTTTTAACAATGCAACTCAATGAAGACTAAAAAATGTGTTTCCTGCTGAAAATGCGTGGGAATGCTGATAACTGAAGCTACGCTGCTAAAGCTGAATGCTCCTTGGCTTAAGCTAATCTGCTAATGCTGGTGTGACTGTTGCAGGAAAGATGAATGTATAATTTGTTCACTTCAATTTTAAAGTTGAATGTTGAAAATGTTTGAATTTAATTTAAAAGTTGAATGTTGAAAATTTTAGAATTAAATTTAAAAGTTGAATGTTGAAAATTTAAGAATTAAATTTAAGTTGAATGTTGAAAATCTGTGAATTAAATTTAAAAGTTGAATGTTGAAAATGTGTAACTTTAATTTAAAAGTTGAATGTTGAACATTTTAGAATGAAATTTAAAAGTTTGCTATTGAAAATTTTAGAATGAAAAGAGGATTTTCTCCTTTTTCAGGATTTTCTGAAAATGAACATTGCAGCCCATGGAAGAGTTTTTGTTGGTTTTCCATGGTCTGGAAGAAAGTGGAATGCTGAAGAAACGATACTTTTTATGAAATAATGATGATTAAGAAGATGTAGTCAGTCAAGTTTGCTGCGTTTTCAAAGTTGAATGGAGTTTCTAGGTGAAAGTATGGTGGAAATAGTGGCATTTCAAAAAGGTGTAAATTTGAGAGGATTTGAAGATTTTCTTCATTGAGTTGCATTGTTAAAAAATATATGAATAAAGCTGAATATTTTAAAAATTATAAAGAGCTGAAATGAGAAAAGATATAGCACACATGTCCTGAAAAAGCTGAATAGTTTTGATAGTTGAGTGGTTTCTGTAGCTGAAAGTATGTTGAAGTAGTTTAAATCCAAAAAATGTACGGAAGAAATAGTTGAAGTTGTTGAAGTTGAATAAAGAAAAGATAACAATAGAAAAGGATAACTTCTCACACCACTGGAAAATGGAAGCACTCGTTGCCACAGCAACAAAAACATGCCTCCTGTGCAGAAGCAGCTATATTATACCTCAAATCATGTTAAGTGATTCTCCAAGTCAACCCCAGCACCATGTTCTCACATTTTGAGGATCCACGGCTGCAAAATCAAATCAAACGTTAGCAGAGAGTAATATTTGTCTTTTTTTATCTTTCCACACTGTTTTTTGTTTTACTTTCTGTAGTGTGACAAAGGTGTGAAGGACAATCTGGACATGTGCAGAACATAAATTTGTATGTTGTTACCTCCTCCATTTTTTGCAAAAATAATGTAGACTCAATATTTAAGGGCTCAATAGTCCACTCTCCCTTGTGTGTAGGGAGAGGGTGTAGGGGGTGGTTTGGGCCATAAATCTATGTTCCACAGGTCCTCTATGTGCCTCACATCTTTGTCACACTGACAGAAAATAAACAAAACGTGTGGTTTGGAAAGATAAAAAAAACTCTCTGCTGATGTTTGGTTTGATTTTGCAGCCCTGGCTCCTCAAAATGTGAGAACTGGCAGCAAAATTCATCTGGCTTCATTGTTTGATTGGAAATGTAAAATTGTACTGAGGTTGAAAACTTTTAATCTCAGTGACAAAATACATTAAGTTCACACTAGAGCTGTGCCATATGAACCAAATTTAAAATCTTGATCGAGCTAATTTTATGTCCCGATAATGATGTATTTTTTTTCTGCTGCTGTTATTTTCTTTTTCCATTGTGCTCTCCTATGCTGCTTTGCCTCTGTTTACTCCCTAGCTGGAAAAAGTAAAAATGTAGTAAATTTCCATTATACTAGCCTTTTTCTTTAAACCGAGAGTGCCATCTAAAGGAGTCAATAAATATAAGTGCTGTATGAACTTCATTTGTCCATCACTACTTGCTGGTGATGTAAAAATGCTACCATAAGGCAGTAGCCTTCCCTTGAATAGTCTTCATACCATCTGCTTCATACGATAAACATGTGTTGAACCCTCATGATACATCTGGATTATCTAGTGGTCATTCCAACGTTGATTTGTGCTTTTCACGGCCTATCTAAACCACAACTGGAGTAACGTTAAAGTTAGTGTAGCAGAAGAGCTAACCAAGTAGCCTACACGTTGAAATTATGATATGAACAAAGTCTATTTACAAGGCTGCTACAGTAACTTTTGATCTGAAAAACATGCAGAGGAGGTGGAGGAGCTTTTTCTGCCTTGAACAGTATCTGCAGGTATTCATGTCAGGCCATCCAGTGCCAGTGACGTGCAAACCTGTGAGGCAAAATCAAGAAAAAAATGCCCCAACAGCACTCACAGCCCCACTATTTTAGCGAAATTTAATATTTGAGAGTAACGGAGGACATGAAACAATGTGATAAGACAAATGTTTTCACAGTTGAAGATTAAACCCGCATGGCTTATTTAGGGAGATTTATGGAAAAGGAAACCAGCTAAACTGAGAAAATCATGGTGACAAAGGAGAGGAAAAAGAATGAAAGAATGATGAAGAGTGCAGCAGACAAGAGCAGACGGCAACAGACACACAGCAGCCAAGAGGAAATGAAGGAAACAGTGAGAGGATGGGGGACAGGAGGAAGGGAAACAGGTTTTGGGAGCGGGAGACTAAAAGAAAAGCCTGACAATAAGAAAAGAGACTGAGAGCAAGAAAGGGAAAGAAAAGGATCTAGAATGAGGGAATGTGAGATCCCGCCTGTCTGGTTCCCTACAGACACCTCCACCCAGCCACTCACCTGCCAACAGTAAATTGAAAACAACTCTGCACATAATCCCTGGGAACTAAAAATACCCAGTGCTTTGGAGGCCCCTCCACCACAGTCTGTCAGTACCCACTGGTCCAATTCCCAGTAACAGACAAACACAAAAACACAGCACAGATACTGCTCTGATAATCTGCACCTCCAACCAAATCATGATTTCTACGATTTCAATCACCAGTGCATAAACCAGAAGGAAATAGCTACCCAGTAAACTGAGCCAGCAGATGCATGGCATGTTGGTGTCCAGTACGGTAGAAAAAGACTGACAAGTTTGCGACTTATGTACCACTTCTAGCTTCAGTGTGATTTGCATGATTAAGGCTGTGAAATGCTTGCTGGGATAGCTTGTTTCAGCTTTCACTGTTTAGCAGACAGTCAATTCAAGTCAGTTTTCTTTATATCACAAATTACAGATTTGCCTCCGAGGTTTATAATCTGCACAGCCATTGTTAGGGATAACATGTTACAAAGTAGTGTGTTACTGTAATCAGATTATATTTGAAGGTAGCATGTTACTGTTGTTAACTTAAGTTACTTGCATTACTTCATGTCCTTCCAGTATATGTATAACAATCAAACGGTCCTTTTCAAGACATTTGTCTTGACAAGACTTTGACAGTAACACTGGAGCTCATGAACGAGGAGGTGGAACAAAGATGACAGAGCTGGTTAAGACGTCTTTTGAGGGGTGGAAATATGAGCATTACTGAAAATTTGTTGCATAAAAGGACAAGAATGTGCCGGTAAAGTGTAAAGTATTTCTATACACACATGCACTCACAGACACACACAGTGGTTTGTGCCTAATGAGCGACACACACCTTTGTGACAACAGCTCCAGCAGGCTCTGCTCAACCATCCTGTTGCATAATACCCAGGCTATGTGCGTAACCCAAGGCTGAGCACTGGCACAGCCAGAGAGACCGTCCAGACTCCCATTCAGCATGTGAGCCGCCCCACCAAACATCCTCCTCCCCTCCCCCCTGCACTGCTGTTAAGACTATCATCTTACACAGGACTTGCCGTTGGTTGCTGTAAACAATGGTGAAAGTGCTGGAAGATAACTTGTTATTCTTTTAGCTCTTTCTCTTCATTTTGTTACGCAATGCAGCTTGGCCACAGTGGCTAAGCAGTTCAAATGGCAGCAGTGTCCAGGTCTTGCATAAGTGAGCAGAGAGAGTGGGCTCTCAACAACAACCCTGTGGTGTAGTCTGTCACTCAAGCAAATGCCCTGAGATCCTAAAGATTTCAGCTCCTCCTGCAGCTGCCTTCTCTCTCACAGGAAGAGAGGATTTCAGGTGAATATGAAGGATCCTGATAACGTATTGACAAAATCAAAAGTCATGAAGGTTGAACTCGGCATGGGCTGGCAGTAGCTCAGGCTGTAGTGACTTGGGCTGGGAATCGGAGGGTCGCCAGTTCAAGTCCAGGTCGGACCAAATGTGGAGTGTGGACTGGTAGCTAGAGCCCGTTCTACCTCCTGGGCACTGCCGAGGTGCCCTTGAGCAAGGCACCGAACCCCCAACCTGGATATGGGGCAGCCCCCTCACTCTGACACCTTTCCTCTAGTGCATGTGTTTGTTTCATAGCTTGTGTGTAATGTGCAACTGAAAATAAATACTACTAACAGAGTGTAAATTGAAATTTCCCTCATTGAGGGACTAATAAAGGAATTCTTCTTCTTCTTCTTCACTGGCACTTAACAGCAATGAAAAATGACAGCTGGTTACCATGCAGTCTGTTTGCAGCAACGCAGCAATAACACCATGACTGCAGGTTTGTTATTGCGTCAAAAACTGTAAGATCCATCACAGTGACAGTGACATGAGCTGAGAGAGCAGTGAAATAATAACAGTTCTGAATACATACTGAACACTTTGCTGGCATTTCAATATGTTATAAATAGTAGTTAGATAGTTTGTCAGCTCTCAACATAGTGGACACTAATGCAATGACATTACAATCAACAACTGATACTACCTTATTTCCTCTGAATTTGAAGATTAGATTAGATTTGCAAAATTTACAAATTTAACACCTCAATACGATACGAGTATCTGGTTATGCTTTTTGACCTTAACAACAGGAACATCTGTGGCTTGTATGACAGGTGCTCTAGAGACTGTACAGTACATTTAAAATTCACCATCACTGTAATGTGTGCAATACACTGAACACTGAAAAACACTGAACTGTGATAAATGGTATTCCATGTGCCACACACTGACATTCTGCATGTCAATGCAACATATTACTGGTGTTGTCAGAACCAGCTTCTTTCAGCTGCGTCTCCTTGCCAAGCCAAGTCAAGGCAAGCCATACTTTTATCAGCTCAAGACTGGACTACTGTACTGCCCTTTACATTGGCCTCAGCCAGTCCTCGATTTCATGTCTGCTACTTGTGCAGAATGTTGCAGCCCCATTTTTAAATAACATATCCAGATGTGAACACATCACCTACATACTGGCATCACTTCACTGGCTTCCAGTGCGTTTTAGAATTGATTTTAAACTTTTGGTTTTTGGTTTTTTTTTCTCAGCACCCATTCCCATTGTAAAACACCACAAGATGGAAGGTGTCAGCTTTTTATGGGATCGGTGCATATTTTAATCTTGCAGAAAAGTAATTTTTATACTTTTTGTGCATGTGTGTGACCATCACCATCCCTCTCTGGAAACTAAGCTGTCATTCTTTATTTGATTTTTTTATTATGAGCCAGAGAGGAAAGTCCTTTTTCTTTGAGGATTGAGGGGGAAACAGATGATAGACAGGATGAGATAGGATGGATGGGAAAGAGAACAAACAGGCAGTGTCATTAGAAATCAAGAATGTGAGAAGCTGCATTATTCCCAGCAACCAATATTCCGGAAATAAGGAGAGAAAATATAACAATAACAATAATAATAATAATAATAATCTGTAAATAAATAGAAAATTCAGAGCTGGGTAAGTCGTTGTCTATACCTTCATTCGAAGCAGATTAAATTACTGATTCAGGATTTACCTCCTCTGATATACGACTGATTAATCTCATTAATCGTTCCATCAATTTAAAAAGGTGGTACCCCGATTCAACGAGCAAATCAATAATTAATAATTAATAGTAGTTCTGTTGATTATTGGCAATCGATAAGTATTTATTAATATCTAAAAGTGTGGTTTATGCTATAGACCCGACCCAGACAGGAGACAGGGCAACCCCCAGGACGCTCAAAACACACATGCCCCCGCCATCCCCAGAAGCACCGAGGACCCCGGGCGCCACCCCACTGCACCGCTAATCCCATCCCCACTGCACCACTCCCCAGGACAGCACAAGCCCCGCAATCAAGGCCCCCAGCCCCAAGGACACGTCAATGAGGAAATGCAAAAGAAATATGAATAATTATAATACACATAACCTTAGAAAAAAAAAAACAATAGCCAGAGAACACAGCACTGACAAAATGAAAACAGAAACATCAAAACATGGTATAAAGACATAGACAGCAATAAGCTAACAAACCAAACAAACATATAACACAAATTAATTTACACAGACCAATGACAGAGAGTGATGGGGATAGGGAAAGGGAAAAGAAGAAATTTGATCGTTATAGTCCTATGTGGAGAGAGATGTTCAGGAAAGTGGCTTTCATGGTTCTGTACGTGGTTTTGGTTTGGTGGAGTTTTTGGGGGAGGTTTATATTAATTACGATTTTGTTCCAAGTATAATTAAAAACATATAAATTGTTCCTTCTGTGAGCAGATATTTTTTCTATTGAGATGTTGATGGGAATGTTTGACCATTCTTCCAGAAGTGTATTTGTGAGGTCACACACTGATGTTGGATGAGAAGGCCTGGCTCTCAGTCTCTGCTCTAATTCATCCCAAAGGTGTTCTATCAGGTTGAGGTCAGGACTCTGTGCAGGCCAGTCAAGTTCATCCACACCAGACTCTGTCATCCATGTCTTTATGGACCTTGCTTTGTGCACTGGTGCACAGTCATGTTGGAAGAGGAAGGGGCCAGCTCCAAACTGTTCCCACAAAGTTGGGAGCATGGAATTGTCCAAAATGTCTTGGTATGCTGAAGCATTCAGAGTTCCTTTCAGTGGAACTAAGGGGCCAAGAACCAGCTCCTGAAAAACAACCCCACACCATAATCCCCCCTCCACCAAACTTTACACTTGGTACAATGTAGTCCAACAAGTATTGTTCCCCTGGCAACCGCCAAACCCAGATTCGTCCTTCAGATTGCCAGATGGAGAAGCGTGATTCGTCACTCCAGAGAACATGTCTCCACTGCTCTAGAGTCCAGTGGTGGCGTGCTTTACACCACTGCATCCAACACTTTACATTGCACTTGGTGATGTACGGCTTGGATGCAGCTGCTCGGCCATGGAAACCCATTCCATGAAGCTCTCTGTGCACTGTTCTTGAGCTAATCTGAAGGCCACATGAAGTGTGGAGCTCTGCAGTGATTGACTCTGCAGAAAGTTGGTGACCTCTTCACACTATGCCCTGTGGAATGTGGAATATTTAGGAGCGAGGAAATTTCATGACTGGATTTGTTGCACAGGTGGCATCCTATCACAGTTCCACGCTGGAATTCACTGAGCTCCTGAGAGCGACCCATTCTTTCACAAATGTTTGTAAAAGCAGTCTGCATGCCTAGGTGCTTGATTTTATACACCTGTGACCATGGAAGTGATTGGAACACCTGATTCTGATTATTTGGATGGGTGAGCGAATACTTTTGGCAATATAGTGTAGTTTGTTAGATAATTCAGTGCTGTTTTTCTGTATAGGATCGGTATTAGCTGATACTAAACCTCCCCATCTTACAGGCCCAAATACAGAGAAGCATGGTGGATTTTTTCTGGTCTACACTGGGTGCCACAGGGAGTGCTGATTAAGCTGCAGCAGTTCTTGACTATGCATGCAAAATGAAAATGCACCTCTAAGTACATGTGAACACGGGTTTTGGTGACTTCTACGGGGGAAGATGTTTGCTTCGACTTGGCCCTCAGACGTCAAATCTCCTGCTCTCGTTCAAAAACACAGTCTTGTCTGGGTTCATAACATCACCCGGACTGGGAGTTTCACCAAGCTGTTTGTAATAAAATATGTCTTCTTCTTCGGTATTCATGTACAGTGCCATTGCACTGACCAAAATTTGAGCCAAATTTGAGCCAGCACACTGGAATTCTTTGGGAAGAAATTAATTGTGCTATGGTATCTAACTCCTTTCTATCAGAACCTCCATTAAATTAATTAATTTGGTAATTTGAGCCACAATAGCTCATTTGTTGGATCAGACCACCAGGACCAGCCATCACATCAACGAGCCTTGACCCCTGACCCTGTCTCTGGTTCACCACTGGTCCTTCCTTGGACTCCTTTTGATAGATCCTGACCACTGCAGACCAGGAACAGACCACCAGAGCTGCAGTTCAAGAGATGCTCTGATCCAGTCTTCTAGTCATCACTGTTTGCTTCTTGGTGTCAAACTCCTGAAAAATCCTGATGCTGGAACATTTTTCCTGCTTCTAACATCAACTCTGAGGACTAAATGTTCATTTGTTGTCTTATATATCCCAGGAGCCATGATGAGGAGATGATCAGTGTTGTTTACTTCACCTGGCAGTGGTCATAATGTTATGCTTCCTCTGTGTATTTTTTTAAGAGCTTGCACATACTGGTGCATTAAAAAAATATCAAAATATTTTGGTAATTAGCAATACTGTTAATTTAGGGCAATGGTGGCAAACACCTTACACTGGCTGGTGGTCTAATAAATTAGTTACGCACTATACATCTGGTCCTTGTGCAAATATGACATATTTTTGTAGCTCTGGATGCTTACAAATGGTCATAATATTTTTGTCCCATCTCTGATTCAACAAACTCAGGATGTCAGTGACAGAATCACAATGCAGATAAGATCATGTGATACACATGAGAAATACTTCAGCAAATGTTCTTCACATTGACATATGTTATCACGCTACTCAAAAAATTTGCTTCGCTCTTGGTGTGAATGCAGCATTAGAGTTAGGGGTAAAATTACTTAGGTTTTAAGTGATTGGGTTAGGATTATTTTATTAAATCATCTTAATATCAGAATATCTATTGATATTCTGCAGCCTGGCCGTGTTCCTGTTTCTGGCTGCAGCGTACCAGATGGTAGTGATGGACAAATGAAGCTTCAGGAAGCACTTGTGATATTTTTTGACTCCTCTAGATGGCGCACTTAGTTTAAAGAAAAAGACGAGTGAAATGGAAATTTACTACATTTTTAAGGCTGGAATATACTTCTCCGACTGTGTAATACGTTATCCAGCTTCAGTGTTTCCCCTACCGTTTACTTGGGAGGGTGCCCCGCCCTGCCAACCCCACCGAAGTCATAGATTGTTTTTTAATTCAATTTTTATTTATTTTTTTTTTTTTTAAATCAGATAAAAAATTCAGTTTCATGTGTCGCTATGGTTTCATTAAAATGCATTTCTCCTCTCCTCTGACAGGTGCTTTCAAAACAGACACACACGATGAAGACACTCCGTGACAGACACATCCATCACACTCAGAGAACACAGGAGGGATTGTGAAGTCGACATCATTATGGAAAAAAATCAACACCAAACAATGGATGACCGGTGGATCCCCAAACGTTCGCCTCCCCCCAAACAAAAATTTCATCATTTTTAAACGAACTGTACATAGCGAGACGGTACGCACAGCTAGCACTACATCGGGTGCTAGCTTGAATCAGAGCTTCTCTCCCAGCCCCGACCACAGCACTTGCCAGTACCAAACACACTGGTTCCAGCCCTCCCAATGAGGCGCGCAAGAAGAAGCTGGCTTTGATCCAGCATGGCTATCAGATGTAAAACACTCTGCATGGCTGTATAAGACCGAACTTGATGAGTAGAATGATTAATTAGTCAGGTCAGAGTTTTTATTGAACTACTCTACCAGTCCTATAGCAAGGACAAACTTGACCAACACATGGCATCTGATCATCACAGAACAGGTTGTCTGTGCCAGTCAAATCTGACAGCAGGTGAAGTATTTAAATCATTTTTAAAATCAATATTAACATTAAATGCTCCTTGATATTGTGATCATACCTTTCGTTTCAGGCAACACTCTCCTTGCTGCTTTTGAGTCAGTAATTGTCCTGGAGCATAATGCCATGATGGGGGCATTCAGCTGCTTGTACTGGCTCATCAAACATGAAATAGCACATCACACCCACTATCCAGCCTTGTTGGACCTGGCCTATCTGTTGGGCTGCGGCTATTTTGACAAGCTAAAAGCAACACTTAATAACTTTCAGTTTTGGTTGATTTTAGCGGTGCCAGTGGACCAAAGCGGTAGTGTTTTTCCTGAAGGAAGACCACATTTCCCATGAGGACCAGTGCTTAGCATCATAAAATCCTGATCTCCCGGTCACCTGCAGTTGGATTGAACTACATTTCTGTTTCCAGTGGCTGTGTGAAGGAAGAATAGCGATGAGGTAATGAATCTAACTGTGGCTCAACAATATCATATGATGATGTTAACAATAAGAAACGTTTAACTTTGATTTTGTACCGTATTTCTCCACCAAGTTTAGAGTCTTGAAATAGAGAAATAAACCCATTACGTTGGATAATTTCACAGTAAACACATGTACAGGAAGGTTCCACATTGCCTGAATATCAACTCTGCACAATTTGCACGAATATACAGTTCAGTCTCTCAGAGCAAGAACTACTCTTCATTCTAAACAGTTTCATCACACTCTAGTGTTTCCTCTACTATTATAATTCTATTATTATGCTTCTATATGGAGAATTATACATACATTGGATACACATCAACACCGTATTACAGTAGTAGTAAACGAACAACAATGACAGTTGAAAAAATGACTGTGAATAAAAAAAGGGGCACGTACATGATAAATAGAGCAGGATAAAAATAGTTAAAACAATGAACACAGATTAACCTGTGTGACAATGTTAGAAGTTACTGAGAATAATTACAATGAGTGCAGCAGCAGCAGACAGTGTGGGTGAGTGTCCAGGTAAAGCTGTGATTATGTGTCTGTAGTAAGTCAGTTAGAGTGATATTATGTATGCATGTGCATTTATGTAAACAGACAAGGCAGGATCCTCAGTCTTGACCATGTTTCCCATGCATCCTAACAAGCTCAGCTGTTGGGGGCAGCTGTACTGAAGCCAGAACCCTTAAATTCTGGGGGTCATCAGGCCTAAGAGTCTGTTTTCTTGGGAAGGCCACCTCCACTTTGCAGCCTGTTCCTAAGAATGCCTCTCTGCAGGTCTGCAATGTAGGAGTAATCCTTCTTTTCCTTCACTGTGTAGATGCTCTAGGACTTGGACTCCTTATTGTAGTATCGTCTATAACTGAAAGGAAGCACAAATACTAGAACTCTCTGGTTTTACAATTATCAGGCAAACACTATGAGGTTTCATCCAGGAGTTATCCTTAGATATGAATTTTAAACATGCAACAATCCCTGTAATTTGAGCTACACTCAGCAAAAGGTGCTATTGATAAGCAGGACTATTGCACACAGGTTTGTTTTACTGATTCTTTAGAGCAAGCAACACACTTTGAGTTCTTTTGCAATCACTGTAGTCACCTCAACAAAAACATGACAAGAATCCCGTTTTTCTCTGAAACTATCACATAACAATCATCAGAAACAACAGTCACGTACATACAAAGTGACACGATGATACCAGAATGATTCAGTATGACTGATCTTTCCACAGTAGGAACATACATATTTTATTCAAACTTTATACAGTGTTTGTGGTTTGCCGTCATCACAGTTTTTTCTTTCAACAGTACTTTTGAGCTTGTTGCGTGGCTGGTTGTGTCAGTGTGCAACTGCGAACTATCAAACTGGCGGTTAATTATTGCTACCATGCAAATTTCCGATAGCTAACATTAGCATTATCATTTTGATTTGAGCATTGAAAGCTACCTACTCGTCCAGCAGGAACAGAGCCAAGGCAGCATTGGTCAGAAATTCCTCGTCGTCTTTGAGCTCACGCCAGCGAGTGAAAGTTGGGCCAATGTTGATCCTTGACTGTCCTTTTATCCAGGTAACCTCCCTTTTTTGTCTCCTCAGACAAAAACTTTTCCTTTCTTTGGTTGTTTTGCAGCAGTAATTGCGCATAGGCATTCGCATCAACATCTGTCTTTGTAACCAATGGGTTACAAAGACAGATGTCTTTGTGTGACAGGGTTCCTGCCACCCTCCTCAAAGTTGCTTAGTGCCAGTGAAAGCCATACACACCCCCTCAGGCCATGACAGAGGTGTCATTCAACTAGCTGTAAGTCGATGTATCATCACAAAACTTTTGAAAATATTTTCTGAAGGTTGAAAAGTCATTAAGTGTTGCTTTAACGTATGCTTAAAAAATCCAGTTGGTGTCATGTGATTGTTATAAATTCTATTTAGCGTAAATTTAGTTGAAGAAATAACATAATATTAATTTCACTGTATCTTTGTATAACCCTTTCCCACAGTTTATTTTTCAGATTGGGAAGGCCACAAACTACCGATCAAACCGCATTGTTGATGAGATGCTGGATATTCTCCCGCCGTAACTGAGCAGCCCATATTAAGGGACATTCAACTGTCAAAAGCATTTGGTGTAGAAACAGATGAAACAACAGATGTGTGCATGTGCAGACAGCTGGACGTTCATGTTAGGTATGCTGAAGTGTAAGAAAAGAAAAGTCAAATGAAATAAATACTATAATCATTTAAATTCATGTTATATGGATTATTACATACTTGGACAATGACGGGAAGCTCTTCTGCCAGTTCCTGGACCTAATCTACCTTACGGATGGAAAAGCTGATTCTAGAAAGATCATACATCCCAGCACACCTCATCTTTGGCTTAGGAACTGATGGTGCAGCAGTTACGGTTGACAGGTATGTCAACTTTTTTTTTTCTTGTGTGTCATTATCACTATGAATATATTTGGTAATTTCATTAAACTCTCTCAGAGGAAAACAACATGGAGTGGCAAAACAACTGTCAGAGGAATGGTCGTGGCTCTTCAGTGTACACCGTGCTGCCCACAGACTGGCTCTAGCCTGCAAGGATGCATCAGATGACATCCCATACATGGCAACATTCAGGGACCACCTACAACAGCTCCGTCTGTACTTCAGAAACAGTGCAAACCGGTCTGCATCTCTGAAGGCTGCTGCAGAGGTTCTCAGTGTGACTGAGCTGAAAGTTAAGGTAAATTTAAACCACAATTGAGATTTTAAAATATCCATTATTTACTTGCAGAATTCCTTTTACTTTTCCTTTTCCTTTTACTTATATCTGCCATTTGAATTAGAAAGTGAAGGACACCCGGTGGCTGTCTCAACAGCCACGGCTGGCACGGCTCTCCAAGCTCTTCCAAAGGGAAGATATCATGTTCCTCACTATCAAAGAACAGGTTATTTTTATAACCCAAATAAGCTGCAATATCTGAGGACCTTTTTGCCAATTTTCCCCTTCTGTTAAATATAGCACTGTACAGCACCAAATGAAGCAAATTATATTTTTGGCTTTAGTGAGGCACACTAAACACTGAAGAAAAACTGGCAAAGTGGTCCCTTTAACTTCAGGTTTTTACACAAAGTTCATCTGAGAAACTTTGGTTAATTCCTCAGGTTCTTGTCACTTTGGCCTTAATACAAGGCATCAAAGATTCTGCTGGTCAACAACCTGGCTCACACTCAAGCCTCAACTCAAGTCTTGATGAATCTTTGGGACTGAATGCATTCAGCATCTCTGCAGAACAAGAGAGAGGAAGAGGATCATGTACAGACAGACATTTGTGTGACTTCTGGGCTACTCAGTTTGTAGAATAAGTTGGATTTTTCCCCTGTTGCTGAGTTGCCATATCTGGATGGCCTGACTGCTCACCTTAAGAGGCGGTTTAGTGAGGTGGGCATAGTGGCTGACTTTGGGGTATTGGGCCTACATACGGCAACACTCTCTGTTGACATTGCACAGACACACCTCAAGACACTGGTGGAGAAGTTTTTGGCTCCACCACAGTCTTTGAGGAATGGACTTCTTTCAAGGAGCAAGTTGACTGTCCCAGTCAGCTCTGTGAATTGTGAGAGGGACTTTTCTACCTTGAAAAGGGTAAAAATAACATCTCACAACAGTTTGCAGTTTTTAAGCAATAACTGCAAAGACATAAAGGTATCACTTTTAAAGCTTAGTTAATGTTTTTGAAAGGTCCAAATGCTCTGGTAATTACTGTATAGGGGGTCCTGTGGGGAGAAGGCACGCCCTCTCCCCCAAAGCAGAAAAGCTGGGGGAAACACTGAACTCCATAGCTATGGAGACCCCTCAAGCCCTCACAGTTCTCTGTCGTGCTGCGTGTTGTGCAGCCCTGCAGTGAAATGCACCTCCTCGGAAAGTGAAGTAGTTTGCCTTAATATCGCAGAATCAGGGGAAAATACTATTGTATGATTTAATTATTTGTGAGGGAGATAGAAGAGAAGAACGTTGGTTGCTTACAGTCTTTCAAGCTCCTCTAAAGAGAGAAAATAACAGATGTTCTTCTCGACACAAAATCGGATAATAGCGAACGCAAACCAACAACTTTCGGTATGTTCTATGGAAATATACCCCAGCCATAATTACTAAATGAATTAAATGGATTTTTTGAGCAGGTTGAATGTGTTTGACTTGCCTTTCACAAGGCTAATCGATACTTTAGTTCCTGTCCTGTCCGTGCTGCTGCAGAGGCGACCTGTCTGTTTCTGTGCAGGGAGAGGGGCTGCATTTCACAGCAGGGGTGTAACTAGAGGACCAATCACAGCCCTTGCCTTCTCCGTTTTCCCTTGACGGAGTGACGAACTGTTCAAAAATATCTCCTGCAGATGGAGAGGCTCTCCATCAGGCTCTCCAGTGACGCAGAGGACTCCTCATCAATTTATGGAGTGCTATAAATTGGCCTTTACTTTTTCTTTAAACCAAGAGCGCCATCTAGAGGAGTCAAAAATAACACAAGTGCTTCATGAAGCTTCATTTGTCCATCACCAGCAGATGGTGATGGAGAAGTTGAGGATGGACTCAGTGATAGCAGTGTAGAAGTGCACCATCATTGGCAGGTTGAATTCCTTTAGCTGCAGCAAAAAGTACATCTCTGCTCCGCTGTACTCTCTTAGTGAGGGAGCTGACGTGATGGTGGGGCTGGGTTCTTTCTGAAATCTACAACCAACTCCAATATCTTAAAAGTGTTAAAGTGATATTTCAGGATTTTGGACATAGGGCTTCATTTCCAAGTGAACACGTTGAAGACGTGTGGAGACAGTTTTCAACAAATTTCATTCAGTCCTTCTGGCTGCAGAGTTCACTGGTGCTAGTCTAACACAAGTCTATGGTTCTAGTTTAGCCTGCTATTAAAAACAGTCTTACCCACTCCACAGTGCGCCCGAGGCAAATCAGTTATAAAGCCAGACTATTGATGTAAATGTCTGTGTTGATAGAATAATTTTAGACAAACTAACCTTTCATTTTGAAGGATTTATGTCTCAGCAGCAGCAGCTAGTTCGACAGCGGTGGACTGATATCAGCTAGCAGCTAGCTTATCAGAGCTATAATAGTTTGTTTATCTTGCATTCCTCCTTCTTCTGCATTTGTGTACATTTTCCTCACTGTCACCACCAGTCTCTGGTTCTTCTGTCCTGGATTTCTGCAGCTCCAGTGGAGACTGTCTCTACAGATGCTCTCTCTCATTCTTCCCTTTTAGCATCCATCTCTCTCAGCTCTTCGTCTGTATATTCCAGCTCGTCCAGGTATGGTTCATTGGGGAAAAATTGCTCGTTGTCGTCTTCAAAGGCATCTGAAAGTCCTCCAAACGTGGCTAAAACTGGTCTTCAGAACAGGCTTCTTTGTGTACTCTACGTCGTCTGTCCATGACAGCTGCATATAAGCGAACTATTATAGATCCGTTAATGTAGCTGTTAGGTGATATCAGTCCGCCACTGTCAAGCTTACTACCAGGAACTATAGTACACCACTGCTGCTTTCAAAATGCAAGGTTAGTTTTACGTCTAAAATTATTCTATCAACACAGACATTTACATCGATAGTCTGGTGTTATAACTGATTTGCCTCGGGTACAGTGTGGAGTGGGTTAGACTGTTTGTAATAGCAAGCTAAACTGGAACCACTGACTTATGTTAGCCTAGCACCAGTGAACTCTGCAGCTAGAAGGACTTAGTGAAATTTGTTGAAAACTGTCTCCACACGTCTCCAGCACTCTGGCTCACTTGGAAATGAGGCCCCATGTCCAAAATTCTGGACTATCGCTTTGATGAAAGAGCTCCAGGTACTGTGACAAAACTTTGAATTAACGCACAAAACAAGACAGATGCAGCCAAGTGTTAGAAAGCCATTTTTTCTAAACACAAATCCTGTTAACACAAGTGTGTAACTGTGACCTGATGAGAGCTAATTATTGCCTTTGTATTCAGCTCATTAACTCTTCGAGTGCCATTGATGTAATACAATGTCAAAGTGGTTTTTTTGGGTTTTTTTTGCAGCTGGTCGCTGATCATGGTCTGCTTCAGTCTGTGAGTAATGTTGGGGCTTCTGTGATTTGTAGTCGGGACATAAAGAGTTAACATGCACCACAGCGATCAAAGCAAAAAGTGGAGACAATCGTGTTTAGAGAGCAAAACAGATTCTGTACAAAAAGTGGTGATTTTGGTGAAAGTGGCCTCTACACTCCTCCACACAAAACAAGAACACAACAAGGTAAAAATAAATGGGTTTTTTTTCCATGATGATATAGCATGACTCTTCTTTCATTTGAGCTTCTCTGTGTTTTCAAAGACGTGGTACTAAATATTCTGTGGGTCTTGAAATATGACTGAGAAATGGGCAAAAACGCTGGCACAAGGCACTTTTGATTTTAAAAAATGGCTGGCACTCAAAGAGTTAAACTAAGAGCAGATAGCAACATGTGGTCCACGTTTGGTTTGTAAATAAGCAGCACATTTTTGGCTCACCATATTCACTGCAAAAAAAACTGATGGACAGACTTCCTTTCACTAGTCTGAAATGTTCACAGTATCAATATTCTGACAGGATATTTACAGCTCATGAAGGATTTGTGCTATAATGTACAGTACGTGTGTGTGTGTGTGTGTGTGTGTGTGTGTGTGTGTGTATGTGTGTGTTTCCACAGCACTTCCAAAGCAAACAGCAGATTAAATCAACGGCCAAATATCACTAAAGACAATAATTGCCTGTGAAAAGAAGGCGCTCTTACTTTAAAGAAAAAGGCTAGTTTTTTTACTTTTTCTTACATTTTTACTTTTTCTCTAACATACTGTATATATATACGTATATATATACACGTATATATATACATATATATATATATATATATATATATATATATATATATATATATATAACATGAGTTACAAGTTAAGAATATTAGAATTGGTCATGTAATCAGCTAAATGAAGGAAAAAAGTCAAGATGTCACCCTATTTTGTTGCAAATTGGGTTAAAATATGTCAACACTGACACGCTGCGTCACCTAACAGTGGTTAGTCCCAATCATTTTTTTTTCACATGATGCAACGTACCATTTATCTTTAGACCATCCCTGCCTGGTAAACACCTTGTTTTTTTTCAAACTGCACTTCCTCAGCTTCTGTGATAAATTTCCAAACACACCTTAAAATAGCCTCTCTCCTGCTGGAATTTTCCATGCAGTGAGTGACAGGCAGCACACAATGCCTCACAGCTAACTGGGTTTAAATAAACAACTGTGAGACCTGGCACAGTGTCTACAATCCATTTCATATACACCCCCACACCTCTCCTTACCTTCCTCATTCCACTGCCCAGCATTTCTGTCCATCTTCCAAGGCTGATGCGCCCCACATTGACGCCTCTGAGGATTTCCTGGCACCAAACCAAGTAAGGCTGATTGTGCCTGTGTGTGTGTGTGTGTGTGTGTGTGTGTGTGTGTGTCCTATTCACTTTCAGACTCTCACGCTCACACGTCAAGTGAAAGAGACTAAATAAACAGAGCCTATTAGCTGCTTGATCGCTCCCCTGTCAGCATCTGTCTCCAGATGTTTGAAGCTGGCCATTGTCACCAGTTCACATGGATGGTATTCAGTTCCTCCCTGTGTGTTGACTCAGTATTATCTGTACCCTGTAAATGCTTTCCTGACTGCACTTCGCATCAACCCACATCTATTCATATTTAAGGTATTTACACAAGAGACAGGGCCAAGGATAACATTTAATGCAAAGTACACCTCAGGGCATACAGAATGTCATGATAATTTATTTTTGCTTCAGTTCATGTGCTCATATTTCTGATGGGAAAGGGAAAACCATATAGGGATTAATGGCTCTGCAGTTTCATTTAATGTAATTAGTAATATATATGTAATTAGTAATATATATATATATATATATATATATATATATATATATATATATATATATATAATGGGCAGCACGGTGGTGTAGTGGTTAGTACTGTCACCTCATAGCAAGAAGGTACTGGGTTCGAATCCCGGCCCGGGATTCTCTGTGTGGAGTTTACATGTTCTCCTCATGTCTGTGTGGGTTCTCTCTGGTACTCTGACTTCCTCCCACCATCCAAAAACATGCAAGGGGATTAGGTTAAATGACTAATTAAAATTGACCGTAGGTGTGAATGTGAGTGTGAGTGGTTGTCTGTCCTGTTATGAACTGGACACTTGTCCAGGGTGTACCCTGCCTTTCACCCTAAGACAGCTGGGACAGACTCCAACCCCCCCACGACCCTATGAGAGGATAAGAGGGAGAAAATGGATGGATAAATACATGGATGGATAGATAGACAGATAGATACTTTATTTATCTCACAGAGAAATTCCCTTTTTTTTGATAAATACATAATATAATATATAATAATATTTGAGTAAAATAATATTTTTGTTTTATTGTATAAACTACTGACAACATTTCTCCCAAATTTGAACGAAAAAGATTGCCATTAAGAGGTTTTCTTTGCAAATGGTAAAAATAAAAGATGCAATAAAAATATTTAACCTGAGGAATATTTAACCGGAGGAGTGCCTTGTTTTCAATCACAGCAACAAGTCATGTTTGATGGCGTATGACCATCCATCTTCCTCCTGACCAAGTCCCAGAGGTTAACAGGAGGGTTACGGTCTGGAGAGTGGGCTAGCCATGGCAGATTCTTGATTGGTGGTCCTTCATCCACACCTTGACTGACTAGCCTAGACATGGAGGACAGTCATATCTTCTGAGTTGAGGAACATTGTCAGAGCAGAAAGAAGCAAGTTTTCTTCCAGGATAACCACATGCATGGCTTGATTCATGTGTCATTCACAAAGACAAATCTGCCCAGTTCCAACCCCTGCTGAAGCACCCCCAGATCTTCACCAGACCTCACAGTGTGTGAGTGACACACTGTGGCATGTAGGCCTCTCCAGGTCTTAGTCCTTATGGTCCAGTCCTTATGGTCCAGTCCTTTATGGTCCAGTCCTCTATGGTCCAGTCCTCTATAGTCCAGTCCTTTATGGTCCAGTCCTTTATGGTCCAGTCCTCTATGGTCCAGTCCTTTATGGTCCAGTCCTTATGGTCCAGTCCTTATGGTCCAGTCCTTATGGTCCAGTCCATATGGTCCAGTCCTTTATGGTCCAGTCCTTATGGTCCAGTCCTTTATGGTCCAGTCCTTTATGGTCCAGTCCTTATGGTCCAGTCCTTATGAGCCAGTCCTCTATGGTCCAGTCCTCTATGGTGTCAGTCCTCTATGGTCCAGTCTTTATGATCCAGTCCTCTATGGTCCAGTCCTTATGGTCCAGTCCTCTATGGTCCAGTCCTTATGGTCCAGTCCTCTATGGTTCAGTCTTTATGGTCCAGTCCTCTATGGTTCAGTCCTCTATGGTCCAGTCCTTATGGTCCAGTCCTCTATGGTCCAGTCCTCTATGGTCCAGTCCTTATGGTCCAGTCCTCTATGGTTCAGTCCTCTATGGTCCAGTCCTTATGGTCCAGTCCTCTATGGTCCAGTCCTTTATGGTCCAGTCCTCTATGGTCCAGTCCTTATGGTCCAGTCCTCTATGGTTCAGTCTTCTATGGTCCAGTCCTTATGGTCCAGTCCTCTATGGTCCAGTCCTTATGGTCCAGTCCTCTATGGTCCAGTGCTTTATGGTCCAGTCCTTTATGGTCCAGTCCTTATGCTCCAGTCCTCTATGGTCCAGTCCTCTATGGTTCAGTCCATGTGGTCCAGTCCTTATGGTCCAGTCCTCTATGGTTCATTCCTCTATGGTCCAGTCCTCTATGGTCCAGTCCTTATGGTCCAGTCCTCTATGGTCCAGTTCTCTATGGTTCAGTTCCTCTATGGTCCAATCCTCTGTGGTCCAGTCCTTATGGTCCAGTCCTTATGGTCCAGTCCATATGGTCCGGTCCTTATGGTCCAGTCTTCTATGGTTCAGTCCTCTATGGTCCAGTCCTTATGGTCCAGTTCTCTATGGCCCAGTCCTTATGGTCCAGTCCTCAATGGTCCAGTCCTTATGGTCCATTCCTCAATGGTCCAGTCCTTATGGTCCAGTCCTCTAGGGTCCAGTCCTGAATAATCCAGTCCTCTAGGTTCCAGTCCTTATGATCCAGTCCTCTAGGGTCCAGTCCTTATGGTCCAGACTTCTATGGTCCAGTCCTTTATGGTCCACTCTTCTATGGTCCAGTCCTTATGGTCCAGTCCTCTATGGTCCAGTCCTCTATGGTCCAGTCCTTATGGTCCAGTCCTCTATGGTCCAGTCCTCTATGGTCCAGTCCTTATGGTCCAGTCCTCTATGGTCCAGTCCTCTATGGTCCAGTCCTTATGGTCCAGTCCTTATGATCCAGTCCTCTAGGGTCCAGTCCTTATGGTCCAGTCTTCTATGGTCCAGTCCTTTATGGTCCAGTCTTCTATGGTCCAGTCCTCTAAGGTCCAGTCCTTATGATCCAGTCCTCTAGGGTCCAGTCCTCTATGGTTCAGTCCACTATGGTTCAGCCCTCTATGACCCAGTCCTTATGGTCCAGTCCTTATGGTCCAGTCCTCTATGGTCCAGTCCTTATGATCCAGTCCTCTATGGTCGAGTCCTCTATGGTCCAGTCCTTATGGTCCAGTCCTCTATGGTCCAGTCCTCTATGGTCCAGTCCTTATGGTCCAGTTCTCTATGGTCCAGTCCTCTATGGTCCAGTCCTTATGGTCCAGTCCTTATGATCCAGTCCTCTAGGGTCCAGTCCTTATGGTCCAGTCTTCTATGGTCCAGTCCTTTATGGTCCAGTCTTCTATGGTCCAGTCCTCTAGGGTCCAGTCCTCTATGGTTCAGTCCACTATGGTCCAGTCCTCTATGGTCCAGTCCTTTATGGTCCAGTCCTCTATGGTCCAGTCCTTATAGTCCAGTCCTTATGGTCCAGTCCTCTATGGTCCAGTCCTTATGGTCCAGTCCTCTATGATCCAGTCCTCTAGGGTCCAGTCCTCTATGGTTCAGTCCACTATGGTCCAGTCCTTATGGTCCAGTCCTCTATGATCCAGTCCTCTATGATCCAGTCCTTATGGTCCAGTCCTCTATGGTCCAGTCCTTATGATCCAGTCCTCCATGGTCCAGTCCTTTATGGTCCAGTCCTCTATGATCCAGTCCTCTAGGGTCCAGTCCTCTATGGTTCAGTCCACTATGGTCCAGTCTTCTATGGTCCAGTCCTTTATGGTCCAGTCTTCTATGGTCCAGTCCTCTAGGGTCCAGTCCTCTATGGTTCAGTCCACTATGGTCCAGTCCTCTATGGTCCAGTCCTTCATGGTCCAGTCCTCTATGGTCCAGTCCTTATAGTCCAGTCCTTATGGTCCAGTCCTCTATGGTCCAGTCCTCTATGATCCAGTCCTCTAGGGTCCAGTCCTCTATGGTTCAGTCCACTATGGTCCAGTCCTTATGGTCCAGTCCTCTATGGTCCAGTCCTCTATGATCCAGTCCTTATGGTCCAGTCCTCTATGGTCCAGTCCTTATGATCCAGTCCTCCATGGTCCAGTCTTTTATGGTCCAGTCTTCTATGGTCCAGTCCTCTAGGGTCCAGTCCTCTATGGTTCAGTCCACTATGGTCCAGTCCTCTATGGTCCAGTCCTTTATGGTCCAGTCCTCTATGGTCCAGTCCTTATAGTCCAGTCCTTATGGTCCAGTCCTCTATGGTCCAGTCCTCTATGATCCAGTCCTCTAGGGTCCAGTCCTCTATGGTTCAGTCCACTATGGTCCAGTCCTTATGGTCCAGTCCTCTATGGTCCAGTCCTCTATGATCCAGTCCTTATGGTCCAGTCCTCTATGGTCCAGTCCTTATGATCCAGTCCTCCATGGTCCAGTCCTTTATGGTCCAGTCCTTATGGTCCAGTCCTCTATGGTCCAGTCCTCTATGGTCCAGTCCTCCATGGTCCAGTCCTCTATGGTCCAGTCCTTATGGTCCAGTCCTTCATGGTCCAGTCCTTATGGTCCAGTCCTTTATGGTCCAGTCCTTATGATCCAGTCCTCCATGGTCCAGTCATTATGGTCCAGTCCTTATGGTCCAGTCCTCTATGGTCCAGTCCTTATGGTTCAGTCCTCTATGGTCCAGTCCTTATGATCCAGTCCTCCATGGTCCAGTCATTATGGTCCAGTCCTTATGGTCCAGTCCTTATGGTCCAGTCCTCTAGGGTCCAGTCCTTATGGTCCAGTCCTTATGGTCCAGTCCTCTAAGGTCCAGTCCTTATGGCCATTTGCAGACCTCAGTCTAGCTCTTCTGTGCTTCTCACTGATGAAGTTTTTTTTTTTTTTTTACTTAAGCCCTGCTCTAGGAGCCTGTCTTAAACCATACTTACTGTGCGCTTCACCTCAGCTGCCATTTTGCCATTCTTTTTGTAAGTTCCTAAGTGTCATCCTGTGGTTGGGTGACATTTGAATGAGTTGACAGTCATCCTGGTCGTTTTCACCTTTTGCCAGTCTCTTTGTTGTCTCCAATGAACCGTCATTTAAGGAAATTTTAAGGATGGTAGCACCTTGACGCTTACTGTATTACAGAATTAAACCCTTCTTTTCCTCACTCAAGACTTTTCTTTTCAACTCTTTTGGCACGGTCAATAAGTATTTTTTGATTCCACCTTCCTTTGAGTACTAGTGCTGTCTTTGCAGTGTTTTTTTCCTCGTTAAATAAGATTTGGGTCAGGTGATTTACCAGCTCAGTACATCATTAAGTAGAATGAGAGATGTTAGTGTTGAAATGAAACATACACTGGAATAGAATGGCTGTCATACATGTAAAGATGCAGCTCTATTTTTTTTCCAGAGCTGTTCACCAGAGATATTTACTAGGTAAGATAACAAGGACAAGTGGTCATGAATGTGTACAAATATATTCCAGAAGATTTTCACCACGGTCGTTTAAATGTTGAACTGAAACTGACTGATATCTCAGTGGGTGAAATCATGAAGCCCTGCTCATGCTTCATCATCACATCACAATATCAACATGTGCAATAAAAATAAAGACTGAACTGTGATCAACGGCATTCTGTGTGTCAGGCATTGATACTCTGCACGTCAACATAATCGGCCAATCAGATGGAACGTTGCTGCTAAAGAACAAGGAAATGAAGCAAGTTTAACAACAGTGATGGCTGAAGGAAGAGGAACGAACATGGGAAATGTGGGCGACAAGATCTCATGGATAAAAAGTAGTGATGGACAAATGAAGCTTCATGAAGCACTTGTGATTTCTTTCACTCCTCTAGATGGCACTTTTGGTTCAAAGAAAAAGGCTAGTATAATGGAAATTTACTAAATATTTACTTTTTCTTTAAACCAAGAGCGCCATCTAGAGAAATCAAAAAATCACAAGTGATTATGGAAGTCATGCCCAACACGTGTGACCAATCGCTTTAGCAACCTACAACACAACCACAAAGATTTACAGGAAGAGCTCCAAAAAGCTAACATTAGAAAAAGCTAACATTAGAAAAAGCTAACGCTAAGTCAAGTATCAGCAAAACAGTCCAACGGATATCTATTCATCAAAGTAAGTTTGACAGGAGGAACGACTGATGTGGAAACGTGAGTGTGGAAGAACCTCTGTCTTTAAGAGGTTGTAAAACACACTCAGATAAAACTGAGCAAACAGACTTCAGGTGGGTTAGTGTGACTGTATGATCCATCCATCATCCATTTTCTACCTCTTATCCTCATAGCGGGGGGGCTGGAGCCTATCCCAGCTGTCTTGTCTTTTGATGTCCAGTTCATCACAGGACACATAGAGACAGACAACCACTCAAGGCTGGAATATACTTCTCCGTCTGCATAATACGTCATCCGACTCCGTAGCTATGGAGACCCCTCGAGCCCTCGCACTTCTCCGTCGTGATGCGTGTTGTGCAGCCCTGCCGTGAAATGCACCCCCTCGGAAAGTGAAGCAATTCGCCTTAATATTGCAGATAAAAGCAGGAGAAAATACTATTTTATGATTTAATTATTTGTGAGGGAGATAGAAGAGAACAACGTTGATTGCTTTCAGTCTTTAAAGCTCCTCTTCCTCGTTCTTTTCAACACAAAATCGGATAATAGCGAACGCAAACCAACAACTTTCGGTATGTTCTGTGTAAATATACCCCAGCCATAATTACTAAATGAATTAAATAGATTTTTTGAGCAGTTTGAATGTGTTTGATTTGCCTTTCACAAGGATAATCAATACTTTAGTTCCTGTCCTGTCTGCGCTGCTGCAGAAGATACCTGTCTGTCTGTTTCTGTGTAGAGAGAGGGGCTGCATGTAACTAGAGGACCAATCACAGCCCTTGTCGTCTCCGTCTTCCCTTGACGGATTGACGGACAGTTAAAAAAAAATTCCTGCGCCCGGAGACGGCTCTCCGTCTCTATGTACGGCACTTTACGGAGTACTATAAATTGGCCTTCACATTCACGGTCAATTTAAATTAACCAATTAACCTAATCCCCATGCATGTTTTTGGATGGTGGGAGGAAGCCGGAGTACCAGAGAGAACCCACACAGACATGAGGAGAACATGCAAACTCCACACAGAAAGGCCCCGGGCCGGGATTCGAACCCAGTACCTTCTTGCTGTGAGGCGACAGTGCTAACCACTAAACCACCGTGCCGCCCTTGACTACTTTTTTTTAAGGTGATAACTTATAAGATGTGTCCTTCAACTGAATTTCAGAATGGCTAACTGCTTACAACAGCATTTGCTAGCATTCACTTGCCTGATGTCAGCACCTACAGACTGCTACATTTAGAAAGCTGAAGCTGTGAAGGTGCTTTCACATTAAATCACCAATAACAACAGAAGAGGTTAATGACAATGATCACTCTGGTTCTTAATTACAGGGCCGGTATGACCAGTTTAGTGCTGAATACAAGCTGCTCTCAGCTACTGGGATGCACTATAGACACTAGGTGACATTACAGTATGTCACAGACTTTCACATGACTGACAGCTTTCAGGATGGAATGTAATCAACTGAGAAGAGTTGATTTTCTATGTTCCTACAAGGTATTTTAGTGGAAAGGACAAATGTGTTCGATTGTAAATATTTTGTTAGTATACTTTGGGTGATTTCAAGAAGAGAATATTACAATATACATCGTAGTGTGGTATAAAGATGTCTACCGTACGATATAAGCCTCTGTTATTTATATCGTAATTTTAACATGTAGCTACTTAGTTAGCTCTGTTGCTACGCTAACATAAACGTTACTCTGGTTGTGGTTTAGATACGCCGTGTAAAGTACAACTCAGCGTCGGAATGACCGCTGGATAATCCAAATGTATCATGCCAGTTCAAAACGTGTATTGTATGAAGCAAAGACATAATAGTATGATGGCTACTGTAACCGTAGCAACGCTACTGCTTTGTGGTAGCATGTTTACGTCACCCATAAGGACAGGTTTGTGGCAGTTGTAGCTCAGAAGTAAACAGAGGTAAAGCAGCATGGAGGACGTCGTGTTGCGTGTGAATGATTTATTATCGCTTAAAACACATCTTTATTAGCACCAAACTGTACAGTAAAAGTAGGCTACAGCGCAAACAAAGCTCTCAAAGTAAGCCTTCAGAACAAAAGCACCTTGGGGATATAGCACTGTTACACCACACAGGAGACGGAGGAGAGCGCAGTGGAAAGCAAAAATAATGTTGCCAGTAACATCAGAAAAAAAATACTATATTGTATCGTTATTGGGATATAAAATTGGCTATATCGGGATATAGAATTTTATCCATATCACACAGCTCTACTTTCAAGGTATTTTAGGGGAAAGAAAAATGACCTATGCTGTCTTTTTGTTGGTATATACTGAGTACTAACAGGGTATTGTAGAGGAAAGGAAAATGACTTTTGCTCTCTGACTTCTTCCCACAATACAAATGAATGAATGAATTTTGGGTACTTATGGGTAACAGTCAAACAATCATTTTAAGGTTTATAAGGTACACAGTGAATACACTGAGAAGCATAACATTATGGCTATTGACAGGTGAAATCAGGCAACAAATTGAGTCCTCAGAGTTGATGTTAGAATCAGGAAAAATGTTCCAGCATCAGGATTTTTCAGGAGTTTGACACCAAGAATCAAACAGTGATGTCTAGAGGACTGGATCAGAGCATCTCCAGAACTGCAGCTCTGGTGGTCTGTTCCTGGTCTTCAGTGGTCAGGATCTATCAAAAGTGGTCCAAGGAAGGACCAGTGGTGAACCAGAGACAGGGTCATGAGAGGACAAGGATCACTGATAAAGGTGAAGGCTGGTCCTGCTGGTCTGATCCAACAGACGAACTACGCGTCAGTTTGTTGTGTATGTATGGGGCAGAAAAACGGGGACCGTCCTAATATTAGGCAGGTATGTCTGATCAGTGTATGTGCCACCAAACTGTATATTTTTTACAGGTGTGCCTTCAACAAGCAAGTGACACTTAAATACCACAGAGTTGGTATGGTTCGTTTGTCTGTCTTCTATTTCAGTTGTGATTTCAAATCTATGCTTTAGAAAATGAGGTCCGAGCAGTCATGTTCATCCTGGATCAGCTTCATCACATCTTCAAAAATATGAACCCAAATGTGTAAAATAATAACCAAATTAAAAGTATTTACCAGGTACAAAGGCCTCACACTAATCGCTTGGATTATAATTTTAGCAGAAAGTAGTAACAGTGAGAGGGGTGGAAGCAGAAATCTTAGAGACATCTGACACGTTACTGCGATGCTGGGAGGTGGTTTAGACGTTAAAAAAAATATCCAGTTAACCCCAAAAAATAAACATTTCAATTGAAACTGTCAACTTAGAGATTGATAGATTGATTAATTGATTAATTAATAATAAGAATAATATCAATGCAATGAACTTTTACTGCAGGTTGTGCATTGAACCTTTACTTTGAAGACAAATGAAATGACCTAACAGATTTTCTGTTTTCTGTACAATTTTCTGTTGTCTGTTTTCCAGTGGGTTTGTTAATGAGTAAATACTTCCTTGGACTTTGTTGTACCTGCATGTGGGACATAAGTGATGAAAATACTGTTCAGTGCCACACACCCTAGTCACAGACCTCCAAGTCATTTCCATAAGTGAAAAGTAATGCATGCATCCACCATGACTATGCTGCACCACTCCATCAAGTTTTAAGGACTCAGGCCCAGTCCCAACTGAAAACTTCCTTCAGGCAGCAAAGCTAAAGGCTGTTTGCATGCCACCACTGGAGGCGGTGACACTAAACGGGTCAATGTTCAAGCTGGCACCATATCTGGGTATCTGGATTTTCACACTTCACTTCATCATTGGGGCCACATAAGACACGTTTGCGCCACATAGCCTGGCGCGCACGCACACGCATACACACTTACTCTCTGACGGGTAGAAGGGCTGCATGTCTATCTTGTAGACCTCCTTGGCGTAATACTCCTCCTCGCTCCGCTGCCGCTCGCACGTCGCCGCCCGCTCGTTCGCCTTCTCCTGCATGAGGTCACGGGTGCTGTTGTAAATGGCGACGATGTCCCGAGACACATCCTCGGGCTCGGGGAAGTCCTCCGGAGGACTGGCGAGCTTTAGTTTGCTCAAGATCTGGCCTCGGATGGCCTCGATGCGCTTCTTCTTGAACTGATCCATGTCCAGCGTGCTGCATGTGGACAGGCTGAGCGCCACGGTGGCTAAATCCAAAGTGAGGAGAACACTGACGATACACAGGTTCATCTTCTCCGACCGACTTCTCCTTCACAAGTCAAATAAAATCCGATTCACTGAAGCGATCTAGATATGGCGAGGCAGACGCTTTTAGGTGAAGCGCATGTATGCACACGAGCTGAGTGGCCCGGACAGTATTTCCACAGTCGTATGGTTCCAATTCCCCAGTTTCAGTAAAATGTAACTGAAAATCCATTCAACGGTCTCGACAGAAAGGGAGAGCCGTTATTCGGTCCACAGGGATCGAGTGACGATGAACGCACAGCGAGCGTGCGTAAAGCTGCTGCTGGAAGTTGCCAGGAGTGGACGTGCGGCCATCACACGGATCTGAACTGCAGAATAGTTTCCCAGCGCACCTCCACCGCACCTCAGAGGCTCCACCAGCAGCCCACACTCCCAGCTTTCTGTCTGCCTGCGTCCTGATATTCGCGATCCATTGCTTTTTTTATTCTCCAGACTTTTCACAAAGTTCAATAAAAATTCAGCGAGTGTGTGAAATCAAAAAGCAACACAAAACTGAGACTTCACGATGAAAAAGTGCGACTGAGTAGGGAGCTGATGCGTGCGTCTCAAGCCCTCCACTGAGGGAACGGCTCGTCTTTTACGCGTGCCAAGCGGAAAGCGTTGGCTGCTTTCGTGGTAAATGTGCATTCACCACGTTAGTCCGCTTCCAACCGAGGCTGTGGTCTTCACTGTCGGAGAGGGATCCCCTTCAATTCCACGTTTCCACAGATTTCCTGTAAATGGGAGTGCTCGCTGTGCCCATCGGGACAGCGCTGCATCGGATAATGACCCACCGGCCCCTGCTGCGTATTGACGCAGGGTCCTAGAGCCGGTAATAGTCAGGCATCGGAAAGTTTTTGTGACTCCTACAGAAACATTTTTCCTCTGTGTAACAATTCCAGTAGACAAGTTCATTTTAACTGGTTTTCAAAGCTTATTGAATCTTTACTGTGTGTCAGCAGCTCCCTCTCAAATGTATTTCTTATTTCTGTTTCATTGGCAGTGTACTCAGTAATGTGATTTTAGGTGATTTAGTTTATTCTTAGATTGAATTATTTCCTTCAAAAAGCATTAATGTCATTCAATTAAAATGTGTGTTCTGTTAAAGATCTGACTAGTGCAAGTACAGTATACTGTCATGACAAGAGTGTTAATGAGTTAACTTTATTGTCAGTATAACAATAACATAAATGGTAAATGGAAAATGTAAATAGTAAATAGACAATTAAAATACCATACCAAAAATTCAGAGAATGCAATGAATCTAATTAATTAATTAAAAAATAATTACTTATTTAAAATAATAATAATAATAATAATAATAATAATAATGTAAAGTATTATCTGTCTTTCATCTGGGCTTCACTTATCTCCCCATTCCAAACTTTCTATATCGTCATATGCAAAAACAATTACTGATGCAATTGTTGGCAATGTAATAATATCCTCGACTATCTACACCAGTGTTCATTATGGTGTAACGTGTGAAAAATCTGAAAGTTGAATCCAAAGGAATTCTTAGGTGAGGGTAACATATAATAACAATAATAATAATAATAATGAAGTACTGTACATGTGTAATTATGAGTGAGTGTTCAGTGCAGGGGAGTCAAGTATCTAGAAGTGAATGATATGTGAAGCTGTCCCTGAGCTTGATGGTGCTGGACAGAACACTGAGAAAAGCAGCAGGCGAACAGTTTGTTTCTGAGGTGATGAAGAGTTTTGGTAAAGTGCTGGCCTTCTTCCTGCACCACTGGGTGTAGAGGTGCTCCATGGATGGCAGCTCTGTCCTGGAAAATGAGCAGGGCAGCTTTTCCCACCCTTTGTAGAGCCTGACGGTGGAGTGGTGTGCAGCCAGTCAGGATGTTCTTCTGGTACTCTGTGCGGTCTGTGCTGTCATGCTATATGGCTCTTGGTTTGCCATGTGGTCATTTGATGAGAGACATTCATGAGAGCAGAGACTTGGGGAGCAGATGATGGGACGCTGCATATTCGATGCGTAGTTCAGTTTTCTTGTCATTAAATTGGGAAATATTCACAAAAGTAAAAGTTTACTCGTTAGAGATTAGAGTTTTTGAGGGAGCTCTTGGTCCAGATTTCTTATGGCCTGTTCAGCAGGCTGAATTGGTAGAGGAGCTGGCAGAGCTGAGGAGAAAAGGAAGTGAGGAAAGCAAGCGAACAGGACACTCCTTCCCTTTCCTTATTTCAGCACACACATTGTTTTTTTCATTCTTCATCTCATTTAATCGTTCCAACAGATATTTTCACAGGAACATCTGGGATGAAGCTCAGTGTTGAGTGACCGGCTCATGTTACAGCGATGATGGATGCTTTTTGACACATTTTATCAACATGTGGAACTGAGTTACGCAGCTTACGTTACCTGCCGCTTGGATATGTTAATTGTTCATGTCAATTAGCAGACAATGAAGTCTACAGACATGTCTTATTATTTTCAGAAGAAAGTTAGCACAAGTGTCCCTAGTAATGAAATAACTAAACTAGATACATCATCTGGAGAAATGTATGTAACACAAAAGTGTAAAAATGAACACTTTCTTATAGTTTTCTGCTGGCCTATATAGCAGTAAAATAAAATTCCTAAAATTATGGATATTTAGATTTGATGTGCCACCCCAAGATTTAAAGTGACCCCTATGAAATCTTTCTGCATGCATCCATCAAAAGACTCTGCCTTTTTCCTCAAGTGCTATAGTCAAAGTTGTTATTATTCTTTTTGTGTAAGAATGAAGATTGCACCTACCGTAACACTGAGCTGCACGGGCCATGGAGGGCCTGACAGCAATGACCAGGCTAGTCCAGGATCAAGACGCACCATAGAGCACTGACGGCGATACAACAATGTTGTTTATTCAACCTACACTGTACAACACATTCACTATTCACAGAGTTTACACAGCCACACATCTTTGAATAATAAAAACATAAGCAGACAGAATGGGAGCAAAGCGATGCAGAGTCTTTGATGGAGGAGCTTCTTTTAAGTTGACCGAGGTTCAATATCTGTTACATCTTTTGGTACAGAATGCTGTGTACTCACTACCCATTCCCTTCTCTGCAGAGAAAAAAAAATCTGCAGCAAATATCGCCATATGAGAGTAATGATGTAAAATGTTTTCTTGCATATGCAAACAGTAGAATTAAATTGAAGAATGTTCAAATTTTCTGTGCTGTCCAAAACTGGCCAGGAGTGGGCCTGCTTTCATTTTCAGATGCAGGCAGACCATTCAGTCTGAGTCACTTTCTTCCATCGCCCCTGCTGAGTGTGTCTCAGCCTCCTCTCTGTCACTGTCTTTGTCCCAGTCTTTCATGGTGGCTCCCATCATGAAGTCATCTGTGAGGACGCTCCAGGCAGGCTTTTCCTCTGCTGCAGCAGCCTGTACACAAGGAAACAAACCAACAGGTTCAGTGCATGCTTCTAGTGCTGCTTGGTGTCTCATCAGCACTTCAACAACGCAGTGAAGCAGAAGCACAGGCCCATAATGGAGACTCATGCTGGTGGAATCCTCAAAAACGATTATGGATTACACATTTCTGTTACTTTTCAGAAAGTAACATCTTACTTTTCTAAATTACTAACTGATGATATAATCAATTACATTATTAGTTACATTACTCACCTGAGATGCACTATCACTCAACCGCCAAATAATTTCAAATGAACCTCCTCATTGTAATAAAATGAGGACAAACAGCTGATAATTTCAAAGTAAAGCTCCTTATTGTAATAAAAGGAGGACAGACACCATATAATTTCAAAATAAAGCTCCTTACTGTAATAAAAGGAGGACAGACACCATATAATTTCAAAGTAAAGCTCCTTACTGTAATAAAAGGAGGACAGACACCATATAATTTCAAAATAAAGCTCCTTACTGTAATAAAAGGAGGACAGACACCATATAATTTCAAAGTAAAGCTCCTTACTGTAATAAAAGGGGGACAGACACCATATAATTTCAAAGTAAAGCTCCTTACTGTAATAAAAGGAGGACACACACCATATAATTTCAATGTAAAGCTCCTTACTGTAATAAAAGGAGGACAGACACCATATAATTTCAATGTAAAGCTCCTTACTGTAATAAAAGGAGGACAGACACCATATAATTTCAAAGTAAAGCTCCTTACTGTAATAAAAGGGGGACAGACACCATATAATTTCAATGTAAAGCTCCTTACTGTAATAAAAGGAGGACACACACCATATAATTTCAATGTAAAGCTCCTTACTGTAATAAAAGGAGGACAGACACCATCTAATTTCAAAGTAAAGCTCCTTACTGTAATAAAAGGGGGACAGACACCATATAATTTCAAAGTAAAGCTCCTTACTGTAATAAAAGGAGGACAGACACCATATAATTTCAATGTAAAGCTCCTTACTGTAATAAAAGGAGGACAGACACCATATAATTTCAATGTAAAGCTCCTTACTGTAATAAAAGGAGGACAGACACCATATAATTTCAAAGTAAAGCTCCTTACTGTAATAAAAGGGGGACAGACACCATATAATTTCAATGTAAAGCTCCTTACTGTAATAAAAGGAGGACAGACACCATATAATTTCAATGTAAAGCTCCTTATTGTAATAAAAGGAGGACAGACACCATATAATTTCAATGTAAAGCTCCTTACTGTAATAAAAGGAGGACAGACACCATATAATTTCAAAGTAAAGCTCCTTACTGTAATAAAAGGGGGACAGACACCATATAATTTCAATGTAAAGCTCCTTACTGTAATAAAAGGAGGACAGACACCATATAATTTCAATGTAAAGCTCCTTATTGTAATAAAAGGAGAGAGACAGCATATAATTTCAAAGTAAAGCTCTTATTGTAATGAAAGGAGGACAGATAGCAGATCATTTCAAAATAAATCTTATTGCAATTTCAAAGTAAAGCTCCTTATTATAATAAAAGTAAAGCTTATTATTATTATCTCTTTTCTGCTCTTTAACATAACAAAGCTGACAGGAAGAAGTGAACATCAGTCCAAACAGCCCTTCACAGTAAAACACGTAAGTAAAACACACACTAATATGACAGTGCATACAACGAAATTAGGAGCTCTGCTCAGTCAAATGTAAAAATTCTCAGCAATGTTCATATTTCCAACCCTCATCTTTCTTCTGTCTTTTGGCTTAAGTCATGTCACGTCATGACGAATGTTGAAAAATGATTTGATTTGTTTTCTGTCCTCCCATTATGTACATAGATGGAGAACATAAAGTAACACAAGTAACTAACTAGTACCTGTAATGTGATTACAAAAGTAAAAAATAACATGTTATAAAGTACAATAAAAGTAAAGAGTACAGCGCTGTAACGTGTTAACGTCAACAAAGTCTGCCTTTCCATCATCTGCAGCAACTGTATGTGTCCAACATCTAATCCTTTAAATATATAAACACAAAAAGAAACCATTATCTTAAAAAAATTACTGATAAGTCACATTTTACTTTGACTCATAGAAAACATGACCCTGGACAGGTTAAAGAGTACTAATAGATGGGTGGAAATAGAACAGCAAACAGAAGAGATCAGAGATCTTACTTTTTCCTTTTCAGTCTTGCCAGAGAGTCTGCTGCCTCCCTCTGCCCTTCTGAGCACATCGACGAAATCTTTCTTAGAGACAGACGAAAGAATCTTGGCCTTCTTCCTCTCTGAGCCGCCGACTTCCTTTACCTTGTTATCAATGGTTTTCTGATGTTTCCTCACAGCATTGAACAGCTGCACCACCCCTCTGAACAAAGAAATACACACTGGAATCAGGAAAAAAGAAATGGTTGATGACAATGTGAAACAAAGCCTCGCAGAAAAAGGTAAAGACACCTGGTAGCAATTCTCTGAAGAGCTCTTTCAGTCTCACGATCCTTCAGTATATCAGGTTTCTCCCTGCACATCATCTCCCATGCTCGCTTCTTGTCAACCTGATGGACACAGATACAAAGAAATCCTCACATGTTGACAAAAACAGATCAAATTTTCCAAGAAGTTCAGTGAAGAGATCATTGCCTTGCACAAGCAAAGAAAAATGTACAAAAAGACAGCAAAAGGTCTGAATGTTCCCAGAGATACAGTTGGAAATATAGTTCACAAGGTCAAAGTTCGAGGAGTTGCTGCACCAAGACGTAGCATAAAGAAGAAACTATCAGCAGCTGCCACAAGATTCCTGAGGAGCCAAGTGGTCAAAAACCCTCAGGTGACTTCAAAAGACCTTCAGCAGGACCTGGTGGCAGCAGAAAATGAGGTTTCAGTTTGCACAGTAAGAAGTCTTCCATGGCCGGACTCAAAGACGTACATCACAACTGACTTGGGCTGGGTATCGGTTCAAATTTGTTTTGATACAATGCCAATTTCAATACCGGTTCCAGAACGATACCTCAAATAAGTTATTTTAGTGTAATTTGGGCTTTATCATGGTAGACATACTTGACAATGGTCTGACAACGATCAACCGGCACAGGCTGTTACCAGTTAAGCTGGCTGTATACTCGTTGTGTCTGCTAGAGTGTGCAGTTGGTGATGTCATCAATGTGCCGTTTATACTGCCACACGACAGACGTGGTAGTAGTTGCAATCCTCTCCCGAACAGAGGTGTCACCACCACCGAAACAGAAGAAGCAGGAAAAAAAAAAAAAAAAAAAAAATAAGTCACTGTTGGTGATCACTCGGCCGGTGCGCTGCTGTTGCTGGGGGTTTCCTCTGTGGCTGGGCATTGAGGACTGCACGGCAGCATTGTCGACAATAATGATAATAATAATAAAATGTTTAGGAGCAAGGTCTGGTAAATGCAGAACTACTACTTTTCTGAGACGTTTTCTTGGTTTAAACAAAACGGTCGCGAAGATTCTTCCAAATCTTTCTACATGTCGTTTTGTCCTTCCTCGTGGTCTCCACGACTTCTTTCCATCAGTTCTCGAAGAAGGCTCATACAGACGTCTGTGGAGATGGATCTGTTTGCTCAGCTTGGTTTCCAGCGCGTCCATCCTCTTCCAGCTATTCCGTGTTGTTTCCTGTTCGGCATGCGCAAGACAAAAATCTGGTCATGTACACGACAAGCAGACACGGCGCCGTTTTGTGGCTTGCGCAATGGGCTTCCACGTCATTTTGACATCACAATTGTGTGCACTAGCAGACACGGTGAGTATACGGCCAGCTATACTCTTGGGAAGTGAGAGTTTAACTTTATGGTGTGTTCACTGGAAGTCAGAACTTGGAGCTCTGATCATCTTAACCTCAAAGTTTAGTGCTCCCAGCTCTTCCAGCCTTACAGACGAACAACAAAACATGGAGCTACTGTTTACGTCAGTAGTAGATAGCATGAATTCTATGTCGGGTTGGTGAGATTCACGGGGGGAGTTGGAGTTTGGAAATTCCAACATTTTGATATATAGACTGAACGCACCATGAACCTAAACACACACACACACCGAGCTCCCAATGCTGCTGCATTGACATTAATCCTCTGTTTTACTGGCGATGTTTGTCTCCTTATGCTGTGAAAGTGGAGGGACAGATCAGTGTCACCATGAATCTGAAGGGGATATGTCCCCCCCGTACATAGAGACATCTGACAGCATAGCTCACGGACACTGATTCATTTTTGAATCTCTGAGAGGATCAGAGCTTTTCGGTCGGTGCTACAAAAGTACTGAAGTTTGGTACCCCTTCATGAGAAGCATTGACCCAAAAGCACAAGAAAGATCTGCTCCAATATGCTCAAAACAATAACAAGCCACAGAAGTTTTGGAATTGTGTGCTGTGGAGCGATGAAACCAAACTAAAAGAACAGCCTGCCTCATTGATGCTCTGGAGCTGCTTTGCTGCCTCTGGCACTGGAAACCTGCAGCATGTGGAGGGCACGATGGTTTCAGTTAAGTATTACAAAATCTTGGGCAAAATTGTCTAGAGTGGCCGTCAGTCACCTGGAGGCCATTGGCCATGAGGAATGGGCAAGGATTCCTCAGGAACACTGTCAGAGGCTTGTGTCTATGCATCACGTTTGCAGCTGGTAATAACAGCAAAAGGGTGCTCTACCAAGCACTGAAGATGCTTCTCATGAAGGGGTTGAATCATTTTGAGACATTAAAAGAGTAGCTTTTTGGTTTTTTTTTGTGTTGAATTTGGATCAAAACCCTTATTATGTTAGCAGTTCTTGTATATTTTTATTGCAAACAGTTGAGAAATTTTGCATATTGCCAATAAACCTAACATGCAGTGGGGGTTGAATAATTTTGATTGCAGATGTACTATGAAAGATACATGGCAGAAAGTTATAAAGATGTGGACCCCCTTCCTAAATTACCATGACAACCTACACGTACCCCCAAACCAAGATCAAAAGAGCAAAAGAAAATTTTTGTTGAAAAACCAAAAAATTTTGGGTAACAGATTATGGCATTTCTGCAGTCTTTCCTCGATACACCACCGAAGAAAGAAAAGTATTAGTTACTGGATGTAACTGCAGTTCTAGGAGTGAGAGAGATGCAACAAGAAGAAGAGGGAGAGAGATGAGAAACACTCAAACCTTGAAAGGCACTGTGATGTGAAGCAAGTTTAATGAAATTATTTGGACAAAAGGCCTCACTGAACAACAAACTTTCAACAATAAACTTTCAGTTTACATAAAAAATTAACTCTTAACTGAAATGTGTGGATGTGCCCTATTATTCAAGCCCCAGTTTCAGTACAACATCTCTTTGCTTTCATAACGTCCAATAAGCATTTTCTGTGCTGACAAGCTTTTTACACCTCTTTACTCTTCACTCATTCTTCATGTGCAAAAGCCTCTTGCTCACTGGAGTTTGAAAACTGTTATGCTGCAACTCTGTCACAGCGCCAGCTCAGTGTGGGGGGGGGGGCACACGATGCACAGTATGAGAAAACTTATGCAGCCCAACTGTTTTATCTAAGCCACATAGAAGCAAATTAATAACACACTGCCACAAGTAAGTATGCCTGCTTTACTAACACAATCTAATCTGACGAGAAACAGATCGAAAGCTGATTAACCGCACTAGCCAATCAGTGGCAAGAAACAAGCCAGGTAACCCAGAGCAACATGAAAACAGATCAGACGGCGCTGATCTAACATGTAATGTCCAACAGCGTATGATCAATAACCACACTGGTAACAAACAAAGAGTAGCAACAATACAGATGATAAATTAACCAGCTCTTACCTTAAGTACAATTGCACCAATTAGCCAAAAAGGACAGTTTACAGTCATTATTATGCTGATTTTTCTTTGGAAACTGCTTGAGACAAACTTGAACTAGTTTGTCAACTCTGTGGTCCTCCAGTAAACCACACTGCTGCTGCGAGTGCGATGGCGGGCTCTCTGCTCCAGGTGAACCTGGCTCAGAGGCTGTGGGCACCGGCAGGCCAGCGGGCTGGTGGGCAGGAAGGCAGTTCTCTCTCCTCCCGCTGCCGCTGAATTCACCGCTCCTTCTCTGAATTTGGCCTTGGCAGGTGCTCCTCGGCTTCTCCAGTTCTCCTGTTGCTGCAGGGACACCGACAGTGTAGTTTTTGTTTTTTTCAGTCATTTGCGAAAGTCCACTGTGAATGAAAATATAGCTGCTAGCTGGCTACTCCTTGTGGCAGGATGATGCACGGACGACATAAGGTAAGATGCGTGAATGGGTTCAAGGACCACTGGAAACTCGGAATTTGAATTTCCAAAACGGTTCATTATGGTTTTAACAAGTCAGTGGGGTTTCTTCCGAGTTTTGGGTTATTTTGAACACATCATAGACTGAAAACAATATTAAAAAAATGAAAATATTACATTTGGACTGAGGGGGTGGGACAGTCCACGTGACAGGTGATGCCCCCTCATGCCCCCTCTTGACACCGAGACTGCTGCAACTGCCTTCTGTAAATTCCACCAGAGATTTTCCATTAGATTAAAATCTGAGGACTGAGAAGGCCACTCCAGGACGCTCCAGGATCGATTTCTCAACCAAGCATTGGCTGACTAAATTTGGCAACCAAGCATTGGCTGACTTGGAAATGTGCTTGGGATCATCATCTTGCTGGAAAGTCCAAAGATCACCAAGGTTCAATTTCCCAACAGAAGGCACCACATTTTGTCTTAAATGACCTGGCCTATCCACCTCCATGATGGACTGTGGAGATGGTAATCTTGTGGTCATAAGCCTGGCTAGACATACCACTGTGTTCAAAAAGTTCTACTTTGGTTTGTCATATTTTTGGAAATCTTCTAAACATTGCCATTTAGGTGTAATGAAATAATTTCCTGAAATCTCCACTGTCTTACTCATGCTTGAAACTCACCTCAGACAACTTGATAGATGACACTTATACATGAAACCAATTAGTGATTATTAACACCTCTCATCTAAGAGGAACCTTCAGTTCTGACTGACTGGTAGAGTTCAGATATTTAACAACCCACACAACAGGTCTCCCCTTATGCAAGCCACTAAGGTCCACAAGAAAATGGAATTCTGTAAATCCGACAAACTTTAATACCGATTCCGCCTTGTGCACAGACACCTCCGGCATCGTCGGCTACCCACTACGGTATTTTGTGACATGTGTGTGACCTGTGACATGATCTGAAAATGCCGTCTCGGAGTTGCAGTGTGTACCCGGCATTGTTGCTAACGATGATGTCACATCATCACATGACCAGAAGTAAGAGCTGAAAGTCCAGCGCGTATCAGCCTGTTACAACAAGCTGTTGGACAACGTTAGCGGATTACAGAGTAGCAAACGTGATACAGGCGCTGCTAAGTTTATTAGCAGTTTTGCAGGAACTCTTGATACTGTAATATCAACACAACCAGCAGCAGACATGCATGAACACATACATGCGTCTGATATCTTTCAGTCCATCATGGTATCCAACCAGAAAGGCAATCAAAAGAAGATTTTGGGTGAGACCAGGGAGATATGTGGTGGGACAACTTTGTCAAAAGTAAAAAAGTAGTGTGTACATGTATGAGGGTTGGCTATGAAAGACTGCTAACGCCTTCAGCTTGTCATGACAGTCTCTGTCTGTCATCGTTAGAGAGACATGTCATGCTATCGCTCTCCAGCTTGGACCCAAGTACATCAAGTTGCCTTTCATGGAGCACGAGGCAGGAGACCTTGTTTCAGGTTTTTAATCACGTGCATGGAATGCTACAACGTCAGAACTGTTGATGGCACACACACTGAAGTCAAACAACCGTCTACGTGGACGATATCAACAAAAAGGGTAAATATTCCTTAAATGTTCAAGCCGTGTGTGACTATAAGTATCACTTTATGGATGTAGTCATAAAGTGGCCTGGGAGTACCCATGACTCATGGGTCTTTGCCAATTCAAAGCTAAACTCCTATTTCAAAATCGGCAAGATCCAAACATTGAAAAAGCAGATTGTGGAGGATGAAGAGCCCATACCCATCTTTCTGCTGGGTGACCGAGCCTATCCTTTTCTGCCTTTCCTGATGAAGGAATATTGTAACGGTGGCTACACACCTCAGGAACAGTACTATGGGCTGTGTTTGTGTAGAGCTCGCACTGAGTGTGCTTTTGGTCAGCTCAAGGCGAGATTTGCAGCTCTGAGAAGACCTGTGGATATAAAATTGACTGACTTACCAAATGTCACCTATGCCTGCTTCATTCTGCACAACTACTGTGAGGTAAGTAAGGAAACCATGGAGGAACACTGTGTATCAAGAGCCATGCACTGTGAACGGGACACGCAGCCTCTGACTACATCACTGACTGTAATGAGGGAGAGAGAAAGAGAGTAAGAAAAGGTGGTCACAAAATTTCTAGACCCTTAATATAATAAACTTCACTGGTCACTGTCTATTATGGCACTTTTCCACAGGCGCAGTACGGTACGGCACTACACGGTTGTGGCGCTTTTCCATCGGGAGAGAAGAGAGTATAAGCTGAATCGATTCGGCCCGTGCCGCTGCGGAACCCGGTACCGTGGCGGAATACAGCCGGTACCACGGCTTAGCCTGTTGCTGCAGTGGAGCCTGCTACCGTGGCGGACCCGGCCGGTGCCAACATCTGTGATGTGATAATTGTGATAATGATACGATAATTTGATCAGTTTAGGAGTGGCAGTGATTTACAGCTGGTGATGAATGGTTAAGAAGAGGCTGAGTAACATGGTGTCTGATTTATTTAAAAAAAAAAAAAAAAAAAAAAAAAAAAAAGTAAAAACGTGAACTAGTTCATTTTTAAGACTGTAAACTTAGTTCATTTATTTTAAAGTGAACTATGAACATGAACTAGTTCATTTGATTAGTTGAACTAGTTCATATGTGTGAACTGAAATTTGAGCTGGTGATCGGCCATTAAACAGGTGGCTCACCTGTTCAGACAGGGCACGGAGGGCATAACTTCTATTGATCAAATATGAAATAGAATAATCAGATTTAGGGTCAGCTTTATTGGCCAGGTGTGTTTTCACATATAATGTATGTGACTCCAGTGTAGAGCACTCTCTTTGTCCCAAAATAGAACAAAAAATACAAAGTGACAGACAGCAGCACCCATTGCAAAGAAATAAAATATGTAAAATAATTTAAGGTGGTAGCTTGTTGCAGGGGCGGTCCTCGCCTGTTTGGTGCCCTGGGCACCTCCTGTGCCCTGTGCAGTCTGCTGTTTTAGAGGGGCGAGGAAGAACTGAGCTAACTAGTAAAACACTGCGTCTGCACATTAATTTTTCTCATAATTGTTTCTAAATTTATTTAGTTAAGTTACTGTTGCAACATTGTGTTATTTATACTGTTCTATTTAAAAATAAATTCAAAAATACATGGCTTCAGTTTGTTGTATTCATTCATGTTTTTCAAATATTTTAACCTGAGCCAGGCATCACAGTGATAATCATATCACAGTCATGCAGGCGTAGTATAATTTACAATAAACAAATAAAAATTATATCATACTGGTTTCAGTACTTGGTATTGGCCGATACCCACAGCACAATTATCGGAATCGGTATCAGAACATCTCTAAACTGCAGTTACCGGAGGGCAGCTCTGGTACCTCCGGTAGCTGCAGTGCTAAACGCAACATGTTTACAGGCCATCACGCTAAATAGAGCCGCAACACAAAATGGAATAACTTACAGCTTCCACGCCTGTAGTGTCCTGGATAGTTGGTACCGATCCATGCTTCAACTTAAGCAGCTGTGTAGCTGTAGCTCCAAAGCTCAGTTAGCACTGCAGCTAACCGTGCTCCGGAGGACTGCTTTATAAACATAGCCCGTGTTTACAAAGCATTCCTCCGGAACGTGGCTAGCTGCAGTGCTACCTGAGCTCCAGAGCTGACCGAGCTCCAGAGCTCTGGAGCTCAGTTAGCACTGCAGCTCAGTCCATCATAGAATAATGTATTCTATATAGTTCAGATCCTCCCAGTACTTTATTTCCCCTGTGGTATACTTGCCATCTTAGCTAGCTCTGTTACCTGCAGTGCTAATGCTACAGGGACTTGTAACAGACAGCGCATTGCCGCTAATGGAGCTGCGATTGCTGCAGAGCTAATTAATATCAGGAGACATTCAACATAAGCTCTGTGAGCACAAGGCTCATTTGAAGCTAATGTTATACACTTATTTGTAATTTGGGTGACTCTGACTGCTGTTAACTGTAGCCTCTTTTGCCAGTGCCAGTACACATTTAGAAGTAAACAGAAGCACACGGTAAGGGGAGAGAGAGAGAGAGAGAGAGTCACTTCCTGTCTCCAGAGAGGGGGCGTGGTCAGACACAGCTCAGGAACATTTAAAGGTACAGACACAGAAACAGTCTGTTCTCAGCAGAGATCAATACAGTGATTTTTAACTGGCTGCAATTCAGGACCAGGGCTGAGTTTGGGGTAATACACTTTGAATACTAGGGCTGAACGATTTATCGTTTTCAGATCGAAATCGCGATTTCAGACAACGCGATCCTGTGATCATCAAAGCTGCGGTTTTGTGCAGCGCTTCTGACTGACACAGGACCTGTTGTTTTAATTATTTTACATACACATGCCGGCTCCCTGCCGTCTTGCCAAACTCACCAATCTGAAGTGGCATGCTACTCGTGGACAGATCACAATAACCAGTCAGTGTGTTAACCTGCTGCTCCTGCTTTGTAACGTTAACATGTTTAGAAATTACTTCAGCAGAAACAGAAGCAGAGGAGGGGATGACAAACAGCACTGCGGTCATGAGGCGGTATCTGGGCTTTAAGGCTGCAGACGTGCACCAGAAACAGGAACTGTGCGTAAAACCTGTCGCTCTTAAGTTGTAACATCCAGCGGAAACACAACCAACTTTAACCAACACTTGAAAAATGACCACAGGCATTTGCACGATGAGTGCATGACGAAAAAGTCCGGTGAAAAGTCTAATGGAAATGATTCACGTGCTCAGATGTTACTAGGGATGAGGGGACCCCGCCCCTTCAGATTGACAGTGACGCTGATCCGTCTCCCCACTTTCCAGCATAAGGAGACAAACAGTGCTGGTAAAACAGAGCATTAATGTCATTGCAGCAGCAGTGGGAGCTCAGCGTTTGTGTTAACCCGCGGTGTATTCAAGAATGTCAGACTTTCCAGGCTCCAAATCAGAATTTAAATCTCCAACTCAGAAAGTCGGATTAATCTCCTCAAAAAGATATTCATGCTATCTGCTACTGACGTAAACAGTAAACATGTTTTGTTGTACGTCTATAAGGCTGGAAGCGCTGGGAACACTACACTTTGGGGTTATGTTGAACTGAGCTCCAAGTTCCAACTTTCAGTGAACACACCACAATGCAAGCTTTCACTCCCCAGGGTCCTAAAGAGTAACAGGTTGCAACCTGCGGCTGGTGATCAGCGTCAGAATGTTGTCTAGTATGTCCACCATGATAGAGCCTTAATTACACAAAAATAAGCTACTGAGTTGAAATTATAAAATAATAATAATCATTACTGATGACATTAAATCATTGTGTAATTTTCTGTCATGTTTGTAAAGGTCACTGTTCACATTGTGAATATGGCGCTGAAGTTCCATTTGAAGAAAATTGTGAAATCGAAATATCTGCCAGAAAAATCGCAATTCAATCTTTTCCTAAAATCATTCAGCCCTATTGAATACAATATTGTTGGATGACTGCGACCTGTATATAATTGCAGGAAAAAGTGCATAACATGGGACATTTAATAAGCCTGCAGAATGTCACCATATTTGGACTGACAAGAATCCCAATCAATATTTTCTTGATATTTGATGGCTTTGTAATTTAAATTTACCCTCAGCAGCAACTTCACCTCGTTGTTAGTCCAGATGAAAGACTCGGTTGTCACGCATGCGTTGGCCATCTTCTTCTCAGTGTTGCGTTTGTTTGCACTCTGCGCGCTTAAATAACAAGGACTTCATACGCATGCTCATTACTTTCTTTCGTTCTTTTGGTGGGTCTCTGTTTCTTTGCAGCAGCAACTATTAGCGTGGCATATGTATTACATCCTTGTCACTTGTTGTCACTCGTTATTGCGGTGCTATGTAGACGGAAATACTTCTGGCAACGTTTCATGTAGACAGAAAAACTTTGGAATCCGCAAAAAAAAAATCTCACAAGCGTTATCGTGCCGTTGTCTTGTGGACGGTGCCTAAGTTTGGCTGCAACCAGGTATGAATGGTTGTTAACTCTTTGAGTGCCAGACATTTTTTTAAAACGCCAAGTGCTTTGTCCCAGAATTTTTGGCCATTTTGAGTCACAATTCTAGACCCACAGAATATTCTGTACCATGTCTCTGAAAACACTGAATAGCTCAAATGAAAGAAGAGACTCTCTATTTCATCATGAAAAAAAATGTTTGTTTTTACCTTGTTCCATTCTTGTTTTATCAGAGGTAGAGTAGAGGACACTATCACCAAAATCACCACTTTGTCTTGCTCTCTAAATGCTATCGTCTCCACTTCCTGCTTTGATCTCTGTGGCACATGGAGATAGAATTGTCTCAAAAAGATTAATAGAAATAAAAGATGATGTATATAAATATATATACACATTTATAAATATCCAAATACAAATATAAAAATGTGACATAAATAAATGAATTTGTATAAACATGCATTTTTAAATATATTTTCGAGATTTGAAAATAAATACGCTTGACTTTGTATGTGTAGTCTGCATTTGTGTATCCCTCTTTTGCATTTGTGTATCCCTCTTTTGCATTTGTGTATCCCTCTTTTGCTTTCCTCTCAATGACGTAATTTTGAGACATTCCTAGTGCTGGGCGGTATACCGGTTCATACCAAATGCCGGTGCGTAATTTTTCTATGATGTGAATTTTTCAATTTACCACTATACCGGTGTATCTCATTACACAACGTTTGGAACGCTGCGTCACACAACAGTCGGGACCCTTTCAATGTTGAGCAACACGCACGGGGCGACCGCGGGGCAAACACTAGTTCTTGCTCCGGTGTTTAGTTGCGGTGATTACGCTGTGTTTTCCTTCGGTACCGAAAACATGGATGAGCAGGGCTCGTCGTCTAGCCTCAGGCCATGCATTGCTGGTAGCACGTGTGGCTAACAGGTAATCCTCCAACATTTTCCTCCACATAACAAACGGTACAGGAGGCTCTCCCCTGCTGGGCAGGAACGGTGCAGGCATGGGTAAATGGTCACCAATTTATTATGTTCATAGGCGGTAGTAAAGTAGAATCATCACGGGGGATCTGACTGCTCTTTATAGGCGACTTTATTAGCCAAACTCACATACCTTCCCATCATACATGCATGCTCTACTTCTCCTCTCCTCACCGTGCACCCCAGCAATACTATGCCACCCAGTGGCAGACACAACAGATAGGATAGAGCTGCAGAAATAGTTTAACATGATGACATAGAAGTGCCAAAAAGAGGAGCCATGTCTGTTGTTTAGAGGTGTTTTTGGTTTCAAAAAATCCAGCGTTGACCAAACCAAACCATTTTATGCAAATGTTGTTGGGTTAAAGTTGTCGAGCAATTTGCTACATCACTTTAGCCACAAGCATGCCCTAGAACACCAAGAATGCATGAAGTTAAGGACAGCTACAGCTGTTGTGAACACCTGATTATGCTTTAAAAAAATATACTGTCAAATACCGTGAAACCGTTTCATTTAGAAAAATACTGTGATATGAATTTTTGGTCATACCGCCCAGCACTAGACATTCCTACTGCACACTACGATTCACAAATAAATACCACTGAATTTGAATACAAATACACCCTCCACTGAACAACCAGCAGATGGCAGTGTTGTGCAGCTAGCGCCCCTCACGGTTCTGGCAGTTCAGTCATGGTATCCAGTTCTGGCCCAGTGGACAACGCTTGGGTCTGTACCTCTGTACACACCCTAAATATGAGCTTTTGGTCTCAATGGATAGATTAAATAATGTTTTAATCCATCAGGATGTTCATTTATTGAATTAGGGTACAATATATGGTGAAAATAACACATGTGGGGCATGGCTACCGTGATTGACAGGTCTCTGCTATGATTACATCCTGAAGAGGAGCAGCACGGGCGGCACGGTGGTGTAGTGGTTAGCACTGTCACCTCACAGGAAGAAGATACTGGGTTTGAATCCCGGCCCGGGACCTTTCTGTGTGGAGTTTGCATGTTCTCCTCATGTCTGCGTGGGTTCTCTCTGGTACTCTGGCTTCCTCCCACCATCCAAAAACATGCATGGGGATTAGGTTAATTGGTTAATTTAAATTGACCGTAGGTGTGAATGTGAGTGTGAGTGGTTGTCTGTCTCTATGTGTCCTGTGATGAACTGGACACTTGTCCAGGGTGTACCCTGCCTTTCACCCTAAGACAGCTGGGATAGGCTCCAGCCCCCCTGACCCTATGAGGATAAGCGGTAGAAAATGGATGGATGGATGGAGGAGCAGCCCTGACGGTCTGAGCTCTCAGCTCATGGTTTCCTTCGCCTTTCCTGTCACCATTTACTGCTAAGTAACGTTATGTTGTGAGCCACAATTAGCATTTCAGTTAATATTACTGTTCACAGTTGTGATTGGAAAAATCTCTTCATTTGAAGTTTTCCTCTCTGTATTATTTCTTCAGATCTTTGTTGTTGTTGTTGCTAGTCAACCGTCATCCGCACAGTGGCAGTAGAGTTTCTTTTCCTCCAGCTAGCTAGGTAGCAACTTCTTTTGATTAAAAAAAAAAAGAGGTTTTCAGGAGCTCATATTTTTTGCTGTCAAGCAACCAAATTCCAAATTCTCTCTCTCAATCATAATATAATAATCACGTAACCAGAAAGTGTGAAGTCATCCAGAGACATAACAGCCAAACAAATCAACCTTCTTCCACCATCTGCGTGGTTGTTTTTGTTGCACAGATGTAACACCGTGAGCACAAGCGTGAATAAAACTGAGAGTAAGTGGTTATTGTTGCACCTTCACAAATACATTTATTGAGCACAAAATATATTTCTGCTGCCTTTTTTGTAGCTTATCATGGCATCAAGCCTTTTTAGATAAGCCAGAAAAAAACGGAACAGATTTTTAAGGACATGTTTCATGTTTAAGGACTGCCTTAAATATAATAACATTATAATAATAACTAATAGTAAAAATATCATAATATAATTAATTAAAAACCCACATACAGAATGTTTATGTGCCCTTCAGACTCGTGACAGAATAGGTGGCAAGTGACATTTTTCAGGCGAGTACATTACCCAACATGGCAACAGCCTAAAAAAAAAAAAAGAGCCCTGTTGTGAATTCAGTTTTGAAGGATGTCACATAACAGTACTGTTACCTGTTTCTTTCTCTCCAGCTGCTCCTGTCTTTCTTTCTCCTTCATCTTGTCCAGCTCCTTGTTCCTCATCAGGATACTGCTTTTGCTCTCAGGGCTTTTCTTCCCAAGGATCTTTGCCATGGCCTCTGCCCATCCAGCATTGGCGTTACTGTTATCTCCTTCCTCATCCTCTGCATCCCCCCCATTACTTTCCTCTTCATCATATCTGTCATTTTCGCCTCCATCACTTGCTCCATCATCTGACCTTCCTCTTTCTGAATCACTTTGGTCATCGTTGTCCTCCCGCTGAAGCTGTGCATTGTCTCCTGGGTCAGATTAAAAAAAAAATAAGAAGAAGAAGAAGAATTCAATAATTCATAATGCAGAACATGCTGTATGTTAATAATCAAAGGACAGCGTACTACTGTAGGATCAAGATACATAAGTCCTATAACGTGAAAACTAAAAAGCTCTAATTATATTCTAGGGGTGGGAAAATTTTGTGTGGAGGAGAGTAGAGGCCACTTTCACCAAAATCACCACTTTTTGTCCAGATTCTATTTGTTTTGCTCTCTAAATGCAATCGTTTCCACTTCCTGCTTTGATCGCTATGGTGCATGTTAACTCTTTATGTCCCGGCTACAAATCACAGAAGCCCCAACATTACTCACATGCTGTGGGAGACTGATCAGGGACCAGCTGATGCAAAAAAAAAAAACAAAACCCACACTTTGACGCCTGTGGAAAAGCTCCATAAATTACCAGAAATCTCTCAACGTGCACAGAAAATAACGGAGCATTTAACTGAAATACTCCTGACTGAATCAATATCAAATCAATTTGGATCGAATCGTGCATCAAATCGATCTGGAAAATCTGTACCCAGCCCTAAAATTAACAACAATAATAACAAATATTGATGATGAACATTATTAAAAGCCAAATTACACACAAAAAAAACAGTTCAAATATCCCATCTGTGCCCCTGCCTCAAACATTAAATAGTACTTATTGTATGAAAACTGTGCCATTGCTAAAATTAAGTGAACACAAGTCAGCATTAACTGTTTGTTCAAGTTCAATGTGTATGTATATATTTAATATGTATATATGCATTCGGGTTCGTGAAGTTACCGTATTAAAATGGTGAACTATGTAGAATATAGCAAATATCACAATATCATGATACGTATCGTACCATGACCCAAGTATTGTGATATGTATTGTATCGTGAAGTCCTAGCCAATATCCAGCCCTATTATATTCCATATTATAGTTTTTTTTAATTACGTTTTTAATTCAGATTATGATTTGAGGGGCATTGTAGCTGAACAATATACACATACAGTATTATTAGACTATTATTAATAATAATGTAATTATTATTAACAATATACCACAATAATGTGACACAGTTTTTGGTTTCTTGTTGGATTGAACTTTAGTAAGCAGTTATACTGTATATACAAAGTAAAATACCCTTCCTGGGTGTGTGTTTCCTTTACACTGTGTGCCATGTTTGTGTGTTGCTCGAGCAATCTACCTCACAGCAACAATCATCTAAAGTGCTGTTGATAATTTGGTGTTTTTCTTTGTATCATATATTCCTACCTACAGATACTAGGTGTCATCCTCCCTCCTCCTGAGGCAGACGAATACCAACGATGGACGTTAAACCATTAATTAACACACTACTGGGGCACCCAGCAAACAAAAACCTTTAAGTTTAACACCTAACAACTCCATAAAATGTATTATGTACTGTATTTTGTCTTTAACTACATTCAGCAGGCTGGTTTAACTTTATTTTATTCAACTGCTTTAGCCACTCGAACCAAATGGACACAAGGTGCATTAGAGAGCACTGAAACTCTCTCAAAATAAGCATGTGTAACACTTTTATTTATTAATGTGCAATATCACTACTATTCATTTTGCAACATGTGAAATACTTCTCCTTATGCTTTTTTTTTTAAAAAAACAGCTGCTGATGGTATCTGAAAAGTGCTCATGGAGATCTACACACACCCACCATGCCTCTGTTCATGTGGTACATGGGTGTGAACTGAAATTTCGCTGGTACTTGTGACTAGTGTTCTGGTTGGCATTTTGTCTCTGGTTTCACTGTTCAGAATCATGCTGTGGTCCTTTACATTCAATTTAAGGTGTCAGCTGTGTCCCTGTCCAAATATAATGTGGTGCACGTGGCACTGTCAACTCAAAGCAGGAATATACCGGGTTCGAGTCCGGGCCTTTCTGCGTGGACCATCTAAACTGCCCGTAGGTGTGAATGTGAGAGTGAATGGTTGTCTGTCTCTATGATGTGCTACGTTATCTGTGGAGCATTATTCACGTCTATCACCAAAGTCAAATTAGCATATTAACAACGTTCATGGCACTGCATTCAACATGACCATTATTCCTCCTGGAAGAGATGTTTTGGCGCATTTCGTCAGTGTGCCAACAACTTTGGTTACATGGAGCTATAGTGTGTCTCTGACTGAGGCAAGGCTAGTGCTAAGCTATGCTATCTATGGAGTGTATTAGAGTCTACCACCAGAATAACGTTAGCTAGCTACACAGTTTATATCTGCAAAAGTTACAGAAGTGGTCAACACCATTTTTGCAGCGTAAAGAGAATACAAACACTTACCAGACAACTGCACATGTGTTTCCAACAGAGCTGCCATCATTTGAGTTACATGGGAATGTGTCCGAGTAGTACAACGACTACAACAGAGAAGGTTCCGAGGAGGACCTGTACTCTGCTCCTGCTCCCTCCTATGGGAACAGGCACATAGCGCCATCTATGGTGCCGGAGTGTGTAATCTCAAAGTGACGTCTGTCTGGCATGGAAAAAAAAATAAAATATAGGATAAAATACAACATAATTTGACATTCCTCATTTTTCCACTCATCCCTGAAATTCCTTCCAAACTCAAACTCAAAATGTTCCATTACAGATTGTAAGCACATTTTTTTTTTTTTTTATCGAGCTGGCAAAAGCTATTAATATTTGCCAGAAAGGCTCTCAGCCTTTTGAGTCAAAATCAATGGCCTGTAATCCACCATCTTCATAATCTTTTACCAGTGTTGTTTTTATTCAGATAGTGAGATGTCATTTTCCAGATGTAGTCAGATTTTTGCTTGTTGATGGTTTTAACTGCTTTATGGGAGATGCATTTCAATAGATTTTCTGTCTTGACCAAAAGAGAGAAATCTCTGTTCAGCCATCTGTCTGACCTTGATTTGTATTCATCCACTTTGCTCCAAGTGTTCAGGGTTTTGCTTTATTTGTTATTTTTTGTGATATACTGAAGTATTTGATGTCAGAAGATGGCAGTCATGTATAGTTGGTATTTCACATTTCCTCAGGTTAAATTATTGATCAGAAGCACTGGAGAAAACATCTGATGTCTCAATAGCCTTTGAAATCTAACCAATATTTTTTAAACACAGCATTATATCATTCGCCAGGTGACTTATAACTATATGGTTGTCAAAGATATACAGTTTCCAAATATCTGAGTTTTTATCAAGAAAGGGAAGAATTTCAGCTGAAATTAGCATGAAGAGTGATGGCGAGATTGGGCGGCCTTGTTTTATTGGCTGTACACAGGGAAACGACACGGTGGCTTTCAGGGATTTATCCACTTTGAGAGGCAGTTTCAAAAAGTTGTGCATACAGACTCTTGAAATGCCGGCTCCATACAACCATACAACAAAAAAATTAGACATTTACTCCTAAACATCTCTCTGTGTGGACATAACCTTATACTCCCAGTGGAGCAGAAAAAAAACACCAAATCCACCCTTATCAGAACTGTTAAGGTGAGTTGCACTCAGGTGTGAATAGATACTGTGGTTTCTGGGGATGGAAACCAATACTGAGTTGTAAGTGATAGATGGTGTTGTAGTCCTCCTCCTCTGTCCAGAGAAGATTTCTCCAGTTTGACAAAAATGTCTTCTTTAACTTCTCTCTCAAACCATCTGTCCTCCTGGCTAAAACCTGGACATTACTGTCCTCGAAGGAGTGGCCTGTGTTTTTCAGGTGCAGGTGAACTGCTGAGTCTTGTCCTGACGAGTTGGCTCTCCTGTGTTGAGCCATACACTTGTGGAGCTCTTGTTTGGTCTCCACCATGTACAACTCGCTGCATTCTTCACTGCACTGGACAGCATACACTACTCTGTTTGTGCTGTGGGATTTTGTCCTTTGAGTGGACCAGCTTCTGTCTCAATCTGTTACTGGGTTTGAGGTGCACTTCAGATGTAGTGTCCGCTGTCCAGTGCCGTGAGTACCTGGACTCTCTACTAGTTTGAAGGGTTAGGGTTAGTGTTAGCCTCTTGGATAATGAGAGGAGAAACATCGTCACTGAACCTCCAGCAAGTCCAGTTGGTGAAATCATTATGAGCGTTATTAATTATTACATTTGCTACAAACAATGCTAAATGCTATACATGATACTGAATTTGATTAAATGATTGTTTATTGTTTGAAAGTGGAATATTACAGTGTAATAAAACCTGTTTATTAGTTTATTGAGCCTATATATATATATATATATATATATATATATATATATATATATATATATATATATATATATATATATATATATGTATGTATATGTATATATATATATACGTATATATGTATGTATATGTATGTATACATAACTTGAATAAAAATAGTGTTTATACAGATATTGTTGAATATGAAAATAAGACCGTAATATAAAATAACACAATACAAAATGTTTACAGTGTACACACAAAATAACTTTGCTTTATTAAAAAGATAAATAAATAAGGACATAAAAAAGTATGTAACTAACAGCAATGTTTCAATTTGAACTACCAACACAGAAGAGGCACAAAGTGTAAAAACACACGAAAAATTTACTTCCTTACATGAAGAGACAGTCATGTGCAAAATGTATACAACTACTGCTAGTGGGCCTTGGCCCTGGCTGCTGCTGTCAAACGATAGGGGAGGGGCCCTTTCCAGGGGGATTTCAACAACAGTGTCATTGCACTTTTCAGTCATAGAATTTAGGAGGGCGCTGCTGCGCTCACAAAGTTGTCATTGCTGTTGAATCCATAACCAGTCGTTGTCTGGGGGCCCCCCTTTCAGCTGGGGACCCTAGTGTGCCTACCCGTGCATTTATTTGACAGCTATATTGATTTCATGTGAAGTGGAATGGCATTCCATATAATACACACTCAGAGAGGAAACTCCTGTTTATATTGATTCATGTATATATTTGTATTTACATGACATGGACGTGAACATTTCGGTCTGTTTGACAGACGGAAAGTGCCAACATGATTACATGCATTTTGAAGACATACACTCTCATCAATGTATGAGCGATGGAATACATTCCTGTATAAAAAAATAACTGAATCACAACAAGAAGACAGCTTCAGTAAAAGATCACCTGGAGGAAGACTTAAAGAAAGGACAAAGCACTTGTGGGTGTGACCTATATGGGCTGCTGTCATATAAACAGGGAAAAACAAGCACTTCAACCATATTTGCGAATCACATGGTGCCATCAACTCAGCAGGTCTGCAGAAAGCCTGTCATAACTCCAGGGAAAGAAGATTTGTCAATTTACTATCCATCTCAGAACAACATGGCACAGACAAGACTTGGTAAAGACTATCTAAATCTGCATGATCATTCATGTCTGTGTTAATGGCTTAATGTTACATGTATGGTTGCTTTCAACTGAGCTGAATAGTCTGTCTAGAAGTGTTTTATGTGATTATTCTAAATGCAAAGTATACAAATCATTTTTATGACTTTGGGGTTTACATCAATAGCATGAAAACTACTTTTACTTTTTTCTTTGTTATTTTACTGCTATCCCAGTCATAGTTTAAAGTCACAAGTTATGTAACATATTTTCTTGTTGTCAGCCAGTATGTGTGAGTCAGTTACAGTACATGTATGCATTGATTTTGATATTATCACCTTCATGTCTTTTAAGTACTTAAGTGGGTAGTACTCACATGCCATGTAATTCAACGTGTTTCTTCAGTCAGTCCAAAACTCTCTGTTTTTTCGTTGTCATGAGTGTTGAAGTCACATGTAGACTGTGAACAGATAGGAATCACAGCGGTATCCTGTCTCTGCTGGTTAAACCTGACTAACCTGTCTGTTGAGAGTCGCTGTGGGCTCTTCATGCATTAAAGACACATGGTGATTTTACTCATTTACATTTCACAACAGGAAGTCATTTAACAGGTAAATTTGAATGAATGAAGAAGAAATTCTGCTTCTTTGTATCATTAGATGTGAAACCTTTTCATGTCCAGTCTCTGAAATATTTTACATTTCATGTAGTACTGGAGAGCAACAAAAATGCCCTTCACTTCATTATGAAAAAGAAAATGAAAGAAATCAGGAATAAACAGAAAAAAGTAAATATTAACCTACCATAACATGCAAAAAGTATAGAAATATCCATCAAAAAAGAAGTTACCAAAGATCTAACCATCAAAACATCACATGAAATGACAGTTCTTCAGTCATTCACAATTTTGTTCTTGCCATGTTTCAGGAGCCCGGAGCCCTTTATGTGATGTAGCTGTAGGATTCGCACTGGGAGCAGTGGCAGGCTGCATACTGGGAGCCACAGAGGACCAGCTGGACAAGACCCTGTCAGTGATGACTGGAGCTGAACCACTGAAACCAGTGATGGAGGAAGTCAGGACAGTGGGTGCTCTGGGGATGGGGAGCCTTATTGGAGCCACTGCACTGACCACAGCTTTAACATCAGTAGTAGCTGGTGTGGTTGTGGCAGCAGTGGTAGCTTCAGTGTTTGTGGCCATGAGAAGCTGCAGTGCCTCCCACACAGACTCTGTTGGCTTGTGGGTATCAGCAGGACTTGCTGGGGCCATGGGGACAACTCTCAGTGGAGCCACACTTGGGGCTGCTATCGAATGGATTGTGAAGAATTACAGCATGGTGGGCCTTCTCTGGGCACTGAGCATATTCACCATGCTCAAACCACTCCTGAACTTTGGATTTAAGCTCCTCTGGAAGCAGGGAAAGGTCTGTTGCACTCTGAGATCCAAAGCCTGGGACAGGGAGAGAGAAAACATTGAAATTGCAGAGGTGCAGCACAGGCAGAGAGTGGCAATGCAGATAGAGCAGAGGATCCTTACGCTGGAGAAAGAAGGTAGCACCAGTGGGATGGAGCATGTCACAGCATGGGCCACTGAGCGGAGGCAGAAAGAGGAGCTAGAGAAGAAAAAAATGGACACTATAGAGGCAGAGATGGAGCAAAGAACCATCCAAGACTGGATCAACACAGTGGTGGTGAAATATGTGGACTTCTTGGCTTTCTCAGGGATACCAATGACAGTGGTTGCCATAGTAACATCAGGGTTTGGGGTGTTTGGTTATGGAGCCCACCCATCTGTGTTCATAGCACTTCTGGCTTTAGTTGCAGTGATAGCCTATTTGCTTCTGAGATCTTCTGACTTTAAGTTCTGGATGTTGATAGGATGCATGGGAACACTTGCAACGTTTGTAGTCGCCATGCTCACCTTACATGCCGGGCAGGAGGTTGTGGTAACTGCCACGAAGATGCGAGTGGCAGGGCAGAGTTATACTAGAGAAAAAATCAGTGCTCTTATGAACCGCCAATCCTCGCTAGAAGCATTGAATGCAGCTTTCTTTGTGGCAAAATTATGTGAGTTGGCTTTGGGGGCTACAGTTGGAGGTCCGTTGGTGAGACGAGCAGCTGGAGAGGTCAAAGTCATAGTGGGAGCAGCTTTAGTGACTGTGGGTTTACTGGCAGGAGTGGAGGTTTTAACCCCAGTGCTGGGGGAGGGGGGGAAGGCAGGGGCATTGCTGGGGGTGGTGGGAGCAGCAGGGGCATCTGTAGGTGCAGCAGCAGCCATGGCTGGAAGCTCCTCATGGCCAGGAACTTTGGGAACCATGGCAGGTGTGGTTATAGGAGCCTTAGGGATGGGAAAGTGGCATGTCGTCAACATAGGACTGCAGGTGCCTGTGGCTTATGTCTTTGCTATGACCAATCCATTTTAACACAATGCATAAAGATCCTATTGTGAAAAAGGTTTTTATCTATGCACCATGATCAGTGTGTCAAATTACTTGGTTGTGCCTGTTTTTAATTGCTTTTTACACTGAAGGAAAAGTGTGTTGTTTTTTTTTTTTTTACAAATAAACAAATGCATCTTGCTATCAAAGTCTGACAGCTCTTCTTCTGTCCAAAGGACATTAAAACAATGAGCCACAGTGTGTAACTTCCTGCAGTGTGTTGAGAAGTGATCTGTTCAATTTCATCTAAAGTTCATCTACATTTTGAGAAAATTGTATGATTGATAAGTTAGAACTCAGACTCGAACTAGTACAGAACCCCAAAAGGGCCTGGCTTAGAGTGAAAAGACAGGGTACACCCTGGACACGTTGCCAGCTCATCGCAGGGCACATTGTTCTGGTAAAAGCTTGGCTATAAAGTACAAAAGAAAGACGCGCACTCAGGGAAGTAGCATCGCCAGTCTGTGTGTATTGCACCAGCGTACAAGGTCTTAACATCCGGGGTCAGTGCATATCAAAATAAAAGTCAGCCAACTTAACTAGACCCTGTAACATCCTCCTTTACAAAACAATAAGATCTCAATGCATAAAGAAACACCTGAGCATAGTGGAGGTTCAATTTGTCTTAAGTGAATAAACAAACCTGTTTACCAAGTCACTAACATTTAACAGGAAGGAACTGAACTGTAACAAACAAAACATATTTTCAGACATATTGCTACATTCACCTGTCATCCCCTTCCCCTTTGATTTTTTTTTTTTCTCAAGTGCTCAAGCATGCAGCTCACAGATTCAGGCTCTGAGGCAGTTTTGACAGTCTTCCAGCCCTAGTGTATGTGCCGATGTGGGAAGAAAGCTGCTGCCCGAGTTCTGGGGAAGCAACAGGATCCGACATCGCAGGGCTGGACACAACCCCTGGCGTTTGAGACCCTGAGAGTTGCACTTCAGGTGCTGATGTGTGCGTGGGCTCATGGATGTCTATGGCTGCTGAGGAGGTGGGCTCTGCCACTCCTCAGTCCACTCAATTGCGCCGGTGTAGGTTACCTTTGACATCCACCAGATAGGAGCGTGGTGCAACCTGTTGAAGACAGGTTCCCAGTCTCCAGTGACCAGACGCATCGCCTGGCATGGGCTTCATTCTAATCGAGTCACCAATCTCCAGCTCGGGTAAGTCTTTCGCGATGCGGTCATACAAGCGCTTTGCAATCTGACGACGATGGCGCAACTTCTCTATGACGCCCAATGTCACACTTGGCTCGAGAACTGCGGGCCATTGTCTGTGATAACCTTGTCGGGCTGGCCATGACGAGCAAAATTGAGGCTTGCAGCGCTTAATGACTGTGTCTGCTGACAGGTGTGGAAGCAGCTCAATCTCCCAAAAATCTGAAGTGATTTGCCATGGCTGTGTGTGTAGCTCATGTAAAAGCATGGTGTCTTTCTGCTGTTTGTGAGCATATTCATTGCAGGTTGAGCATGCACTAACATAGTCCTTTATTTCTGCCTGCATATTGGGCCAGTAAAGTGTCTCTTTAGCTTGTCTGTAGCAGGCATCACCTCCAATATGGCTGGAGTGTATGCGGGTAAGCATCTTTGGACACATGGACTTCGGTATGATGACCTTTTGGCCCCTGAAAAGGATGCCGTTCTGCACGCTGATCTCATCACGAAAAGGCCAGTATTCACGAATGCAGTGTGGTGTGATTTCTTTTGCTTCTGGCCAACCTGCAAGCACAGTGGACTTGAGAGACTGCAAGCATTCATCCCGATCAGTGTGTCGCCTAATCTATCTATAATGGTGGAAGCTCTGACAAGCAAACACAATGCTGAGACACTCTTTTTCAATCTGGGCGTAATTTCTTTCTGTAGGGGTGAGTGCTCTGGATGCAAAGGCGATGGGCTGACCTTCCTGCATGAGGCAGCACCCAAGTCCGCTCTGGCTGGAGTCGCTCTGCACGCGTGAAGTCATAGTAGCGTAACACCGGCATGGATGAGGCTAGGGACTTTAGCTTGGACACTGCTGCATCATGCTTGGGGAGCCAGTGCCATGGGGTGTCTTTGTCCAGCAAGCACTGTAGTGGTTCACAGACGGCTGACAGGTGTGGCATGAACTTCGCTAGGTAGTTGGCAAAACCTATGAGAGATTGCACACTTTTCGCATCTTCTGAGTTGTGTAAGAACGTGGCACAAACACGGAAATGAACCCAAACGCAAGACTCCACTGACAAACAAAAGTAATTTATTACAACAAAAAATAACAACAGTACAGGGAGGAATGAACAGTCTGACCTGACTGGCAATAAGGGGCTCTACTACGTAACAAGGAAAACTAGACAAAAGGAAATGCTCAAGCACAAGGCAGGAAAAGGCAACTAAAAGGGCAAAAGGGGAAAAACTAACTAAGGGCGATCACTAAGAGGAAGGCTAGGCACAAAGCAGGAAAAGGCAACTGAAAGGGCAAAAGGGGAAAAACTAACTAAGGGCGATCACTAAGAGGAAGGCTAGGCACAAAGCAGGAAAAGGCAACTAAAAGGGCAAAAGGGGAAAAACTAACTAAGGGCGATCACTATGAGGAAGGCTAGGCACAAAGCAGGAAAAGGCAACTAAAAAGGCAAAAGGGGAAAAACTAACTAAGGGTGCTTACTAAGAGGAAGGCTACAGAAACTAACACTAACAAAAATCTATCACCAGGAACGAAAACACCTAACACTAAAGGGAACAGACAGACCTAACAAGGAAGACAAACAAGAAGACAAAACTAACAATAATAACAAACAGCTCACATGACAAGGGAACACGTGGACGTGAAGATGGCTGGTAGCTTGGCGACATGGACTCAACACGTACTGGCACAGGACTGGGGGAGACACAGACATATATACACTAGGTGATGGGGAACAGCTGGAAACAATCAGGGGGCGGGGCTGACAATCACCAGACACGGGAGACACGAGGATGGGAAGCAACAAGCTGAAACACAAGGGAAGACAATTAATTTCAAAATAAAACAGGAAATGACAAGACCAAAAAGACATGACAAGTTGGGCATGTCCACAGTGGCCTTCACTTTTTCAGGGTCAGGCTTTAGCCCGGTGGCTGACAGAATATCACCATGGAAGCGGACTTCTGCCAACTTGAACTGCAGTTATGTCAGACTTAGTCGGAGTTTCACTGCCCGCAGGTTCGCATCATGGTCTCTCTCTGCTTCTTCATCTGTGTCTCCACAACCCACGACTAAAATGTCATCAGCAGTGGGTTCAACCCCTTTCAGCCCTGCTAGAAGCTCATGTTGCTTGCGCTGGTAGACCTCTGGGGCCACCGAGACCCCAAAAGGTAGCTTCAGCCAGCGCTTCCTGCCCCAGGGGGTCCAGAATGTGGTCATGAGGCTGCTCTCGCATCCAGCTTACACTGTAGGAACGCATGCTTGGCATCCACTAAGCTGAAAAGCCTGGCCTTTGGCTACTTGTATAAGACATCCTCAAACGTGGGCATGATATAATGTGAGTTTCAGGGCTTTATTCGAGAACTTCAGATCCAAGCAGATCCTCAGTTTGCCTGGCTTTTTCACAATGACCATATTACTGATCCAATCAGTCAGTTCACTGACATCTGCGATGTGTCCATCTGCTTGGTATTGGTCCAGCAAGGCTTTCACGTCCGTTTTCATTGCTATGGGGACATTGCGGGGCGCGCATTGAACAGGGGCGATGGTTGGGTCTGGAATCGGCTGGACACAATCATTTTCATTCGAATGTCTGTCTGTTCTGCTTCGCGGCACATCTCGATGGCACTGACAAGTGTTAACATCTTTTCCCTAAGCAGTCTGTGCCGCGTGCCTTCGTCCGAAATGCCCAGTACAATTTTATCACAAATCATTTCATCCTTCAACAGTCCATACTCGCATGTTGCAGCTTTCTCTCTCAGCCTGGTAATAAAAGTGTCTATACTTTCCCCGTCTTCCTGCTTGCAACACCCAAACATGTATCTCTCATAAATTACATTCTTAGCAGGTTTGAAATATCCTTCCAGAGCATTCAGTATGGATACAGGATCATCCTGCTGAGCAGCGGTAAGATTTAAGTTATGACGGTAAATGTGTCTGCACTCACTTCCCATCACAGTCTGTAGCATAGCTGCTTGCACATTCTTCTGTCTGCCAGATAGCCCTGTGACAAGCGAATAATCCTCAAACTCTGCCTGGAATGTTTCCCAGTTTGCACTCCACTCACCAGCAAAGCACATAGGTGATGGCGGGGGAATATTGGCGACCATGCCTGGCCCGGCGACCTGCTGCTGTTGTTGCGCGGGTATTGCTGGCACACCATCATCATTACTCGCTTCTTGTGGCATGGTGAATACGTAGGTTACGAAGCTGTGAATTCACTAACTAACTTCTGGTAATAGCGTGGCTATAAAGTACAAAAGAAAGACGCGCACTCAGGTAAGTAGCATAGCCAGTCTGTGTGTATTGCACCAGCATACAAGGTCCTAACATCCGGGGTCAGTGCATATCAAAATAAAAGTCAGCCAACTTAACTAGACCCCGTAACACACATGAGCCCCTTTCACAGTGCACGAAAAACCAGCATTGACGCAGGACAATGACACAGCAATCAATCCGGAATTTTATTGGCTCGGACTGGAACGGCTACAGTGTGAAAGTCGAGCCGTGTCGACCCGCGTCAACTCGTGATTTACCTGATGATTGATGTATCTGCCTGTCGCGTCCTGCTTTAGTCACTGAGCAGCCTGTTAGACTGTCACTGTGAAGATTCAGAGCTGCAGAGTTGATCATTCATAAGATCAGTCTATCTGTTGATCTTCCAGAGACCGATCTCTGAAGGGCAGAGGTTTTATTTAATCAAACAAATCAAAAGTGTAGCGACATCATCTTTAATAGGAGCGCATATGTGATTTAGTCTGACATCATTGTGGGGAAATCCCACTGATCGGGGAATTCCGGTGTGAACTATGACCGTGTTTATATACAGCTTGTATAGCAATGAGACGCACCTTTTTATTGATCATGGCAGTATACATTAGTACTAGTATCAGTATTAGTATTAACACTGTGCTGGGTTTGTACACTTTGCAAAAGGGACAAAAATTGTAATGCACTAAACAACAACATTAAAGATCACATATTATGCACTTTTTCTGCAATTTTATATAGGTCTCAGACGTCCAACAATATTGTAATCAAAGTGTACTACCCCAAACTCAGCCCTGGTCCTGAGAGAGGAAGTGGCTCTCTCTCTCTCTCCTTACCGTGAGCTTATGTTTATTTCTAGATGCATACTGGCACTGGCAAAAGAGGCTAACTTCTGTCCCGGAGGGTAGCTGCAGTGCTAGCATTACAGGGATGTTTACAGGCCATCATGCTAAGGAAAGCTACACAGTAAAGCAACACAGGATGAAATAACTTAGAGCTCCACGTTTGTAGCTGTGTCCCAGACAGTTGGTGCAGATCCATACTTCATGTTCAGCTGGTTAGTGAAGTCTGCTTTGTGAGATGATGAGCGCACACATGCTAAACTTTGGGAAGCTCTCTTGCTACATTTCCAGCTAAAATAAATCGATCCAATGGGTCTTCAGAGGACGAACAGAGTAAAAATAGCTTCCTGTTCTCATTGTAGCAACCAACACACAGAGCAGCTGCAGCTTTACTCCTAACTTTGTCAGGTTTGTTTGAGAAAGTTAGCAAGGAGAAACAATGGTGGCTGCACAGTAACTTTAGAGGAGGGTTGTCTATCCGGGGGGAGGCTGACTCAAAGGCAGTGTCCTCTACTGGAGGGAGGGACATTTCACTGTTCTACGTTAGTAGGTGAAAAATGTTCAACTCGTCTGCTTGAGCACACATTGGTAAAAAAGAGGATCAAGCAGGGGAAGGAGGTGACGGACTTTTTTCACTCCTGGGGCCTCATTCACAGGCTATGGGGACACATAGTACTGTTATACTACCTTTATAAAGTGAATTTTGCATAATAGGTGACCTTTAACTGTGACTCGCTCATGTGTTGTCCATTGTTAACCTCGCTGTGTTCCAGCGCACTTAAATCTGTAATGATGATGTTTCAACGCAATGACGTGTGAGAGGGAGGAAAAAACAGGCACGCAGCTCTCATGGCTGGAGGTCAGAGCTGCGTCAGCTGGCACTGTGAAAGAGCGGGTCAGAAAATCCTGTGTCAACCTGCTAATTTCAGTGTGAAAGCGGTAATATAGACAGACAACCACTCACACTAACGGGTAATTTAAATTAGCCAATTAACCTAATTCCCATACATGTTTTTGGATGGTGGGAGGAAGCCGGAGTACCAGAGAGAACCCACACAGACATGAGGAGAACATGCAAACTCCACAGAGAAAAACCCCGGGCCGGGAATCAAACCCAGTACCTTCTTGCTGTGAAGCGACAGTGCTTACCACTACACCACTGTGCCGCCCTGTTACAAAGTCATACTCAGAAATTCAGCTCTCCATGGTATGAGCTAGCACAGCTAACAGTGAAACAGATGCTAATTCATGGTACTATTTTCCTTTTCTTCTTTTGCAGTTACAGATGAACTTGACTTTGTAAGTTCTGAACTCTATCAGTTAATGAAATGAAATTCTGATTGAAAATGCTACTCCTAAATGAAAAACTACATTTTAATTATCGAAAATTTGGACCAACTCCATGGTAGTATGTTGCAATGAGATCAGTGATGTAGTTTAAGACACTTCATGACTTCACACAGCTAGTCATGCATGTCCTTATTGTTTAGGTGTCACAGATAGCAATAGTAATCTCGAACATTCCTGTCCTGACTGCCCTGATGAACCCTGGTGATGTATTTTATCTGATGCTATTGTTGTTTAACTGGTTTTGTTTGACAGTCCTTGCTTTGACAAGATAGATATCTTTAACCAATGAGACAACGAGTGTTCATGTCCGTGCATAAGAGAGGATAAGTAAACACACACAATCTTCACAGCGTGCAAACACACATGTATATATTTGGTGTATGTGGATTAGTTATATGGTTAGATTGATTTTGTGTTTTAAAACTTTTTGTTTTCACTATTTTTTCACTCTGTTATTATTCTGTCCTACATGTCTGTATCCGTGATGTAAACAAGTTGACAGATAGTTAACATGAGGATTCCAAGAAAGACAGAGTCCAGGGTTTGGATTTCACAACTTTAGTGAGCTTCACAGAGAGTCCATTCATGCTTTCCTCTTTCTTTTCCTCCTTTTTTCTTTTTGTAAAACTGTATAAGGAAATACAAAATGTCCATCCATCCATCCATCCATTTTCTACCCCTTATCCTCATAGGGTCGTGGGGGGGCTGGAGCCTATCCCAGCTGTCTTAGGGTGAAAGGCAGGGTACACCCTGGACAAGTCTCCAGTTCATCACAGGACACATAGAGACAGACAACCACTCACACTCACATTCACACCTACGGTCAATTTAAATTAACCAATTAACCTAATCCAAATACAAAATATATATGTTCAAATAAACATTGTATAACAAATTGCCATACATGACAGCTGCCTATTACACTGCACATATACATCAAAATACAGCCCATACAACTGCATGTAAGCAAATGGTAATAAACTTAAGTAAATAGCTGTACATAACTCAATTTACAGTCTCAAGGCTATGAAATATAATCCCCATATGAAGAACTGTAAACAATGTGAACACAACAGTGCTGTAACTGAAAAGGAGAGGAAACAATAAATATTGCATTACCTGTCGTGCCAAAAACTGATCGTCTGCCAGAAAGTGATCGCCATCCGCGGGCGCGCGCACTGCCCCCCCCAAAGCCGTATCGCCATGTTTAGACACCTCTCCAGCTGTTTTTATCTGGATCAAACAGTCTAAACCAGGAAATACACGTAACTTTATGTTGTTAGCAACAGCAAAGGGATCTCTTTAAGGCTTCATGTAACCAAATAATTACAAGTGTAGCTACGGAAGTGTTTACAATGTAAGCAAGCATATTTGCATGGGACAATAAGGACAACTACACTATTGTTTCCGATGTACGTGTTTGGTAGGCTCAGTTACAGTATGTTTAATATCAGCGTTTAGTTTTGAAGCTAGCCTGTAATAAACACACGTTACGTGATGGATTGTATGTAAAATAAAGAATAGTTCTCTTTTGCATTGATGACTCTTCATTGCACTGTCACTGAAATGTTTTTTTTCTGTCTCAAAATGACATGATGTCATTGATGGGGATGATATTTATTAGATTAGAGCCCACTCAGTCATTTTTACCTGCTGATATTACTGTAAATGTAAATTGTAGATTGATCAGAGTTATTATGTGAGAATTATGTGCATGTCTACCGGTCGCTAATAATTTCTGTTCAACATTGTTTTTAATACTGCTACTACTACTACTAATAATAATAATAATAATAATAATGGCTTGGATTTATATAATGCTTGTTTATGACTCCCAAAGCGCTTTGCTGAAACCATTATTCATTCGGTGGTGGTAAGCTATATTGTAGCCAACCTATTGCTTATTGGACTCCCACTCACTGAGTCACAGCGTCTCACCTCATTATCTTCACACCGTGATTTCCAACATGGACCCCACTCTGTTTGAGCAGGTATTCATTTACAAAAGGGATGGAACTTTTCCACCAGGTTTTTCAACCTCCCAAAAGTCAAACTTTCGTCGAAAAATGACAAACTTTGAAATGCAAGGTGAGTAAATTAGTCATTTATGCTGGGTCTTATTATAATCATTGTTAGGCTTATTTCAACACACTAATTAGTCCTTGACACACCACTTCAAGTGAGATTTAAGACATTCTACACGTCAGTGGACATAAAGGAATGCTAAAGACCTAATTGGGGCTCGTGTGTATTCTATAGCCTATCATTTGTCCTAAATTATAGATTAATTGTTATTGCCACTTGACCGCTAGTTGACGGTGCCTGACATAACGTTAGGAAAAAGTGTGAGAAGTTTTAACTTTTTTTAGGTCATTGCTTCTGTGACAAGCTAAACGTTGTCTGTTCTTGGATTTATATAGGCTACAAAAAGCCGAGATATGAAAACAAAAATGATGGCTAGGCTAAACAACATGGCAGCACTTTTACTGTTATGTAGCCTACATAACAGCGTGTCCTATGTTTGTTTTTACAATATGTATTTTGAAACAACAAAACCGTACTATTTACTATGTCATATGTATATTGTTGTTGCAGCTCCCAAACAAAAAGATAAAATCTTTGTAAAATCATATACAGTATGTCACCTGCAGCTCACCACATCTCAGCTTATACCCCCGGTCTATACAGTATTTCTCATTTCTAGTGTATTCCCCACATTTATATCACACCTCATACCTTATTCTGTGCAACATCTTACGACTTAGCGCATTTTTGTACTATATCTGTATGGGATAATATGCTTAGCCATATTTGCACAACCCACTGCGAAAGCTACTCATGTTCATAGACTTGTCCATTTTCTGAACATATTCATTACTGTTGTTCTATGATTAATATTGTTCATACTATATATAATGTATTTATTTATATTATATATTAGGCTACTTATATAAACATTTAGATACTTTGCTGTTGCATTCCAGTTATGGTTAGATGATAAGCTGCATTTCATATGTCTTAGTAGGCGTACTTCTACTGTGTGCAATGACAACAAAGTTGAATCTCTTCTTTGTCCAAAAAATAGGCTTGAAAAACCATGTCACAGTGCAGTTGATTACATACGTATTTCATGAATACATTATCGCTTCAAATGCATCATGGGTTTCTTTTATTTATTACAGATGGCCAGCTGTACTATAATCGCTACAGAGGGACTCCACAGGCTCTTCTGGCAAAAGTGCTGTGTGGTGCACAAGAGGCAAATGAAGTCTTTGTCGACTTTCATGCCAGCAGCGGAGGGGCCCACTGTGGCCAGAGGAAGACAAGAGAGGCAATCTCAAAAAGATTTACTGGCCTGAAATGTCTGCTGACATAAATTTGTGGGTCAGTATGCACCCACACTATATATATATACACTATATACTTATATATATATATATATATATATATATATATATATATATATATATATATATATATATATATATATATATATATATATATATATATATATATATATATATATATATATATATATATATATATATATATATATATATATATATATATATATATATATATACACACTATACAAATATATATATATATATATATATATATATATATATATATATACATATATGCATTGATTTAAATGGAATACAATGCAATACAATGGAAGTACTACTATTCAGCTTTTAATTTAAGCAAAGATGAAAACTGTTGACTGTTGTTGCTGTTGTTTCTTAAATCTATATTTTTAACTAATAAATCTTTTTAATGTTTTCTTTTTTGTGTTCTAGTGGTGTCATAATAAAACAAGAGGTGAAGTACACACCAATTAAGGTAGGTAACATTTGATGTGTATTTTTTATTCATAAAGCAGTTGCTAATAGAAAGCAATAATATTTAATAATAATATTTAATGTATCAAAAACCTAATAATTCTTTCTGTGTTTGAAAGGTAACCCAGCCATTTGAGCTTCTTGGCATGGACTTGATTGGAAAGTTAAAAACAACGGCCAAGGGTAACCACTACATATGTGTACTTATTGATTATTTGATTAAGTGGCCACATGCCTATCCCTTGAAGACCAAAACAGCAGAGGAAGTTAATCAGTGCATCCTAAAGTTTGTCTATCAGTTTGAAGCACCAAAGATGATTCTCACTGATCAAGGGAAAGAGTTTGTGAATGAAGTAAAAAGCACTCCAAAAATAAGTTGTATCTAGCACGTTCATGGCTTTATTTAACAATAACAAAATTATTTAACTCGGACTGTTTAATCTTGTTTCACGTGTGGCCATTTCTCCTCCTCCTTCTTAATACAGATAAAAAGGGATGCAAAAATTACTAATTACTAATTACTATCACAATAACACTTACAATAAAATAAAAAGCATAAAGAGTGTGAAGATAGAGAAAAGTAATTGATGTCCATAAACAGGTCACTGTAAAATTTGTAGACATGGAGCCAAGATGCTATTGTAGCTTTAGAGTTAATTTTGGAAGGTCATTTGAAAAAAAGAAATAACCACATTAAACTTTATTCTTAAATTGATTTTGTAGATGTGAAAGATGCATGGAATGGCAAAAACCCATATGTCCTGCTTTCAAAAATTGGACCGTACAAAATATTCTTTGCGGATATTTTCAATACTGCTCCTCAAAGAGAACTAGAAAGTGAGGTAAGGTGTCTTAATTTTTGATTTCACTATCCAGTAGTTTCAGTGAAAATGTAGGTTTAAGCACACGTTTGTTTATTTGTGACTTTGTGATTTAACCTGATGTTTTTTATGGCAGGTTATTAATGCACATTTGACCCTCCTGGTGAAGAATTATAACAGAGACAGCACAGACAGGGCCTTTCTTGTTGACACATTTGAAATGACCAGGATGTGGGAAAAAACAAAACAAAACTAAAAGTAAGGTATTAAACTGTGCTCTCATTTAGTGTTAATTGTTCACAATGTACTTATCAGCGAACCCGTTTGATTTGTTTTGATAAGTTCATGGTGGGGGTCATCAATGAAGGTCATCGCTGGATGCTGCTTGATGACCTTGCAGGATCAAAGGTTATGAAGTATACTGAGTACATGCTGTCTGCATAGTGCTGATAAAAATGTACTGTGCCACTAGTACATGACAGTATAATTTACAATATAAGGGCTGGGGGCGGGCTGGGGGGCCGGGTGATCTCTCCTGGGGGTGGGCGCCAGCTCATTCTACACAGGCTCTTTTTTTTGGACTTGCATCCCATCGCCGGTGCTGGCTGGAGGCCTGGGTCCCGGGTCCTGTACTGTCCTCGGAGGTGGTGGAGCGGGAATGGGGTCGACAGTGCAGCGGGGGGCGTGCCCGGGCCCCTCGGTGCAATTGCTCCTGGGGATGGCTTGGACACCTATGTCTTGAGCACCCTTGGGGTTGCCCTGTCTCCGGTCTGGGTCGGGTCGCGGTGGACCGCTGGCCTGCGGTGTGGCCTCATCGACCGCTGTGCCGGGGCTCCGGTACCGTGGCCCCCGGGAGTCCTGGTGTTGCAGGGGTCCATTGGTCCATTGGGACTTTCCGCGCTTCCTCTGCCCCTCGACTCTGGGGGCCTCACACCTCAGTGCCAGCTATAACGCAATCACCCTTAGCTCTGTCGCCCTGGGCTGGACCCCCACCACACTGCCTCTTATTGCGCACCCCACACTCCACACAACTCACCGTATACATTTACTTTTAGGCATATATAGGGACACATCAGTTAGGGCCCCATGGTAGTGTGGGGTGTGGGTGGTGGGTCATGGGGTGGGGCAGATGCAGTGCTCGCAGCGCTGCGTCCTCCCCATCTACCTCCCATTGTCTCCCCCCATTCTCCACTTTTAATGCAGCACACACTCATTCCATGGGTGGGAACTCCTGGCTGGCCTGGGGGCTTTGAATCGGGGTAGGCCGCAGAGTACCCATCCTCTGTGGCCCTCCGACCTTCCCCCCCCCAATTGCCCCTATTGCCCACCCAACTTTTAATGCACCACACTACACCCAGGGTTGCACTCATACACGGTGTAGGGAGAATATTTCTTCGTCAGGGATCGCAGAAATATGGTAATAGGGTATAATGGTGATCCACGCATCATGGCATCGCTGGTGGGGCCCGGCCCTTTGGCTCTCAGACGCTGGGGGTGCCCTACCATTGGCTTGCTGTTGCTGTGGGGCCCCTGGGGTCCTTGGGTGGTGGTCTGGGGTTTTTCCGGCCTGCTGACGGCCCCTTCGGTGCTGCGGCTTCTGGTGTGTTGCGGGCCCGGGGTTGCTGGCCCTGTTGTTCGGTGTGGCTGCGGCATCTGCTAGCGGCTCATGGTGGCTGGGCCCTTGCTTGGGGATGGGGCACCTCTCTGGGGGCAAGAGTCATGGGTCTGCCTCGCTACCCTGGGATGTGGTGCGCCTTCCCGTCAGCGGTACTGACTCCCTCTAACCCGTTCCTGATTCCCGGGCCTCTTTCGGGGCCCGGTTGTCTATTCCCTTCTGCCTGCACCGGTGGCAGCCTGCTTTCTTGGCGGCTGGTTGCCTGCCCCTTCTTGGGGACGCCCGGCCCCTGGGTCTGTCCCCGGCTGGTTGGGGGCCCCTTGCCTTCTCCGGGGTAGGGGTGGTGGGGCTGTGGGGTGTGGGGGTAGATGGGGTTGGGGTTGGGGACGGGGTTGGGGTGTTGGGGACGGGGTGGCTGGGGGCTGGTGTTGGGTAGTGGGTGGTCCCTCTTGTCCTGGGCCTCCATGGCTTGTTCGTGGCGCCGAGGGGACGTCTGGCTGTGCCTCTTCTTGGCCCCTGGGTCTGTGTGTTTCTCTCTGGTCCCGGTTGGCTCGCTGGGCGATCCCTCCTGGAGGTTTCCGCCGCCTGGGTAGGACGGTGGCTCGGCCAGCGGGCCCCTGCTTAGTCGTCGTAGCTGCTCTGGGCTTCGGTGCTAATCACTTCTGCATGTTGGCTCAGGGTGTACGAACGTCTGTCGCGTCCCATTGTTGAGTACTGATGATTCTCCTGCGCCCCTCGGTGCCCTACTCTCTGTAGGGTTTGATTTTGTAATTATTTTTGATTTTTCTGGTTATTTACTTTATTAATTTAATCATTATGATTACTATCTGTCTTCTCTCCTTATTTTTGAGACATTGGTTACTGGGAATCATGCTGCTTCTCACATTTTTGATTCCTAATGACACTGCCTGTTTGTACTCTCTCTCACCCTGTTTACCATCTGTTTCCCCCTCAATTCACTCTCTGGTTCACTATCAGAAAATCAAATAAAGAAAGACAACTTAGTCTCCAGAGAGGGTGCGGTGACGGTCACACACATGCACAAAAATATAAAAATACTTTTCTGCAAGAGAAAAATGCACCAATCCCATAAATAGTTGACACCTTCCATCTTGTTGTGGTGTTTAACGATGGGAATAAGTGCTGACACACAAAAAAAAAGACAGTATAATTTACATTACATTGTAACTCTAAAAAAACACCTGGTAGGTGTGATTCTACCAGGAGAGAGGAGAAGCCTTTTTCTCGATCCACTGGGGGAAAGACAAGGGAAGATCAAACACTGTCAGAACATCACAAGGTAAATGAGTCTGCATATTTCTAAAAAATGTGAAAAAAAGAAAACATGGAAGAGTAATGTCTAGAATGGAGACATTAATCAAACTACAGTGTATATAGCTGTAAATATTGGGCTGGACAGTCTTCGGCAACAGTGCTGGGAAATTAAATTTATTGATTAGAAAAAAAAAATGTGACGTGTACAGATAGCTGGACTTAGATATAATGTCATTTTCATAAATTAATATAAAGTCAGAAATATAAAGGTTATAAGCAAAAACAAATTGATCACAATGCCATTTTTGATAAATTATAGGCTTGTCACATGGTTTAATACAATTGATCCACCAACATCTACAGAATAAAACAAATATAGAACAATAAAAGAAACCTTTACACCTGCTATTACACCCTGGTATTTGTGATTATCTCTCCCTGTCGCAATCCCCTTCCCCTAAATTCAGAAAATCTGCTACTTTACTGTATCCAACAATGTAGTTGATAATACTTTAAATGTTCCCAGCACTGAAGACTAAATGTATGAAGTATTTACAAAAAGACTTAAACCCATAAGTTGTGTCCTTACAGTAACTTCACAGTTGATACTGCCTTCCTTTCCATTCTCATGCTTTCTTCCACAATCTGCAGTATTCTAATGTACCAGTGGGAACCTGAGCATATTTTAGTGGCTTGTTGCCAAACATTATCGGCATTACATTGATCAAGGGATGTTTTAAAAAAGTGGACATTTTATATGTAATGTTGAAGTTCAAGTCATGTGTTATTTAGATATACTGTATTTGAACATCCTTGTATGTCCTTTAGATCATTCATGAGACACAGAGGGCTGAATCCTTCCAGATGGGCATGTGACACACTGCCTCACCCACTTCAACTGGATGCAACTTCATGTGTGGCCTATGTACTGAAGGTCAGCATGACAAAGCGATCTTAGAATTTGAATGAAACACATTTTTAATCTCTACAATCTGCAATTTGTATCAACAAATTAAAGTGAATATGCTTACCCCTAAATTGCCTTTTATGAATAAACAGAAGGTAGACACACATTTAAAAGACCTGGAAATTGTAACCTGAATTAAAATATGTTGATGTCAATCACATCCAAGTCAACTCCAACATAGACCGAATGGGTGAAAAGTACTCCTGATTTATAAATGTTACACAAGTATGCTAGGCAGCCATGCATGTACTCTGGGACATTAAAAACAATGTTGTGGAAACTGTACGCAGAACAAGTGTTATGTTCTTTGTGGCTGTGAAGATTCAACAAAGTGTGTGATTCAGCGATTATTTTGGTATGGACAATGAAAGAATGTATACCATATAGAAGTTGACAATGTTCAGGTGTTCCCCTGATATGGGTTAGGGTTAATTTAAACAACGTGAATCACACAGATAAGTTGTGCTTCAGTTTATTTTGCTGAAATGGGTGGTTCAATCATTTTTAAGCATTTTTTTTGTGAGGTCCCGCACAAGCCGCAAAATTTGTTTGCAAAGGATGTCAGTGATGTACATATTGTTACCTCCGCCAAGGAGGTTATTTTTTGCCGGGGTTTATCTGTTTGATTGTTTGTTTTTTTGTTTGTCTGTTTGTGTTCAAAATAACTAAAAAAGTTATAGACGGATTTTGACAAAATTTTCAGTATTGGTCAGAAGTGGCCTAACTTAAAACCGATTCATTTTTGGTGGTGATCAGCTCCGATTCAAGGTCATCACGGTAAAATGAAAGGTCATGCCGTAGTAATGTGGGTTTCAAGGTGCCTCAAAATGAACACATTCACTCATAGGCATTGTGGGCTTGCAGGAGTATACACTCTCTCAGAATGATGCCTTGGTGGAGATCTGCACTCTGAGTGCTTTTCTATTTAATTAAAATATCTTCTGTTCTATGAGAAATCTGTTGCAAGAAAACTAATTGCAAATATTTGCATCTGTGCATGTGTCCTCTGAAACAGGGTAGAAGACATAAAGTATGATTATGAGATAAGTAGGCTTGATGGAAAATATATTAACACATAATCATTGAAATTTATATGAAGTCATTTTGAGACAGAAAAGACATTTCAGTCACGTGGTAGGATCAGCAATCACTTTTTGGCAGGTGAAATATGAGTTATGATCATATTTACAGTAATATCAGCAGGTAAAAATGACTGAGTGGGCTCTAATCTAATAAATATCATCCTCGTCAATGACATCATGTCATTTTGAGACAGAAAAAAAACATTTCAGTGACAGTGCAATGAAGAGTCATAAATGCAAAAGAGAACTATTCTTTATTTTACATACAATCCATCACGTAACGTGTGTTTATTACAGGCTAGCTTCAAAACTAAACGCTGATATTAAACATAACTGAGCCTACCAAACACGTACATCAGAAACAATAGTGTAGTTGTCCGTATTGTCCCATGTAAATATACTTGCTTACATTATAAACACTTCCGTTGCTACACTTGTAATTATTTGGTTACATGAAGCCTTAAAGAGATCCCTTTGCTGTTGCTAACAACATAAAGTTATGTGTATTTCCTGGTTGAGACTGTTTGATCCAGATAAAAACAGCTGGAGAGGCGTCTAAACATGGCGATACGGCTTTGGAGGGCGGTGCGCACTCCCGCGGATGACGATCAGGTTTTGGCAGACGATCAGTTTCTCATTCCCTGATAATGTTACATCACAGTTATTATTTACACATTGCACACACAGGTCTGAGATACACACACACACACACACACACACACACACACACTTCAAACGGCACTTATACACATGCATTGAACGAAGACATGTCAAAAGGAGGGGCTGCCAAATACAGGCAGCCCGAGCAGTTGGGGGTTTGGTGTCTTGTTCAAGGGCACCTCAGCAGGAAAGCTGAGCTCAGGAAAACAAGCTGGCACCTCTCCAGCTAACAGTCCACGCTGCTCTTGGTCCGTGCTGGGACGTGAATTGATGACCCTCAGCTCCTGCTTCCTGGCCGTCCTCTGCATCTTGCGTCCTTGTCGGTGGTTCGACCGCCACTGTACCTGCTGTCCTGTCTGTGCATCAGTCGCATACCCAACACATGTTACTGTTCCTGTTTGGCTGCAGAAATCATTTCTTAAAACTAGCGCTGTCAAAGTTAACGTGATTAATCTGAGTTAACTCGTTAATTTGTGTGACAAAGCTGCTAAAATCAGTGCGACACCACATTAGGCCCCTTTGTGACAGAGATTTAAGTTATTCACTTAAAACTACTTACCTACTTTCTGTTTTGTTTTTTGTTTTTTTTTAAAAAAGATTTATTTCATTATTTTGTTCATATGTGCTAGTAGTTCTGGAGCTTAGAGCTCTAATAAAATTCAGTTGTTTACTCAAACTGGTCTACTATTCTAAGTTGTCGGGTGGGAAACATAGACATAACGCATAGCTATACGCACACACACGCACATCTCAGGTAATTACTACTCCTATCCCATATAGTTCTAATGAAGCCCAGGATAGTTGTTATTATGTAGGCGCTGCCCCTTACACGACACTAAACTAAAACCTGCACTGCACTTTTGCTCATAATACAAGACCATACTTATGCTGCACCGAATCCTCATCGCCAAAAAAGCGTAAAAGCTCCGGGCCGGGGATCCGCAGTGAATGGCTGCCCGGCAGCGCCCCATGCCCGTCCACGGCAGGCCGGGGCACGCACCCATTCCACTTACCGTAGTTCCAACCATGTTGCAATGCATGCAAAGTCAAACTTAATCACTAGATGGGAGAAAAAAATTACATAGTGCCCGTTTAAAATTTATTCTTTCATAAAAGACGACATGAAATGACAGTTTTCTTGTGTCACACAGGTTACCCTTTAATGTCTAACGCTTTGAAGGCTACAGGCAGACCAACAGTCTACTCCTGTAGTTGGCCTGTCTATGTAGGAGGCCTTCCACCTAATGTGAGTGTCATCCTTATATTACTGTTAAATCAAGCTGTTGGGTTGCTGGGACTAGCCAGTATTCTTAAATGAGACTGGGTAAAGGCAATGGCTGCACTGAGAGTATGACATTCTGGAGCTTTACAAGTGTATTGGTGTTAAAAATGTGTTTGTTTGTCTGCTCAATCCTGAGCCTTGTGATCTCAACTATATTTATGTTTTTTACTGTTTTTTATTACTGTGTTTTATACAATGTCTTACACCTTTTAATGTTTTAAATCTGATCCAAGTGGAGAGGAATCACTATCACTGAACTGCTAGGAAACCTAAAAGCTGGAGACTCTGACCAAATGCACAAAAGGTGATTTTGACATCTCTCTAGGTTGTTTGATTAGTAACTGTACTGTGATTACCGAAGTTAACAGTGAAGGCTTACATAACTGCGCTACACAAAAATGTAATCTGAGTCCAGCAATGTGTTACCTCCAACACTGTTCTTTCATCAGCTCATAAATTATAGTCAATGGGAAGGTGCAAATAGGTTTTACAGCAGGGACCACAGAAGAAGATATGAAGGAGGAAGATCTCTAACTTTCAACTCCTTATAATAATAAAAAAAATCAGAGAACAAGAGAGACATGGCCTGTGCCATGGGGCAGTAATGTTAAGCAGCTAATCCTACTCTACTGCCTGTTCATTCACTCTTAATGCCTCATCCCTCTGATCTCTCTCCTCAGCTCATCACTGTAAACTTTGGTCTTAGCATGGACCAGGCTCGCTCTCAGATGGCTCTGTGGGCTATAATGGCTGCACCTCTCATCATGTGTTATGACCTTCGAAACCTGGACAACAGTGCAAGGGCCATCCTGCAAAACAAAGTGGCTATTGCTATAAACCAGGACCCCATGGGAATCCAGGGAAGACACTTGTTGCAGGTCATCATCATTCATTATATATGAATGCAGCTCCTCACAGTAGACTCACTGGATGTAATGTTGAGCTTTTTACCTGGCAACTCAAAATATGTGTTAGTTTTTGGACTATATTGCAATTAATGTTATTTTTTATGACCTTTTATCTTTAGTTACAGTGAAGAAACAAGGCTACAAAATGCACGATAATACACTAATGTGAGTGATGTTTAGCATCAACAGCAAGGTGGGAGGAAATGTGGAATCCGTTTAACACAAGGGGTGTGAAGAGGCTTTGTGTTTGGGCTCTGTGTGTTGCACAGGACAAAAGTCACACTGAGGTTTACTGGAGACCTCTGTCTCATTCAGCCAGTGCCCTGGTGTTCCAGAGTTGACGTACAGACATGCCCTACCTCTACCACACCTATCTGGCTAAACTTAACTACGATGCTGGCAAATATGAGGTTTGTACCCCCTCTGTCTCACCCAGTGAACTGAAATATTAGTTGATTAATAGATTAGTTGGCACACAAAATTAATCAACAATTTGAATAATCATTTAAGGAAAATGTCAAATATTTTCTGGTTCCAGCCTCTTGCAAGTTGTCTTGGATATTTTCCTATTTTTTTCTGATATTTTATTAAGTAAAAAAATAGCAATAATTACTTTTAAAGAAGATATAATACCACTTAATTATGTCTATCTTTAAAGCAGCGTAAGACACAGATCAGGTGATTGGAAGGAATGGAAACAGCATATTAATGAGTTGTAAAAAATATACATATAACTACTAAATCAAACTTAACAGTACTATATCCCAAAAAACTATGTACAGTATGTCAAAAAGAGGAAAAAGGAGTCAAATGGACTTGCTTGAGGTTTGTTGAAGACGTTCACCTCTCATCCAAGAGGCTTCTTCACAACTGAAGTTGACTCTTTTTGATTCACCTTGACCTGGATGACTGAGAACCTCCTCAGATTTATACAGTATGTTACCTCAAAATTAGTGTGCATTAATGTATTATATATGCAAAATCATTAATGCTTGATGATCCAGCTTAAACCCCGTAATCAAACATAGCAATAACGTAACATAAAGTATTTACACATACTGGCCAAAACATTCGGTACACCATCCTAGCGCCAGGTTGGACCTCCTTTTGACTTCAGAACTGCCTTAATTCTTTGTGGCATAGATTCAAGGTGCTGGAAACATATGACACACAGTTGCATATTTGTTGCGTGCTCTCATTCCACCATATCCCTTATTATTGCAAAAAAGGTGTACGTTTTCTTTTCTGAATCTGCAGGTGGTGATGAATAACTGACAAGAAAACTAAGGTTGACCCCAGGGGTCATCTTGTGGTAATGAGTGGTTAAAGAGGTGCCTGTCCACTTCACATTCACTACAGTATCCTTCACTGTATAGCCCATCCATTCTTCCTGCATAGTTAAAGTGGGGAATATTTTGATAGGAGTTTTGGATAGGAGTCTCATCATGCGTTTTTGAAAAGCTGAGGTCCTTTGCAGACACCAGCACTGTATAGACTGGACCTACTAGGGCCTCACAAATTCACTTATAAAATCCCATCTGGCTTAAAGCGCACCATTTGAAATCTTGCAAATGTTTGTTTTGTTTTGCCCAGTATCGATTTTTTTTTTTTTTAAATTTGTGTTTGGTGATGTTGGATTACACAAATAAGATTGACTTGACTATATTGTTGCATAGTGTTTGGTGTTTGGTCTTTGTTAAGTATTGTAGGATTTTTTTCACTATATCTTTGTCTTTTTGCTCCAAGCTGCTGTAACAGTGAAATTCCCCCACCAGGATTAATAAAGTACTTTATCCATCTGTAGTAGTGGGCTACAAGTTACCTTATCTTTGAACATTTTCCTCTCTTGCTTTTAGGCCTATGATGTGTTTACTGGGTCAATGGTGACAGGGTTAAATGCCACCACAGAGTTTACGGTATCAATCAATCCTTCAGGTGTTGTCATGTGGTGTGTCTATCCAGAACCACAGTCCAAGCAGCCGCAGATACTCCAGAACCAACACAAGAAAGCTTCACATTCCACAAAGCCAAACTTGGGCATCACACTGTGTTATGAAGGAAGTGTTTGTGTGAGCGAAAATATTGCTGAGCTGAAATTTTAAAGAATAATTAATAATTATTTTTTGACGGGCTGAATCAAAGCCATGCCAACTTGATTTTGACAGTTGTTTCTAATGTACTGATGTATATTTTATTAAATTTAACAAAATGTTTTGCACATTTTGTTCTTTTTTTTAAATTGTATAGAAGTGCCTTGTATGTCAGTTTAATAAAAGCTTTACTCATTGGATTTTTCAAAATAAAGAATTTCTGCAACAAAAAACAACTTTCCTGCACCCAAGTCGCTAAAATGGAAGTGATTCTGTGGGTAACTGTTGCTGCCATGATGTAGGTGGAGACACTGTCCCGGATGTTCGTGTCTGTCAGTCACTCTCATTATGGAAAAAAGTAGAAAAATTGCTCTTCAAATGAGGCTCCATGCTCTTGAACACCTGTAACCAATAACAACCAGCAGATACATATTCATTTACATGCTATGTCTATCAGGGTGCCACCCAGTTTTGTTAAAACAGGGAAAAACTATGAATTTGACATTAATTAACAGAGTCTCCATGAGAGCTCCAAAACACACAACTTTGAGACAGATTCTGGGTAAAGGACTTTATTGAGCACAGATGACAGGTTAGAGAGCACGGTGTTCCAGCAGGGAGATTGAGAGACACAGGTCACCGGGCAGGTGGAGATGTGCACCATGGAGACCCTGGGGAAAACTAAAGGCGCTAGTGACAGGTACACTGGGGAAAGACAGACTAATCTTGATCAACCAATGAAACTTACAAAAAAAAAAGATCACCTACAACTCATACACAATAAGGAGGGAATCAGTCACTCTAGTTTCAGTCACTCAGTCACAGAAACTAAGCTAGAAACACAAAGAGGGTGCTGCACTGTACACTACAGGCTATCAAACTTACAAACAAAAAGCACTAGACACTCAGTGAAGCTGGAGACAGGACTCAGGAATGACAAAGGGACATGACGATCTTGTGACAAACATACAAATGATAAGGCTATTTATACACGAGGTAAGGGGACACAGGTGGAAACAATCAGGGCAAGGTTTGACAATCACAGATGCAGGAAAACACACAGGCAGGAAGCAAAGCAATCCGAAACAAGAGGGAGACAGGGTTACTTTCAAAATAAAACAGGAAGAGACAAGACAACATGCAGGCACAAGACAAAAATGGTAAACTTAACCAAACCAGACAGACGGATCGTAACAGTCTCTTAATCTCAGGGTGCTACAGAGTTCTTGACCTAGTGAACAATGATTCAGTTGCTTTATATACACACACAAATCAAATAATCAAGTTCTTTATAAAATCTGATGTTTATTTGACAAACTAAATGACCAGACCACAAACAGAAAATAATAGAATAGAGGAAAGCTTGATTGATGAACAGATGGCATTAATTCAATGTGTTTCAGTGATGGTTATCTATTAACCAAATAAAGAGTTGGACTGTTGTACCTATATTTAGTTTAGGTTTTGTGCACCATTCAGCAGTTGACAATTTAAGAGGCACCAGAAAAGATTGTGGAGCAGTTTGATATTCTGAAACTAAGTTTCAGTATTAATCTGTTTTCTAGATAAGGCCTAAAGTCCGGCCAATTTAGTGTCTAATCATCAAAACTCTTTAATATCTGAAAATGTATGTGTATTATTTGTAGATAGATGGAGGTGTTGATGAGGAGTGGCTGCAGGTTCTGTCTGGACCTCAGTCTTTTGGATCTGCTGGATCCCACTGTATTGGTGAGGTGTGTGAAATAAAAATCATGCTGTTTACTTCCATCAACATGCTTCATCACCAAACACTTTATGGCTGTCGTACATCACACACTCCCCTTATATATGACAGCTCAGATATCAGTACACCCACAGAGGCGCCTTTGGCTTGAGTCGCTTCATCATCAGTTGCTCTCTCTCTCTTGGACATCTGTAGATGCTTCATCACCAGTTGCTCTCTCTCTTGGACATCTGTAGATGCTTCATCACCAGTGGCTCTCTCTCTTGGACATCTGTAGATGCTTCATCACCAGTTGCTCTCTCTCTCTTGGACATCTGTAGATGCTTCATCACCAGTGGCTCTCTCTCTTGGACATCTGTAGATGCTTCATCATCAGTTGCTCTCTCTCTCTTGGACATCTGTAGATGCTTCATCACCAGTGGCTCTCTCTCTCTTGGACATCTGTAGATGCTTCATCACCAGTGGCTCTCTCTCTTGGACATCTGTAGATGCTTCATCACCAGTGGCTCTCTCTCTTGGACATCTGTAGATGCTTCATCACCAGTGGCTCTCTCTCTTGGACATCTACAGATGCTTCATCACCAGTTGCTCTCTCTCGGACATCTGTAGATGCTTCATCACCAGTTGCTCTCTCTCTCGGACATCTGTAGATGTAGAAGGTTTTTACCAGTTTCTTATGAGGTGGAGGAAATTATTCCAGGTGTTTTATTAAAAGTAAAAGTTCAGTTTGAAAAGTTAAAGATGGTGTTTTTAAATGTCTACGCTCCCACCAACAGTGTGGAGAGGATGGCATTTTTAAACATTTTATCTGATACTTTTAGAACTTTCAACAGTGATGATTTTATGTTTTTAGGGGGTGATTTTAACTGTACAGTTGATCATAACCTGGACAGGAATCATCCTGAGCCTCACTCTGCTTCATCCCACAAAATCAGGCAGCTAATTGAAACATATGAGCTGTCTGATGTCTGGAGGATCTTTAACAGAGACCGGAGGCAGTACACCTGGAGTCACTCTCGAGCAAATGGTTTATCTCTAGCCAGATTAGACCGGTTTTATTGTTTTAATCACCATGTGAACATTTTTAAAAAATGTCACATTCAGCCTGTGGGTTTTACTGATCACTGTCTCCTCTCCTGCTCCATTTTTATCAAAAATGTATGTTTTATTAACACCAGCCTTTTAAACGACCAGGTTTTTCAAACTGCTTTTAGGTATTTTTGGGCGTCCCACAGGGAGAGCAAACCTGCCTTCAGCTGTATTCAGTGATGGTGGGATTTTGGCAAAGCCCAAATTAAGCAGCTTTGCCAACAACACACTCGGAATGTCACCAGAGATCTGACCCGGTCAATGAGAGACCTGGAGACCGAGATAGTAGAGCTGCAGTCTTTAGCAGAGTCTACAGGAGATCGAGGGCTTTTAGACTCCCTCAAATCCAAAAAGGCATCTATAGCCAACCTGCTGGGTGTTACAGCACAGGGAGCTCTGGTCAGGTCTCGCTTCCTGAACATCTCAGCAATGGACATGCCCTCTCAGTTTTTCTTTGGGTTGGAGCAAAAAAATGGACAACAGAAAATCATTCATTCTTTACGTACAGACAGCGGCTCTGAGATCTCAGACTCATCTGAGATCAGGAAGTGTGCTGTGGGGTTCTACAGAGACCTGTTTAAGAGTGAATGGACACCAAATCCAGATGTGCACAGCAGCTTCCTCAGCGGTCTCCCCAAGGTGAGCATGGAGAAAAATCACAAACTGGAGGCAGACCTGACTCTGCAGGAACTGACCTCAGCCCTGATGAGCCTGCAGAGCGGCAGAGCTCCAGGGATAGATGACCTTCTGAGTCCTTCTGGTCTGACATAGGACCAGACCTGCTCGAGGTACTGACAAATAGCTTGGAAAACAAAAAACTGCCTCTGAGCTGCAGAAGGGCCGTGATAACTCTGCTGCCCAAAAAGGGAGACCTGCAGGACCTGAAAAACTGGAGGCCGGTCTCTCTGCTGTGCACGGATTATAAGATCCTGTCCAAAGCTCTGGCCCTGAGAATGAGGGAGGTGATGGCGTCCATCATTCACCCCGACCAGACTTACTGTGTGCCTGGCAGACTCATAAGTGACAATGTCACTGTAATTGGTGATGTTTTGGAACTCTCCAGCTCGTTGGCTGTAGACACTGGTCTTATTTCCATAGACCAGGAAAAGGCTTTTGACCGGGTTGAACACCAGTATTTATGGCAAACTCTGTCTGCCTTTGGCTTCAACCCAGGTTTTATAGCCATGATCTGGGTCCACTATAGTGACATTGCGAGTGTGCTGAAATTAAACGGCGGTCTGAGTGCTCCTTTTAGCATTCAAAGGGGGGTGAGGCAGGGCTGCTCTCTCTCTCTGGGATGCTCTACTCTGTAGCCATCGAGCCTCTGCTCCATAAGTTAAGGAACAATCTCCAAGGTGTTTGTTTCCCTCATTGTGATGCTTCTTTTAAACTATCTGTGTATGCTGATGACCTCATTGTGCTAACTAACACACAGAGAGATATTGACATTTTAACAGATACAGTCACAAACTTTGGTTTTACTGTATCTCTTCTGCAAAGGTCAACTGGAGGAAGAGCGAGGCTCTGATGGTGGGGGAGAAGCTGGGGGATCGGCTCAGGCTCCCGGGTGGTCTAGTCTGGAAGAAGGGTGGCCTTAAGTACCTAGGAGTGTTCCTGGGTGATGAGACCTGGACCAGAAAAAAATGGGACAGTGTATTATAAAAAATCAAAGGTCGGCTTGAAAAGTGGAAATGGCTCCTTCCGAAAATGTCCTTCAGAGGCCGAACCTTGATAATTAATAACCTGGTCTCATCTGCACTATGGCACCGGCTGGCCTGTGTCGATCCCCCAGTTTCTCTCCTGTCTCAGGTACAGAAGGTTTTAATAGATTTTTTTTGGGACAGGATGCACTGGGTTCCACAGAGTGTCCTATTCCTGCCCAAAGAGGAGGGGGGGCAGGGCCTGGTCCATCTAGCCAGCAGAGGTGCTGCCTTCCGTCTTCAGTTCCTACAGAGACTATTAACTGGACCAAAGGACGCTTTGTGGAGACCTCTAGCCCAGTGCATCCTGAAACGTTTTAACAACCTGGGGCTGGATTTTAATCTGTTTTTAATGAACACCAGTACTGTGAGCACACCATCTCTGTTTTTAGTGTATGGAATCTGTTGAGGAAATGCAGAACGAAACAGGCGGACTCCCTGTTCTGGCTCCTCAAAGAACCTGTCCTGTGGGGAACTGCCCTGGACAATCCAAGCTGGGGAGGAGCTACGCTGTCCAGACTGCTGCTGACTGCAGGAGTCTACACACTGGGACAAGTGGTGGAGCTGGCTGGACCTCAGCTGGAGGACCTTGCTGGACTGGCTGCTCAGCTGGGACTGAGGTCCACCAGGGTAACAAAACAGCTCCTGGACCACTGGAGGCAAAAACTGACGGGACATGAGTGCCTGCTTTTAAATAATTATAAAAATGGGACTATTTCTCCGCACTGTGAGGATTCTTTTCCTGCCATTGTTTTGGCTCCAGACTACAAAGACTGCTCTGGACCTCTTTTGGAACCCGCACACTCTGCCTCCTTGGAGGGGGCCTCAGGAAAAACCCTCTACAGGCTGATGGTAAAAACACTAAATGATGCCTAGAGCGACAGAAATCTCAGATCTCGCTGCCATTCTTGCACGCCGTGATCTTCTGACCTCCGGGTTCAAGGTCTTTGACAACAAACCAGAGACATATGTATCATGGAAGTCAATGTTCTGCAATGGCATCTAAGGACTAAACCTCAAAGCCAGCGAGGAGCTTAATCTACTCACAAAGTGGCTTGGCGGGGAGTTGCTTCAACATGCTCTGAGGATTAGAGCAGTCCATGTGAACAATCCAGAGACAGGCCTCCAGCGTCTATGGCAACGGCTGGACAAAAATTATGGCTCATCAGAAGCCATTGAAGCATTCCTGTTCAAACGTCTGGAGAGTTTCCCCAAGATCTCCTACAAAGACAACCATCTACTGCAAGAGCTCGCTGATCTTCTTCTTGAGCTGCTAGCAGCGAAGAATGAGGCCTCAGTTTTCTCGATACATCAAGAGGAATAAACCCTGTAGTGGAAAAGCTAAATTGAAATTTCCCTCATTGAGGGACTAATAAAGGAATTCTTTTTCTTCTTCTTTTTCAAAATAATCTTCAAGAGGCATGGATCAACCAAGGAACAAGATACAAGAAAGAACACAATGTCATTTATCCACCCTTATCTTATTTTGTCGACTTTGTGAACAGTCAAGCTGAAATGAAAACAGACACCAGCTTCATGTTACAAGGTTATAGCACACTGCATTCCAAAGCACTATTTTTTTCACAAGAGCCACATTGGCAGAGCAAAGTCAAGAGGAGAGCCACTTTTGCGACAGCCGACAACATATCAAGTCACCTACACAGCTGAGCATTTGCACATATAAACTAGTCATCCCACAAAAAATAAACAACACAGCCAATAAATTTTCACATAAGACTTCATTTACCTTAATACTGGGATGAGCGGAAGCTGGCATGCATGTCCTTGACTTTCTTAATGTTGTATTTGTAGTTTGTTGTTGCAATCACAGTGAAGCATTCAAGATGAGCATGGGTCAGTCTGTTTCTCTGTTTCCTCTTGATAGTGTTCATTGTTGAAAATGTTGACTCACAGGTGTATATGCTCACAAAGAAAGACATCACTTTCTGTACAAGTGGTTTCAAAGTGGGAAAGTCTGCTTGAGAAACCAAGCTCCAGAAGTGGCCAACACCTGCTCTGAGTTCAACTTGGAGAATGTCATTTGTTTGCAGCTCAATTATTTCACTCTCCAGAGCAGCACGATTATCAGGGCAGAGCTGTGTGATGGTTGGAGTGAGAGAGGATACATCCACATGGAAGGGATTTTCAATAAAATTGAAAATCTCCTTGTGTTCAGTCACATCTTTGAATCTGGATTCAAACTCACTCTTCAGCTCCTCCAAAACTTCAACAAATCCTCTGTAGCTGAAGTGCTGCTGCAGAGATGGGTCACTTGTGGTTGTTGCACTGAGTTTTGGGAAGTGAGTGAGTTTTCTGTCAGGTATCCACAGAGCAGTTATTTTGGTTTGGAATGCTCTGACTGCCTTCAGCATGTCACCTGGAAGCTTGTCTCTTCCTTGGAGCTGCATGTTGAGTGTGTTCAGGTGACAGGTGATGTCAGTGAGGAGGGCCAGCTGTATGATCCAGTGTGGGTATTTCAGCTCTGGATGGTGTTTCCCCTTGCTCTCCAAGAATGTCTTAATTTCAGGAAGGACGCTCAGGAACCGCTCCAGCACCTTTCCATGGGACAACCATCTTACTTCAGTGTGCATCAATAAGTCACTGTACTCTGTGTCATAGTCATGAATTAACAGCCTGAACTGCCTGTGGTTAAGTGCTCTTGAAACAATGTAATTTACCACATGCACAACCTTTTGCATCACATTTTGGAATTCATTGTTTCTGAGCTTTGACACCAGCGCCTCCTGATGGATGATGCAGTGGAAACTGATGAAACTGGGTATGTCATCTCTTTTCTTCATGAGGCCAACAAGACCCTTCTCTTTGCCTTGCATGCTTGGGGCACCATCAGTACACACACTTGCAAGTTTGGACCAGCAGAGGTGATTTTTCTCAAAAAATACCAAAAGTGCATTCAGAATATCCTCACCTCTTGTTTGGCCATGGAGTGGTAGTAAGCACAACATTTCCTCTCGAAAAGAGTTTTGGGAACCTCACCCAACCGCACAGCTGAGCAACATCAGTGACATCAGTGCTTTCATCCACTGCGATGCTGAAACAAGGTGCCGCACGCAGATCAGCCAACAACTGGTCGCGTATGTCCTTTCCGATGTCTTCCATCCATCTCATTATTGTTGAATCAGACAACTGTAATCCTTTTATTTGTTTAAGGATCGCATCCTTGTTGTCAAAATCTGTGAACAGTATTTCTGCTGAAGCCAAAAAGCAGTCTTTTACTATTTCTGAGTCTGAGAAAGGTTTTTTGGCTCGTGCTAAAATCCATGCAATCTCAAAAGATGCCTCTGTTCAACGCTCTGCAGTGGAGGTTGTCCTGCGGATAAGATTTTCCTGCTCACAGAGTGAAGCGGTGAGCTGTGTTATTTTCCTCTTTCTGAGTTCACTGTCAAGCGGATAACTTTCATTGAATTTTGGATGCGCAGTTTTGAAATGACACTCCAAGTTGCTCCGTTTGAAACCGGTGTGGGTTTGTTTGCATATTAAGCACAGGGGGTTAATGCCATGAAGAACAAATAAAAATTCGTCCGTCCATTTGTCTTGAAATTTCCTGTGCTCATCTTGTATGCCTCGTACCTTTCTTTTTTTACTCGGGACACCTGGCGTTAGTCCACTCGTCCCCTCTCCTGCGTCTTCATATTGGTTTTCGTTTGAGGCTTCCTCAGCCTCGTTATCCTCACAATTTTGTACAACGCTGTGCGTCTGTCCGGCTGGTTTTTGTCCTTTTTTTTATTAAAAACCGATCCATTATTTCGTTACTAGCTAGCAGAGCTTGCAGTCACCCGTAAACATGTGCTGCGGTCAAGTGTCACGGTGTTGTAAACAATGCCGTAAATGGGCTGGTTGCCAGGTTTGACACTGCCCCCTTTAGAAAACAACATTAATTGAGGTGAAATGAGGAGTAGAATGCAGATGTTTGCGTGTCTGTAGTGTAGTGTTCATTGTATATATTTGTGTAACACGTTTAGAAAAATGTATTGGCTGTGTTACCATATTGTTATAGGCTACCATGCGAGCCACCAATTAAAGCCTGACGAGCCGCATGTGGCTCGCGAGCCGCGCAATGGGTATCGCCGCATTAGGGGAAAGACAAGGTTTACTCAAAGAGTACTCAATCTACTACAAATGTTGCATATCTACAAAGCACAGGGCCAGGGACTGCAAAGCGGTGATTCACTGTTCAGAGTGCAACAGCAATAACCACGTGTCAGCGCTGCATGCTGGCCCACCTCCCTGGTCAGCGAATGAACCAAAGATACCTACAGAGGCTCAAGGTGGGGAGCTGGCGACCCATCGAAACCTCATCGAGCTGCACTGTCCGAAGGCAGCGTAGTTTTAAACAGCCCACGGCTCACCACCGACCCCTTCACGTTTCTAACAAGTTTTCCCCACTCAGCGACACACCCGCTGAGAAGCCAACCCTGGTTATTGGCAGCTCTATTCTTCGAAACGTGAAATTAGCGACACCGGCAACCATAGTCAAATGCATTCCGGGGGCCAGAGCGGGCGACGTTGAATCCTATTTCAAACTGCTGGCTAAGGATAAGCGTAAATATGGGACTATTGTTATTCACGCTGGCGGTAATGACACCCGGTTACGCCAATCGGAGGTCACAAAAATTAACGTGGAATCGGTGTGTGCTTATGCTAAAACAATGTCGGACTCCGTAGTTTTCTCTGGTCCCCTCCCTAGCTTGGCCTCTGATGACATGTTTAGTCGCATGTCATCCTTCCACCGCTGGCTGTCGAGGTGGTGTCCAGTTAATGATGTGGGCTTCATCGATGGTGGAGCAGTTTCTGGGGAAAACCTGGTCTGATGAGGAGAGATTGCATCCATCCTACTTTGGAAGGAGCAGCTCTCATTTCTAGAAACATGGCCAAGTTTATTAGTCGACCTAACCCATGACAACCCAGGGTTGAGACCAGGAGACAGAGTTGTAGTTTAACACACTTCTCTGTGCTTCCATTAGTGCAGTCACCCACCCAGAACCCCATAGAAACGGTGTCTGTCCCACGACCACTGAAATCAGTTAAATCCATAGTAAACAAAAGGGGAGTTGAACAAAATAACTTAATAAAAATTAAATCCACTGCTGAAATAGTTAATCAGGACAGGAGAATTAAATGTGGACTTTTAAATATCAGGTCATTATCATCTAAAGCTCTACTAGTAAATGAATTAATATCTGATAACCAGGTTGATTTATTTTGTCTTACTGAAACCTGGTTGTGTCAAGACGATTATTATGTCAGCCTGAATGAATCCACTCCTCCTAGTCATATTAATACTCATATTCCTAGAGATACAGGTCGTGGAGGAGGAGTTGCAGCCATTTTTGATTCTAGTCTATCGATCAAACCTAAACCTAAATTAAACTATACGTCTTCTGAAAGCCTGGTTCTTAGTCTTTCTCATCTTAAATGGAAAACAGAGAAACCAGTTTTATTTGTTATAGTGTACCGTGCTCCAGGTCCATATTCTGAATTTCTATCTGAGGTCTCTGAGTTTTTATCAACTTTAGTCCTGAGAACTGATAAAGTAATTATTGTAGGTGACTTTAATATTCATGTGGACATTGACGGTGACAGCCTTGGTACTGCTTTTATCTCGCTGTTAGATTCAATTGGCTTCTGTCAGAATGTTCAGGAACCAACTCACTGTTTTAACCATACCCTCGACCTGGTCCTGACCTACGGCATTGAAGTAAAACATTTATCAGTCCACCAACAGAATTCCTTCCTATCAGACCATTACTTGTTAACCTTTGAATTTTTTCTTCTGGACTACACTCCATCAGGTAAATCCATGTACACTAGATGTTTATCTGAAAGTGCTGTAGCCAAGTTTAAGGATATAATTCCATTAGCTTTTAATTCAATACCTAATATCAATATACTTGAGGGTTCAGACTTCAGTCCTACTCAAATTGATAATTTGGTAGATTGTGCTGCAGACTCTCTGCGAGCATCTCTAGACTCTGTTGCTCCTCTAAAAAAGAAGATAGTAAAGCATAGAAAGCTGGCTCCATGGTATAACCCTCACACCCGCAGTTTAAAGCAAGCAGCAAGAAGATTTGAAAGGAAGTGGCGTTTAACCGGTCTGCAAGCGTCTCGCCTGGACTGGCATGATAGTTTGAAAGCTTATAGGAAGGCTCTCCGTAAGGCCAGAGCAGCTTATTATTCATCATTAATAGAGGAAAATAAAAACAACCCCAGGTTTCTTTTCAGCACTGTGGCCAGGCTGACAGAGAGCCACAGCTCTATTGAACCATCTGTTCCCATAACCCTCAGTAGTAGTGACTTCATGAGCTTCTTTAATGAGAAGATTATAACTATTAGGGAGAAAATCAGTCACACTGTGCCTTTGACTGAAACTGCTTTGTCTTTAAACACAGGAAGCATAGGACTCATTGAAGAACTTGATGTATACTTGGACTGCTTTTCTCCCATAGACCTCCACAAACTGACTTCATTGATTTCCTCATCTAAGCCTTTTACTTGTCTCTTAGATCCCATCCCAACTTCACTGCTTAAAGAAGTTTTACCTCTACTAAGCACCTCTTTATTAAACATGATCAACTTATCTTTGCTGTCAGGCTATGTACCTCAGTCATTTAAAGTAGCCGTAATCAAACCTCTTCTGAAGAAGCCCGGTCTTGATCCAGAGGTTTTAGCCAACTATAGACCAATATCCAACCTTCCTTTTCTCTCTAAGATTCTTGAGAAAGCAGTGTGCAGTCAGCTGTGTGACTTCCTCCAGAACAATAATCTATTTGAGGACTTTCAGTCAGGATTTAGAAAATATCATAGCACCGAGACCGCTCTGGTGAAAATTACTAATGACCTGCTAATTGCGTCAGACCATGGACTCGTCTCAGTACTTGTCTTGTTAGATCTTAGCGCTGCTTTTGATACTATTGACCACCATATCCTGTTGCAGAGATTAGAACATTTAACTGGCATCAGAGGAACTGCTTTAAGCTGGTTCAAATCCTACTTATCGGATCGATCACAGTTTGTTCACATTAATGATGAGTCCTCCATGCAGTCCATAGTCAGTTATGGAGTTCCTCAAGGTTCTGTGCTTGGGCCTATTCTATTTACTTTATATATGCTTCCTTTAGGCAATGTTATCAGGAAACACTCCATAAACTTTCACTGTTATGCAGATGATACTCAGCTATATTTGTCATTTAAGTCAGACGAATCCAGCCAGTTAGCTAAACTCCAAACATGTCTTCAGGATATAAAAACTTGGATGGCGCACAATTTCTTGTTGTTAAATTCAGATAAAACTGAGGTTATTCTAATTGGCCCTGAAAATCTCAGAAATAACCTATCTAATGACTTATTTACTCTAGGTGGCTTTGTACCAGCCTCGAACACCACTGTAAGGAATCTAGGGGTAATTTTTGACCAAGATATGTCCTTCAACATCCACATGAAACAAACAGCTAGAACAGCTTTTTTTCATCTGCGCAACATTGCAAAAATAAGGCATATTCTCTCCCAAAACGATGCAGAAAAATTAGCCCATGCATTTGTAGCTTCCAGGCTGGACTATTGTAACTCGTTATTATCAGGCTGCCCTAATAAGTCTATCAGGACTCTCCAGCTGGTCCAGAACGCTGCAGCACGTGTTCTGACCAGAACCAGGAAGAGAGACCATATTTCTCCGGTGTTAGCCTCTCTGCACTGGCTCCCTGTAAAATCTAGAATAGAATTTAAAATCCTCCTCCTCACCTACAAGGCACTGAATGGTCAGGCACCATCTTATCTTAAAGAGCTAATAGTGCCTTATAATCCTGCTAGAACTCTACGCTCTCAGAATGCAGGACTACTAGCGATTCCTCGGGTTTATAAAAGTAGAATGGGAGCTAGACATCCTTCTCATCCTTTGCTGATAGCTTGATGATGCTCTTCATCCCCTTGGACACTCTCATATAATTCTATATATACACACTGTATATTAGCTGTTGTTATATTGATTTGGACATTTCCATACAATTTTGTATGTTAGTGTTAATGTGTTTTAATTGTTGTTATTCTGTACACATGGCATCTATTGCACGTCTGTCCATCCTGGAAGAGGGATCCCTCCTCTGTTGCTCTTCCTGAGGTTTCTTCCGTTTCTTTTTCCCTGTTAAAAGGGTTTTTTTTGGGGAGTTTTTCCTTAGTCGATGCGAGGGTCATTTGTAAAGGACAGAGGGTGTCATATCCTGTACAGATTGTAAAGCCCAATGAGGCAAATTCATAATTTGTGATATTGGGCTATACAAATAAAGTTGACTTGACTTGACTTGACACTGAGGTATGTGGGAATGAGCTACAAGGAAAGTCATGCTCAAAGTTTTGTCTGGTTTACGTTTATCCAACCGAGATGATAGATGACCAGAGCAATGTATCACTGGCAAGGTCTTCCTTTTTTGATATCTTTGATATACAATGTGAAGCTGTACCATATATAATGAAGACAATGGCACAATGAACACCAGCAGAAGAAGAGTCAGTGGCTTTGTCATAGAGAGGATTCACGGGAAGGTGTCCATGCCATTACCAACCCTCACTGAATGCAACCAGATTCTTGACAATAGGAAAGAGATACCAACTCCTGAGGCTGCTGCCCATTGCCCTCATCTGCAGTCCATCGCATCCCAGATACCCCAACTGGATCCTTCTGCAGAGATCCTTCTCCTCCTAGGCAGGGATATCATTCGAGCACACAAGGTACGCAGGCAGGTGAATGGCCCACACAACGCACCTTATGCTCAATGCCTTGATCTAGGGTGGGTGATCATAGGTGATCAGAGTCCAGACCTTAACCCCACTGAGAATCTCTGGGATGTGCTGGAGAAGGCTTTGTGCAGCGGTCAGACTCTACCATCATCAATGCAAGATCTTGGTGAAAAATGAATGCAGCACTGGATGGAAATAAATCTTGTGACATTGCAGAAGCTTATCAAAACAATGCCACAGCGCGTAATCAAAGCTAAAGGCGGTCCAACGAAATATCAGAGTGTGTGACCTTTTTTTGGTGGCAACTTTTTTTTTGGCCAGGCAGTGTACGTCCATAACTGAGTGGAGCGCATCAGGCGATCCACACAGGCACGCCAGTGGCGTTTTGTGCCCACTCATCTAAATCCAGCTGATCATGCCACGAGATCTCTGCCTGCCGACCAGCTCTCTCTCTTCACGTGGCTGAGTGGACTTAGAATGCTTGGAAAGACATGAGCCTGTAAAAAGGTCAAGCCCTCTTGACAAGCTGAAGCCATTTGTGGACACTAGTGGACTTCTTAGAGTGGGAGGTCGGCTAAGAAGAGCCCAGTTGACTTTGGATGAAACGCATCCTCTTCTTATTCCAAGAAAACACCATGTGACTGATCTAATAGTCAAACACTTCCATGAGAAGGTGTATCACCAGGGCAGGCATTTTACAGAAGGGGCGGTTAGAGCCGCTGGATTTTGGATTGTGGGAGGAAAGAGAGCTGTGAGCAGCACAATCTTCAATTGCGTCACATGCCGCAGGCTCCAAGGCAAAGAAGAAGAGCAGATCATGGCCGATCTGCCTAAGGACAGACTATGTTCAGACCTTCCATTCACATACGTGGGTCTGGATGTGTTTGGTCCGTGTCCCGTCACAGCAAGAAAGACAAGGGGAGGTCACGCAGAAGCCAAAAGATGGGCGGTCATCTTTGTTTGCATGAGCATACGTGCCATACACATCGAAATCATAGAATCAATGCGCTGTTTTTTTGCCATCAGGGGTGCTGCGAAGCTGCTCAGATCTGATTGTGGGACCAACTTTGTGAGCGCCTGCAAAGAGCTGCAAATTGACAAGAAGGAATGCTACAACAAAGACATTGACACTTATCTTGAGGACAACAGTTGCCAGTGGAAGTTCAATCCCCCTCATGCATCACATGGCCGGATCCTGGGAACATATGATTGGGGTTGCTCGCCGAATCCTGGATGCGTTACTGCTACAACATAGGCGTGCAAAGCTCACTCAAGAAGTGTTGATAACATTCATGGCTGAAGTAACAGCAATAGTGAATGCACAGTCCCTCACTACAGTCTCCACAGATTCAGAGCACCCCATGATTCTCACCCCCGCCACGCTGCTCACGCAAAAGTATGGCATGCCACCAGGCCAGTTTGAAAGCCAAGATCTCTTCAGAGGGCAGTGGCGACGTGTGCAGTACTTGGCTAAAGTCTTCTGGGCACGATGGCAAAAGGAATACATCAGTGGGCTCCAAGATCGATGTAAATGGCAGTCACCGAGACCAAATTTACAGGAAGGAGATGTGGTCCTGCTGAAGGATGGTCAGAAGAAAAGGCCTCTCAGAGTTGTCAACAAAACTTTTCCCAGTGATGATGGCAGAGTCAGAAAGATAGAGGTCAAAGTCGTGCGGAAGGGTGAACAGAGACTCTTCTTACGGCCTATAAATGAAGTCATCCTTCTGGTGTCTAAGGACACTGTTTGAGAGACTGTGGACTCATTTGATATCCTTTTCTATACTTTCCGAAAGTGTGTTTAGGTAACATCCTTATGATGTCAGGCGGGGAGTATTCTGTCTCCAAGTCTGTTGTTAATGTTGCCTATTATGAGGTGAAATAGTGCCATCTGATGGCCAGATTTAGGTGTTGTTTTAAAGTGAAGTAATTTTACTATCGGTTTCACTGTTGTGGAAAAAAAAAATGGGAGAAGACAGGAAAATGCGTGCTTTAATGTTGCTCGCTGTATGCGCTTGATACAGGACAATCTGTAAGTTTATTTTGCAATTAAGTTCAACCACATGTACCAATGTAACCTTTGGCTTAGATGTTTGTGTTTGTAATTCTGTATGAGGCTAAGTGTTAAAAAATGTTATGCTAATGAAACAGTGTGATGCTAGAGCAATGGAAAATATGAATTAGTTTGAAACAGTATTTGAATATGTAAAAATGACAATATTGCATATTGGAACATATCTTTATTGTTTGTATTTTTTAGTTTCACAGAAAGAAAGATGATTCAAGTAGACACTCTGAAAGCTCCTTCAGACTCCTGGATCATTTCTGTCTAGCTCGCTGTCTAGGCTGTGTAGAGCCACATAGCTGAGGGCAGAAGACTGTCATTTGCAACTGCACCGTAATTGTCAGACTTTTATATTTTTTTTATCTCACAGGTTATCAAATATTGCACCTTGTATCATTATCTATTATAATTTTTTTTTATTATAATCTGCACCTTGCTTTAATCCTTCAGATTTTATCACAATTTGCACCTTGCATTGATCTCTCAGATTTTATTTTATCAAAATCTCATCTATGAAACATCTGGACCTGGGGACACTCACAGCAGTCAGCTTTTGAGGACATTAAAAGAATGCTGACTAAAGCACCTGTTCTTTCCCTTTTATGATGTCACAAGGCCTACAGCTGTATCTGCAGATGGCAGTAGTGACAAACTGGAAGCTGTGCTTCCATTTCTTTTCCCTGTTAAAAGGGTTTTTTTGGGGGGAGTTTTTCCTTCGTCGATGTGAGGGTCATTTGTAAAGGACAGAGAGTGTCATATCCTGTACAGATTGTAAAGCCCTCAAATTGGTAATTTGTGATATTGAGCTATACAAATAAAATAAAATTGACTTTCAGCTCCACAGAGAACAGTGTAGGCCAGCAGATTACTGCTTCAGACTGCTCTCAGAAGCTGAAACATGCTATGTCCCGCTAGACAAGGAGTGTCTGGCTGGCATGTGGGCTTGTGAAAAGTTTGATAAGTATCTTTGTGGCCTAGATAAATTCAGGCTTGAGACTGATCATAATGCCGCTCATCAACAGCCAGAGCCTCAATAACTTTCCCTTGAGACGTCGGCGTCTCCTAATGCAGCTTATGAGGTACAAACCAGTTGGTGTGTATAAAAATCTCTCCCCGTTGCTGATGCCTTGTCCCGAAGCCCACAAACTTACACAAAAGAAGAGACTGACACCCATTGCGAGGTGAAGTGTCATGTAGCTTTGGTGGTACAAGGTATCCAAGCATCTCCAAGTAGGATGGAAAGCATAAAATTGGCCACTGCAGCTGAGAGTGAGCTGCAGTCTGTCATCAAATTCATAAGAAGAGGATGGCCACAATACAGTGGAACTGTACCATCAAACGTCAGAGCATACATGAAGGTGAAAAATGAGCTATCAGAGGCTGATGGTTCGCTCATATGTGGAAGCAGGGCTGTCTTTCCACCGTCACAGAGAGAAAGTACATGATAGACATGAGGGGCTAACAAAGTGTAGAGTCAGAGAAAAATCTTTGGTTTGGTGGCCAGTAGGGGTGTGACAAGATCTCACGAGGCTTAATAGTGATATTTCTCATTTAAAGGTACACTGTTTAAAAATTCTTGTCGTCTGGTGAACTAGTGGAATGCAAGCAACTGCGTCACTTTCAAGACCTCTCTCGTTCCTCAGACATCTCCATCTGCAGTGCTGATATAAATTCTGCTTTTATTGTGTTGTCTTCGCTGAGAACTTTTTCTTTTTTTTCTTTGGTGTTAAGTTGTCTTTCTCTCATTGACGGACATGTCATCCATTGCAGCTCCAGTCAGTTGCTATGTCAAATTTCTGTGCTTCCTGTGGGACTTCCTGTATGGACCAGAAACTCAAGACACTCGAAACCTCGAAACTCGCAAAACGTGTTTAAGAATTACGTTCGCTATGTTTGCCCCTTTCGGGCATGTATCGTAGACTGTAAAAAGAATGGGTGTAACACCCGTGACGTCACCCATTGGTTTGGGGGAGTCCGCTTTGTGCTCTTATCATGGGCATTTTGTACTGCGCCATCTTGGATTTTAGTGGGCGTGTACTTTCCACATTTGGAGGAGAGGCGGTATCTTTATGGGTTAGCCGGCCGAGATCCCGCCCACTGAACTCAAGTTAACCACGCCGAACTGAGCTAGTCGAAGGCTAATCACCTAGGCTAGGCTAACAACCAGCTACCAGCAGCAAAAACAGATCGTAATGCTGCTGCTGTTTTAAAAATCACCTTTTCAGATTGAGTTTTTTTAGTGGAGTTGGGGGGAATTCATTTGTACTATTTAACTGTGAAACAATCGTTTAACGTTCGTGTTTCAACACTGCCTCCATCCACTAACGTTATCCAGCACAGCAGCCGCTTTCTGACGGAGCATTTCTGTTTGCGCAATGTCGCACTTTTTAAACAGAACAATGATAGGGAATAAGGTTGCATTCCCGCACTAAAACAGACTCAACATACTCTGGTCATCTATCTGTATCAGCAGGGACCATGAGTCGGCAATAAAGTCTTTATAAGCCAGCGACAAAATATGCCGACACATACCAATAAGTGCCAACATCCAGGTAAACTGTATTTTACACAGTCTGTGGCTAAAATAGTACTAGATATTTACACACTGAAAAAAAAAGCAACACAGAATCCTCTGACGGTCGATTAGTACAATCAACAGCACAACACGCCATCAATCCATCCATCCATTCATTATCTACCGCTTATCTCCACATAGGGTCGCGGAGGAGCTGGAGTCTATCCCAGCTGTTTGGGTGAAAGACAGGGTCACCCTGGACAAATCTTCAGTTCATCACAGGACACATAGAGACAGACAACCACTCACACTCACATTCACACCTATGGACAATTTAAATTAACCAATTAACCTAATCCCCATGCATGTTTTTGGATGGTGGGAGGAAGCCGGAGTACTTGGAGAGAACCCATGCAGACATGAGGAGAACATGCAAACTCCACATCGAGAATCGGGCACCTTCTTACTATGAGGTGACAGTGCTAACCACTGCACCACCGTGCCGCCCACAACACGCCATATTGCCAGAAAGAAACTACATGAAAATAGGCAAACAAACACGGATACCACAGTGCCAGTTAACCACAGACCTCTGGGTGTAGCCTAGCCTAGCTCAGCCAATGCTTTAGCAAAGAGCTAACTGCCGGTAGGTGTCTGTGAACCTGTCACTCAACGTAACCACGCCCCAATTTATGCAAAAATTTAAAGCCTAAATAACACTTAAACGGTTGTGGTAAAAAGAAATTCAGCCCCCCTCACAGTGTTCACAGAGGTGGAAACTATCGATAGAAACCAAAAAATTAAAATGTACCACACTGTAAATATGTTTTATAAAGCTGTAAAGTCGGCTATTTTGACATGGCAGTCAATGGGGAATTGCTCACTTCCGGAGCCAGCCCCCCGTGGCCGGACGGGAATTGCAGCTTTTTGAATGCGGAAGTGGTCCTCACTTGGAGAACCCACAACTCCTCCCTTGGTATGTATACACAAAGATAGCAACGCCACATGGCCGCCTCCTGTAAGGTGTAGGCTCATACCCATGTAATATAATTAGTGATTTCTTGGCCTACCATAATGCATAATTGTGTACGTTGATGTTACTAAACATTATAGTTTGCATATTAATGACATGAGTAGGTGATTATTGAAAAAATGTACTTTAAAAGTTACAATATATTACACAGTGTCCCTTTAAAGAAAAGCTATCTCGCGAGAACAGGGCAGAAAAAAAATTTGAGACTTTGAGCTATCCAAGCGTCTATTGGTGACCTGTGGGTGACAGTAACAGAAACTGACATGAAGACAAGACTTCAACAACTGCACCACATCAGTAAAGTTAAGGTAGCCTTACACTGAATGTGCGCCGAAAGACACCTATTCACTGTCACCTATCATCCATTACAAGTGCTCAAGTCATTCACTGAAAGCCAAGTCACGTCAATTTTATTTCTATAGCCCAATATCACAAATTACCAATTTGCCTCAGAGGGTTTACAATCTGTACAGGATATGACACCCTCTGTCCTTTACAAATGACCCTCACATAGACTAAGGAAAAACTTTAAAAATCCCTTATAACAGGTTAGCACTGTCGCCTCACAGCATGAAGGTACCGGGTTTGAATCCTGGCCCGGGGCCTTTCTGTGTGGAGTTTGCACGTTCTCGGGTACTCCGACTTCCTCCCACCATCCACAAACATGCATGGGGATTAGGTTAATTGGTTAATTTAAATTGACCGTAGATGTGAATGTGAGTGTGAGTGGTTGTCTGTCTCTATGTGTCCTATGATGAACTGGAGACTTGTCCAGGGTGTACCCTGTCTTTCACCCTAAGACAGCTGGGATAGACTCCAGCCCTCCCCGCGATCCTATGAGGATAAGGTAGAAAAAGGATGGATGGAACCCTTGTAACAGGGAAAAAGAAATGGAAGAAACTTCGGGAAGAGCAACAGAGGAGGGATCCCTCTTCCAGGATGGACAGATATGCAATAAGATGCCATGTGTGCAGAATAACAACAATGAAAACACATGAACACTCCATTTAACAACAGTTAATATATATAGAACAGTATGAGAGTGTCCAATTGGATGAAGAGCATCATCAATTCATCATTATACAATGAAATCATCAGCTGGTTAATGTTAACATTATTTTTTTTTTAATAACAGCACATTTCTGTAGTTTTTTTTTTTGCACAGTGTTTATATATCATGCACCAATATACCAAGTCAAACTCCTTGTTTCTGATTCAAATGATATGAAATTCATCATGTAGAGCAGGATGAAATGGTTGACTCGATCTCAGAAGTGGCCTTGTAGGATAACTGAGGTGACAGCAGCAACACTGATGACTTTCAATACCATTTGGTTTATGGAAAACATGAGTGTGCAAAGTGTATGAGTGTGCAGTTACACTGTGCTATTTTATTTCTTCTTTCATTTAATAACGGTAGTTCTAGTACTATGGACATTATTTAAAATTCCTTTCACGTTTCTGCTTGGCAACATTTAAAGTTAGGATTGGCAGTATTCTTCAAATAAACATTTTCTAATGTTTGCTGAAATTCTCATGACAGCCCGACAAAAATCAATAAATTAAATGCTCTGACAAAGATGAATACGATCTCCTATCTGTAGCTGTAAGGACTGTGATAAACCCATCTAATCATTCTTGTCTACCTTGACTCTGCTCACTTACTGCCTGTCACCAGTCTTCCACCTGCCGCTAGATGGACAGCTGTGAGTTCTAACAGGTATCATGTTTGTTGTTTATGTTCAGTCTGATAATTGTGGGGGAGTTGCTTTGGAGGGAGATCTGGAGGGATGGACTCTCAGTGTTGCTGAATTGGAGACGTCCTCTCTAGATTCAGGAACTAGTACTGATAGCTACTTCCATTGGAAAAGAGTTGCGTTAAAGAATCTTAAATGTCTTTAAATGTCTTCATGAAATAAGGGAATAATCATCTTTCGCTGCCATAACATTTTCAATAGGTTTGCATATCTCCCTCTTTTTAATATTCTTTAAGCAACTTCACTCATAATTATCCATCCATCCATCCATTATCTACCGCTTATCCTCACAGGGTCGCGGGGGGCCACCTCATCGCAGGGCACATAGAGACAGACAACCATTCACACTCACATTCACACCTACGGTCAATTTAAATTAGCCAATTAACCTAATCCCCATGCATGTTTTTGGATGGTGGGAGGAAGCCGGAGTACCAGAAAGAACCCACGCAGACACGGGGAGAACATGCAAACTCCACACAGAAAGAGTTTCGGATTCGAACCCGGTACCTTCTTGCTGTGAGGCGACAGTGCTAACCACAACACCACTGTGCCGCCCCACTCATAATTATCTATGTGTCAATCATATACGCTGTTCCTTAAATATGTCAATAAAAAGAACCTTTTAAATGTTCAGGAACCTGTGCCATTCAACTCTCCAACATGAATCCAAAAACAATTAAGAATAACTGATAAGAGAACAAAGCATATAAAATCCCACAGTTGACCCTGAGTAAGAGCTGAGGAGGACAATGTCAAGACACCACACGAGCTGTTCAGTCCTTCAAAGGTTCAGCTGGGTGTTTGGATGTTAGACCAATGACAGCTGATGTTGACAGTGACAAAGTAAGTCAGGCAAATATGTGTCCAAGCTCCATCAACAATGGCCTGTGACAACACTTATGTACTGATTTAAATAAACTCTGGAAAGAGGTACTGTAGGAGGAGGACGGCTCCCACCACCATGAGGCCACAGAAGAACAGCACCAGCCAGATAGGAAAGGACCCTGAAGACAATGGCAAACAAAGGGACAAAACATAAGGTAAGAAAGTCTGCAGTTATGATGCATGGTTTAAGTGTGTTCAGTGGATGATCATGGTGCAGGACTTACTTCGGTTGGTGACAGCATGCATTTGACAGCGGCTGTCCACAGCTACACTCAACATGGCCGTCTCATTATTCCCTTTGATATTTTTGCCTTTCAGTGAGTCAGGCAGGAAAGCCAGATCTGTCACAACAATGCCATGGGACTCCTGTACATAATACAGCTTCTACACACACGCACGCGCATACACACACACACACACACACACACACACACACACACACACACACACACACAGACAGACAGAGAGAGTATGCTATCATCGTACTGCATGGCTTCTTGGTTAATCTGTGTTCCTTAGTTTAAGATGTGTACACTCTTTACCTGTAGGGAGAAAGAAATGTAGATAGCCACAGATCCTGTCACAGTTCCAAGGCCAAGAAATGTTCCAGAGTCACTGTTAAAGACAAGATTCAAATTAACATTGCATGCCAGAAAGAAGGGGCTGACAACCTCTGCTCAGTTAATCAACTTTCTCCTGTCCTGTCATATTCTGAACAATCGATGGTGTTACTTTCATAATCCATAACTTTCAGAGGCTCCATGGATCAGTCCATAGCTCTGCCTCTATAGGACTAGACTTCTTGGATCAGTCCAAAGTTCTGCTTCTGTGGGTCTAGATTCTTTGGATCAGTACATTGTTCTGCTTCTGTGGGTCTAGACTCCTTGGATCAGTCCATAGTTCTGCTTCTGTTGGTCTAGACTCCTTGGATCAGTCCATAGTTCTGCTGCTGTAGGTCTAGACTCCTTGGATCAGCCCAAAGTTCTGCTGCTGTAGGTCTAGACTCCATGGATCAGTCCATAGTTCTGCTTCTGTAGGTCTAGACTCCTTGGATCAGTCCATAGTTCTGCTTCTGTAGGTCTAGACTCCTTGGATCAGTCCAAAGTTCTACTGCTGTAGGTCTAGACTTCTTGGATCAGTCCAAAGTTCTACTGCTGTAGGTCTAGACTCCTTGGATCAGTCCATAGTTCTGCTTCTGTAGGTCTAGACTCCTTGGATCAATACATAGTTCTGCTGCTGTAGGTCTAGATAGGGCTGAACGATTTTAAGAAAAGACTGAATTGCGATTAGGGACGTTAACCAGTAACCGACTTGTCAGTTGTCGGTTAAAAAAAGTGAGTTCGCAGCTCACACTATACAGCCCAATGCTCTGATGCGACCTGACTGCTCACACTGTATGTCCATACACAGCAAGTCAGACTCTTTTATTGGTCCATAGTTGCGGCGGAAACAGCGCGCCGCACCTACCTACTTCCCCTGAGAGCTTTCCTTTCTGCCTCTCCTTCAGCTGACAGCACGACTCAGGGGCACGCACTGGAGCACTTATGGTTTGTATGTGGAGAGGAAAGGACATGAATGAATGGAGGAGCTCCTGATTAGAGGCGTGCCTGATATTGATCATATCATTTACCCATGCACAAACAGCTGTTAAACACAGAAAATGTGCCACTGTTGGAAATGTTATGTAAAAGTAATAATAACAGGATCAAAATCACTGCAGCAGCATGCGAGCCCGGCGTTTGTGTTTGGTGCATTCACTTGTACGTGAATGTCGGAATTTCCATGCCCTGAGTCAGAATTTAAATCAGAAGCCCCGTGAAGTCGGATGTCCACCTCAGAAAGTCGGATTAATCTCACCAACCAGACATAGAATTCATGCTATCTGTTACATGTTTTGTTTTAAGTCCGGAAGGGCTGGCAGCACTTAACTTTGAGGTTACATTAATCTGTGCTCCAAGTTCTGACTTCCAGTGAACACACCATAAGGCAAACTCCCAATCTGTTCCTACAGTCTATTAGGCAATATTCCACATAAAATGGGCTCAAATTTGGAAATTCTACATTTCAGGATCATAAAAGGTAACAGATAAGGTAACGATGTCTTGCTTTATTCTTGTTATTAGCACTGCTGTCTCCTCAAACAAAACAAGCGGCGTCTCTTTGGAGCTGTCATTTTCATAAATGAGCCATGACAGTGTTTCAAACCAGCTTCTAACACTAGATGAATGTCTTTATTTTCCACGTTATCACCACCCAAACATTTTCCAAACTATGGAGCCAAATGTCCTCCACTTACAAGCTCCTCAGCGCAGCGTTTGCACTCCATGTTTCACGCTGTAGGGGATTTAAAAATAAGTGACAGCACCAGGGCAGAGTGTGTGAGAGAGACCTGAGGCAGAGTGGCAGAGAGGAAAGCCGAGTTATGAAACTGCAGACGCGGCTTGAAATCACTGTTATTTCAAATAGCATATTTTATACTTAGCGGTTAACTGGTATTAACCGGCTAAAATATTTTTAGTTTTCGCCATCCCTAATTGTGATTTTTCTGGCAGATATTTTGATTTTAATTCGATTCATGATTTTCTTCAAATGAAACTTCAGTGCCATATTGGTCCATAGTTCTGCTGCTGTGGGTCTAGACTCCTTGGATCAGTCCATAGTTCTGCTGCTATAGGTCTAGACTCCTTGGATCAGTCCATAGCTCTGCTTCTGTAGGTCTAGACTCCTTGGATCAGTCCATAGTTCTGCTGCTGAGAGTCTAGACTCCTTGGATCAGTCCATGGTCCTGCTGAGATACTGCGTTCACGAAAATGGGGAAGAGGTCATGGTCACCTTAATCTTTGATCATCAAAATCCAAGCAGTTCATCCTTGAGTTCAAATGAACATGTGCCAAGAGAAAGTAAATTCCCCAGGCGTTCCTAAGATACTGCGCTCATAAAAATCTATGGACAAATAGACGGATGGACAACCAAAAGATGAGTCAGTTACCTGACAGCCAGACTGGAGATGACCTCAGTGCCACAGGTAGACGTCAGCATGGGCAGGAAGCTCTTGCCATCCCACTTGGTTAGGTAGCAAGGAGGAGGTTTTCTGTCTCGTTTATGGGGAATCTGGACTGTGTACAGCCTTAGCGCATCTTTTTGGTCTTCTACCTTTCCAAACCTGAAACACATGAAAATACAACCGTTCATAACTAGGGTTGGGTATCGGTTGGGTTTTATCCGATACCTGTTCCTACTCGGTACTTTTTAAATGGTTCTGGTTCTTGAACCGGTACTTAAAAAAAATGAAACCGCATACACTTTGTCCAAAAACAATACCCTTTTATTTCCAGGGCCAAATTGAACACAATATTAACTTACAGTAAATCTTTAAACAATATAAATACAGTTAACATATGGTAAAAATAAATAAACCAAAATATAATAAAATTTACATTACATCAAAAAAAAACCCTGATTAAATTGGAAGTATTACCTCCTTTGCTTGCAATGATTTCATTACACTTGTTACATGTTGCTGAGTCAACATCTTTGGCTATGAAATGCAGCCAAACTTTTGATCGTTTTGCCTTCAGCTAGGGTGGCCATACGTCCGGATTTAGGCCAGACAGCTCGGAATTTAAATGTCTGGTCTGGCGTCCTGCACAGCTTCAAGCCGAACGCTTAATTGTCCCCCTTTTTGGAGTTGCACTTAAAAGCAACGCTGCATATCGTAGATGGGTGTAAGTCTGGTTAAAAAATGATTGGCTAAAAGCGGTGTCACTCATTTCTCTAATTTCTCATTGGTTGAAAATGCAAACAAGCCACCCCCTTTTCTCATGTGCTAGCTGTGCCAGGGAAATAGCCACCCTACCTTCGGCATCCTCTCACAATTATCAGCTCAACAAGCCTGCTGACTGTAACATTACAGCCACTCAGGCAACCGTAGGTGAGTGAAGTAACGACTCATGTGAGAATGTGTGGGGTTTTTACGCGATTCAAGATGGCGTAATAAACAGAGCACACACAAGTCTGTCAGCTGTTTCATTTAATTACTAAAACAGTACACTGACTGAGTAGCGTCACTGACGTCGCACGTTTACACCGGAACAAAAAAAAAGTCAGGCACCAAAATGTTTGTTTTTACGGTTTGGTTACTACCGGTTACGTCAGAACCGGTACCCAACCCTATTCATAAGATAGTCTAGGAGAATACTTGATTCTGTTTGACTGCAAGTTGTCCATTCATTCTTGGAAATGGATACCTACGAAGTTAAACTGCAATAATGCTAATGCTATTAACTTTGTATCTTGCTGTCCAAGGAGCAGCAAATGTCCGTCCTATTTATGGAAGTTTCATTTGGATAAGAAATCATGAGTATCATCAGGGAGATGGAGTGAAATGATTGAGAAAAACTAGTTTCAAAACACATGAAAATTTTGCTCTCAATTTTTTCCTGTTTTGCCATGGTATGGTATACATGCAAGTTAATAATAATGAATAATGCCCAAGGCGTTTATAATGTTGAATAAGGACTTTACAGAGTCAACTGTCCTCTAGTCCCCCAGATACAGTCGTGGTCAAAAGTTTACATAGACTTGTACTGAACATAATGTCATGGCTCTCTTGAGTTTCCAGTTATTTCTACGACTCTGATTTTTCTCTGATAGAGTGATTGGAACAGATACTTCTTTGTCACAAAAACATTCATGAAGTTTGGTTCTTTTATGAATTTATTATGGGTCAACTGAAAATGTGACCAAATCTGCTGGTTCAAAAACAGACATACAGCAACATGAATTAGCAATTCTGGTGACTTAGAAAGTTGTGCCGATGAAATTAGCTTCATAGCATGGCCTCTTAACTTCTTGTGAGTGATCATGAGTAACTTCAGCTGGTGACTTCTCTGAGGCCATTTAAATAGGGCTCATTGGATATAAACGCCCACAAACGCTACAATGGGAGAGTCAAAGGAGCTCAGCGCGGATCTGAAAAAGTGAATAATTGACTTAAACAAGTCAGGAAAGTCACTTGGGGCCATTTCAAAGCAGCTGCAGGTCCCAAGAGCAACAGTGCAAACAATTGTTTGTAAGTATAAAGTGCATGGCACTGTTTTGTCACTGCCACGATCAGGAAGGAAATGCAAGCTATCACCTGCTGCTGAGAGAAAATTGGTCAGGAGGGTGAAGAGTCAACCGAGAACCACCAAAAAGCAGATCTGCCAAGAATTAGAAGCTGCTGGAACACAGGTGTCAGTGTCCACAGTCAAGTGTGTTTTGCATCACCATGGACTGAGAGGCTGCCGTGCAAGAAGGAAGCCCTTGATCCAAAAGCGGCACCTTAAGGCTCAACTGACGTTTGCTGCTGATCACATGGACAAAGATAAGACCTTCTGGAGGAAAGTTCTGTGGTCAGACGAAACAAAAATCCAGCTGTTTGGCCACAATGCACAGCAATATGTTTGGAGGAGAAAAGGTGAGGCCTTTAACACCATGCCTACCATCAAGCACGGTGGTGGTAGTATTATACTGTGGGGATGTTTTGCTGCCAATGGAACTGGTGCTTTACAGAGAGTAAATGGGATAATGAAGAAGGAGGATTACCTTCAAATTCTTCAAGATAAACTAAAATCATCAGCCTGAAGGTTGGGTCTTGGGCACAGTTGGGTGTTTCAACAGGACAATGACCCCAAACACACATCAAAAGTGGTAATGGAATGGCTAAATCAGGCTAGAATTAAGGTTTTAGAATGGCCTTCCCAAAGTCCTAACTTAAACCTCATTGAGAACGTGGACAAAGCTGAAGAAACAAGTTAACAAATTTAACTGAACTGCACTGATTCTGTCAAGAGGAGTGGTCATTGATTTAACCAGAAGCTTGTGCCTAATTGAAGTGAAATGGCCAAGGGACATGTAACCAATTAGGATTGCTGTATGTATATTTTTTTGACCCAGCAGATTTGTTCACATTTTCAGTTGATCCATAATAAAGTCATAAAAGAACCAAACTTCATGAATGTTTTGTGACAAAGAAGTATCTGTTCCAATCACTCTATCAGAGAAAAATCAGAGTTGTAGAAATAACTGCAAACTCAAGAGAGCCAAGAGATTATGTTCTTTACAAGTGGATGTAAACTTTTGACCACGACTGTATTGTGAACAGCTGGAATGATCATTTGTAGATTTATTTTTTTTTTACCTGCAAGCCATATATCGATAAGTCCTCTCAGCTATTTGAGGCATGGTTTCAAGCCATTTAAGACCCATAGCCAACTGGCTGCCACTCCATACACAGCAGGAAAAGTCCCGTCCGACAGTCACCAGGTGCTGCATGAGAACAAAATAATAAAAAAAATAGATTTGTCCCATTCTTTTCAATATGTCGTTTTTTTATTCATATTCATTTTTCACCTTGTTCCCTGGACTCATATCCAAATCTTCAATCTCCCCTTCATCTGCTTTGAAGTCATACTTCTTTTTCAGGGATGGAAACTGAAGAACAATTAAGAACATATAATCAAATCAACTTATGGTTCTCATAACAGTGGTTATGGTAACATTGTGTGATATCTGAAATGTAGCAATAGCTTTACAGTACAGTGCAATATACCCCAACAATTAGGGCTGGGTTAAAAAAATTGATTCAATCGATTTTAATCAATCTCCATTTAAATGGTTGATCATTGATTCATAAAATCCAAAGATCGATCTTTTAACTTGCATATTTGTTTCTTCATTGGACATGCGGTAAAGCAGCCTGAAGTATAAACCCGCCTGCCAGTCTCACCTGAGGGCATCAATCGCCATACATACGTCTAGTCTGCCGAAACCAAAGAAGAAGAAGAAGTCTCGCGTGATCAGCTTTTAGTGCTGCTTTCCACCACTTTCCAAGGAATAAGATCTTGTGAGATGTTACTGCCAGCAGTCAAACAAACATGGCAGAAGCGAGTCCACCTCTCCAGGCACCGCTGACAAGTTTAACAGCTGATGTTTGGATGCATTTCACATTTAAGAAGTTGGAACGACAAGATAAAATACAGTGGTAACACAATGAATCTCCGCAACCATTTGACGAGACATCACCCGGAAACACAGTCGGCAGACTCAGCATGGCATAAAATAACGGAGCATTTATTTTAACTGAAATATCCCTGACTGAATCGATACTGAATCGAATCGTGGATCGAATCGAATCGGGACCTTGAAATATCAAATTGAATCGATCTGGAAAATGTGAATCAATACCCAGCCCTTACCAACAATTTTTAACTGAGCCACTTTGAAAGTGACAGCCCAAATTCTTCAATAGAGTCGGGTAGAGTCAAGTCAAAGTTGAAACAGCAAGTCAGTCAGTCTTCACAAAGTAATATATTTAATGCATTAAGTCTTCTCCTTCCACCATAGTGAAATTGGTTCTTATGGAGTCATCACACCTCCACAAATAAATTATATTATTTAACAGAACAGAAACTAATCACATCAAAAAAAGACAATGATTTACTTCCCTGAAAACACTTTAAGACATTTCTTCAGAAACCTTTCAAGGACTGTCAGGCAAAAGTTTCTAAAATTATCTAATAATGATCAATAAAATATCATGAGATAAGAAGAAAACATCCAACACCCAGTGAGGAAAAAACAGCCAGCTAGCCCAAAGAAATTAAAAAAAAATGTGATGACTGACTAATTATAAATATGTTGTGAATTATTTTAAAGGAGCAGTAGGCAGATCCCTGAATGATCTGACCTCATTTATTATGTTTATTTATTTACTGACAAATTAACTGTAAGGTTTATCAAAACATGCTAATTAATGCTGAATGTATTATTTTACTAGAAACACAATTGTGCTCCTAGGTTACTCTAATTCCTGTCTATTTATTCTTCTCCAGCCTATGTATTAGTTATAGATTAAAAGATTTATTACAAAAAAAACTATACTTACTACACTACTTATTACAAAAGAAATCTAACACAGTACTACACACAGTACATACTCATATACTGTACATTTTATACTTATGAGATGGGCCTGTCAATGTAAAAAAAGATGATTACTTCATTTGTTAATTCATAAACACTACCGAAGTGCATTGTTTGTAGCTGCCTGACTGAGACCATAATCTAATTATTTAATTGTACTGTTTTCAAAGAGACAGACTACTGAAGTAGATTAAGTAAGAGATTTATTAAGGTGACTGCCTGGGAGACCAATAATGTAATTGAGACTATAATCTAATTATCTAATTGCATTGTTTTCAATGAGGCAGGCTACATGTTCACACAGTTTGTCACAGTATCATTTAGTTGTGTGAAACCACTCAGTAAACTACACGTCTACTACGTGACGTCTACTACGTTAAACTACACGTTTATGACAATAAAGGCTTTTGATTTGATTTGATTTGACTCATCTCACAGGATATCTGTCACCATGCAAAGATGCAATATTAACTTCTATGATGTGTTTTATCTAGTGACTCCTGGAGAAAAAAAACGCAGCAGCTGTTGCTTGTCTATGTACATCCCAGTACAAAACACACAGGCATGATAAATCCACAAAGAGACATGCGTTGTCTTTCTAATTACCTCTTCAACAGTTTTACAACAAACAATGTTCTTGATTTGCAAAATTCTTTTTTAAATTGACATCAATCATGTGGTGCAATTCAGACCAGACTAAAAAAAAACTGTCTCTTACCATTCATCATTGTTCACTACTATTCAGGGTTTTTGGGGGTCTGGTGCTAATGCAAGTTGACACCCCGGACAGATCATCAAACCACCACAGTCCACTGCTCATCCACCCATCCATCTTATACCGCTTATCCTCACATAGGAAACATCCTACACAGTAACGGCACGGTACGGCACGGCCCAGTTTTGTTGCTTTTCCATTACAACCAAGTACCTCCTCGGCATGGGCGGGGTCGTCAAATGGCAGCGCAAAACTGCCATAACTTCATTTGCATGCGACACAGAAAACCGGGAAGAAGAAGAAGAAGAACAACACAAACAATGGAGGACACCGAAGCGATCATGTATTTGTTTCTCACTCTGTGACTTTTTGTCACACACAAAGCGAAAGAAAAGAGACAGAGAAGACTCCAAGGAGTGTAAAAATAGCGAAGCAGTTGCCAGTTTTAAAAATGGCAGGGTGGAGTTGTGTTTGGTTTTAACAGTCCAATCAGACATCCCGCATCCAATGACAGCATCGTGCTTTAGTATCGCTTCGGCTCACTTGGAACCAGGGCTGAGGAGGTACGGAAAAAATACATAATACCAGCTACCAGGTACTAGTGGAAAAGCGCCACAACTGTGTAGAGCCGTGCCGTACCTGTGGAAAAGCGCCATTAGGGTGAAAGGCAGGGTACACCCTGGAGTCTCCAGTTCATCACAGGGCACATAGAGACAGACAACCACTCACACTCACATTCACATTCACACCTACGGACAATTTAAATTAACCAATTAACCTCGTCCCTAATGGATGGTGGGAGGAAGCCGGAGTACGCAGAGAGAACCCACACAGACATGAGGAGAACATGCAAACTCCACACAGAAAGGCCCCGGGCCGGGAATCAAACCCAGTACCTTCTTGCTGTGAGACAACAGTGCTAACCACTACACTACCGTGCCGCCCTCCACTGCTCATATTTATTCCAAAATAAGGTCCCATGGTGGTCCACTGTGTGGGGAGGGGCTTCACCTCTATACGCACCACTCAACCATGGCTGGTCTAAAAATACTCCTTAAAGCTGCAGTTGGCAAGTCTTTGAAATTCCGAGTCTAAGTGGGAAAATTCAAACTGATACAACTTTCAGGTCCCTCCCCCAACCTCTACTAAAGGCTGGAATATACTTCTCCAACTGCGTAATACGTTATCCAACTCCGTAGCCACGAAGACCCCCCAAGCCCTCGCAGCCCTCATGGTGTGTGTTGTGCACCCCTGCCGTGAATGCACCCCCCTGCAATTTGCAGACAAATGCAGGGGAAAATACTATGATTTAATTATTTGTGAGAGAGATAGAAGAGAAGAACATTGCTCACAGTCTTTAAAGTCTCTAAAGAGTGCAACTAACAGAACAGAGTTCTTCTCTGTTTGCGTTCTCTGAACGCAAACCAACAATTTTCAGTATGTTCTGTGGAAATACACCCCAGCCATAATTACTAAATGAATTAAATGGATTTTTTGAGCAAGTTGAATGTATCTGACTTGTATTTCACGAGGATAATCGATACTTTAGTTCCTGTCCGTGCTGCTGCAGAAGCGACCTGTCTGTTTGTGTGTAGGGCAAGAGGCTGCATTTCTTGGCAGGGGTGCGAATAGAGGACCAATTGCAGCACCTGCTACCTCCGTTTTCCCTTGACGGACTGAAGGACAGTTAAAATTTCATGCGCACGGAGAGAACGCGAGAGGCGACGCAGAGGGCTCTCCGTGTCCACATACAGCAGTTTATAGAATACTGTAAATTGTCCTTAAGCTCCAAAACCGTCCCCCAAAGCCCTCCCCCTCTGGAGACAAGGTTGTGCATGTGAGCGCATGCCAGTGTGCACGCACACAAGCTGAGAGCAAGCATACCACATCTAATGCCTTGTTCACACTACACAATTTACGGCCAATCGGCACGTCGGCGACGTTTTTTTTCACACCCCTCCCCTAGATCAGGGTGAGGCAGTCGTCAGCTCGGCGAGCCTTTGTTGTTAAGTGTGAACACCTCAAAGACGCCAGTCAGAAGCTTGCCTTACTGTTTGTTGCCGACGAAAAGTGAACATCCAGTCGAGTCACGCTGACGTAAAAAGAGCTGCAGCCGATGAGAGCAGACATGGTTGAAAGGAGCAGCAACAACAACAACAGAAACAACTTTTCTCTTTTTGTTCTTTCACTACATGGTAGCTCACAAACAACCAGGAGGGCTGCTTTCTGCTCCGTGTCCATGTTTAAAATGAAAAGCTCCCTGTTGACTGCCCCAGCCTCCTCTCACTAATTCCTGGTTAATAAATGAGCCGCTCGTTGTTTTCTTGTGCAAATGACCGAGAGTTTACAGTGATCAGTGAAACGGCTGAAATCCATCTTCAAAGATGGCAGAAGAGGCTTTGTTCTTTATTCTCTCTGAGCAGGGTGGAGAGAGTCAAGTACACCCCTTTTCCACCAAAAGGAACCTGGTGCTAGTTTCATACTGGAGCTAGTGCTGGTGCCTAGTTGGTTCAACTTGCGTTCCTCCTGAGCTCCAGTTGTTTCTCCACTGGCAAGGAAAAACACGTCACTGCATTTTCGTTTTCACCCGACAAAGCTTGTGCAGTGCGATATCAAAACAAGGCTTTGCAAAATTCCAGAGCCAACAAAACTAACTGTATGGTGTTATATTTGTGCCACATTCCTGAGCGAACAAAGACGGATTTTGAGCAAGCAAATGCATGAGCAGGAGAAACACTGAGACTCAGCAGGGATTATGGCACTTGTAAAAATAAATTTACTAAGCACAGAATATATTTAACGTATGTGCACAAATCTGCATTTGTTCGCTCAAAATCTGTCTTTGTTCACCCAGGAATGTGGCACACAATATAACGTCATGTAACTGTTGGTGGCTACCGTCATAATTGCTTCGAGAAGCGGCTCCAGAGAACAGATTGTATCGCGGCTGCCAGCGAGACAGAGGTCGTCTATTGTCTGGGTACATCCAAGATCACAGTACTGGTAGAACAGTATTGTTCTGGATTTCAGTGAGCAACAGTTTGTGTTAAACTTCAGTGTGTCCCAGGAGTGCTTTCAATACATTTGATTTGCGATCGAACCAGGAAGTATTTACTAACCCAATGTAATCGGTGCTTAGCTCTGGACCAGCAAAGACTTGGTGCTTGTCTGGCCCCAGTTTTAAGCACCAGGGGCCGGTGCTTAGGCTGTGGAAACACAAAGAACTGGTGCTAAGACAGGCTCTGGCCCCGAACCAGCCCTGGAACCACCCCGATGGAAAAGGGGTAGTAGTGTGAAAAAGCCGATTCAACGACTCTGACAGTCGTGTAGTGTGATCCAGGCATAAGGCAACTCACGAGGGGGGAGCAGACGGGCTTGTTAGCGGAGTGTACACAAGCTGTGATTGAAAGGCAGCTATTCCTCCCCCTAACGTGACTGATTAAACAAAACAGAGAGTGCTGGGTTTTTGCACACACTATTTCAGGCTTTAGAAGGAGCTGGAAAATTAGGGATTTCCCCTAAACAGCCTATTTTATATACTACTTCCAGAATCCCATGATAGTTCAAGCAAATATGACTAAAATGTTGCCAACTGCAGCTTTAATGAAAAGAACAATTACATTGTGTTTTACCTCCCAGACTCGTATGTGTCCATCTGTGCCCCCAGTTAGCAGAAGGCTCAGGTCAGGACTAAACCTGACCACCTTCTGCAGTGGGTCCTGGGGGTTCAGGTCTGACTGAACTTCAGCCAAACCAGCCACAGAAATGTGAGCCGTCTCATCCTTCATATCTGACATGTCTCCAGATGCTGTGGCTTCATCTTGTACAATTTTTTCTCTTTTCCCAGCTCGTCGCCTAGGGTTACCCTGCTGCAAGCTGGTCCCTGCTGCACACATGGAAAACACATGGGAATGAACATACAGGTTAGACGTGTCTCACGTCTGTCTTTTCTTACAGTCAGTGCTCTGAGTCATTAAATAGTCATTGTAGAACAGATTATTACAACACTTTGTGGAAAGGCAAAGTCCTTATCGATCAAGTCCTTTCAATCTTTGAAAGCCTCCCTGTGAGATATTAACTCAGACATCTTAAAATAAATCTTCCCTTCAGGCACACTTAAATGTTAAGCAAATTAAAAAAAACAACAACATGCAATTACATTTTAGTAAATGAAGATACACTCATAGGCACCACCAGCCACACATTAAATAAATTCAATGCAAGTAGCATGTTGTCGTAAGCCTCACCATCTTTAGCAGCCTCTTTGGCTTTGTCCCTCTGTGAGCAGTGTTTGAACCTCATCAGACAGCAGGTCCCGTCCTGTCCTGCAGCGATCACACCATCACCTACAGCCATGTTCATGGTGGCACGTGTCTCAGTATCATGAGAATGAAGGAGACTGGCGCTGTACTGGTCTCCTCCAACCAGTTGGAGATCCAGGAAATGCTGAAACACACAGTCGTGGGTCTGCTAATCCTGCTGCTTTATACACTCACATAATGCCTATGTCCAGATTTCCATTCAGAAATTCATGTTCCAGGGTTGATACAGCATGTAAAAATATTACTTGTGAAATGTCCACGTATTCTGTCATCTTCAGAGCTCAAGAAATTCAACACACAGCAATTTAAAAGTGCTAAATGCAAGTTCTCTACTCAGGTAGACATTAGTCCCCTATATCTTTACATAGACAACAGTAAATGATGATATAGTAATACTGTGATATCACAAACTCAAGTAGACATTACTACATAGACAACAGTAGATAATGATATATTAGTACTCTGATATGATGGGCAAAACATTTTAAGAAAACATATGTAAACACACAAAACAAAAGCAAATGAGGGAAACTGCCTCACCAATTTGACAGCATATTCAGTGCATTTGGAAAACAATGCTGCAGACAAGAAGAGAAGAGACAGAACATCCATATGGAATATGGAAATACATTGCAAGGACACACAACACGTTTACAGCAGAGTGTTGTCAAATTGGTTAAGCTGATTGCTTCATTTCCTTGTATTTTGACTGTAAATATGTTCTGCAGTGCACTCAGCTGAGGGCCACCATAGTATTTTTTACAAAGTGGTTTCATCCGTTTTCGTTATGTTTCAGTTATGCTAACCAGGTCGGCATTGGGTAAAACCTCTGTACCACTCGCCGACTTGGAAACAATAAGAACAACAACGTTGGATACAAAATGCTGCCTCTCTGTGCCAAAGGACACCGGTCACCAACACAAGAGAAATGTGCAGAGCCTACAGGAAAATGCTTGGACATGAAAGGGAGGATGGGGAGGAAACTTTCACACACTGAATATAATGGACAAATGTGGCTCATGCTCCCCTGTCTCAAAGTGGATCAGAGAGGCTGAAATGGATTAAAAAGTGCTGATCTCATGTCAATTACAGAGGCTGGCTCACTTCATTACAACAGATCGATCATGTGTCAGGTCATCTATAACAGAATATGGTTAAGGAAGGCTGAGTAGAGATACATTCAATCAACTTTTTTTTCCTAGTGTTTTTACCTATGTTTATATTTAGGCCAAAAAAATTACTTTGCACTGTTGCCTTACAGCAAGAAGGTACCGGGTTTGATTCCCAGCCCGAGGCCTTTCTCACTAAATCTGTGAGTTTGCATGTTCTCCCCGTGTCTGCATGGGTTCTCTCTAGGTACTCCAGCTTCCTCCCACTGTCCAAAAACATGCATGGGGACTAGGTTATTTGGCTAAAGGGGGTACACACATAACGATAATCGGGCTGATTTGCGCTTTACACCTTCCCGATTACCTTCTGTCTTATAAGATTATCTTCTGTCTTATAAGACAGAAGATAATTATAATTTGTCCCGATAACTTGTTTCGAAACAGGTCGCGGCCGACAATCGTAAATGTTAAACATGTTAAATATTTACAACAAAAAAATCTTTGTGTGTGGGGAAAGCCGACGACGCCTGAGTCACTACTCATCACATTTCAATGTGACGTGAAACGCAACGTAGCCGACCAGCTGACTGAGGAACACGGAAGCAGACAAATAAAAACAGATGTGAGATCTAACTTTTCCTATGGGGGTGTCTGAATAAGCCATTTTAATGCATCGGCTAAGCAAAAGCTAAGCTAAGCACAGGAGATGAGATGTTGTGGGCAGGGCAGGGGTAGTGGTGGTGGGGGACGATGTTGTCGGGGTGAATCTGTTCAATCAGCTAGTTGCGGGTGTAAACAATGGCCCAGCTGCGCTGAGCCTGGCTCACCATGACAAAAAGTAGCACACGTGATCCAAACTGAAAAACATACTAACACTTCGAAAAGATGCAAAAGACGAAGAAAAAGAAGTAGAACAAGTGGGAAAAATAAACTATAAATCTAACCTCCAGCTCGCTCAGTAAACCACATAAGTCTGCGTCCCAGCTGTCTCCAGGATTTTCGCCACCGACTTCTTTTTTTATTTGTGTATTTTTCGGTGAGGAATAGTCCGAGGACCACCATCATTTCCTCTTCTGTGTCCGTGTCGCGTTTAATTACTCCTGTTGTCAATAGCCCAGTGATGCTGGGGTTGTTGCCATGGGTTAATGTAGATCACGTTTGATCACGCAATGTTTCTGGCTCGGAGGACAGATTCTAAATCAGCCATGAGACAGATAATCTTTGTGTGTGTGGTGTCCTGTGCTGAGAATATCGGAGCACACCACACATAGTACGATCAAAGCTGATTTTTAATATTCATGGGCCAGTTGTTCAAAGGTAATCTGATCAGATTTTGGTTATCGGATTGGATCAAATCTTGGAAATGGGTTGTTCAAAAGGGAAAGAAGCATTCTGAAATCAGATTAGATCACAGAATCCAATCCTAATTTGAATCTGCATCAAACCTTCAGTTTGTGTTGTTCAAAACATTTCAGTAGGATTTGGATAACTGAACAGGGGAAAAAACCGGGATTATTATGATCCCAACAGGGGGTAGGATTTCAAGGTGGATTTCAGGAGGAAAATGTCGTAAAACCGTAAAATTGGTCAAAATAATAGATAGAGAAATACATTTGTAGCATTTAGTGCATATACTTTTATTTATATTTCATTTGTTTAACTGTTACAGGGATAAATTATAAATAAAGTAGACATACGTAGGCTACCAAATAAGCCTTTCAGTATAGTAAAGTCAACATAAAATAAAATAAAAATGATCTTGTGAAAACAATGAAATTCTGAAACAATCCCCCAGATTTCAATAACAAACAAAAACAATATATTGATTTTTTTCTGTCATCACTGCATATTAATTTCAAAGAAACAATCATCACAGATGAAACTGTCAAAAATAGGGTTACAGTGACCCCATGATGGCTCTTCTACCTGTTGTTCTTTACATAGCTGGAGCCCACATTGTGATATGTTGTCCCATTTAAAGCACTGGCAGTTTGGATTTGGTAATGTTGAAAACTGTCTATCTGGATCAGAGTGATCCAATCCAATGTTGCTTTGAAAAACCTGCATAAAAGTAAGACGGATTACCTGATCCTGGATAGCAAAAAATGGAATTTCCAAATACGGATAATTTTGATCCAGATTCAACGTTTTGAATAACTGGCCCCATGTGTGGGGACTCTCCAGACAAAAGATTTCTTAGGATTATAAAATCCTTTTGTGTGTAACCCCCTTAATTTAAATTGACCGTATGTGTGAATGTGAGTGTGAGTGGTTGTCTGTCTCTATGTGTCCTGTGATGAACTGGAGACTTGTCCAGGGTGTACCCTGTCTTTCACCCTAACACAGCTGGGATAGGCTCCAGCCCCCCCGCGACCCTATGTGAGGATCAAGGGGGCAGTTGTGGGTTCTCCAAGTGAGTACCACTTCCGCGTTCAAAAAGCTGCAGTTCCCGTCCGGCCGCTGGGGGAGGGTGGCTCCAGAAGTGAGCAATTCTCCATTGACCGCCATGTTAAAAAAGCCGACTTTACAGCTTTAAAAAACATATTTACAGCCTGGTACATTTTAATTTTTTGGTCTCTACCGATAGTTCCCCCCTCTGTCAACACTGTGAGGGGGGTGAATTTTTTTTTTTTTTTTACCACAACCGTTTTAGTGTTATGTCGGCTTAAAATTCTTGCATAAATTAGGGCGTGGTTACGTTGAGTGACAGGTTCACAGACAGCTACCGGCAGTTAGCTCTTTGCTAAAGCACCGGCTGAGGTAGGCTAGGCTACACCCAGGGGTCTGTGTTTGTTTCTGGCAATATGGCGTGTGTGCGCGGCACGGTGGTGCAATGGTTAGCACTGTCGCCTCACAGCAAGAAGGTACCCGGTTCCCGATGTGGAGTTTGTATGTTCTCCCCGTGTTTGCGTGGGTTCTCTCCGGGTAATCCGGCTTCCTCGGAATTGTTGATTTGTACTAATCGACTGTCAAAGGATTGTGTGTTGCATTTTTTTGGTGTGTAAATATCTAGTACTATTTTACCCAATACCCATAGGCTGTGTAAAATAGAGTTTACTTGGATGCTGCCACTTACTGGTATGTGTTGGCATATTTTGCCGCTGGCTTATAAAGACTTTATTGCCGACTCATGATCCCTGCTGACACGGATAGATGACCAGAGTATGTTGAGTCTGTTTAGTGTGGGAATACAACCTTATTTTTCGTATCATTGTTCTGTTTAAAAAGTGCGACACTGCTTGCACAGAGATGCTCTGTCAGAAAGCGGCTGCTTTGCTGGATAACATTAGTGGATGGAGGCGGTGTTGAAACACGGTAACTAACATGTTAAACGATCGTTTCACAGTTAAATAGTACAAATGAATTCCCCCCAACTCCACCAAACCCTGTGGCTCCACCTAAAACCTCTCAATCTGAAAAGGTGATTTTTAAAACACAGCAGCAGCATTACGATCTGTTTTTGCTGCCTGTAGCTGCTTGTTAGCCTAGCCTAGCTGATTAGCCTTAGGCTAGCTCAGTTCGGCGCGGTTAACTTGAGTTCAGTGAGCGGGATCTCGGCCGGCTGACCCGTAATGTTACTGCCTCTCCTCCAAATATGGAAAGTACACGCCCACTGAAATCCAAGATGGCGCAGTTCAAATGCCCATGATAGGAGCACAAAACGGACTCCCCCAAACCCAATGGGTGATGTCACGGGTGCTACGTCCATTCTTTTTACAGTCTATGGTGAGGATAAGCGGTAGAAGGAAGGAAGATAGATAGATAGATAGATAGATGGATGGATGCATTACTTTGACGACTAAATTTATTGGACTGTGGGACCAATACTTAAACACCTTGTTTAAAACTTACCACAGCATTCTTTATTCCTGTCTTGGAAGCACCCCCTCCACCTGCTGTGATCACCAGCCCTGTTTTAGGGTCCACTTTAATGGTGTATAAGGGAAAGGGGGCTCTGTACAGATCTGGCACCCTCCTCTTCCCCATTGTTGCTGTCACTCACACTTCTTCATAAAAATGCAGCATCCAACCACACCTGTAGAAAAAAGAGAGTGTAGTTTACCTTTGACACCCACCGTCCCCATTAATTTGGCATCTCAAAAAAAAAAAAAAAAATATGCTGTGTTATTCTATATTTTCTGATTTTTCTGTAAATCACCCATTTAAACATTCATGGACAACAATGACAATTATATTGCATTAAAGATATCATTTTAATTGAAGAGCTTGTACATACTGGTTGATTAACCATTAAAGAAACATGAAAAATACTTTGGTAATCAGCAATGCTGTTAATTTAGGGGAGTGGTGGTAAACACATGACAGTGGGTGGAGGAACAATACATTTGTTAAACGGACACAATGGAATTTTTTTCTCCCATCTAGTGGTTGAATTTGACTTTGCATACATTGCAACATGGTTGGAACTATGGTAAGTGGAATGGGTCAACTCCCGGGCGGCCACTATCACCGTGGATCCCCAGCCCCCGGCCCGGAGGTCCGGTTATTTTGTTGGACCTCCACAGCCCTCCTCCGGTCCGGAGGACTTACCGGCGTGCCCCGGCCTGCTGTGGAAGGGCATGGGGCGCGCTCATTGCGCATAACCGGTCTGGAGCTCCGGTCATTTTTGGCCCTTTTACGCTTTTTTGGCGATGAAGATTCGGTGCGGCATAAGTATGGTTTTGTATTATGACCAAAAGTGCAGTGCAGGTTTTAGTTTAGTGCCGGGTAAGTAAAACCACATCTCCACCTTGCTTCTCTGTGAGAAGTGAATCGCAAAACACGGAAATGCATTTTGTCCTATGGGTACTAGCAGGTAGTGCTTTATGTCCCTCGTCTTCTTCGGTTTTGGCAGGCTAGACGCATCCAAGGTGTATCGCTGCCCTCTGGTGTTTCCATGCGATTCCTGTTAGTACCTAATCATATTCTGTTGTATACTCCAATGGAGTGCAGATACTGCAGCAGCTTCTTTCTATTATTCCAGCCCTCCCCATTCAGCAGTGTGCTCATGTTAAAAACAGTCTGCCCAGCTGCTCCCAGATCTCTGAAGAGTTTCCTCCTTTGAGCTGCATATCTGTAACATTGTAAGATTACGTGCATCACAGTCTCTAGCTCTCCACAGTCACATTGTCCATCCGGGTGTTTCCCAATCAGAGCCAGCCCACTCCTAAAGCCTGGTTTATGCTTCTGCGTCGCGGCGACGGCGTAGCTACGCCGTAGCCTGACGTGCACCTCCAAAAAATCCTGACTACGCGTCGCGTCAACGCGTTGAGACGTGAACGGCAAGGACTGTGATTGGTCCGCTCAGAAGGTAATTTCCGGCTGTTGCTTTTCCGGTCAGCAGCTCAACAACACCGCTATTTGTGGAGCGGCACGAGCGGTACGGAATGGTCGGAGAGACCACCTCCGCAAACGTCTTTTGTGCTTCAACATTTGTAGTAACAGCATTTCTTTTTCAATTGTATGAGCTCCATCTCCAGAAACACCCGCCTCATCTCAGTTGTTATTGTTTACTGTCGGAAGAAAACCAAGGAATGCAATATGAGCCCCCAGAAGCCACACAAAGACACCTCCACACCCCCCTAGCAGCTTGGCGGTGAATTGCAGAGCAACGCGTTCCCTCGACGCAGAGCTTCGAATGCTCAACGACGGTGTCGGGTCTACGCCGTAGCTACGCCGTCGCCGCGACGCAGAAGCATAAACCAGGCTTAAGACCACAGTGTCCAAGTCTTGCTCTGGTGATCACCCTTTATGAGCCTCCGTATGAGCGGGGCTTCTGGAACGACATGGAAGCCTCTGTATGAGTGACCTGCTCTATGTAAAGACAGATAACAGATTCGACGTTGATTTGAGGTAATAAAATACTTAAAAAAACTACATAGTGTCCCTTTAAGGTCTACACTTGGATCAATGAAGCTGAAGTTTTATAAATAACAGTTAGAAAATACTCGCAAAGTACATGTGTTACACCAAAGAAAACGACTAAAATGATAAGAAAATCCTTATGAACACATTTTTTTAAAAGCAGGACACAGCAGAACAGAGGTGTGCAGCAAGAGCTGAAAGTAAGTTCAGTAATCAACTAGAAAACCGTATGTAGGGCCCTCGCGGTATGACGCGGTCGGGCATCAGATGGGGACGGCGGTGCGAGCATGGGGCAAAAAACGTCAAGCGATTTGGCCAATACACAAAGGAGTTACGGCCATTCGATGGTTCAATGTGGAAATCACGCCAAAATGAAGAGTTGAAACAAAATGGCCGACTTCCTGTTTGGAATAGACAGTTGATGCAAGAGACTTTTTTTGTGCGTCTGGTCAAGGTACACGGGTGTACTGATTTTCGTGTTCCAACGCCATAAAAACCCCTATGAGGAGGGGTTTTTGAAAATTTCAAGGGGGCGCTATGGGGCCATTTTGCCCCGCCCATTGGTGTGGACCACATCAGATGTTAGAGGTCGACACCCTCGACCTGTGTATGAACTTTCATGATGATACGACTTTATTTAAGCCGTCAAAAAGCCAAACGTATTTTCTCGAAAAATTGTAAAAATTTGCCGCGCCACCACACGGACACCGTTAGCCGTAGCCTCACAGTGTTCGGACTGTAGCTTCACTGAGTTGGTATTTATGTTTTAGAAGGTAATGAAGTTGATGGAGTAAATTATGTGAAATCGGTAAAAGTAAAAAGTAAGAACGGGTCACTTCCTGTTACCATCGGGGGGCACTACGAGTAAGGCTTGATATGAATACATCGGAACGTTCAGGGCCGCGTCCCCGTCATGCTCAGAAAATTTGAAGTTGCTAGGATCCACTATGTGAACGTGAGAGCAGTTCGAAATTTTGACGGCAAATTCGCCAAAGTTTGTCGAGCCCCAGTGGCTACACCCTTTAACTTTGAACTTTTGCTCAGCTAGGTCTGGAGATGTTCTGTACCAAATTTCAAGTCGATCAGACGAAATCCCTAGGACGAGTTCGTATTGAAAACGTTCAGAAAATCAAAAATTCAAAATGGCCGACTTCCTGTTGGAAATTCAGCTTCCTGCCAAGAGACAATTTTGGTCATCTGGGCATGCTTAACGTGTACCGATTTTACGCCAAAGTTGGCGACTTTCCCTATGGGGATTTTTCAACTTTGTAGGTGGCGCCATTCAGCCATTTTGCGTGCAACGTGTGCGAACGCCCCAAAATATTGAATTTCGGGGCGGGCTGCAGGAATGTGCAAAGTTACACAACTTTTTAACGTTGGGAAAGGGGCGAAATTTGGGAAAAACAAAGTGTCAGGAATAATAATAATAATAATAATAATAAACACTACAGTTTCAATAGGTCCCTTGCGGACCTGTTTCACAGTCCGCTCGGGCCCTAATAATAATAATAAGCACTACAGTTTCAATAGGTCCCTAGAGGACCTGTTTCACAGTCCGCTCGGGCCCTAATTACTCTTCTCTACAGTGAGGACTTGCTGCTTTTCACAATTTTAGCCTCTGTGTACATCACACAGCTCAGCAGCTAACTGAAAAACTACATGATTCCGTCACCAAGGGGCTAAATGCAATATGACTAACACTTCAGCATTAACGTAAGAGAAGGCCAGTTAGTCATACATTACGAGATAAGTTACCTAAATGTTTGAACAAAGACGCAACATTGTTTAGCTGACGCTAGCTAATACCTAGTTAGCGCTACAGCGAACTGTGCTAGCCCAATAGCTCGAGCCAGTAATTTGATTACGAGTCACCTACCTGTGCAATTCGCTTTGTCTTCTGTTGTTATTTTATCATACAGTTAACTAAGTGGCAAATGATTTGATTTCATAGTGGTGTATCAATGCTAGCTAATACAGATGTATCAGGAGACAGCTCCACAGCTACTTCCCTAACTACACGTCAGCAGCGTAAACTGCGTCCTCATCTTCTTCTTCTCTAGGATTAATGGCGTGTTGCAACCAACTTGTAAAGGTGCATGTCGCCACCTAGAGTACTGGAGTATGTATTCTCAGGGTGACATGGACTTCAGGGGCCACTTGTTCAAAAGTAATCCGATCAAATCTTGGAAATGGGTTGTTCAAAAGGGAAAAAAGGATTCTGCAATTGGATTAGATCACAGAATCCAATCCTAATTTGAATCTGGATCAAATCTTTGTGTTGTTCGAAACATTTCAGTAGGATTTGGATAAATTTGATCAAAAAAAAAACATGATTATCCTGATCCCAACAGGAAGTAGGATTTCAAGGTGGATTTCAGGAAGAAAATGTAGTAAAACTGTAAAATTGGTCAAATTATACATTTGTATCATTTAGTGTATATACTTTTATTTGTATAAATATATTAAGCAAAGCCATCTGAAACGAGAGGGAGACAGGGTTATTTTCAAAATAAAACACGAAGAGACAATACAACATGCAGGCATAAGACAAAAAAGGTGAATTTAACCAAACCAGACAGATGGAGCATGACAGTAACAAAAGAAGCAGCTCACAAGACTAACAGGAAACATGGACTTGACACAAAAACTCTGACTATGACTTGGACAAGCTGGTTGTATGCAAGACACAAACAAACAAACTGGCACAGGACTAGCTGGCACAGGACTGGGGAAGATGCAGACTATTTAAATATGAGGAAATGGGAAACAGCTGGAAACAACAGGAGGGCAGGCAGTGATGTGGCTGAAATGAGAGAGTAGACATTACTCCAAAATAAATCAGGACATGACAATAAATAATAAAACAAGACAAAACACTTAACCAGCTTGGCATGACAGCCTCATTAGCTGAGTACTATGTAACGGTAATAACATAACTTGTAAATATTTGTGCTTGACAGTGGTATAAAGTTTTTTTTTATATTGAAATACATTTTTGGGTTAAAATATTCTAGCATTTCTCACCTCAAAAACAAAATATTCTAAACTGTCAGATGTCAGCAGCAAACCTGTCTTCACCATGGGGAAGCATGCAACATATTTATTATGATGCCTGATGTTCTTGATGTGCTGTGGTAATTTTCATTCAATAGTGACATCATTGGGGGTATCCAAATTACGGATTAATTAATTAATTACTGATGATGGATCTACAAGCTTGGCACATCTGAAACAAAAGCTAATCTAACATGAATGCCCAGACTACACTGCAGGTGACATGTTCAACACATGACTTCAACACATTGTTTGGTGTCTGGTCCACAAGCACATAGCAAGGCAAGAGTGTGTCCCTGTGTTTTACGAATGTGACCTTGACAGTCTGTTTGGGACACAGAAACTGGCAGATGATGCTGATGAAGTCTTCCTGGTCGATGGCCAACAATCTGCATAATTATCAAAGGTTCACAGCAGGGCTTCAGTGGAACAATCAATACAGGCCTACTGGCAGTGTGGTGTTATTGAAAGGAGCTGACGTCAGACAGGTTCCATGTACATACAATAGATGTAATGTTCTGTATCTCACTCAATCTCTCAAGCTCAGGATTTATGATATAATTTAGTTCTAGAAATGACAACTGGAGAATCAAAAAAGAAAAGTCAGTCACACATTTATTTGGAAATTAAATTTTGGTCATACAGTTTCAGAAGTGTCCATAATTTCCATATTTGTCCAGTTTGGCAGTCACAAGTATTGACCAATGAAAGCTCTGGAAGAGGTGACTTTGTTTTTTTTTCTTTTTTCTTTATATTTAGATGAATTTGACTGTTGTGGTTGATGGGAAAGAGAAAACGCACAAGATTCGGAAGTAAAATCAAACATGATGCATGTTTTTGAATGGTAAATTAGTAAATTCAACAAAGATTTATCTAATCTTTCAGTTAAAGGAACCGTATGTAGGATGGTGGCCAAAACTGGTACTGCAATCACTTTTAAATTGAGTGGTGTCTCCCCTCTCCCTCTCCCCTGACTAGAGGTTGCCAGCTCGGCTGCAGGATCCAACAGGAACAGAAAGTGTAAAACAGTGAATGAAAAGCAGCCATCTTGGGCATCATCATGGACACTTAGAAGGAGTAAAATGGGGTGGTGGAGAGCTGTGGAGGGTCGTAGTAATGTGAGCGGAGCTCCAGGGCGGGGTGGCAGTGGTCCGCGGTGAAAGTGGCCGATCGGGAGTGCTGCTTCCCAGTCAAGGTCGGCGGGTAGCACCGGGGGTCTGTCTGGAGGTCCAAAATTTCAAAGTGTAACAGTGAATGAAAAGCAGCCACCTTGGGCATCACCATGGACAGGGTAAAGAGAGCGGAGCTCCCAGGCAGTGGACCGGGGGTATGCGGTGAGAGTGGCCAATCGGGAGTGTTGCTGCCCAGCCGCTTTCAGCCGTCTCCATCTTTCAAAGGCATCTCCTATAAAAATCCTTGTTTTATTTCGGACTTTGTCACAATGTATTTTGGATTCATAACAAGGTCTTTTAGGTTAGACTTAGCAACTTGGCTTTTTAAAATGAGAATATCCTGGCTGGGCTACTGTTGTCAGTAATATAAGTATTTGAAATGAACACGATTTCTTAATGTCTGGTGACATATCAGGGCCATTCTATGATTCATTTAAATACATTTCTTACATATTGTTCCTTTAAACATAGTTGATAGTTTTTTTACTATTAACCAAAATAAATAATGTTAAATAATTATTGATTAATGATAATATAAATTCTGTTATTTTATCAGTTATTTGACGTTCACTCGGCATTAGGTCTCTTTCACACTGCCTGCAGTCACAGGTCTGACCTGCTGCTGTAAGAGCTGCTGTCTGTTTTGTCCTCACTCCTCTTCTCCTTGGATGCTGAGCAGCTCGTGGACCTCTTGATCTTGTCAGTATGTTGTCATGATCGATAATATAGGTGTGCCAGGTTGCTATACAAGCTGTATATAGACAAGGTAATGCATGCACGGGATCAGGATTTCCTTATCAGTGGGATTTCCCAATAATGATGTTGGGTTAATTTACGTATGCACTTTCCATTTCCATTGTGTGGCTACATAGTTTATTTGTTTGATTGAAACAAAACTCTGCTCTTCAGAGATCGGTCTCTGGGAGCTCAACAGGAAGACTGATCTAATGGGAGTGAGCCAAAACCTTCACAATGACAGGCTGACAGACTGTCTACTGGTTAAATCAGAACAGCATCGGGTCATGAAGCAGGATAAAGCGGGACGCCTTTCACACTGACAAACCAGATTCTGCTCCACTCACAGTCTGCTGGAGTCTGTGAGCACCTTTATAACGCAGACACTGGAGACTATGACTGTACAATATGATCAAAATGTCATATCTTATAACCTCTTCAATACAAGCAGCACCTACGACCAGCTTACACCCACAGAGAAGCTAACGTTAGCATCGGGCTAATACGTACTACAATAGTAGCTAAGTTAGCAAACATTACATATTTCATGAAAATAATAACTCCTTCTGAAGATAACCAAATAATGACCTGTCCAACAGAAAGAAAGCAGAAACTTCTACATCACTTTTCAGTCCCTTCAGATGTCTCAGTGTCTCCACTGATGTCCACTCTGGTTTGTCCTCTTATCTTTATCCAGAGTTTTGTCTTTCAGTCTTTCCTGTCTCCCTCTTTCTTATCTTTTCCTGTTTAGCAGGGTGAGTTGTCAGAAGTAACACTGGAAGTGGTATTTTTGGCACCTTTTTCTCTAACATTGTTCCTACAGAACAGATTCTCCTGCTATCTCTGTATTTCTGCAGAGGAGTGTGCTGGATATTTCCGACAACAGCGGGAAGGACGGATGGACAGAGGGGGATGTGAGCAGGATGAGACATGATTGGTTCTCGCTCTGAGTGTCAGTTGATTGGTCAGAGTTTTTACAGTCCTGTAGCTGCCACAGAGGTCTGATTCTTTCCACTGCTTTTCCATCCATCCATCCATTTTCTACCGCTTATCCTCTCATAGGGTTGCGGGGGGGCTGGAGCCCACCTCATCACCAGTCCCCACCTCATCACAGGGCACATCCGTTCCTTTCCCTGAACACATAATGTATTGACTGCTTTCAGGGTGGAAGGACCATTTCAACCAGTAGAACAAAAAGCATTTCTGAAAAGCATCAAGGATTCCAGCTTGAACTGGAGTTCTATTTCCCTCTGATGAAATAGAATGATTGTTATATCCACATTTGAATTTCACCAGTGTGCGATTGATTCTGGGTAGAAAGACATAATGAAGACAAAATAGGTCTGTTGCATTTTCTACGTCCAGTATACCCATGGATTCCAGTTCATAAAAAATAGGTGCATAAACATGGCTGCAGTTGTTGTTCAAGTCTCGGTTGAAATGCTCAATCCTCTGGTTCTGCACAGAACTTCCTGTTAAGACAGAGCCTTCACCCCTTAGAGCAATCTGTAACACTTTAACATCCAGTTGTTCGTCACGGATGCTGTTAAATTTCAATGTTGGGTTATTATAGTCTTGTAGTAACTTATAGAAAGTTAGCCTTGAAACTGAAACAATAGATGCTGCCTCAGTCAAGGTGGTTTTCAGTGAAAGAACATTCTCCAGCTCCTCTCTCTTTTTATCTGATGCCTTCCCTGGTAACCATCCTAAAAAAACAACAAACATTATGATATTGAGTATGTCTAAAACAAAGATGAGTCATTCGAGAGAATTATAAATGATATATCAGTTGAGCTAGACATATCTGCTCACCAATATCATTCTGAATAAAGACAGTTACAGACTGTGCTGTATGTCAAAAATATTTAGATGAGCAAACTGGTCAATCAAAAGACAGCATCAACTCAGAAAAATATTTCAACAGTAATATAAATAAATAACTTACTGATTGATCGGTGTGTGGGGTGAAAGGTGTTGGTGTTGATGACATGGACATATTGCTTGTGCTGGAGCCCATAGGCTTTTTAAAAAACAAATAAAACAACATCGCTGTGACTATCTTGTAGCATGCTGGCATTGTCTCAAATATTCCACCATAGTCCGAGTGAAAACAGAATTATTTAAAAACAGCTAGCTAGGTTATGAGTTTATAAAAATGTAAGGTTACAGAATGGTATGATGTGCCGGTGGAGGCGACGGGTGTCACTGGTCCAGGTGCACTGCTGGTGGAAGCCTGAGGAGACATTACAGTTCAGAGAGATAGCGTTAGCAAACTAATTTCTTTAACATCACACCTGTCACAGCGGTTGGAACACCTTTTCCCCAATTTATACAATGCGTCATTAAGCCATGTGTGCCCCAATCTTAGTCTTGTCATAATAACGTAAGTTATGAAGCTAACTATGGTTCTGTTATGTAAACAAAGTCGCGTATATGACGTGTAGGCTACCCGTGCTTCAGAGCCTATAAATACCACCTGGTAGCCTACGCCCGGCCTCTCAGACTCTTCTCGCCCGACAGATTCCGAGTGACCGGCATGACTGGCAGTCATCCAGGAATTCACAGAACCATAGTTACCTTCGTAACTTACGTTCCGTTTCATTCCCTCCTGACTGCCAGTGGCAGTAAACAAAGTGGATGACTCATACCAGTCACGAGGAAGCAGACACCTACCTACTGGTTGGCCACAGATGCCAGCGGAAGAACATCTGCTGCCAGTGTGGATCCAGAGGCCACATTAAGATGATAAAATCTTGAAAAGGTGAATGGCGCTGTCCAGGACGTTGCTGCACAGATCTCAGAGAGTGGCATCCCTCTCATTGTGTGGCAAGTGATATCCGAGGAGGCAGGTTTTCCTGCTGCCTCATAAGCTTGCCTGACTATGTCAACAACCTAGTGAGAGGTCACTTTGACCCCTGAAGGCGGTGGGGGCCGGTGGCGGAACTGCATTCTGTAACCCTGTGACATGGTGTTTAAAACCCATGCGACTTGGGAATGGGCGGCCCAGTAGTCCAGATGCTGCTGTGACAATCTACCCGCTGGCCCCTGACCTTCAACCTGCGCTTTGACGGTTGCTTGGGGGCCTGGGGGGGCACTGAACATGCACACGCCCCCGCTGGCATTGGCAGGGGGGAGGCTGCTCTCTCCCTTCTGGGCTGTCGCCAACTAGGTGCCACAGCCTGGCTGTGCTGCCAGGGCTGTGGCAGTGGATTCAGGTGACATGGCTGGCGCGGGTCTCGCGCCTAATGCTTCTTGATGTGCCGAAATGGGGCACTTGTACCCTTACCCCGGTCAGCCCAGGCCTCAGAAGCCTGGCTAGACTGCTTCCTGTGCTCTAGCGCTGTTTCCGCCTGTGGCCCGAACAATTGGCACCACTGAGAGCGTTCGGAGGGCGTATCTGCAGTCATCAGACATAGGCGCCTGGGCCAGCCACACCTGACTCAAGGGTGTCACAACAAGGGTGGACATCAAGCGACCAAGCTCTCTGGTAATCAGCCCAAAGGCCTGGATTTATATCAGCCTGTTCTGTCTCCTCACGCCCTGGCTGCATCATGGCAGACTGGGCAAAGAGGAGCAACAGTGAGTTGCCAATGCGGCCCACTGCATCATAAGCCTTTGACAGAAGGCTGTCAGTTACCCGGCACTGTGGCCTAGGGCAGCGAGCATTATCCTTGAGTGCCTCATCTGAAGAGAGAAGCAGTGCGGCAATGCATTGGTCCACTGGAGGCATGTGAACCAGGCCGTGTTCTTCTGCGCCGTGTATGGATGCCAAGGTTCTAACATCTCTGCCATGGTGAGGCGCCATTCCTGGGTTTGTCCAGCAGCGCTCCAGCTCCTCCAAAAAGGCTGGCGAAGGTGGGACCTCAAATGGTGGGGCTACTGGAGCTCGGTGGAAAAATGGGTTTCCGACAGGGTGTGCTGCCTCATCCAACCCAATATTGGCCAAAGCCGCCCGCAGTGTTGCCCGCAGTGGACAGGGGCTGCCCCCCAGTTCAGAACTCACGGAGCTCCTGAGGCTCCTGAGGCTCGCAGGTTCCGCCCCCTAGACTGACAGTGTGGGGGAAAGTTCCTGTCTGGGGCTAACCTCCAACTCACTCATTTGAAACTGTGAGTTTGAAGCCCTCGTTGACATGTCCATGTCCCAGGCAACTGCCCCTGGGGCAGGTGGAGGAGGTCGAGCCCACACAAGTGCTTTAAGTTGCTCTATCTCAGCTCTTAAAGCCTCCATCTCCTGGCGAGCGGGAGCTTGCTGTTTCACCCTCTTGCGATCTGGGCTCCCACGCCCCTTCTGTGGCCTGCCTCTGCGCTTCTCACGCCCTTTGTGGCGGCCGGAGCATCTCTGAGTCACCCCAGAAGGTGGAAGATCCTCTCCAGGGTCTCCACCTGACGCAGCCTTTCCTCTCTCACTGAGATGCTACAGTTAATACATGGGTCGGAAAGGGCCTCACTGAGATGACCGACCCCCAGACACCTGGGGCACATCTCATGGCTGTCCTCCACCTCAAGCTGAGCCCTGCAAGAGACACACAGCAACATTATGTCCCCCCAAAACAGGGCTCCGGTCAGGAGATCTGGGCGAGAACTGCTCTGATCAAACCACAGGGCGTGAGCCAGAATCTCCAGCGGGCGTGTTAGCCGGTTCAGGCTAACACCCACTTACCTGAACCGAAGTGTAGCCAGGTAAATGTCTGCAGCTCATGATGGCTACTGTGCAATAACAACCATTGTGGGGTGAACAAGTTCACTAAAACGTGCTAATTTCCTTGTGAGGTTTAATTAATCAGTTAACGTGATTTTGCCTCTTACCGGGTGACTCAACCAGGTAGCAGAAGATATCAGGGAATGAAACTTCAGGCCATTCAGTCAGATTATTCGTTCACTCTTTAATAAGATACGGACAAGAATCCGATCCTATCAACGTTATTTTTAAACATATCTATCCCTGTCAATGGGCTGCAATGAGTCAATATATGATATGCTTGTTTAGCATTAATATCAAAATTTGAAATCTGCTGTTTATAATGCTCTGGGCGAGGGGGAAAGGATTGTTTTCCCCCCAACTGTGACGTGGTCGACTGTATCTATCAGCTGAATATTTAGTTTCACCCGTGACAGTTATATTTAACATTTATATTTATATTTAACATTTAGATTTATATTTAATTTTAACGTTTAGATTTAGATTAAACATTGAAATTATATTTTCACAAGAGAGGTAAATATCACAAAGTTCACAAATGCTGCTGTAAAATGATGCTGGTCAAAACTAAAATAAAAAAAATCACGTTTTTTATACATGTTTTTCGGCGAAATGTGGCAAAAAGTTGCTGTTTATTTTAGCATGCGCAACTTTACAATCAGCGCCTGCACTGAAAATAACCTTTGTTCCATTGCAATATTTGTTTGTGAAAGATCCGATTTTCCACCGACCGCTGTCCACTTTGAGCCGAGGTCGCCAAGTGACTGCGCTCTGAAAGAAGTACCCCCAAAAATAACTCCGGACGTCTTTGTCGTCATTTCCGGTTCAGTGTGGTATTATTTACAAGTCAAATAAAACGTTGACAATGAAAAATATCTATCAGTAACATACATAACAGTGATGTGCGCAATGACGCCCTATCCAGATGAAATAACGGTCCTCTGTGTGTAAATTATTTTTTTCAGAGCCCATGTCAATCTTTGAAACAACAACTATAGTCAGAGGAGTTAACTATCTCTCTATTTTCTAGTCTTTGATACACCACGTGAGCATACAAAGCCGTACAATTGGACATTGGCACATCATATGACGGCGCAAGATTGTCTCATTGGACACTGACTTGGCCATCGAGCTGACGCACTTCCATGAACCCGCAAAACAACACCAGGTACGTTTCAGAAAGGCTGAAGTCTCCCCTTTTCAACAAAAAAATAAATTATCCAATGACTTACTTATTCTAGATGGTATTGCGCCAGCATCTAGCACCACTGTAAGAAGTCTAGGGGTAATTTTTGACCAAGATATGTCCTTCAATGTCCACATGAAATAAACGGCTAGAACTGATTTTTCCATCTGCGTAACATTGCAAAGATCAGGCATATTCTCTCTCAAAACGGGTACTTGGTGAGAAGGAGGTGGTGTCATCCAGGCTTCATCTGTCCTGATGGTGGTGAGATGGAGAAGAGGCGATGCTGCTCAGGTTGTATCTGTTAGGGTAGTGGAGAAGAGGATGTGTTTACTCTTCCTCCCTTTAACACATGCTGCAGATTAGTTTTGTGCCTCATAGTCCCTGTGCGTTCTCATCTCACAGGTATCCATGGATCCAGTCTACCTGGTGGAGTAAAGGTTGGACAGACCAGGCTTCATCTTCATCTTCTGGTGCTGAGTGACATGGTGGTGACGAGGACATCTTGCTGAGGCTTCTCCTGTTTGGCGTGGTGGAGAGGAGGACGTTCTGCCCAGGCTTCATCTGGTTGGTGTGGTGGAGAGGAACAAGAGGACGTGTTGCTCAGAATTCAATGCTGACAGCTTGATGATGCTCTTCATCCCCTTGGACACTTTCATACAATTCTATATATATAAGCTGTTGTTATATGGAGTGTTAATGTGTTTTTCATTGTTGTTATTCTGTACACATGGCATCTATTGCATCCTGGGAGAGGGATCCCTCCTCTGTGTCATGACTGTTTTGGTTAAGTTTATCATTTTTCTCTCATACCTACATGTTGTCTTGTCTTTCCTGTTTTACTTTGAAATAACCCTGTCTCCCTCTTGTTCCAACTTGACATCATCCTGCCCTCCTGTTCTTGCGTGATTGTCAAACCCCGCCCTGATTGTTTGCACCTGTTTCCCATTACCTCTTGTATAGTCTTGTCTCCCATGTTTCATCAGGAGCGCATGTTCCCCATCTCCTGAGCGTTTGCTTCCTTGTTTCCTCTCAGCGCACCTGTGTAGTTTGTGTTGTTAATTTTTATAGCATTAGTTCAGTTTCTTTTGTTTGTAGTTTATACCTCAATCCGAGAATCATTTCTGTTGTTAGTTTAGTTCTTTAGTTATTTCCTCAAGAGTCAGAGTGTTTTTTACTTACTAGTTACTCAGCTTCTTAGTGAAAGAGTGTTTATTTAGTTTTGGTCGCCTCATTAGAATCAGAAAAAGATTTATTGCCAGGTATAGTTAACACAATACGAGGAATTTGTTCTGGTGGGTTGGTGCAACATAAATATAGAAAAAAACATAATGCAGGATCTTTATTTTGTTAAGTCACATAGCCTCCATAGAGTTAGAGAGCTTTTCCATTGCAGTTATTTAGTAGCTGTGAGTGCAGGATTTATATTGTAATTTTTTGTAGCCGTCAAAAAGTTGAGAGTTAATCCTTGTGAACTGTTCGTGCTGGTCTCGAGTCGTGCGTCTGGGCTCAACCATGGAGCCCTCACACTCTGTTGCTCTTCTTGAAGTTTCTTCCGTTTCTTTTTCCCTGTTAAAAAAAAAAATTGTGGTAGTTTTTCCTTAGTCGATATGAGGGTCGTTTGTAAAAGACCTGTACAGATTGTAAAGCCCTCTGAGGCAAATCTATAATTTGTGAAATTTAACTATACAAATAAAATTTGACTTGACAAGCTCATGTGAAAGCTCAATAAGAAAACACTGCTGAGTGTTACCTGCAGAGAATCCAGAATGCTGAGCCTTGGAAAAATTGGTAGGCATTCGGGGTAGCAGTATCACACACTTTGTAGTAGTAGTAACACTGTAGATATTGTGAACGAAAATTTGTCACATTCTTATTGACTCCATCCCCTGGTTGTCTCCCTGTGTGCACAGTCCCATTAATTGTGCAGGGGAGGTTTGAATGACAAGCCCTTAACAGCACATATATTATGAGATATAAAAATTATGATAATACTTACATGTATGTTGCTGCGTTAAAATAACCATCAATGTGGTGGGACTGCTGTCATGAAGAATATAATCTTAATTTAAGACTAATAATAATTGTGATAAGGACAAAACATGCAACCCAGCTCTGTGCTGGGTTGTCCTCTGGACCCTGTGGAAGTGGTGGTGGACAGGAGAATGATGGTCAAGCTGTCCTCTCTGATGGACGACATGCCCCACCCTCTGCAGGAGACACTAACACCACTGGAGAGATGAGAGAACTCTCATTGTACAAAAAATTACCAATTAATAAAATTTACCAATTTACTATGTGCATTATCACTGTTTTTCAGTTTTTTAGTCTCTCTCTACACACACACACACACACACACACACATATATATATATATATAAATATATATACGCGTATATGTATATACGCGTATATATCTATGCGTATATATACATACGCGTATATATACATACACGTATATATATACATGTGTATATATATATATATATATATATATATATATATATATATATCTCAATCTCTCAGCATGTGCCTACTGCTATCATCATTATTATTATTATTATTACTATTATTATTATTATTGCCTGCTTCTTATTTTTGTATAGGCCTTTCTGCTGCTGGTCTGTCCACATTTCCTTCTCATATCATGTAAACTGGGCATCTTGTTCCTGATCTCCAGAGGGATGGAGGGAAGAATGGCGGTTATGGTTTAAGGGTTAAGGGGACGGACGGGGAAGTGTGGACATCTGGAGGGGCCACCTCAAGTTAGCTGGAGTAACCTGAATACAGGAGTTTTCAAAATAAAAGCACGAGCGTTTGCCTAATAACATTGGTCAACACCAAATTTATTGTCTTGTAAGTTCTTTAGCTGATTTAGGACAGTTTTGATGTGCTGAACCCAAATGGCACATTGGGTTTTGCTCAATCAGGTCAACTGTTGGAGTTATGGTGACATCTTATTTTTGACGTTTTGGCTTACATATGCAGGAATTTTGCTTCATATGATGCAAACTTTTTTTCTCTTGTTTGAACGAAAGGGAAAAAAGAGAAGAAAAGACAAATAGAAAGTGCCAAAGCACATTATATTAAACAAATTTGCAGTGTACACAACAGTGTAACAGTTCATACACGCCCTCTTTTGGCCCTCTTATTATCTTATTATTTGGCCCATCTTATTTTTGCAGACACTGATGGTTTGCAGGTATCGTTCAAAGTCCTTTTATAAAAAAACTGAAAAAAGGGGTTTGTGATTCATAAATTTACATTTACGAATGCCAAATAAAAATAATTAAAAGATTCACAACATTTCACATTTTTTTCAAGGTAACCAAAAATAAATTCATCTTCATTGTGTACGGCGAAGATGTATTTTGAAATTGACCGGAAGTCCCGATTTAATAGTATGTGATGTGACGGTGAAGCAGTTTCTGTGCGGAAAACACTCAAGAAGATCGAAGCAGGGGTCTAGCAGAGGTGTACCCCTCGAGACCACTTCGTATAAGATATTTTCTTTCTAAATTCATCTAGGCTGAGGTTTATCGTGAAGCCGGCTGCTGTTTCAGACGGACCCAGCTGTCGGGGAGACATTTAGCTTTACACACGGTGAGCGGATGTGATTTTCACAGCATCTAAAAGAACGGGGACAACATGTCAGTAGAGAGCACAGCAGGTAATGGAAACAGACCGGACAGAAAGTGAAAATTACATACAGGTAAGTAGTAGTCTATATAGCAGTGTTAGGTAGTAGTCAGATGTAGCATTACATAGTTAAAAGACGCTGAAGTCACCGTTAAAACCGGGTCTTCCCTATCACCTGATGTCTGTGGACAGACTGAGCGCAACATGTAGCTAGGTAGGCCTACAGCAGACAGACCCTGATGCTAACATCTGCCACTTTACGGAAGCATTTTTCTCTTCACCATTTACTGTAAAATCTAAAAACCGCTAGATTTTGACATTGTTGTCGGCGTGAATTTGTTTGCAGAGGACCCAGCAGGCAGTAGCTGGCAAGTGCAGGGGATATGTAGTGTACTGTACCCAGCCTGATCAGCAGGTTCTTTTGAATGTGTTCAGGGATTAATCCATGTGTCTCTCTTTATTTAGGCCATGTGAGGAGGGACTATGGAAGGCCTAAATGCAAAAAGCTGTCCAATCCAGAGGAATGGTGGCGACCAAAGGAGTGACACAATCATCAATTTCTGTGATCCAGTGTTAATGAATTCAACAACTCGGACATAGTGCACATCGGTGGAGTACAGAGATGGAAAGGAGCTGGTGAATCAGTCCCATTTGTGAAGTTGAATGAGGAAACAAAAGGTGTATGTTCTGTGGATCACATTGTTGAAAAGAGTAGGCGTGCTCGATCTGGGCATATGACACAGGACTGGCTGAGTCACATGACAGCACTGGATGGAGTGACCACAGAAGCAGCTATGTAAGAAAACATTGCCCAGTGTACAGGTCCTGACAGTCAACACACTACTGTGATTCATGCCACATATGTGAGCTCTCAGGGGACAAAAGGTCAGCAGAGGAGAAACAAGTGGATGATGTATACCTGAGAGTTATCTCAGGCTACTCCTGGACAATAAGCAGCTTTCCGTTTAAAACGTTAAAGGTGAAGGCAGGAAGTGTTCGCCATGCCTCGGGACCGAGCCTTTTCAGAGCCAGAGTACTCGGCGGAGTATTCAGCGGACTGCTCCGTGACTCTGCCCTCAGACCCTGAGCAGGCAGTTGGGCGAACACACGAGGTCACGGTCCGGAGCTCAGGATGCTGCCTCTGCCTGCCGCGGTTCATGCGCCTCACCTTTGCACCAGAATCCCTGGAAAACCTCTATCAGACGTACTTCAGACGGCAGAGACATGAAACCTTGTTGGTGCTTGTCGTGTTCGCTGCCCTCTTTGACAGCTACATCATCGTAATGTGTATGGTAGTCTACACCACTGACAAGCTGGCTTCTGTTTTAGTGGCTTCAGTAGGACTGGCAGCAGATATTATCCTCTACCTGTTGTGCCGGTTCGGGCTGCTGCCAGACCGGATCTCCAGGAGGGTGGTACCCTATGCCTTGTGGGTACTCATAGCAGCGCAGATATTCTGCTACCTGGGTCTGAACTATGCCCGCTTCCACCAGGCCAGTGACACGGTGGGCTGGCAGGCTTTTTTCAGCTTCTCTTTTTTCCTGACTCTTCCTCTGAGGCTGACACCCATCGTGCTCATCAGTACTGTATCCTGCGGGGTCCACACCCTGGTCCTGGGCGTGACGATCGCCCAGCAGCAGCAGGAGGACATCCAGGGGGCAGCACTTGGCAGACAGGTAAGAGTGGGAAGGGAGGATGTGGCATGTGGTTTTGGTATTTGTGTATATTGTCATATATCACATTTACAGAGGTCTTTAGGTGCAGTAGGCCAAAAGCCACCCGAAACTGTTGTTTCACATTTAGAGCCACAGGCCAAGCTAGGATTGTTTTCTGTCTCTAGTTTTTGGTATTTTACCTTTACTTGAGATTCTCACAGTACAGGAAATTGCTGGATAGCATTTGAAAATGGATTATGCTAGTACCAATACCAGTATGTTTAAAGTAATACCAATCCAAATGTGTGTATTGACATTTTTGAACAAGGCTTTGAATTTGTGTTGTCATATTTTTAATCTTCCAAAAGAACTTCCAATTTGTGGTGGTTTGCTTCTGCTTTTTTTTTTTTTTTTTGCTTTATTTTGAACATGTGCCAGTAAAACAAGAGAGTAAGTTGAAAAAAAAACAAACAAAACCAATGAGAATAATGAAGACACCATAACAACAGTCAAAACAATAATAATGATAATAATAATAATAATAGTATGCACTCAGCATGTCCGAAAAGAAGTAGGATGAAGCATAACCTTATTTAAACCTACCCCTTCTTCGCTTCTCAAATAACAATCAGTCCGTCATATTTGCTTAATACATATTTACAAAAGAAAAGAAAATAAATAAAGTAAATAACCACAGACATACTGTAAGTACAAAAAAATGGAAAATTAGCAGATACAAAATTAACTAACAAATAGGCAGATAATTGATGAAAACACCCAATTGTTAAACCTCTTCCTCTTCCCTGTACCTAGTGAAAGCCATGTGTTGACACTGCTTTTTAAACAGGGTCATGCTTGGACATCGCTTGAGCCCCACATCTAACCCGTTCCACAACCTCACTCCACAAACAGAAACACAAAAACCGTCCCCTCTGATGTTTTAAGATGAACTCCCCCCTCAGGTTATAACTCCCCTCTCTGTTATTTTTTTGGTATATTACCAGGAAGTGCTTTATGTATTGCTTTGTACATGATTTGTGCTGTTTGAAAATGAACCAGATCAGTGAGCTTTAATGTTCTGGATTTTAAGAATAGTGTATTTGTGTGATCTCTATACCCGGCATTATGAATTATTCTCATGGCTTTTTTCTGTAATATGGAAAATGAATTCATTGTACAGTTATAAGCGTTGCCCCAGACCTCTGCACAGTAATGTAAGTATGGTAAGATTAGAGAACTGTAAAGAATAGTGAGTGATCTGTGGTCCAGAATGTGTTTTGCTTTGCTCAGAACTGAAATACTTCTTGATAGTTTGCTATGTATATGTTTTATATGAGCCTTCCAGTTAATCTTGTCATCAATTATTACCCCAAGGAACTTATTTTCTTATACCCTTTCAACATCCACCCCATCTACATGTATCTGCACTTGAATTTGGTTTTACTTAAGTTTAATGATAATTTCTGTCAAACCACGTTTTCAGTTTGCATATTTCAGCAGTGACCCTCCCCAGTAGCTCGTGTAATTCCCCCCCCAGAACAAAAAATACTAGTGTCATCGGCAAATAATACCAATCTTAATGTTTCTGAGACTGTACATATGTCATTTATACAGAGAATAACCAGTTTTGGACCTAACACTGACCCCTTGGGGACGCCACAAGCAATGTGCAAGCATGACGATAATAGTCCCCAACTTCACAAATTGTGTTCTGTTAGTTAAATAACTTCTCACCCAGTGCAGTGATACGCCCCTGATCCCATACCTTTCAAGGTTATTGGTTAACATGTCAGAATTGTTTGTGCCAAATGCTTTTTTAAGCTCTATGAATATTCCAGCTGAATGCAGTTCTGTGATCTATAGCATTGGGCATCTCCTCAATTGATTCTATTAATGCTAGTGATGTTGAGCTGTTTGCTCTAAATCCATACTGACTGTCAGAGAGTAGTTATTGTTTGATTAGGAACTTGTCTAGTCTGTTGTTGAAATAACTTTTCTAGAATTTTGGAAAATTGTGGAAGTAAAGAAACAGGCCTGTAATTTGTGAAATGGTGTCTATCCCCAGTTTTGTATATCGGCACAACTTTAGCTATTTTAATTTTGTTGGGAAATTTACCAGTTTGGAATGATAAGTTGCAGATGTAAGTTAGTGGTTCTGAAATCCCCTCAATGATCTTTTTTTACATCTTTGAATCAGTAGATGTTTTACATTTCCCTTCTTTCCACTGCTGTGAGGAACACTGAACTGGGATTTCTTTCTATGGTGTTATCATTCCACTCTTCAGATAAACATGGATCTGGAATTTTTTTCTGCCAGGTTTGGTCCAACATTTACAAAGAACATATTAAAGCTGTTAACGATATCATCCATATTATCCTTTCTCATATTGTTTTCAATAAAATATTGAGGGTAGCTCTGTTGTTTAGCACAATCCTTAGTAATGTTTAATATGTCCCATATTCCTTTAATGTTGTTTTTGTTATTATATAATATTTTACTATAGCATTCCTTCCTGCATACCCTTATAATATTGGTTAGCTTATTTTGATATTTTTTATATTGATTTTCTGCCTCTTAAGTTGTTTGTTTTATGAACTCCACATATCATGTATTTTTCTTTTTAAAGGCATCTGTAATCCCTTCGTGAACCATGGTCGATCTTTGTGGTTTTGTTTGTCATACTGTCATACTGTTTTATTTTCATCATATAATGATGTCAATATTTTCAAAAAAAGTTTCATATGCGCTATCAGTGTATAAATTTTCCCCAATTTTGTACCAGTAAATCATTCTTTAATGTATTCAGAGTTTCCTCTGTACTCACTCACCTGTATTTTAGTTTCTCCTCTGGCTGATTTCTCTGCTGCCTTCTGTTATAAACTGTAAAAACTAGTAGGTGGTCACTGATATTGTTAATTAATAGTCCGCTCACTGTATTATTTTCAATATCATTGGTGAATATGTTATCAATAGGGATGTCCCGATCAGGGTTTTTTTTGCTCCCGATCCGATCCCGATCATTTGAGTTTGAGTATCTGTCGATCCCGATATTTCCCGATCCGATCACTTTTTTAAGCTCCCGATACAATTCCGATCATTTCCGATATTTTTACTGATCAGATACATTTTGGCAATGCATTAAGGGAAAAAAAAAAGAAGACTAAAACTTAAATTGTCCCAGGTTTCTTTTATTGTCCATTCTCTCCAACATGGACATATATTTCTTTTCACTGCATCAAAACAATTAACTTATCAGCACTGGTGCCATAAAATATATAAACATGTAAACTCAAACAAATAGTGCAGAATAGTGCAATAACAAAAAATAAATAGAATTCACTTCAAAAGAGGTAGTTTACCTACTAGGTTCAAAAGTTGACATCCTGTCAAACTCAGAATCACAATCAATAAGAAAATAAAATATTTTTTGGCTTAACCTTAGTGCAGAATTCTAAAATGAGATGAACAGCAACAGCTTAATGCAACATTAAACGTAAACCACATGGGATATAAAATCTCAAGACACTTTTTTAACAAGGGATGGTCTCACTTACTCCTCGTCTCCACTCTCACTCTCATATTGAGGCAAAATTAAGTGGAGATTTTTCTTAAGGAAAATCAGCATCTCTACATTGTCAGCTGAGAGCCGGTTCCTCTTTTCATCAAGGACATTGGAAACAGAACTAAAGAGTCTCTCACTGTCCACAGAGGTGCAGGGAGCACACAGAAACTTGGCTGCCACATCAGCCAGAGGGGGGAACCTTGAACCATTCTGTTTCCAGTATTGCAGGAGATTGCTGTTCCTAGTGGTGGTTTACGCTAAAAGATAGGTCTGTACCTGGACTTCAGCTGAGGTACTCACAGACTGGGCCTCTACCGGATTCTCCTCCAAGATTTCATCCAAGATGCTGCCCAGGCTGCTGCTTCCTTCTTGGCATTTCTTCTTGCTCGTAGGCTCTGCTACTGCTGCCCCTGGTTCTTCACTAGCAGTGGCTGCTCTCTCCTCCATATTCACTACCTCCTGGATGAGCTTATACTTGGCAATGCTCAGGTTGTCTGACTGGGTGAAATACCTGAAAATAGATAAATATAACAACAATTACCACAACTAGCCAACTAATGAGCTGAGCATAACAGTCAAGTCAGACAATAGCCTTACAGTAGGCTACATCTATAACAAAATATTAACAACATTACAGAGTCCTACATTTAACCTAATTGGCTTGAGTAATGAATTATTGCATTCAATAGTACTCTTACCTGTCGTTTACAGTACTTGCCTGCCTTTGTATCTTGGATCCACCAGAGTGGCGATGCTGTACGGTGTCTCCTCCTCTATCCCAGCAAAACGGGTCTCCACTGCAGCTAGGAGTGTGGTCTTCATTGTTTTGGCCCCCTGGTCAGTCGTCTTCTCCTGAGACAGCAGACGTCTGAGGGCTGTTTGAATGAATGAAATGATTAAATGAATAGATGGTTCAACCTTTTAAACCCCAGCATCGGGATTGTGAGAAAGCTTCTGTGGAAAATAGCAAATCAGCAAGCTCACAACATGTGAGCATCGGGATTGTGAGAAAGCTTCTGTGGAAAATAGCAAATCAGCAAGCTTTCCTGACGATAGCAGAAAACAGAAAATAGTATGAGCCCTGAGGGCCTCTGGATACCCGTATGGGGTTCAAGTGGTTAAGCGATCGATCAGATGTCCCTTATCGGGACATCCCTAAAATATTCTCGTACAATTGTAGTATTACTTAAAACATGTTCAGCAACTACAACTAATAATTTGATTATAATAAAAAATAAAATAACCTGTTATTGCCGAGATGACATTGGCTGCAGATGCAGTAGCCTTGCTCACATCCTTTGTGAGCTCCTCAAATGGAACCAAGACCTCAGCTGTCTTCTCCTTCAGGGTCCACTGGGCGGCTGTTAGTGTGGCTGGGAGGTTACAGGAACCAGCATAAAGCAACAGAGGCTGCTTTTGCTCCAGGATGCTCTGCAACATGTATAGGCTATTGTTCCATCTCACTTGCACGTCCTGCTGTAGACACTTGACGTCCATCTTCATGTTTGAAATGGCCAATAATCTTTCTCGCGGTGGCCAGAGTGTCCACGACGCTGCGCTGAGACAATAGACCCTCGTGCACTGCAAGCTGGAGCGTGTGTGCCAGACATCCCACACTCTTTACCTCCATATCATCCATGGCTTTCTTCATATTTCGCGCGTTGTCAAACACAATCACATGGACCCTTGTCTTCTCTATCCCCCACCTGTTAAGCATTCCCTGGATTGCTTCTCCAATGCGTTCTGCCGTGTGAGACCCTCTGAAATCCTGAGTGTGCAATGTCACACGTTGTAAAGTGAAAGTGGGATCGATCCACTGTGCAGTGAAACTAAGGAGTGACATTGGACACACAGAAGAACTCCATATGTCTGTGGTAAATCCAATCGCAGGTATGTCCTTTAAACATGCCTTGCATGTGGTCGCGTAGCTTTTTCCGTTGAAAAATGTTCGTAGGGTTACCTCTTGAAGTAGCAACAGTTGGCAGAATTTGGCAGAGCATGGCAGGCTCTGCACAGTACCTGACATTGTGCAGCATCTTCTCTTTTACAGCCAAAGTAATTCCACACAACTGACGTGGTGCTCCTCTTTGGTAACAAATTTTCAGCAGTGTCAGGTTCTGTCAAGTCTGAGGCCATTGTGCAACAGGTTAGAGCAGCATTATTTTCTCTCTCTCTCGCTCCCTCTTGTTTTGCTCCGCTCGGCCAAGCGCTCGGCTCACTCGCAAGTCACGTCACCAGGTTATGTCACCAGTCAATCGCAGCCTTTGCGGTTAGAAAATTGCGTTTTAAGATATTGCGATATTATCGCAAATGCAATTAATCATTCAGCCCTAATTTTTTTGGAACCAAAAAAACCTCCCGTGATGATTCTACTTTACTACCGCCTATGAACATAATAAATTGGTGACCATTTACCCATGCCTGCACCGTTCCTGCCCAGCAGGGGAGAGCCTCCTGTACGTTTGTTATGTGGAGGAAAATGTTGGAGGATTACCTGTTAGCCACACGTGCTACCAGCAATGCATGGCCTGAGGCTAGACGACGGGCCCTGCTCATCCATGTTCTCGGGGCCGAAGGAAAATGCCACACAATTGCCGCAACGTCACACCAGAGCACGAACTAATGTTTGCCCCATGGTCGCCCCGTGCGTGTTGCTCAACATTGAAAGGGTCCCGACTGTTGGGGGAAAAAAGGGATAGGGGCTAGTGGAATTGATTGAAAGATAAATAAAAAATTAGGTAGTAAAGTCATCTTTACTATGTTTATTCTTCCCAATATACAAAGAGGTAGAGTTGTCCATCTCGTGATCTCTTCTGTCACATCCAGCACCATGGACTCATAATTGGCTGAACTAAGATTACTTATCTTTGGGGTTATTTTGATGCCCAAGTATAGAGCTGTACCATATGGACAAAATTCTATATTCTTTCTATATTCTACAGCTGCCACAAACAAGTCCTTACGGGTGACGTAAACATGCTACCACAAAGCAGTAGCGTTGCTACGGTTACAGTAGCCGTTATACTATTATGTCTATGCTTCATACAATACACGTTTTTATCTCGCATGATACATTTGGATTATTCAGCGGTCATTCTACGCTGAGTTGTACTTTACACGGCGTATCTAAACCACAAGCAGAGTAACGTTTATGTTAGCGTAGCAACAGAGCTAACTAAGTAGCTAAGTAGTTAAAATTACGATATAAACAACAGAGGCTTATATCGTATGGTAGACATTTTTATACCACACTACAATATGTATCGTAATATCGCACAACTATACCCAAGTACTTAAATCCCTCTGTGACATTCACAAATGGATGTGATACTAAAGGTTTCTTCCTCTCATTTCCGTTTAAAATATAATAAAAGATTTTTCCTTGTTCACTTTGAACCCAGAGATACTCCCATATTGACTGAACAACTGTAAAAGAGATGGTATCGATTCTGCAGGTTGTGATAAGAATACAATAGTATCATTGGCATACATTGCTGTATTGTGTTCTGAGTTCCCAATCTTAATACCATGAATTAGGGGGTGTGATCTAATCGTAGGGCTGTGCGGTATACGTATTTGTGGTAGACGGTAGAAAATTTGGCCCACAGTTGATTTGCACGCAACCGTCTAGGGATGGACCGAATGGGAAAATCTTGACCGAAACCGAATAGCCGAATATGATTAATATATGTATATAAATTATTAATTTTTATCACCAAGCAATTTTTGTACAATTGCTGTCATTGCCGTACCTTTGTTTTAGAGCTACCTGATTATGGCAAAACCTGGCAAACTTAAATAATTATCACTTTATGTTTCCATGAAACATTTATTCAGCAGTCAGCACGTGACATAACAATATTAACAATGCTATAACAATAACATAAAATAAAGTAAGATTAAGAAAATAATATCTTTGCAATAACAATACAAAAAAGTGCAATTTTCCCTGTAGGATAGCCTAAAGTAAATAAATAAAATAAAATGCATATATGCATATATGCAAAATAATTAAATAAAAAAAAAAATGCACATATGTGCATGTATATATATGATTGTGCAACAGTAAACACACATCCAGGCCTGAGGCCTTCAACAATAAATGCACTTACGCGCATGCACATACAATTGTGCAAACTTGATCGATACACTAATACAGAGTGTGGTTTCTCAAGTCTCCACAATGATAACCTGAGATATCTTTTTTTTCTTTCCCTGAGATATGTCTAGCTCACAATGTATACATGTAGAACAGCCTACTGTTTAAAGAAATATGAAAAGTTCTTTTTAACAAACAACAGCTTCTCTGCTTTATGGCAGGCAAGTCTGTTCCTCTTCTCATCCAGCACATGAGATGCAGCACTGAACAGTCTCTCTGAGTCAGTGCTAGTGCATGGAGCACTCAAATACTTGCGTGCCACCTTGGCCAGGTCAGGAAAGCGCTCTCTTTTATTTCTCCAGTATCCAAGAGGGGTCTCCTTCTTCTCCTCATCTTCTTTTTCAGGATGCTTGCCTCCTTGGATAATTGGGATGGGGGCCTCTGAGAGGTAGTCATCCAACTGTTGAGCTGTTGAGCTCATCACCGGCCTGCCATTTTAGAGGTTTGAGAGAAGGATTTGAGATTTAATTTAAGATGGGGACATTGCATTATGTATATGAATATTATTATTTTGACTAAATCAATAAAGCATTTAACAGGTCAAAAATGGACAAGTACAAAATCAAGGGCATATTCCATAGCACATACAGTACTAAATGTTAATAAATATCACAGACACATTCAGTAGCAAACAGTAATAATAGCAAAGTCAGAACAAAGTAGCTTACCTAGTTTCAGTGATATTCTCTCCCAGAATCTCGCCGAACATATCAGACAACGGGGGTGGTTTTGTCTCCTCCTCCTCCTCTGCAATAGACAGACGAGGCCTCTTTGCTGCACTCTGTTCTGGGTTCCCTGTGTTGTTAGTGTCACTGTCTGCCCCATCTCCCGTGGTTTGTGTCCCTTCTCCTGTCCTCTGAGTTTGTGTCGTGTCTCCCGTGCTGTGCGCGGCAGCCTCCTGTGGGTTTTCCTTGTCCAAAACGGCCTGGATCATGTCACGTGCGCTCCGCTTTTCCCCCCAATTAAAATAAAAACATTTGTATCGTGGGTCAAGTACAGTCGCAATGCAGTACAGGGGATCAGAGTATATGTTCTCAAAACGTTTGTTGACAGACTCCAAGAGTGCACTTTTCGTAGCTTTTACTCCGTGGTCCGTTTCAACCTCCTTTGTTAGTAGACGCTTTAGAGCTTCAACATTGGGAATAACGTCTGCCACCGATGCCTCAGATGAGCTTATAGTTTTAGTCATCTCTTCAAATGGATGGAGAATGGAGATAATGTTCTCAATTACAGTTTTTCTCAAATGCTAAAACACATTTCACAAACGTTTCCTCTATGTTCCCCAATGTCTAAACACAACACCCTTTTCTAAAGCTACATAAACACAACCACACCTTCTCACTTCAAAACTCAAACTTTCACACCAAAAGAGCAGCTCGAAGCTTTCAAAAATGTAAACACTATACACATCATTACACACTACAGCAAAACAATTGAAAACACAATGCTCAATTTGTGAGAAGGTTCTTTGTTTCATAACTGCCAATGCATATTTTTTAGAAACTTTACAGTAACAGATCTTCTTAGATCTCTGTAGAGGATGAGGCATTTAGATTTGTGAGTTTCATATGAAGAATATAAATCTATAGAAAATACTTTATGTACACTACTGTAACACAACTCAATGCAAAAACAGAATCTATTGCACACAACAGTACTCTTGAAAACATGTTCAGGGTGTGAATTTTTTTATTTACTTTATTCACACCACACACACACCACAATCACTGTGCGGCATCATGTCGCTGAGCTGCATCGGGCCACATCACCTCATCCACATCACAGGCTATGTTCTCTCTTGCCAGGCACTGCGGGAAAAACGCCCTGGAATGGCGAATTCATCCTTGGAAGGCCTCCACTGGGATGTCAACACAGGCCAGCTCCGTTGCCCTTAGGAGGTTCTCTCTAGTGTATGGTTGTCTGTCATAAACCTTCCATCTCCATGATGAGAGGAATTCCTTTATAGGGTTCAGGAAAGGGGAGTAGGGTGGCAGACAGACATTTAAAAACTGGTTACTGTTGGTGGTGAACCACTCTCTGATTTGGTTTGTTCTGTGGAAGCGGACATTGTCCCCAATGATCACATAAATGGGATGTGCGGGCCCAGGATGGTGTTGTTGGCGGTCCAGGAGAATGTCTCTTAGCTCCTCTAGGAAGGTGAGGAGACGTTGGGTGTTGTAAGACCCAAGGACAGCATGCCGGTGGACAAGCCCCTCCGAACCCATGGCCGCACAAAGAGTAATATTACCCCCCCGTTGGCCAGGAACCTTAGTGTTGGCTCTTTGGCCAATGATGTTACGGCCTCTTTGCCTTCATTTCTGCAAGTTGAAGCCAGCCTCATCCAGGAAGAGGTACTCATGAGGTCTCGCCATCGCATCCAACTGTAATATCCTCTGTGAAAATGTGAAAGTGCACAGGTGTTCAGAACAACAGTCAATCAGCTAGCACAGTATTGTCCAGAAGTAATGTAGGCCACTGAGCAACACAGTATGTCCACTAACTGTACTGTGAACATGGATGTATACTTACTTGCACATACTCGTAACGTAGGTCTTTGTGTCGCGCAGAGTTGCGATCAAAGGGAACCCCATAGACCTGTTTCATCCGCATCTTTTGGTGCCGGAGAACTCGGTCTATTGTGGCCAAGCTGACATCATCAGTGCTCTCAAAGTTGACATTATTGGCAATGACTTTGTCTCTGATCTCCCGGAGTCTGATGAGGTTGTTCTCACGAACCATGTCCACAATGAGGGTTGTGCCGCTGTAAATATGGCAACCCTCCCACCACTATGTGGCATTCTTTCAACTCTAAAGAAAGAAACGTGTTGTCAGTTGACATGTTTTACAATAACAACTGATTTGAAACCAATAGACTACTTTCACAGGCTTGTAAAACTGTATTGTGACAAAGAAGCAATAGAGTACAATACCTGTTGTTGTCTGAATGCCCTGATAATGGTGGCCACGGTGAACCTACTCAGGTTTGGACGGACTCTTAGTCCTGCTTCAGCCATTGTCATGCCATGGACAATGACATGGTCAATGACTGTTGCTTGCATCTCGTCCGTAATGATGGTGCGAGGTTGTCTTGCTCTTCTTCCTGGACCTTCTCCTCTCCCTCCTGGGCCTTCTCCTCTTCCTCGTTGGCCTGCTCCTCTTCCTCCTCTGATTTGAGCTCTTCTTCCTCGTTGGCCTGCTCCTCTTCTTCCATGGCCAGCTCTTCTCCCTCCATGGACAGCTCCTCTCCCTCCTCTGACTCGAATTCCTCTTCCCCTGACTCTGCCTTCATCCATTGTGTTTGTTTGGAATTTTCAGCAAACTGTGCACTCTGAACTTGCTTTTATACATGTGGTCACAGCATTAGCAACAGGTGTCTTCAATTTTAAGTCGTTGTGTGTAATGAATGACGCCAGGTGTGTTCATTGTGTTCAAATATTGCTGACTGTGGCAAGCATTTTGCATCACATGAGCTTTCATTTGAGAATATGAGCAGAGTTCTTTTGCAACTTGTGTTTTAGCAAGGAAAAATGTGTTTAGATTTATGAGAACGGAGGATTGTGTTTTGTGAATTGTGTCTTCATGTGAAATGTGTTAATGATATTGGCAAATGATGGCTAGATTTAGTAAATGTGTTTAGACAACTGGTCATTTGGTTTAGAGGATTGGCTTTTTGTGTGTTGTTTTCTACAATTACAGATTTGCACAATACATGTTCTTGAAATAATATTCTCAACTTTTAGTTATTTAATAGTTTAAAAAAGAACAACTTCCTACTTGAATGCTTTACCGTGGGCTATGGTAGCCATTAAGAAACTGTTGTTCTGTAATTTATTTTCCATAGTACCACAGATTATACACAAATTATACCGCAATATAAATTTTAGGCCATATCTCCCACCCTTCTCTGATAGCTATTGTTGATGGTTCCATGGCTATTACAAAAAGAAGAGGTGAAATTGGTGACCCTTGCCTTGTGCTTTGAGATAACTCAAAAGGCTGAGAGATGAGATTATTAGTACATACCATTGCCGAAGAATCAACAAATAAAAATTTGACCCATCTACAAAAGTAATCACCAAATCCAAACCGCCTAAGCACCTTGAGTAGATAGGGCCGTTCACACTCGTGAATCATGTTAACAACTCTCCTCGTATTGTGGAACCCCTGCCAGTTTTGCTCAAAACCATCCTGGTCTCCATGTATCATGGCTGGAAGACCCCTCTCACGTCTCATGGCTAGAGGTTTTTCGTGCACTGTGAAAGGGGTCGACGCGGCATTTTGATGTGGGTTGACAACTCTGCAATCGACCCAGGAGTTTATTGGCTCGGCTCGGATCGGATCGGCTACAGTGTGAAAGTCGAGCCGTGTCGACTAACTATTTCCCCGATGACGTTGATGTATCTGCCTGTCGGTCCTGCTTCAGTCACTGAGCAGTCTGTCAGGCTGTCACTGCGAAGCTCCAGAGCTGCAGAGCTGATCATTCATAAGATCAGTCTATCTGTTGATCTCTGGAGACCAATTTCTGAAGGACAGAGATTATATTTAATCAAACAAATCAAATGTGTAGCGACATCATCTTTAATGCGAGTGCATACGTGATTTAGCCCTGCATCATTCTGGGGAAATCCCACCGATCGGGGAATCCTAGTGTGAACTACGTGACCGTGTTTATATAGACTAGAATAGAATAGAATAGAATTACTTTATTGATCCTAACCTGCGAAATTACTTTAGCTGTAATTTATACAGCTGGTATAGCAATCTGACACACCTTTTTTTTATTGATCATGGCAGTACACATTAGTACTAGTATATGATGATGTTGGGAGGGGGGAAAAACAGGCAGGGCCCCTCTGGGGGTCAGAGCCGCGTCAGCTGGCACTGTGAAAGAGCCCAAATGCCTGGGTGCTTGTCTTTAATGCCTGGTTCACACTACACGACTGTTGGAGTTGTAGATTAAACGTGGTGTCTCTCTATTCAGCAGTCCTGTCCGACTGCTGCACTGCTGTCCAGTCAGCCGCCTCTCGTTAATTCCTGCTTAATAAATGAGCCTCTCGTTGTTTTCTAAATGCACAAATGATAGCTGTTTACATTGATCACTTAATTGCTGTCGGTCTCAAGACTCCTGCTCCGTTTGCTGATCCGCGTTGCTCACTTGGTCGCTCGCTCGTCTCGGCTCAAATTACAATGCGGTGACGTCACACGGCGACGTTTAAAAAAAAAAATCCATCCAATCACAGTATAGTACTGTAAGTGCCTCAGTAACCCGCTACCAATTTAGTACTCCTATACCGAACAAACCTAATCTATCAGAAGCCCATCTGGACCCGAAGCTTTACTTCCTCTCAAGTTTGTAATGGAGTTAGTCAAATTTACTTAATTTTCCAGTTCGATTTTGGTCCCCTCAGGAAAACAGGGAATGACCAGTTCATCAAGGAAACTGTTTTGGTTTAACAGGTCTCGAGAGCTGTCAGAATTATAAAGGGCTTTATAATACGAGACAAAGGTGTTATTAATTTCTGTGGGATCTGTAGTTAATTCTCCTTGTTTGTTCCTAATTATATTGATGGCTCTGTCAGATTCAAGTTTCTTAATCTGCTAATTCATTCATAGTCTGTTTGAATTTGTTTAATTTGGAGCTGGTGAAGCTTAACATTTATTCTCTAATATATGCTTTAAAAGCTTCCCATGTAATGGCTGCAGTGGTTTGATTCATATTTATAGAGAAGTAGAGATAAATATGTTCTACAAATTTTATAAAGTCAGAATTATGCAGCCTTTTAGGGTGGAATGTCTATACACTTGTTCGACGTTCTAAATAGTGTGATTGGGGCATGATCAGATACTATAACAATTCTATCACATATACAGTTAGTTATATTAGGTAGCAGAGATGAGGAAATGAAAAAAATAATCTCTTCGGGAGTGTTAGATTTTTTTGTTAGAGAGTTTTAAATACTGCCGAGAACCACGAGAATTCCCTTTTGTTGGGGTTTTGAGTCCCCCATGGATCACAGAGGTTCAGGTCTTCCATATGTTATTGAATTTTTTTTCTTGTTTGAGTATGGGATGTATCTATCCCTGCCGATCCAATTTCGGGTCTAAAGCACAGTTTAAGTCACCTGCCATTATTATCTTACCAGGGAGGATGGCCAACAACAAAAATAAATTCTCAAAAAATGGTGGGTTATCATCATTGGGGCCATATATATTAACCAAATTAATATTCTCTCTCAAGAGAATTCCTTGAAAAGGCACCGAATTATGAATTAATACCATAACTCCTCTTGAATGAGAAGGGAAACAGGATGCTACTACTTTGCTTTTAGTTGTTAGTAACCCTGATGAGTATCTCCATGTGATATTTTGGGAGTGTACCAATAAACCACCACATGGTGTGAAGACAAAAGAACAAAACAAAAAACTCCTCCATGAACAGAACCCCTTAGTTGTCAACCTCAACAAGACAGCCCCTCACCTTTCCCCACCCTCTCCCCGACCTTGGGATGCGGTTAAGGGCACACACTGATCCGGTGTAAACAAGGGAGCAGGTATACCAAACCAAGCAGTCATTATAACAGACCAAACAAAACTACCAGGACAGTTGTGTCCCCTGGAAAAAAAACAAATCTACACAAACAAGTAAATATGAAATGTTCATCATAGTTTTTCTTGCAGCATAACTCTCATCTGGGAAAGCCTATAGAGTACCTTTTATTGTTATGCTGATGACAGCCAAATATATGTGCCGCTAAAAAAGAAGGACGCTTTCTCGATCACAACACTACTGGCGCTACTGGCCCGTAAAGCAAGCAAAATCAAACGATAGTTCTTATAGGGGGATAATAAAGGATTCAGCAGTTCATTTAGTTAATCTGTGAGTCTTCTGTGTTCTGTAGCCCTCAAATGAATTTTTCAGCTTCTACTGGGCTTTCAAACTCATGTGTTTGTCCATCAGACGACACTCGTAGCTTAGCTGGGTAAATTATTCCGTATCCAACATTTATAAATCTCAGCTGTAGTTTTACCTGGTCGAAACCCCTCCTGCGGCGGTGGAGCTTTGTCAAAAGATCCGGGAAGAACATGATCGCTTGACAGATAACTCCTTCAGATAACTTTGCCTTTGGCCCTGGAAGCTCGCATCACTCAGACTTTATCCTGGAAGTTTAAAAACTTCATGACGATGACTCTTGGTGTGTTTGATCAATTAGGTTGCGTCTGGCCGAGCAACCTGTGTGCTCTTTCAATGAGAGGTAGACTCGGGAATGTTGCTGGTCCCTACCGCATCGTTTCCTTCCATCTTCTCAGGCAACTTAACTATCCGTAGGTTGGACTGACGAGAACGATTTTGAGGTCATCATGTTTATTTGTGAGGAGAATCACTTTAGCTAGGGCATCAGACTTGCCCTTCTCTGAGTTGTGTCTTCTACTGTGCTAATGTGCACCTCTGCTTCATCCATGCCCGCCGAGAAATCCTGCACATCCCTCTTAACATCTTCAATTGCTTTCAGGACCACATCAATCTTTGTGGAAAAGTCATCTCTGATCCCGTCGAGTATGTGAATAATGTCCATGTCTAGTGTCCACGTCCTCATGAGGCAGTGATATGGGCTAGCATCACACTCTGAGTTCGCTAGGCTGATAGCATCTGAGACGTCATCTTCTTCATCCTGAGAGAAGTGTGCCTTAGATTTGTTCTTCCTCGGCATATTAAGTCGCAACGAATGAAAGCAATCACTGTTTATGCAGTTAAAGGAAAGTTTACAGGATGTTACTAGAATATCGCCAGGAGCTCACAAAAAGACGTGTGCTCAGTTCGCCGCCATAACCACGCCCCTTTTGTTTGATTACTGCTAGACCACAGTGTAAGAACAGGTACGTCATTTGTGCGCAAATATATATATATTTTTTTTTTTTTTTTTTTTTTTTTTTTAGAAATGTTGTTTTAGAAAGGGGTGCTGTGGTGGTTCTAGAGGGTCTCAGGTTCTAGTCTGATACAGTGGGTACGGAAAGTATTCAGACCCCTTTAAATTTTTTACTCTTTGTTTCATTGCAGCCATTTGCTAAAATCAAAAAAGTTCATTTTATTTTTTTATATGTACACTGAGCACCCCATCTTGACAGAAAAAAACAACAAATGTAGAATTTTTTGCAAATTTATTAAAAAAGAAAAACTGAAATATTACATCGTCAAAAGTATTCGGACCCTTTGCTGTAACACTCATATTTCACTCACATGCTGTCCATTTCTTCTGATCCTCCTTGAGATGGTTCTGTGCCTTCATTAGAGTCCAGCTGTGTTTAATTAAACTGATTGGACTTGATTAGGAAAGGCACACACCTGTCTATATAAGACCTTACAGCTCACAGTGCATGTCAGAGCAAATGAGAATCATGAGGTTGAAGGAACTCCCCAAGGAGCTCAGAGACAGAATTATGGTAAGGCACAAATCTGGCCAAGGTTACAACAAAATTCTGCAGCACTCAGGGTTCTTAAGAGCACAGTGACCTCCATAATCCTTAAATAGAAGAAGTTTGGTATGACCAGAACTGTTCCTAGACCTGGTCGTCCTGCCACTGACCAGGATCAATCGTGGGAGAAGAGCCTTGGTGAGAGAGGTAAAGAAGAACCCAAAGTTCACTGTGGCTGAGCTCCAGAGATGCAGTAGGGAGATGGGAGAAAGTTCTACAAAGTCAACTATCACTGCAGCCCTCCACTAGTCGGGGCTTTGTGGTAGAGTGGCCCAACGTTAGCCTCTCCTCAGTGCAAGACATGAAAGCCTACATAGAGTTTGTCTAAAAACAAATGAAGGACTCCCAGACTATGAGAAATAAGATTCTCCAGTCTGATAGGACGTAGATTGAACTTTTTGGCATTAATTCTATGTATGTGTGGTATGTGTGGAGAAAACCAGGCACTGCTCATCACCTGCCCAGTACAATCCCAACAGTGAAACATGGTGGTGGCAGTATCATGCTATGGGGGTGTTTTTCAGCTGCAGGGACAGGACGACTGGTTGCAATTGAAGGAAAGATGAATGCGGCCAAGTACAGAGATATCCTGGAAGAAAACCTCTTCCAGAGTGCTCAGGACCTCAGACTGGGACAAAGGTTCACCTTCCAACAAGACAATAACCCTAAGCACACAAAGGAGTGGCTTCGGAACAATTCTGTGACCATTCTTGACTGGCCCAGCCAGAGCCCTGACCTAAACCCAATTGAGCGGCTCTGGAGAGACCTGAAAATGGCTGTCCACCAACGTTCACCATCCAACCTGACAGAACTGGAGAGGCTCTGCAAGGAAGAATGGCAGAGGATCCCAAAGTCCAGGTCTGAAAAACTTGTTGCATCATTCCCAAGAAGACTCATGGCTTCTTTCTGTTTTTTTCTGTCAAGATGGGGTGCTGAGTGTACATTAATGACAAATAAAATATTTTTTTTTGATTTTAGCAAATGGCTGCAATGAAACAAAGAGTGAAAAATTTAAAGGGGTCTGAATACTTTCGGTACCCACTGTATGTCATATGTTCTCCGTGGAAGCATGGGTTCTCTCTGGGTTCTCTCTTTATTCTCTCTGGTTGTCCAGCTTCCTCCCAAAGACATGCAGCTTAGGCTAAGTGGTAGACTTGTGCTGTGAGCACTCCTGGAGCAAAATTGTACTGGAAATACGCAATGTTTTATAAAAGAAAAAGTCATCCACATTGCTCACATAGTCACAGACAGTCATTTTTTCTATTTTTTGACACAAAAAGGATCCATTGCAAGAGTCATTTCACAAGTGAAGTTTTAGTATTACTTGGTAAGGTTATTGTGGTCTGTACCTAAAAGGTACTGAATACTGATAGCCAGCCTTAGCAGAGATGAGCAGAAATGTTGGTGAGAAATTGGTGATGGACATTACATCAAAGTGAGAATTGGACTGGTTACATTGCATGAACATTGTATGTGCCTTGAGCTGCGTATCAGACATGACTGCAACAATGACATGAAAAGCAAGTAATTTAAATTAAGAAGTAAAGTAATTAATTAGAAAGACGGTCAGATGTTTTTCAAGTGCATTAAAAACATAAAAGCTAGCTTTTAGACATGTACGTCTGAGTAAATCGTTTGCGAGCCCAGTCAGTTAGTTTACAGGATAATAACCGTGTTCAGCCTTTGTTTTTTTCCATTTGGGGTTGGATAAAGGAGGTATGGCCATGAATATGATTGAATTGCTGTATCTGTGACAAATCTATCATCCATCAAAGCTAAGGCCAAGTCAAGTCAAGTCAACTTTATTTGTATAGCCCAATATCACAAATTATGAATTTGCCCCATTGGGCTTTACAATCTGTACAGGATATGACACCCTCTGTCCTTTACAAATGACCCTCGCATCGACTAAGGAAAAACTCCCAAAAAAAAACCCCTTTTAACAGGGAAAAAGAAACGGAAGAAACCTCAGGAAGAGCAACAGAGGAGGGATCCCTCTTCCAGGATGGACAGACGTGCAATAGATGCCATGTGTACAGAATAACAACAATGAAAACACATTAACACTAACATAACAAAATTGTATGGAAATGTCCAAATCAATGTAACAACAGCTAATATACAGTGTGTATATATAGAATTATATGAGAGTGTCCAAGGGGATGAAGAGCATCATCAAGCTATCAGCAAAGGATGAGAAGCATGTCGTCCTCTCCACCACGCCAACCAGAAGAAGCCTGAACAGCACGTCTTACTCTCCACCACACCAAACAGAGAAACCTCCGCAGGATGACCTCATCACCACCACGTCACTCAGAACCAGAAGATGAAGCCTGACTGGTCTGCACAACCACTACTCCACCAGGTAGACTGGATCCATGGATACCTGTGAGATGAGAACGCACAGGGACTACGAGGCACAAAACTAATCTGCAGCATGTGTTAAAGGGAGGAAGAGTAAACACATCCTCTTCTCCACTACCCTAACAGATACAACCTGAGCAGCATCGCCTCTTCTCCATCTCACCACCATCAGGACAGACGAAGCCTGGATGACACCACCTCCTTCGCAACAAGTAGCCTCAGCTCACGGACACCTGGGAGCTGAGAGCACAGGGGCTCAGGGGAAGAAGATGAGTTAGTAAAATGACTTAATGGAGGCATCGAAATGAAGAAGAAGAGAAGCTCAGTGTGTCAGAGGAAGTCCCCCGGCAGTCTGGACCTATAGCAGCATAACTAAGGATTGATCCAAGGCAGCCTGAGTCAACCTTGGATCAGTCCTAACTATAAGCACTATCAAAAAGGAAAGTCTTAAGCCTACTCTTGAATAAGGGGATGGTGTCTGCCTCCCGGACTGAAAGAGGGAGTTGGTTCCACAGAAGAGGAGCTTGATAACTGAAAGCTATAGCTCCCATTCTACTTTTATAAACCCTAGGAACCGCTAATAGTCCTGCATTCTGAGAGCGTAGGGTTCTAGCAGGATTATAAGGCACTATTAGCTCTTTAAGATAAGATGGTGCCTGACCATTCAGTGCCTTGTAGGTGAGGAGGAGAATTTTAAATTCTATTCTAGATTTTACAGGGAGCCAGTGCAGAGAGGCTAACACCGGAGAAATATGGTCTCTTTTCCTGGTTCTGGTCAGAACACGTGCTGCAGCGTTCTGGACCAGCTGGAGAGTCCTGATAGACTTATTAGGGCAGCCTGATAATAACGAGTTACAATAGTCCAGCCTGGAAGTTACAAATGCACGGACTAATTTTTCTGCATCGTTTTGGGAGAGAATATGCCTTATTTTTGCAATGTTGCGCAGATGAAAAAAGCTGTTCTAGCTGTTTGTTTCATGTGGATGTTGAAGGACATATCTTGGTCAAAAATTACCCCTAGATTCCTTACAGTGGTGCTCGAGGCTGGTGCAAAGCCACCTAGAGTAAATAAGTCATTAGATAGGTTATTTCTGAGATTTTCAGGGCCAATTAGAACAACCTCAGTTTTATCTGAATTTAACAACAAGAAATTGTGCGTCATCCAAGTTTTTATATCCTGAAGACATGCTTGGAGTTTAGCTAACTGGCTGGATTCGTCTGACTTAAATGACAAATATAGCTGAGTATCATCTGCATAACAGTGAAAGTTTATGGAGTGTTTCCTGATAACATTGCCTAAAGGAAGCATATCAACATATCAATATAAATAAAGTTGACTTGACTTGACTTGACTATGGACTGCATGGAGGACTCATCTGTGTTTAAAGACAAAGCAGTTTCAGTCAAAGGCACAGTGTGACTGATTTTCTCCCTAATAGTTATAATCTTCTCATTAAAGAAGCTCATGAAGTCACTACTACTCAGGGTTATGGGAATAGATGGTTTAATAGAGCTGTGGCTCTCTGTCTGCTGCTCTGGCCTTACGGAGAGCCTCCCTATAAGCTTTCAAACTATCATGCCAGTCCAGGCGAGACGCTTGCAGACCGATTAAACGCCACTTCCTTTCAAATCTTCTTGCTGCTTGCTTTAAACTGCGGGTGTGAGGGTTATACCATGGAGCCAGCTTTCTATGCTTTACTAGCTTCTTTTTTAGAGGAGCAACAGAGTCTAGAGATGCTCGTCTGCAGCACTATCTACCAAATTATCAATTTGAGTAGGACTGAAGTCTGAGCCCTCAAGTATATTGATATTAGGCATTGAATTAAAAGCTAATGGAATTATATCCTTAAACTTGGCTCCAGCACTTTCAGATAAACATCTAGTGTACATGGATTTACCAGATGGAGCGTAGTCCAGAAGAAAAAATTCAAAGGTTAACAAGTAATGGTCCGATAGAAAGGAATTCTGTTGGTGGACTGATAAATGTTCTACTTCAATGCCGTAGGTCAGGACCAGGTCGAGTGTATGGTTAAAACAGTGAGTTGGTTCCTGAACATTCTGACAGAAGCCAATTGAATCAGCGAACAGCGAGATAAAAGCAGTACCAAGGCTGTCACTATCAATGTCCACATGAATATTAAAGTCACCTACAATAATTACTTTATCAGTTCTCAGGACTAAAGGTGATAAAAACTCAGAGAACTCAGATAGAAATTCAGAATATGGACCTGGAGCATGGTACACTATAACAAATAAAACTGGTTTTTCTGTTTTCCATTTAAGATGAGAAAGACTAAGAACCAGGCTTTCAAAAGATGTATAGTTTAATTTAGGTTTAGGTTAGATCCATAGACTAGAATCAAAAATGGCTGCAACTCCTCCTCCACGGCCTGTATCTCTTGGAATATGAGTATTAATATGACTAGGAGGAGTGGATTCATTCAGGCTGACATAATCATCATGACACAACCAGGTTTCAGTAAGACAAAATAAATCAACCTGGTTATCAGATATTCATTCATTCATTCAGAATTCATTTACTAGTAGAGCTTTAGATGATAATGACCTGATATTTAAAAGTCCACATTTAATTCTCCTGTCCTGATTAACTATTTCAGCAGTGGATTTAATTTTTATTAAGTTATTTTGTTCAACTCCCCTTTTGTATACTATGGATTTAACTGATTTCAGTGGTCGTGGGACAGACAACGTTTCTATGGGGTTCTGGGTGGGTGACTGCTCTAATGGAAGCACAGAGAAGTGTGTTAAACTACAACTCTGTCTCCTGGTCTCAACCCTGGGTTGTCATGGGTTAGGTCGACTAATAAACTTGGCCATGTTTCTAGAAATGAGAGCTGCTCCTTCCAAAGTAGGATGGATGCAGTCTCTCCTCATCAGACCACGTTTTCCCCAGAAACTGCTCCAATTATCGATGAAGCCCACATCATTAACTGGACACCACCTCGACAGCCAGCGCTGGAAGGATGACATGCGACTAAACGTCATCAGAGGCCAAGCTAGGGAGGGGACCAGAGAAAACTACGGAGTCCGACATTGTTTTAGCATAAGCACACACCGATTCCACGTTAATTTTTGTGACCTCCGATTGGCGTAACCGGGTGTCATTACCGCCAGCGTGAATAACAATAGTCCCATATTTCCGCTTATCCTTAGCCAGCAGTTTCAAATAGGATTCAACGTCGCCCGCTCTGGCCCACGGAATGCATTTGACTATGGTTGCCGGTGTCGCTAATTTCACGTTTCGAAGAATAGAGCTGCCAATAACCAGGGGTGGCTTCTCAGCGGGTGTGTCGCTGAGTGGGGAAAACTTGTTAGAAACGTGAAGGGGTCGGTGGTGAGCCGTGGGCTGTTTAAAACTACGCTGCCTTCGGACAGTCACCCACTCTCCCGGCTGCTCGGGAGTTGCCGGGGGACGGTTAGCAGGAGCTACGCTAGGTCGGCTCGCACCGGCTAGGGGCTGGCTAGCTACGGAAGCATAACTAGGACTTTGGATGGTGCGGAGCCGGGCTTCTAACTCGCTAAGCCTCGCCTCCAAAACTGCGAACATGCTACACTTATTACACGTACCATCATCACTAAAGGAGGCAGAGGAATAACTGAGCATGAGACACACTGAGCAAGAGAAAGCAGGAGAAGGAAGAGGAGAAGCCATGGCTATACGCTAAGATAGCTGCTAAGCTAGGCTATGGAAGCTAGTTGTTAGCCGAAAAGAGCCGCTGGAAAACACCAAGGAGTGACAGGGAAAGTCTATGGAAGTTTTAGAGTGCTTGATAGGATTAGTACACTACAAATGTACGGTGGGACGTTAACCACTGTGGATTAAGACAGTAACAAAACTATTTTTATGGCAGAGCAGCTCAGAGTGCTGTAGGAAACAACAGAGTAGCGGCTCAGAGCGGAAATGATGCAATACGCTTACCGTATAGCACACATGGCTAATTTAAGCTAAACCAACAGCTAGCTAACAAAGCGTAGCCTCTTTTTAGAACCTTATGTCTTATGTCAATTTGTTTCTATTTTAACTGTTTTACATCCTGGTGACAATGTGAGGCTACGATTTGCTAGCCAGCTGTTGGTTTAGCTTAAATGGCTTTAGCTACGTTGCTTTCTGAAATGGTTGGTCATTACAAACAATAACATGATATCACATTATACATATCGTTTCATCATCTGTCTGTGCATTAAAGGGCATGCATTAAAACACGGAATGCCCTATATATGTCATCCCTTCTACATGCTGGAAATCAAATACATTTTGGTTTCCTTGAAACATGGTAATTACATAAAACATCATACCCTGTCATACTACTAAATTTAACGTTGACCAAAATAAACCACTTTATCCATAGTGGAGGTACACATCAGTGCAGCACAGCAGTAATGGTCATTTGAGCTATGCGATAGTACGATACATATCGTAATGTGGTATAAAGATGTCTACTGTACGATATAAGCCTCTGTTGTTTATATCGTAATTTTAACATGTAGCTACTTAGCTCTGTTGCTATGCTAACATAAACGTTACTCTGGTTGTGGTTTAGATACGCCGTGTAAAGTACAACTCAGCGTTGGAATGACCGCTGGATAATCCAAATGTATCATGCCAGTTAAAAACGTGTATTGTATGAAGCATAGACATAATAGTATGACGGCTACTGTAACCGTAGCAACGCTGCTGCTTTGTGGTAGCATGTTTACGTCACCCATAAGAACAGGTTTGTGGCAGTTGTAGCTCGGAAGTTAAAAAAAAAAAATAGTCGTAGCTCAGAAGTAAACAGAGATAAAGCAGCATGGAGGACGTTGTGTTGCGTGTGAATGATTTATCATCGCTTAAAACACATCTTTATTAGCAGCCAAACTGTACAGTAAAAGTAGGCTACAGCGCAAACAAAGCTCTCAAAGTAAGCCTTCAGAACAAAAGTATATAAGGTATTACGCCGCAGAGGACACGGAGGAGAGCGCAATGGAAAGTAAAAACACATCAGAAAAAAAATACTATATCGGAATATACAGTCATGGAAAAAATTATTAGACCACCCTTGTTTTCTTCAATTTCTTGTTATTTTAATGCCTGGCTCAACTAAAGGTACATTTGTTTGGACAATTATAATGATAACAACAAAAATAGCTCATGAGAGTTTAATTTAAGAACTAAGGATTATTCATTTTCCATGGTTTTTTTGATAATAACCAAAATTACTTAAATTCTTACATCAATAGCTATGGCATTGTACCGCCAAAAACACTACTTTTAAGCATTCCATGTTTTCTTTTCTGTTTGCTTTAAACACATGATACACACAAGAGTTAATACTTGATTGCATAACCATTGTTTTTGATGACTGCAGCCATGCGTCTTGGCATGCTCTCCACCAGCTTCTGACATTGTTCTGCTGTCACAGCAGCCCATTCCTGTTGGACAAATTCAAAAAAAATTTTCTTTGTTTTTGGGCTTGTGGTTCTCCATTTTGAGTTTGATGATTTTCCACAGGTTTTCAATTGGATTAAGATCTGGTGATTGAGCAGGCCAAGGCATGGTGCAAATGTTGTGGTTCTCCATCCAGGCTTTAACTGACCTTGCCGTGTGGCAAGGGGCATTGTCTTGTTGGAAAATCCAGTCATTCGAGGCAGGAAAGAGTTTTCCAGCTGATGGAAGAAGACTGTTTTCAAGGGTAGTCCTGTACTTGACCTGGTTCATTCGGCCTTCACACAATTGCATTTGCCCTGTTCCACTCAGACTGAAACAACCCCAGATCATGACTGATCCACCCCCATGTTTTACTGTAGGGGCAAGACAGTCTGGGTTGTAAGCTTCTCCAGGCTTCCTCCTAACCAGTAAGATGGCTGGAGTGGGCATCAATTCAAAATTGGATTCATCACTGAAGAGAACCTTAGCCCAATCATCAACAGTCCAATCCTTGTGGTCTCGAGCAAAGAGTAACCGGGCCTTCCTCTGCCTTTCATTGATGAAGGGCTTCTTGCGTGCTCTGTGTGACTTCAAACCAGCTTCAACAAGTCGGTTTCGAACTGTCCTTGCCGAGCAAGTCACATTTCTCGACAGTGCCCACTCATTTTTAAGGTCCCTGGAGGTCTGACGACGATTCCTGACACAGGAACGGATGAGTGCACGGTCATCTCGTGGGGTAGAAAGACGTTTCCTGCCACGGCCAGGTAGCAATTTGGTAGTGCCATGTTCAGCTTGTTTTTTTTTGTTGGAATGAACGGCTGTCTTGGAGATCTTCAGTTTTTTCGCTACCTGTCTCTCACTCATGCCAATTTCCAGCAGTGCCAAGATGGCTGCCTTTGTTGCTTCACATAATTCTTTTGTTTTAGGCATTATGTGAGAGCTGACAACTTCTGAGTTGTGCTACGGCTTGAATGTAAGCAGGAAACCACTCTAGGCCTTTGCATGTGCAGTGCTGCTTGTGACATGAAATAGCCTCTTATATACCCTGGGAATCAATTAAGCTTAAGAATGTCAAATAGGACATAAAGTATTATGTGACCAGCTGCATTTTTTGTTGTGTTCATTGTATTATACGTTTAGTGGTACCAGATATTAGAATGAACAAGAAATTGAAGAAAACAAGGGTGGTCTAATAATTTTTTCCATGACTGTATATCATTATCGGGATATAAACTTGGCTATACCGGGATATAGAATTTTATCCATATCGCACAGCCCTAATGGTCATGTGAACTGTTCAGCTCATATTCTCCATCAGAGAAGATTAGATAATACATTACTAGTTACTTTTTGAATTAATTACTTATGGTATTAAATTATTCACTGCTGAAAATAATTACTTTACACTGCAGAATTTATTACTTTTTGATTATTCTGTAACATCACATGAAATAACTGTCAAATAATTTGAATAGTTTTGTCTCCTTGAAACAGGAAAAGAGTTCTTTGGTTTGTTTTTCTGTCCTTAAGCCTGTCACGATAACAAATTTTGCTGGATGATATATTGTCCCGCAACTTATTGCCGATAAACAATATTATTGCCAGCATTATTCTGAGTTTCTTAAGAGGTTTTTTTTTTCCTCTCTATGTGGCTCATACTTTTGCTTATAATTTACATTTTACTAAAGTCCATTTTCTGGTGACTGTATACAACAATACATGACACTTATTTCTTCGGAAGGCAATATTTATTGCTGTTTCACATTTGATCAATAGCAGTCAAACCCTCCCTGTCCTGTCTGAACAGATGAGCCACCTGTAAATAAATGAGACACAATGTTACTCAATAGAACCTCTTCTTAACCATTCATCACCAGCTGTAAATCACTGCCACATCAAAACTAATCAAAGTATAAAGATGCACAGGCTGAACCCTTTTCTTATGCAGCCTCTTTGGCAGAGAGAGACGAGGAAAAAAAGCGTGCATGCGCATGGCGATATATCGAGGCTGGAAAAACAACCGACTTCGTTTTCATTTATCGTACGATAAATTTATTTATTGACTATCGTGACAGTCCTATCTGTCCTCCTGTTATCCAGATTTTCGAAGGATGCAAAGTAACAACATGACTTTTTTTATTGGTAACTCGTGATGACTTGTTGACAGTTGATAGAAATATAATGTGATTACAGTTATGCACTACTAATAACCAGGTCTGTGGCCAGGGACACATTTAAGTTGAAGAACCATGCGGAAAAAAAATTAAAAAGTGCATAGTGTGTCACTTTTAATGAAAGACTGGTAAAAGCTTTCTGTAGTGCCCTATTATGCATGCCATCTTTAAATATTGAGCCTTAACTGTTGCATTATTTTTTTGTTTTCAAGCTGCTGGCCAACATAGTGATCTATGTTTGTGCTATCACTGTGGGCGTCATGTCGTACTACATGGCTGACCGTAAGCATCGGAAGGCTTTTCTGGAAGCGAGACAGTCACTGGAGGTCAAACTTAACCTGGAGGAGCAGAGCCAGCAACAGGTAAGAGGACATAGCCTATATATATATATATATATATATATATATATATATATATATATATATACACGTATACATATGTACAGTTGAGGACAAAATTATTAGCCCCCCCTAGGAATATCATGTTTGTTTCAAACTTTTCCCAAGTGCTTTTAAACAGAGTAATGTCTTTTTCACACAATTTCCTAAGCTATTACTTATATTCAAGAATCTAATACAGATTTACTGTGCACTCAGAAACAAAGTCATTTTGCATAAACCAAAAATTACCAGGGTCAAAATTATTAGCCCCCCTTAGAATTTTACAGTTGTGAGCAGTGGAGTGTGACAATGGTGGCTGACAGCTACATGTACTGTAGGTTGACTTTGGCCTAGAATGTTCTAGGTACCTCTGTGCACTGTGTGCAGTAGACCATAGTTTAACAGAGGCATATATAAGGGGGAGTTCCTGAGACTATAGCACTTCTTCTTTTGTGACCAGTGTTTGAGCTGCCAATTGTATAACCATCATGCTGAAAGCAAAAGAAATTAGTTTAGACTTGAGAAAAAGAATTGTTGATGCTCACAAAGCAGGAGAAGGATATACAAAGCTATGTAAACTTTCCAAGTTTCAAGGACTGCAGTGAGGAGCATCATCAAGAAGTACAAAGAGCTTTACACAGTGAAAAATAAGACTGGTAGAGGTAGGAAGCGGAAGATTTCCAAGAGGTTAGAAAGAAAGCTAGTAAGAGATGTGTCCAAAAATCCCTGAACAAAAGCCAAGACTTTAGTAAATGATTTAGCCACGTCTGGAATTGAAGTCTCGAAGAAGACAGTCACTAGAGTCCTGCACAGAAATGGACTGCGAGGTTGCAGACCAAGAAAAAACCCCACTTCTACAGAAAAGACACCTCAAGGCCAGACTGCAGTTTGCTAAAGACAACATGGAGAAGGATGATGCGTACTGGAAGCATGTCATTTGGTCAGATGAGACAAAAGTAGAGCTGTTTGGACATAGAGATGTTGCCTATGTCTGGAGAAAGAAGGGAGAGGCATATAGTCCAAAGAACACCATTCCCACAGTGAAACATGGTGGGGGGAGCATAATGCTGTGGGGTTGCTTCAGTACCTCAGGAACTGGGGATCTGGTCAAGGTGGAAGGGATCATGAAAAAAGAACAATATGAGAAGATCTTGAAAGAAAATCTGAAGGAGTCTGCAACAAAATTGAGCTTGGCTCGTAGTTTTGTCTTCCAACATGACAACGACCCAAAACATACTTCCATACTGGTGAAGACCTACCTCCAGAGGGCCAAAGTGAATGTCATGGACTGGCCTGCCCAAAGCCCGGACTTGAATCCGATAGAAAATTTGTGGGATGAACTGAAGACTAGGGTCCATGCCAGAAGACCATCAAATCTGATGGAACTAGAAAGATTTGCCAAAGAAGAATGGGCTAAAATTCCTCAGGAGGTGTGCCAGAAGCTTGTTCAAAACTACCACAAGCGACTACAGGCTGTTATCAACCAGAAAGGATACACAATTGACTATTAAAATCAGGGGGGCTAATAATTTTGACCTTGGTGAATTTTTAGTTTTGTAAAACAATTACATTTCTGTCTGAAATAAAAGAATGTAAGCCTCCAGCAAGTATGTTTAAAAATATTGTGTTAAAATTTCTTTGTTCGATAACAAGTGCTTGAAAATTAGTTGAAAAGGAATAGAATTTTCCTGGGGGGGGCTAATAATTTTGTCCTCAACTATACAGTATATTTATATATATCTATATATACAGTCATGGAAAAAATTATTAGACCACCCTTGTTTTCTTCAATTTCTTGTTAATTTTAATGCCTGGCTCAACTAAAGGTACATTTGTTTGGACAATTATAATGATAACAACAAAAATAGCTCATGAGAGTTTAATTTAAGAACTAAGGATTATTCATTTTCCATGGTTTTCTTGATAATGACCAAAATTACTTAAATTCTTACATCAATAGCTATGGCATTGTACTGCCAAAAACACTACTTTTAAGCATTCCATGTTTTCTTTTCTGTTTGCTTTAAACACATGATACACACAAGAGTTAATACTTGATTGCATAACCATTGTTTTTGATGACTGCAGCCATGCGTCTTGGCATGCTCTCCACCAGCTTCTGACATTGTTCTGCTGTCACAGCAGCCCATTCCTGTTGGACAAATTCAAACAAATTTTCTTTGTTTTTGGGCTTGTGGTTCTCCATTTTGAGTTTGATGATTTTCCACAGGTTTTCAATTGGATTAAGATCTGGTGATTGAGCAGGCCAAGGCATGGTGCGAATGTTGTGGTTCTCCATCCAGGCTTTAACTGACCTTGCCGTGTGGCAAGGGGCATTGTCTTGTTGGAAAATCCAGTCATTCGAGGCAGGAAAGAGTTTTCCAGCTGATGGAAGAAGACTGTTTTCAAGGGTAGTCCTGTACTTGACCTGGTTCATTCGGCTTCACACAATTGCATTTGCCCTGTTCCACTCAGACTGAAACAGCCCCAGATCATGACTGATCCACCCCATGTTTTACTGTAGGGGCAAGACAGTCTGGGTTGTAAGCTTCTCCAGGCTTCCTCCTAACCAGTAAGTTGGCTGGAGTGGGCATCAATTCAAAATTGGAATCATCACTGAAGAGAACCTTAGCCCAATCATCAACAGTCCAATCCTTGTGGTCTCGAGCAAAGAGTAACTGGGCCTTCCTCTGCCTTTCATTGATGAAGGGCTTCTTGCGTGCTCTGTGTGACTTCAAACCAGCTTCAACAAGTCGGTTTCGAACTGTCCTTGCCGAGCAAGTCACATTTCTCGACAGTGCCCACTCATTTTTAAGGTCCCTGGAGGTCTGACGCCGATTCCTGACACAGGAACGGATGAGTGCACGGTCATCTCGTGGGGTAGAAAGACATTTCCTGCCACGGCCAGGTAGCAATTTGGTAGTGCCATGTTCAGCTTGTTTTTTTTTGTTGGAATGAACGGCTGTCTTGGAGATCTTCAGTTTTTTCGCTACCTGTCTCTCACTCATGCCAATTTCCAGCAGTGCCAAGATGGCTGCCTTTGTTGCTTCACATAATTCTTTTGTTTTAGGCATTATGTGAGAGCTGACAACTTCTGAGTTGTGCTACGGCTTGAATGTAAGCAGGAAACCACTCTAGGCCTTTGCATGTGCAGTGCTGCTTGTGACATGAAATGGCCTCTTATATACCCTGGGAATCAATTAAGCTTAAGAATGTCAAATAGGACATAAAGTATTATGTGACCAGCTGCATTCTTTGTTGTGTTCATTGTATTATCGTTTAGTGGTACCAGATATTAGAATGAACAAGAAATTGAAGAAAACAAGGGTGGTCTAATAATTTTTCCATGACTGTATATATATATATATATCTATATATATATATATATATATATACACACGTATATGTATACATATACGTGTGTATATATATACATATATATACGTATATATATATGTGTATATACATATATATGTATATATATATATGTATGCATACATATATGTGTATATATACAAGTTAAAAAGTCTTTCCATTGATGTCTGTCACCGTGGCAAAATCCTCGCCTGTGACTCCATATCTCAGGGTTTCCCTCAGTGCTGGTATTTGAGCTGGTGATCAACCATTAAACAGGTGGCTCACCTGTTCAGACAGGGCACGGAGGGTGAGGGTTTGACGAAGCAAATAGGTACGAGTCTCCTATTGGATAATTACTGCAGGTTCAGCAACAATATGTGCTCAAAGAATGAGGTCAGCTGACTTCACCTGAATATACTGAATGACCAGGTTATTCCATCAATGGATTTTTTTCTTTCCTGATGGCACGGGCATATTCTAAGATGACAATGTCAGGATTCATCGGGCTCAAATAGTGAAAGAGTGGTTCAGAGAGCATGATGCATCATTTTCACCACAGAGTCCAGACCTTAACCCCACTGAGAATCTCTGGGATGTGCTGGAGAAGGCTTTGCACAGCGGTCAGACTCTACCATCATCAATGCAAGATCTTGGTGAAAAATTAATGCAGCACTGGATGGAAATAAATCTTGTGACATTGGAGAAGCTTATCAAAACAATGCCACAGCGCGTAATCAAAGCTAAAGGCGGTCCAATGAAACATTAGTGTGTGACCTTTTTTTGGTGGCGACTTTTTTTTTGGCCAGGCAGTGTAGAACAATCAGTTTCAGGTATGAGGAATTTGACTCCGATTTAGAGCACTCTCAGCACACAAGGTAAAGAAATAATAAAATATGTCGAAGGTAAATAACAAGGCACCGGCACTGGATTCAGGAGTGACGGTGAGAAGAAGCGCTCCCTATTTTCAGGTGTAGAGGTGAAACTTTTGTACTTTACTGTAATAAACATATTATATTGTCGAAAAGCCCAATTTATCTGCTTTCAGAATCAACTGAATGCCTTCAATAGCACACATCAGGAGTTACGGTCATCAGAAGAGCGGCTGTGAAATCCTGTCGGTGCCGACAGGTCCGGTGGTAAAGGTTTAAGAGGGACGTTGAATAAATATTTTTAGTCTGTCATTTTTATTATCACTGCTTTGATTGCCAGTATTGGACATTACAGCCATGTCTTTAAGCCTAAAATGATGAGGTACAATTTAGAATATTTTCCACCCTCCGCATTGTTGCTGCCACTACTGTTAAAAAAAATAAATAAAAAAAAAAAATAAAGGCAGACAATTCGACAAAATTCGACACATCGACAAATGACACACAAAATCCCGTGTCGTTCCCACCTTATATGTGTGTGTGTGTGTGTGTATGTATATATATATATATATATACATACACACACACACATATAAATATATATATATATATATATATATATATATACATACACATTTCTTACATATGCTTCCTTTCATGCTCTGTTTTACCGGCGATGTGTAACAACGTGGCTCAGACACGGAAATGAACCCAAACACAAGACTCTAATTCAAAACAAACAGCAAATTTATTACAAAAAATACAAACAGTACAGGGAGGAATATACACTCAAACCAGACTGTGAACTGAAATGCTTTACTAAGGGAGGCAGGAAAAAACTAGACTGAAGGAATAGCTCAGGCTCAAGGCAGGGAAAAGGCAACTAAAAGACTAGAATATAATAAATAACTAAAGGTGCTCACGAAGAGGAAAATCACTACAAAATAACAAAACTAAACGAACGGAAAACTATCACCAACGGTGAGGGGGAAACTACAGGGGAAACAAACTACACCAAGGGAAATGGACAAAGGGACAAACAAACCTCACAAGGGAGACAAACTACGTGTCAAAACTGACAGCTAGGACAAACAGCTCACATAACAAGGGAGAACCTGACAGGGATGAGAACGTGGACGTGAAGAATGGCTGGTAGCTTGACGACATCGACTCAAGACGTACTGGCACATGACAAAGGGAGACGCAGACATGAATACACTGGGTAATGGGGAACAGCTGGAAACAATCAGGGGCGGAGCTGACAATCACCAGACACGGGAGACACAAGGATGGGAAGAGACAAGCTGAAACACAAGGGAAGACAAATTCAAAATAAAACAGGAAATGACAAGACCAAATGACAAGACTGAAATAATAAACACACTTAACTTGACAGACATGACACAATGTTTGTCTCCCTATGCTGGAAAGTGGGGGGATGGATCGGTGTCGCTATGAATCTGAAGGAGACATGTCCACAGAGACATCTGAGAGCGTGGTTCACAGACACTTCATTATAAGAATTTGGCACCGAAAAATTATTCAATTTTGATACTGATAGGATCGTAGCTTTTTGGATGGCCCTACAAAAGTATCGAAGATTGGTACCCAGCCCTACTCAACACCGTGGTAGGCACCACATTACCACAGTGATATCAGTGTTGTCGTCTGAGCCCTAGCTGTTTTGAAATTTATCAATTAAATGTAGTTTCCATGTATTAATGTGCCACTGATCAGTTTCATAATAACCCTTAATTTATGGATGAATCTAATTTTATTTTGCAGCTTACTGATGAATTTCTGAATTGGTCTTGCATTTAGCCTCTAATGTTAGTCTGTTAAATTGTATTGACATCACCTGATACACTATATTGCCAAAAATATTCGCTCACCTGCCTTGACTCTCATATGAACTTAAGTGACATCCCATTCCTAATCCGTAGGGTTCAATATGACATTGGTGTACCCTTTGCAGCTATAACAGCTTCAACTCTTCTGGGAAGGCTGTCCACAAGGTTTAGGAGTGTGTTTATGGGAATTTTTGACCATTCTTCCAGAAGTGTATTTGTGAGGTCACACACTGATGTTGGATGAGAAGGCCTGGCTCTCAGTCTCTGCTCTAATTCATCCCAAAGGTGTTCTATCAGGTTGAGGTCAGGACTCTGTGCAGGCCAGTCAAGTTCATCCACACCAGACTCTGTCATCCATGTCTTTATGGACCTTGCTTTGTGCACTGGTGCACAGTCATTTTGGAAGAGGAAGGGGCCAGCTCCAAACTGTTCCCACAAAGTTGGGAGCATGGAATTGTCCAAAATGTCTTGGTATGATGAAGCATTCAGAGTTCCTTTCACTGGAACTAAGGGGCCAAGCCCAGCTCCTGAAAAACAACCCCACACCATAATCCCTCCTCCACCAAACTTTACACTTGGCACAATGCAGTCCACAAGTGTCGTTCTCCTGGCAACCGCCAAACCCAGACTCGTCCATCAGATTGTCAGATGGAGAAGCCTGATTCTTCACTCCAGAGAACACGTCTCCACTGCTCTAGAGTCCAGTGGTGGCGTGCTTTACACCACTGCATCCGATGCTTTGCATTGCACTTGGTGATGTATGGCTTGGATGCAGCTGTTCGGCCATGGAAACCCATTCCATGAAGCTCTCTGTGCACTGTTCTTGAGCTAATCTGAAGGCCACATGAAGTTTGGAGGTCTGTAGTGATTGACTCTGCAGAAAGTTGGTGACCTCTTCGCACTATGCGCCTCAGCATCCACTGACCCCGCTGAGTTGCTGTCGCTCCCAAACACTTCTACTTTCTTATAATACAGCTGACAGTTGACTGTGGAATATTTAGGAGCGAGGAAATTTCACGACTGGATTTGTTGCACAGGTGGCATCCTATCACAGTTCCACACTGGAATTCACTGAGCTCCTGAGAGCGACCCATTCTTTCACAAATGTTTGTAAAAGCAGTCTGCATGCCTAGATGCTTGATTTTATACACCTGTGGCCATGGAAGTGAGTGGAACACTTGATTCTGATTATTTGGATGGGTGAGTGAATACTTTTGGTAATATAGTGTGTGTATGAACAGGTCGAGTGTCTGTGGGCTTGGGTCACTGTGTTCAGGATCTCTGCTGATGACTGTTTAAAGCCGTTTACCTCCCTGGGTAAAATACTTGGTTTGATTCCTCTCCTCTACTGACTACAAGTTGTTGTGTTCTTGAGCGAAACACTTAACCTCGAAGTTGCTGGTTATTCACTCTTTGAGTGCCAAAGACACATTTATGTCCTTTAAAGGAACATGCCACTGTATTTCCGTACTGAACTATGTTCTTCTCTGATCTTAGACAAATTGATACATACCTCTCTCATCTTTGTGCATGCACTCAATCACTCTGGCACACAGCACTATTTTGTTAGCATTTAGCATAGCCCAGTACTTTCATAGGGATCCAAACCGGGGTGAAGTCAGAAACAACCAAGCACTTCACTCCTGAATGGGCAAAGGGCGAGAAAGTAATTCTGCCATACATAGTTCTCCTTTTTATCTGCTTAGAAAATTGACACGTTTTATTTTGTGCCACCGTACTTGGATCATATAACTACTATCGTGACCTTATTTAAATAGGGAAAACGTGGAAGTGCTTGGTCGCACAAGCACAAACAGAGACTGTCCCTGGAAATCAGGAATGTCTGGTCATCTCTGTTTAATATGACCAACCTCATCAGCATTTGAAGCAGCACAAAAACAGCAGGAGGATTTTCAGGGACTCCTAATTTATTTTTTTATTTCTTCTTTGCAATTGTAGAATATTCTCATGTTTACGTTAAAGTAGTGTTTTTTGTACTTTAAAAATATATATATGTTTTGATTGGATTTATTGAAATTATTTTTCAGTGTCTTCTAATTTATTCTTCATTTGTTTTATTCAGTTGTGGAATATTCTTCTATTTAAGGTTAAAAGTCATGTAACCCACTGGTTATTAATAAATGGGTTAGTTCTTCTCAGAACTACTGTTGTTGACTATTGTTCTCTGTTTGAGTAATATGACTTGATCCCTTTTATAACTTTACATACTACAAAATCAGTAATAAAAACTTACATGATTCCTGCTGATATCCTATCATATTGATATCGGTATTGGGCAATACTAAAGGCTGCAATATTGGTATCGTATTGGAAGTGATTCATGCTTTCATGGTGTTTACTCCAAATTCTGACCCTACCAGCTTCAGTTTTTTTCATCTTCTATTGTCCAGTTGTGGTGATCCTGTGTGAACTGTAGCCTCAGTTTTCTGTTCTTAGCTGATAGGTTGGTACGAAGTGCCCAAATGTCAAGAAAATCTTCTGAACTGTTGATACAAGCAACCATGTCTGATGTCCTCCCTGTATCTGTCTCTGTCCTCTACAGGAACGCCTACTACTCTCCATCCTCCCAAAGCACATAGCTGATGAGATGCTTCAGGACATGAAGAAGGAGCCCAGTCAGAAAGAGATGCAGCAGTTCAACACCATGTACATGTACAGACATGAGCATGTCAGGTAACTTGGTACCTGTTGGCTTTTTGGCATCCAGGGTGTACCATGTATGACCCAAACAGGTTCATCTTTGTTAACATATTTGTTATTCGAATATAATTCAAATATTTACAAAAATAAAGATATTCACACAAATGTTAGCAACTCTTAATATTCGAACCTGATATGGGCAATATTTTTTGTGAATGTGTTTGCTTGTTCAGTGTTGTTTTCAATTTAGATTCTGAGGCTTTTTCACTCTTGGTGAAGTTGTGAATCGCGAGCTCATTAGCAAGGCTATTATTGGTCATCTGGGCTCCTGTAGGTGACTTTAGCATCCTGGTTAGCGCCTATTTTGCATATCAGAACAATGGCAGCGACAATGCCTACAACAACTGTGCCTGGGGAGTTTGAAATCTACACTCCAGACTGAAAAGCAACGTGTGGCACTACTTTGGGTTCCCAAAGTAACAGGGAAAAATCCTGACTAAGGAGAAAGTGGTATGTAAAATACTCACAAACCTCACATAACTCACAAACCATGCGGCAACCAGCTACTTGAGAGCCCACCTGTCAACACTACATCCCGTTAAGCTGGAAGAGGGTAGGGGGGAGGGATCGGGGGCGAGGCAGGCCAGAATTGACTCTATCTCCTTCACAAGGCCTCCATATGCCCGTCCAGACAGAGCGACAGGTTTGCTGACACGGGGAGCGGGTTTCAAGCTTTCGTCCACTAACTAGTTTGATGCCAATATAGGTCTTACTGAAGGCATTTGATGGTCAAAATATTATTAATAAATATTTGAATATCCATCCATCCATCCATTATCTACCGCTTATCCTCATAGGTTCATGGGAGGGCTGGAGTCTATCCCAGCTGTCTTAGGGCGGAAGGCAGGGTACACCCTGGACAAGTCTCCACCTCATCACAGGGCACATAGAGACACTCACACACTCACTCACACTCACATTCACACCTACGGTGAATTTAAATTAACCAGTTAACCTAATCCCCATGCATGTTTTTGGATGGTGGGAGGAAGACAGAGTACCCGGAGAGAACCCACACAGACATGAGGAGAACATGCAAACTCCACACAGAAAGACCCCGGGCCAGGAATCGACCCCAGTACCTTCTTGCTGTGAGGCAACAGTGCTAACCGCTACACCACCGTGCTGCCCAATATTTGAATATGAATATCAATAAACAAACAAACTTTGAATGTGATTTTTGGCCAAAAGTTAAAGCCCTATATTGTGTGCGCAACAACAAATGGCTTTTGAAAATGCAGTGTGGCTCCCTAACAAAGTCAGAAAATTAGAAACCACAACGTTACATGGTTTCACTACATACGTATTAACACAATGACAACAATACAAAACTGTGTCAAACCAATAATATGGCAGTGTTTTACAAATCTGTTACACAGTCCCCTTGAGACAGCAGCAACACAAGATCTCGTTCAGAGACGACAGTTGTGGCCTCTATGAAAACCGAAGCAGGGTGTGATTGGTGTAACCATGCCTCCTGTTCATACTGGACAGTTCTTCAATTAATTGCAATGCATGTGATGGGGACAAAATCCATTCTGTACTGAAACTAGTATTAGACTTTATTGATCTGTCTTAGATAAGTGAGGTTTATATAGTTTTGTATTCCACAATGGGCAGAATGTTGAACTATAAATGCTTTGGGATGTATTTTTTTACAGAGAGAGGACTGTCCTCCATCACTTACTTGTAAATGACTTACTCGGGCTGTTCTTTAAAGTTCTTTTAGGACTATAATTGTCTGTTGGTAACCTGTGCTAACAAAGACGAACCTGAAGCATCACCATCCAGTCAAACATGAATGCATGTGCTCATGGTGTCAAACAGCAGTAATTAGACCCATCCCTGGAATGAGTATGAGGCACCCTGCTGTTAACTCTTTGAGTGCCATCCCTTTTATAAAACACAAAGTACCTTGTGCCAGCATTTGCCCATTTTGAGTCATATTTCTAGACCCACAGAATATTTTGTACTATGACTCTGGAAACATTGAATAGCTCAATTGAAAGAAGAGACTCTCTATTTCATCATGAAAACAACCTATTTGTTTTTACCACATTCCGTTCTTGATTTATCAGAGGTCGAGTCGAGGCCAGTTTCACCAAAAATGTCACTTTTTCTCCAGAAAAAGTTTGTTTTGCTCTCTAATTTTGATCGTCTCCACTTCTTGCTTTGGTCTCTGTGGTGTATACCGTCTCTTTATGCTCCGACTACATCTCCCAGAAGCCCCAAAATTACTCAAAGGCTGCGGGAGACCACGATCATGGCACTCAAAGAGTTAAGGACACATCATAGATGTCAGACATGATGCATTTTAATAGATCCAACATGTGATCTTATCACATTTCTGAGGATTTGTACTGACAATATTGAATATTTTTGTGTCATTAGTTCTGCATCTACTGATATGACATTTCAAGCTTCAGCATTTTTAAGCTAAACAACAATTAGACCAATTTCTGATGTTGTTATCAATATTGATCCATATGAAAAAGAAGATAAAAGGGCAGATAACTCAGCTGAACGTCGTGATGACTTTATTGGGTTTATTCGTGCCTGTTATTACAGGATGAATGGACAGTTAGACTTAGACTTAGACTTAACTTTATTTATCCCCTTGGGATGACTCCCTCAGGGAAATTTTAAATTTCCAGCAGCACACAGAAAGAAGCAGCACACAAATAAAAAAATGAACAGTAAACAGAAAACACTTAACTATATACAAATTATAAAATATAAATATAAAGAGCTGAATATGGCTTTATATAGAGTATGGTTAGGTTAAAATTATTGCACCATGGAAGAGAGAGAGGTTATTGCACCAAAGGAAAAGTTTCCATTTCTGTGTGTGCATGCGTTGCACAAGTAAGTGTGAACGGCTACCCCCCCTTCCCTACTGTCCTCTGTACTCTATGTCCTCCTCCCCCCAAGTGAGGAGTTGTAGAGTGCGATGGCATGATGGACAATAGAGTTCTTTTGTCTTCTTTGGCGTTGTGGTTTCCATTTCAGTTTGGCACGCTGAACAGTACATGATGTTAATTTAGACAGGTAAAACTGGTAAATAGCCCATGTACTAACAGAATCCTAAACAATAGATGCTGCTAAACACATTGGTGACATGGCTGGTTGGAGCTGAACTCAAAGGTTCTGTACTGCAGGGTCCAACATTGACAGTTGCCCGAATGCCCGGGGCCAGTAAAATACCCAGTGGACGAGCAGCACCAACTCAGAATTTATTTTTTTTTCTAATTGTGTTTTCCCTCACCTGTTTATGTCCTCGGAGGGGCAGAGTTTCTATTGAGTAACATAGTGTCTTGTTTATTTTAAAAAAATGTAGCAAATGTAACATAAACTAGTTAATTTTAGGACTGTGAACTTAGTTTAATAACATGACTAGTTCAAACTGTGATAATGTGTATGGAGGACACTAACTCATAGTGACTTTTGTCGTGCAGCATCTTGTTTGCAGACATCGTGGGCTTCACACAGCTGTCATCGTCCTGCAGTGCTCAGGAGCTCGTCAAACTGCTCAACGAGCTCTTCGCTCGCTTTGACAAACTGGCTGCAGTGAGTTTCACACTGTTACATAACAACACTGATGCCATTATTTACAAATGACCAGAAGTGATGAAATGTTCTGAGTACTATTCCATGTTTTCAGACCTTCAGTTGTACCACATGTATGCACTAATAGGCTAAATATATGCAACCAGTTGTTATTTTATGACTATTACAGATTGGGAGATGGAAATTCTGTTACCTTAAGAAAACCATTAAGAACCCTAAGAAATGTGAAACATGTTATAACATGTAACATGGTGACGTGTCATTGAGCTATAAAATATTTTTTGAACACAGAATGATAAGAATGAGTTTTGAATATTTCTTAAAATATTTCTTAGATTATTGCATCATTTTTCAGTATTATTCCCGTGATTATTTGTGTCATAGTTATAGTGGGGCAGATTAAGTCAATATACCACAATCTTTCACTTGGTGATACAAGCACCAAATTTCCCACAAATGGTGTCCAGGGTGTACTCTGTAAGAAAAGTACGCTATCCATCTTCAAATCCAAGATGGCCACCAGTTTTCAAAATGGATGCCGAATCAAATGCAAGAAAATGGTTTTTGAGTTAGAAAGTTAATGAATAGAAATGTGTTGATGGCCAAAGCTTCAAAATAAATGTATTCTGTCTTGAAATACCCAATGGTATCAACTGTATTTCAACATGGCCGCCGGTTTTCAAGATGGTGGATATTACGTGATTCAAAATTAGTATATTCTGGCCACAGACATTCTGCTAAATTAAATGGCAACATCCATGATCACACACTAAACTGGTGTGGTCAATCTCTACTATTTTGCAATATTTCTTTAAGAGTGATGTCATAGCACAACCAGGGCACACTGGTGACATCACTGCTGTGAGACTCAGCATGGGGTTCAGTGCCGGCTTGTAGTGCACTAGCTGTAGTTGCAGACTTCACTAACTGTTGTAGTAGTGTACTCATTGTAGAATATAGTATACTTAAGTGTCCCAAATGCTATCTAATAAGCCCCTATATACACATCAACTAGAAGGTTAGTTAGTTGTAGTATTGTAGATAGATAGCCACTCCTGAATTGACAGGATGTGCCAGCACGGGAGAGCTGAGCTGAGAGCTGAGTAATGGGGCTTTCGTTACCTGGATGGTGTACAGATTGCTTGAGAATTAAACGGTACTGGATGAACGATCGGACTAGGTGTAGGGCACCAGATGCTTGAACCGTGTCGTATCCCATATTTCATGTTTTGCTTTGTTGTTGTGATTTGACATTTTGTACAGTAAGGTGGTAAAAGGATAGCCCCTCTGCCTTTAACCATATCACACACAGTGTCAGCCAACAATCCATTGAGTTTTGCAAGTGTTGCCTGTCAGACTGATACAAAAGAGGAGTTGAAGTCTCTCCCTACCCACTACGAGTATAGTTCCAATGGTTATTCTATGATAGCCCAAAATGGTTACTTTGACGCAAATGCATCCACAAGTGTGCAGTGAATTTTAGCAGGGAAAGTTCGTGGTCCACAAAACTCACAGGGAGTTCTCAGGCTTAGCTATTGATCAAACTCACAAGCAGGCCAACGCAGTTGTCAAAGGTGATGGTGGTGCCGTTGGAGTGACTGAGGATGCTCTGAGGGGACAGATGGTGTCTGGACCAGAAGTAAGCCAGTTAATCAACCAGTATGAGTTGGCATGTCAAGTCAAAGTAGCAAATGAAGATATCAAGCATCACGAGCAGACTAGTCTGTCTCAGAAGTCATTCATTGACAAGGTGCAGAAGTTATTTGGTGTGATGAAAGATCTGGGCAATCCTTTTCAGGAGGAGTCCAATGATCTGCTTACCCTGGACAAAAAAACATTGCACATCCCAGTGCTGCCGAGCTCGTAAAAACTCACTTTGAGAAAGGTCAAGTTGCCTTCAGAGACTTTTTCAATGGTCTTGGTGTTGAGGCTTCCTTCTATAGGCCCATCAAAGAGAACAGAACTGACTTCTTTCGCCAAGAGGCGGCTGTGGCCTCCAGTGACGCAAGGAAAAAAGTACTCAAGAATGATTGTCATCTGTTCTCATGGCTCTTCATATCGTGTCAGTCATGGGAATGTGACCTGCTTGAGTTTTTTAAGCATGAAAATCAGTCCTTCCCTGTTGCACTGAGCGGCACAGGCAAACTCCACTCTGAAGTCTCAACTTGCTAACATTCTGGAAGGTACAGTTTCTCCTCCTGACACACAACCAAAATTTGAAGCTATTGTCATTGATGGTTCTTCCCTTATGTATTCTTTGCCTCCAAAGACATCAAAGACCTGCGAGGAGTATGCTGTGCAAGATGTTGCTCCAAAGATCCTGACACACTCATCAAAGTATGAGTTTTTGATGTCTACTGGAATTCAAGTCTGAAGGCTGAAACAAGGTCAAAGAGAGGTACGGGAAATCGACGAAGAGTGACAGACAGAACCAAACCACCACCAAACTGGAAAAGCTTCCTGCGAAACAGTGACAACACACAGAGCTCTTCGGTTTCCTAGCCCACAAGATTGTGACCCTGTGTCGCAGCAGTGTTATAGTTGTGACCAAAGGAGAGCAGGCTCTTTCAAACAAACCCATCTGCATCAGGCTTGTGTCCTTGCAACCATGAAGAAGCTGACACCAGAATCTGCACACATGCTCTTCATGCAGCCAAGCAACAGATAAAGTCTCTGCTGATTAAGGCATGTGACACAGATATTCTTGTTGTTGCAGTCAGTGTCTTTGAGATTCTTCTGGGTGCAGGCCTGGAAATGGTATGGGTAGAATTTGGCCAGGGTCAATCCCTCAAGTGGTTGCCAATTCATGATATGGTGGTGAATCTCAGCCCAGAGAAATCCAGTGGCATACTCTTCTTTCATGCCTTCACTGGTTGTGATGTTGTGTCAGCTTTAGTGGTAAAGGCAAGAAAACAGCATGGCAAGCATGGGAGGTGTGCCCTGAAGTGAGTCCTGTCTTCAAGAAGCTCAGTCAGTACCCACCTGTCATAGCTGATGCAAACCTCAACATCCTTTAGAGTTTTGCCAAGGTTAAGGTTAGGTTAGGGCGGCAGGAGCTCAGTCTGTAGTGACTTGGGCTGTGAATCGGAGGCTTGCCAGTTCAAGTCCAGGTTGGACCAAATGTGGAGAGTGGACTGGTAGCTGGAGAGGTGCCAGTTCCTCCTCCTGGGCACTGCTGAGGTGCCCTTGAGCAAGGCACCGAACCCCCAACTGCTCGGGGTGCCTGAATAAGGGGCAGCCCCCTCACTCTGACACCTCTCCTCCAATGCATGTGTGTTTCATAACTTGTGTGATGTGCAACTGAGAAATAATAACAGAGTGAAAAAATGTAATTTTGTATGTAAAAAACTGAGTATTTTGAGTAGTAAAAACTGAGTATTCTTCTTCTTCTTCTTCTTGATGAGGCAAGACTGGAATTGTTTGCTCGGAAGCAAAGACACGTGCATCTCTCATTCAGCATGTTTAAACGGTCTGCCTTCCATGCCACCTGCACATGGGGCCAGGCAACAATGTGCAAAATGCAAACTGCAAGTCCTGCCAACTGGGGATGGCATCAAGATGGTGAGGCCTGGCAAGTTCACTGGTCAACTCTTCAGGCCTGTCAGCAGTTGACAAAATGTGGCTGCAAGACAGAATGCCGAAGATCATGCAAATGTTCTCGCTTCAGCTTGAAGTGTACAGTTATATGCTTGTAAATGTGAAAACTAAATAACCAGTCAAAGTTGTGCATCAACAACCAGCTGTTTCCCGACTCAAACAACATGCAACTTGAAGCCTGTCTGTTTTTTCACTTTGCCCAGGAAATCTTTCCGCAACATAACTGAGCAAGTGTTTCTTCCCCTTAAGACACAAGCACTATTATAACGTTGTTTTTACTAGAATGGCAATAACCAAATAGTAATGTATCACTTAAGACTGTCTGTAATGTTGTAGTAATGTTGTAGTGAAGTTTTTATCAATCAACAGTGAAGTATTCCCCTAGAGGAACAGGGTGCACTAAGAGGCTACATTTCCATTTTGTCATCATAGTATTTGATAATCTTTGTTTTTAAATGCAGAATTGGAGTTTTCATATCCAAGAACATCTAATTTGATGTAAAGATCATCAAAATAGGACTATTCTATGAAATTATAGCCCAAACAATGATTAAAAGCACTTTGAATATTGGCCATCTTGAAAAGTGGCGGCCATTTTGTTTGTTCACGTGGATTGCATACTTTTATGTTAGAGTAGGTTCTAGAGCACTAGTGTACCAAATATGGTGCTTATATCATCAAGTGAAAGATTGTTTCAGTAATCTGCCCCACTATTATTTATTTAATTCATTTGGAAACGTTTGGCGAGCCATATGTTTAGATGGAAATAATTTTTAAACTTGAACCTAAACAATCTCTATTACTTCCTGTTGCTCATCACTGCCACACATCTACCTGTAGGCCATTAGAATTCAAATTGTGGAGCTCAGACAACATTTTCAACATGTCATAGACTTTACTCCTCTATATATAGATGGTGATATACACTATATTGCCAAAAGTATTCGCTCACTTGCCTTGACTTGCGCATGAACTTACAGTCGTGGTCAAAAGTTTACATACACTTGTAAAGAACATAATCTCTTGGCTCGCTTGAGTTTCCAGTTATTTCTACAACTCTGATTTTTCTCTGATAGAGTGATTGTAACAGATACTTCTTTGTCACAAAAAACATGAAGTTTGGTTCTTTTATAAATTTATAATGGGTTAACTGAAAATGTAACCAAATCTGCTGGGTCAAAAATAAACATACAGCAACCCTAGTATTTGGTTACATGTCCCTTGGCCATTTTCACTTCAATTAGGCTACGTTCAGACTGCAACAATGCCCAATTCAGACTTTTTTGTGAAATCCGATTTTTTTACGAGGTTGTTCACATTTTCAATTAAATGCGACTTGTATGTGATCTCCACCGTGAACTTAAACACCTCACAAGTGTCCCGCATGCACATTGGAGGACGTGACGACATTGCATGCAGCGAGCGCGCTCAGTCTTTACGGAAGTAAACATGGACGCTAGCGGTTGAATGTAAACAGCCCGGTTCCGGTAAGACCCCTCCAGTTTGGCCTGAATAGAGCTATCCTCTCAAATATCAATTAACTCAGAAACCTGAGTTAGAAACCTCTACTGACTACTCTCCACATTATCGTCTGCCATGGTTGTTGTTTTTCTTCCTGCTGCCGCCTACTTCCGCCGTGGAATAGTAATGTTTGTAGCTTGGTGATGATGTGTAGGTCGGATGAATGCGACTTGGCCGTTCAAACTGAAGTCGCATGTCAAAAGATCGGATATGTATCGGTTTTAGGACCACATATCCAAGTGGCCTGGATCGCATTTGAAAAAAATAGGATCTGTGTCGTTCAGACTGTAATTAAAAGATCAGATACAGGTCGCATAGGGGCGAAAAAATCAGATTTGGGTCACTTCAGGGTGCAGTCTAAACGTAGCCTTAGGCGCTTTTGATTGCCATCCACAAGCTTCTGGCAACCTTCTGGTTGAATCATTGACCACTCCTCTTGACAGAATTGGTGCAGTTCAGTTAAATTTGTTGGCTTTCCGACATGGACTTGTTTCTTCAGCTTTGTCCACATGTTCTCAATGGGGTTTAAGTCTTTGGGAAGGCCATTCTGAAACCTTAATTCTAACCTGATTTAGCTATTCCATTACCACTTTTGATGTGTGTTTGGGGTCATTGTCCTGTTGGAACATCCAACTGTCCCAACCTTGGGGCTGATGATTTTGGGTTATCTTGAAGAATTTGAAGGTAATCCTCCTTCTTCATTATCCCATTTACTCTCTGTAAAGCACCAGTTCCTTTGGCAGCAAAACAGCCCCACAGCATAATACTACCACCACCCTGCTTGATGGTAGGCATGGTGTTCTTGGGGTTAAAGGCCTCACCTTTTCTCCTCCAAACATATTGCTGGGCATTGTGGCCAAACAGCTTGATTTTTGTTTCGTCTGACCACAGAACTTTCCTCCAGAAGGTCTTATCTTTGTCCATGTGATCAGCAGCAAACTTCAGTCGAACTTTAAGGTGCCACTTTTGGAGCAAGGGCTTCCTTCTTGCACGGCAGCCTCTCAGTCCATGATGATGCAAAACACACTTGACTGTTGAAACTGACACCTGTGTTCCAGCAGCTTCTAATTCTTGGCAGATCTGCTTTTTGGTGGTTCTCGGTTGACTCTTCACCCTTCTGACCAATTTTCTCTCAGCAGCAGGTGATAGCTTGGATTTTCTTCCTGATCGTGGCAGTGACAAAACAGTGCCATGCACTTAATACCTATAAACAATTGTTTGCACTGTTGCTCTTGGGACCTGTAGCTGCTTTGAAATGGCTCCAAGTGACTTTTCTCACTTGTTTAAGTCAATGATTCCAATCTGTGCAGAGCTCCCTTGACTCTCCCATTGTAGCATTTGTGGGCGTTTGTGTCCAATGAGCCCTATTTCAATGGCCTCAGAGAAGTCACCAGCTGTAGTTACTCATGATCACTCACAAGAAGTTAAGAGGCCATGCTATGAAGCCCACTGACACAACTTTCTAAGTCACCAAAACTGCTAATTCATGTTGCTGTATGTATATTTTTGACCCAGCAGATTTGGTCACATTTTCAGTTGACCCATAATAAAGTCATAAAAGAACCAAACTTTTTTTTTGGTGACAAAGAAGGACCTGTTCCAATCTCTCTATCTCAGAGTTGTAGAAATAACTGGAAACTCAAGAGAGCCATGACATTGTTCTTTACAAGTGGATGTAAACTTTTGACCACGACTGTAAGTGACATCCCATTCCTAATCCATAGGGTTCAATATGACGTTGGTCCACCCTTTGCAGCTATAACAGCTTCAACTCTTTTGGGAAGGCTTGCCACAAGGTTTAGGAGTGTGTTTATGGGAATTTGGAATTGACCATTCTTCCAGAAGCTTATTTGTGAGGTCACACACTGATGTTGGACGAGAAGTCCTGGCTCTCAGTCTCCGCTCTGATTCATCCCAAAGGTGTTCTATCGGGTTGAGGTCAGGACTCTGTGCAGGCCAGTCAAGTTCATCCACACCAGACTCTGTCATCCATGACTTTATGGACCTTGCTTTGTGCACTGGTGCACAGTCATGTTGGAAGGGTTAGGGTCCAGCTCCAAACTGTTCCCACAAAGTTGGGAGCATGGAATTGTCCAAAATGTCTTGGTATGCTGAAGCATTTAGAGTTCCTTTTACTGGAACTAAGGGGCCAAGCCCAGCTCCTGAAAAACAACCCCACACCATAATACCCCCTCCACCAAACTTTACAGTTGACACAATGCAGTCCGACAAGTATTGTTCTCCTGGCAACCACCAAACCCAGACTCGTCCATCAGATTGCCAGATGGAGAAGCGTGATTCATCACTCCAGAGAACGCGTCTCCACTGCTCTAGGGTCCAGTGGCGGCGTGCTTTACACCACTGCATCCGAAGCTTTGCATTGCACTTGGTGATGTATGGCTTGGGTGCAGCTGTTCGGCCATGGAAACTCATCCCATGAAGCTCTCTGTGCACTGTTCTTGAGCTAATCTGAAGGCCACTTGAAGTTTGGAGGTCTGTAGTGATTGACTCTGCAGAAAGTTGGCGACCTCTTTGCACTATGCACCTCAGCATCCACTGAACCCGCTCCGTCAGTTTACGAATGTTTAGGAGCGAGGAAATTGCACAACTGGATTTGTTGCACAGATGGCATCCTATCACAGTTCCACACTGGAATTCACTGAGCTCCTGAGAGTGACCCATTCTTTCACAAATGTTTGCTAAAGCAGTCTGCATGCCGAGGTGCTTGATTTTATACACCTGTGGCCATGGAAGTGATTGGAACACCTGACTCTGATTATTTGGATGGGTTAGCGAATACTTTTGGCAATATAGTGTATTAATACTCTGATGACAGACGCAGGTAGACATTACTCCTCTATATCTTTACATAGACAATAGTAGATGATGATATATTAATACTGTGATATCACAGACTCAGGTAGACATTACTCCTCTGTATCTTTACACAGACAATAGTAGATGATGATATATTAATACTGTGATATCACAGACTCAGGTAGACGTTACTCCTCTGTATCTTTACATAGACAATAGTAGATGATGATATATTAATACTGTGATATCACAGACTCAGGTAGACGTTACTCCTCTGTAGCTTTACACAGACAATAGTAGATGATGATATATTAATACTGTGATATCACAGACTCAGGTAGATGTTACTCCTCCGTATCTTTACACAGACAATAGTAGACGATGATATATTAATACTGTGATATCACAGACTCAGGTAGACATTACTCCTCTATATCTTTACATACAGACAATAGTAGATGATGATGTATTAATACTGTGATATCACAGACTCAGGTAGACATTACTCCTCTATATCTTTACATACAGACAATAGTAGATGATGATATATTAATACTGTGATATCACAGACTCAGGTAGACGTTACTCCTCTGTATCTTTACATACAGACAATAGTAGACGATGATATATTAATACTGTGATATCACAGACTCAGGTAGACGTTACTCCTCTGTATCTTTACACAGATAATAGTAGACAATGATATATTAATACTGTGATATCACAGACTCAGGTAGACGTTACTCCTCTGTATCTTTACACAGACAATAGTAGACGATGATATATTAATACTGTGAAATCACAGACTCAGGTTGACGTTACTCCTCTGTATCTTTACACAGACAATAGTAGATGATGATATATTAATACTGTGATATCACAGACTCAGGTAGACATTACTTCTCCATAAGGTAGAGGTGGAGCAGGTTGTCCTCTGATCAAAAGGTCAGCATACCATACGATATGTGTTGAGGGTCAGTCATTTCTTCATTCCAGTAATTACAGAACAGGATACAGATTTTTGGGTTCATGTCTGTCTCTGAACCTGAACTACTCATCTCTGTTATACCACATCAGAAATATCACCAGCTGAGGATCAAGATCCTAGGAGACTGCTACTACTGTATTTGTGGGCTGCCAGACTACAGGGAGGACCATGCTGCATGCTCCATCATGATGGGTCTGGCCATGGTGGAGGCCATCTCGTGAGTACAGGGCTGAGGGAGGTCAGTCACTTGGTCCACAGTGAGGAACAGATCAACTGTTAATGAGTTTCTGCTGTCGGCATTATGACACAGTCAGAAGCTGGTTGCGGTCGCTGCTTTGCTTTAATGTGATTGCACTTTTAATCCAATCACAGGTACGTCAGAGAGAAAACCCAGACAGATGTTGACATGCGGGTCGGAGTGCACAGCGGAACAGTCCTGGGGGGGGTGCTGGGCCAGAAACGCTGGCAGTACGACGTCTGGTCCACAGACGTCACTGTGGCCAACAAAATGGAGGCTGGAGGGATACCAGGGTAAGAACACACGTCTCTTATGCTCAACTTTTCTATCAAGTTAAGTCACTTCAGTCCAGAGTTGGAACAACATTCATATCATTATAACATCTTTAAAATGATGTTGCCCATTTATCGAGGTGTTTAGGTGTTTGAGTTTTCAACAGAAAAAATCCATTCTGTCTTGTCAATTTTTACTGAATGCATGGACTCTGATGCCTGATGGCTGAAGGGCCTTGAAGGGAAAATGAGTTTGTTTTGGAGCCTTGAATAATAATTCAAGGCTAATTCAAGGCTTAAGCAGTAACACTACAGTATAGCTACTCATCCACTAATATAGCCTCAATATCAGTATTATAATAGTAATAATGTTGGTGGTCATACAAGAGGGGCTTTAAGTTAGTACAGCATGACATGTGGGGAGAGTGTTCGGTTTCTTCTAAAAACACATTGGGAAAACAAAGGAGATGTGTGTTTCACCAATCCCCAGAAACTACCTTCAGAAAGTGCTCCCACTTGACCAGGAAGTTAATTTAGACTCCCTGTGGTTGAAATGCAGTAAGTTCAGCAAAAGGTTGTTAAATATCACATCAGTGGATAATTACAAGCCAGACCTGTACCCCCTTTTCTTTCTTAAGACATCTTACTACAACCTTCTTATCTAACACAGTACTGTGAAAGATCATAACAGCAGTCTGAGGAACAAGGCATCAGAGGTGTCCTGATACAACAGTTTCACTTCCGATACAATATTGCAGCCTTGAGTATTGGCTGATACTGATATTGATCCGTCACTAACAGCACAGATCATTCAGACTTTTAGTAGGTCTGAGAAAAACTCACCCATTTATTAATAACCATTGGGTTACATAATTTTTAACTTTAAACATAATAATATTCAGATTATTGTTTATATATTATTATTATTGTTATGTAAATGTTTTTTGTTTGTTTTTTATTTGTTACCATGTCTATTTTTGTATGTTTTCTGTGCACAGTCCCTTTATGTTGAGCTGTTAACTTCTTGCAAAACCATAAAAAATATATACATAAAAAAGAATGGATAAACAAATAAATAATACAACACACAATGAGTCTACTGTTGTGTCATTGTAAATGTAATTATGAGGATTTAACTGAATGGCACATTATGATTTTGTTATAAGAACTGTTCATGGCTCCATGGTTCTTTGATGAATGGGCTGTGTAATTTTGGATCCCTCTGTATGTGCACACCAGTCGCGTCCACATCTCACAGAGCACAATGGAGTGTCTTCATGGCGAGTTCGACGTGGAGTCCGGGAATGGAGGTGACCGCTGTGACTACCTGAGGGAGCGAGGCATTGAGACCTACCTGGTAGTGGTTCCCAAAGGGCCTGTGGGGAAGAATGGCATCAGTGGTGTAGTGAGTGAAACATTTAGATATTCAAATGTTTGTCTCACCAGCACACAGAAAGTGCTGAAATTTGCAAGCACATTTGAATACCTCTTGTTATTTAAAGCTAGATTTGAATATAATTGAAAACTTTAAGATACTATATGTTCAGCATGCAAAAAAGAGGAAGAAAGAAATGTCTGTTAACGCTTCATAGTTTTCACTGTTCACTACTTTCTGTTTGCTTGTTTCCTTTTATTAGAAGCTGTCTGTCACCTCCTCCAATGGAAACTCTCCACTGTTGATCAACACCACAGATTGTAATGGCAGTGTGAACACAGCCTGCACCACACCAGAGGAACCAGAAGAACTGGATACAAGGGTAACCAAGAAACCACTGCTTACATTACGTGAATGAATTCAGAATTAATTAAGATAACAATTACATTAGTGGCACAAAAAAAACACCAGTTAACAGCTCAAAGTCAAAATTGTTGGACTCAAGTAGGGATGCACCGATCCCAACTACTATGTGAGGTTTATTGTCTGTCGATACTGCTCCAATTCTGATACAGAAAAGCAGCACTGAATTACAAACTGCTTGGAAAAAATTGGGATCATTCCTATGTGTAAGGCAACATCAGACTTGACTAAAATATTTCTTGCCTATTTTTTAACAAACAAACTAAGGCTGGGCAATAGACCGATTTTATCGATAAACTTGCTTCCTTATTTGGCATGGGCTTAGCCCTCCCCCCGCACACTGTGATACAAATAACATGGAAGCGAGCAGGGAAGAACTCATTACAAAAAAAAAACAAAAAAGGCACCGTGTCGGAGTCACGTGACGCGATGCGAGAAGAAGCCACGGAGTATGAACTCCGCTCTGCGTTGCTACCTTTATCCTTTAAAATATTAATGCCAGATATATATTACCATTTGTTATAGTATTTCTAAGTGGAGGGGATGAAGAAATGTCGAAACTTTCTAAGTCATCGACCTGTGGAGATATTAAAATACTTCTACGGTCTCACGGGGCCGACGCCATGATGCAAGACCAAGAAGGGGCTAACGAGTCTGTGCAGCAACAAGCTAGCGACGTAGCTCAAGATATTAAGAACATTTATTCGGCGCTGACGAAGATTTCTGGAGATATGGGGGAGCTGGCAGAAATACGTCGCACAACGACTTCGGTGGAGGTTAAACTCTCATCCCTAATCACAAGAATGGATGATGTGGAGAAGCGAGTGAAGTACTTCGAAGCGACTGACAAGGAGTGGCAAGCTAACCCGCCAGCTAGTAAGACAGATGTCAGACAGATATGGGACAAATTGGAAGACATGGAGAACCGCTCGAAACGCAATAATGTCTGCTTCGTCAGCTTTCCGGAGGGCAAAGAGGCAGGTAATGTGGTGAGATTTTTTGAGGAGCTGTTGCTGGACATGGAGGGGAGGCGGGAGATTGAACGAGCACACTGGGTCCCAACACAACGAGCCACACCGGGAGATAGACCCAGACCAATTCTAGCTAGGGACGCGTTGTTGCGAGCAGCGAGGAACAAAGGCAAGTTGACCTGGGGAGACACTACTGTTATGCTTTTCCCCGACTACTCCAAAGCCACTCAAATGAAGCGCGACAAATTCAAGGAGTGTAAGAAGAAACTACATGAACGGGGGGTTAACTTCAGGATGCTGTTTCCGGCCAAGCTGAGGATTCAAACCGACGAGGGTGAGAGGGCTTTTGATTGTCCCCGAAGAGCCATGGCTTTCATAGATGCTATGCAATGAGTGCTGATAAACTGATTACTTTTTTTTGTTTCTATTGTATGCATCCAAAAGCTATATTAAGAACATTGGCGTAGACTTTTTTTGTTATGGTAGCGATGCACGAGGGTGCGCGACGAGGGACCCTTGCGGACCTGCCACGGACCATGGGACCTCTGTTAGAGGTCCTCCTGCGGGGGGAAAAGAGGTGCAAAGTTCAAGTTAAGCTGCACACTCTTTGTTCTGTTATGTTTATGGGGTTGTTTGTATTTAGTCACCACCACCACCACCATGTAATGCTCTTGTTTTTGATAACTGGTTGTGTGTTATCAAGGTTTTGGCAGATATGTCTTCACAAGTAGCTTTAATGCGTCTCTCCACTTGGAATGTGAATGGGCTGGGGAACCCCATCAAGAGAAAAAAGGTTATGACTAGGCTTAAAACCAAGAGGTATGATGTGGTGTTTCTCCAAGAAACACACATGTCAAAAGAGGAGTCAGAGAAACTCTGTGTAGGATGGGTTGGACATGTACTCTATAACATAGGCTCCAATAAAAGTAAGGGGGTTATCATTTTTGTAAGTAAACATTTGCAGTCTAAGTGTCCCAAGCAGATTAAGGGTAATTCGGGAAGGGTGATTATAGTACTAGCTGAAATAAAATCACAGAAGTTAATCTTGGCCAATATATACACACCTAATTTAGATGATCAATTTTTTTTTTTTTTTACTGATCTTGAAAGGGAGTTACGAACGGCTGGGGATCATGCTGTTGTTTTGGGAGGGGATTTTAATCTTCTAATGGATCCAGCTCTTGACCACAATGGGGCAATGCTGCGTAAAGTGCCAAAGGCTGCTCTGACATTGCAGAGAATCTGTAAATCTTTGGGATTCGTTGATATTTGGAGGCTCATGAACCCTTCGGGTAGGGACTACACATTTTTCTCACCGGTACACAAGATCTATAGCCGTATAGATTTTTTTCTAATATCCAAAGTACTTACCTCCTCTGCTATGAGATGTGAAATAGGGAATATTCTTATTTCTGATCATGCTTGGCCTGCCCTGGATCTGATGCCTCAGAGCGATAGAAGGAGGTCTTATAGATGGCGTCTAAACGTGTCAATACTACAGGATCCAGTAAATGTAGATTGGCTAAAAACAGAAATAAAAAACTACTTAGAGATTAATTGGTGTTCTGTGCCATCGGCAAGTGTTGCGTGGGAAGCCCTAAAGGTGGTGATCAGAGGATGTATTATCCAACATACGACATACCATAAGAAAATTAAAACACAGGCCAACAAACAAACAGGCTGAAACAGAATTAAAACACAAGAGTGACACAAGAAGGCATGAGAAAATTGACAAAGTTAAAATATAGGTATAATAACTCAAAAGGTTGAATTTAATTTGTTTAGGGCTAGACAAACATATTTTGAGTCATGAGATAAAGCAGGAAAGATGCTGGCCAGTTATATAAAACAGAGGGAGTTGGCCTTTACCATTCCCGCTCTTAGGTCATCGACTGGGGATCTGCTCACAGCAACTGTAGACATTAATTGGGCTTTTAAAGAATTCTATATTACTTTATACAGTTCATCTTCTATCTCCAATGAAGAAGAAATTCATAAATTTATAGAACCATTAGGCCTTCCCAAATTGACAGATGAACAGAGGGCTTTTCTAGATTCAGATATAACTATAGAGGAGATTGGAGGTGTAATCAAAGCTTTGCCTTCAAATAAAGCACCTGGGCCTGATGGCTTAATGGGAGAATTTTTCAAGTGCTTTGTGACAGAGCTAGCTTCCCCTTTACTACAGGTGTATAAGGAAGCGTTGGAGAGGAGAGAACTTTGAAGCAGGCCCTTATTAGTCTGGTTCCTAAGAAAGACAAAGATTCAGATGAATGCAAGAATTATCGTCCTATTTCATTAATGCAAATAGATGTTAAGATAATCTCGAAAATCTTATCAAACCGATTGGCCAGTGTAATTACTTCCCTGGTCCATGTTGACCAGACAGGGTTCATTCGCGGTCATAGCTCCTCTGATAACATAAGACGCCTCATTGATGTCATGTGGTCAGTGGCTGATACCCAGTCCCCAGTTGCAGCAATTTCCCTAGATACCGAAAAGGCGTTTGATATGGTTGAGTGGGGGTTTCTGTTTAAAATTTTAGAGGAGTTTGGATTCGGTGCTACATTTATAAAATGGATTCATGTATTATATAAGTACCCAGAAGCAGCGGTGTAGACTAATGGTCTTGTCTCAGATTACATTTTATTGGGTAGAGGAACCAGGCAGGGCTCGCCCCTCTCCCCCTTTGCTATTCTGTTTGGCTATTGAGCCTCTTGCAGCAGCAAAATGTGGGGCAACTGACTTTCCGGGTGTCACTGTAGGAGGAGCAGCAACATAAGCTGATGCTGTATGCTGATGACATTTTATTACTGGTCTCTGATCCAAGCAGATCTGTACCGTGTCTTCTCTGAATTATAAATTCATTTTCGAAATTCTCTGGCTACAGAGTAAACTGGTCCAAATCAGAGGCACTCCCCCTAACGGCGTACTGCCCCTCCACGGCCTTTCAGCCAGGTGCATTTTAGCGGCCTCGCCAAGGTATCAGGTATCTTGGTATTCACTTTCCTAGACAGTTGAAAGATTTGATCAAAGTAAATTTTGACCCATTACTACAAAAAAATTCTTGTGATGTTGAGAGATGGGCAACTCTGAATTTGTCTATGGCGGGTAAAGTTAACATTCTGAAAATGAACTCTGTTCCCAAACTTAACTATCTTTTCCAGTCCCTCCCCCTAGAAATTCCCCATCAGTATTTTGAAAGGTTTGACAGGTTAGCCAAGAAGTTTATTTGGGACGGTAAACGGCCACGTCTGAACCACAGCAAGCTGCAAAGACCAGCTGACAGAGGAGGCTTAGGGCTGCCAAAGATGTTGTTTTACTACTATGCTTTTAATTTAAGGCACCTGGCCCAATGGTCTCTCCCCCCTGAAAGGCCCCCCATGGTATTGTATGGAACAAGCTGTGGTGACTCCTCTTTCACCCATGTAAGTGTTGTCTACTAAATTAAGTAAAAGAGCAAAATCGCACCCGATAATCTCTCATCTTAAATTAATTTGGACTAAGGTTGCTCGGATTTTTAAATTTGATCCCTTTCTAAACGTCTCTTCAAGTATCTGGTCAAATCCTAAATTACGAATTGGTAAATCCCCCATTTATTGGGAGATATGGCGGGGTAATGGTGTGGTCACATTGGGGGATCTGTACTGTAAGGACTCCTTAAAATCCTTTGGGGCCTTGGTTCGGCAATTCAATATCCCTCCGTCTCACTTTTTTAAGTACCTGCAACTTCGACATATGCTCGCAGGGATTTTTGGTTCTGGTGCATCGGCTCCCCAAAATGCAAAACTTCTGGATAAGATAAAGAGTTACGGAAAGGGACATGAGGCAGCTATCTATTACTCTATGCTGATTCAGACTCTTGGCAATGGGCTCTTTTTAGCTTTGAAGAGGACATGGGAGAGAGATCTGAGCCTGAAATTTAGTGACAAAGAATGGGACAAAATTTGTAAGAATGTTAAAGTAGTTTCAAGGGATGTGAGAGTACACCTTATCCAATTTAAAATTATACATCACTTCTACTGGACTCCTGCCAGATTATTTAGGCTAGGATTGTCACCCACATTAAACTGCTGGAGATGCAAGTCCGAGGAAGGTAATCTAGTTCACGTTTTATGGTCGTGTGATAAAGTTCAACAATTCTGGACCAATATTTTTGATAATTTATGTAAGATTACAAGGATACAAATACCATTTAGCCCTAGATTATTTATTTTGGGTGATGATTCAGTCCTGACAGGACAGAATATAAATGTCAAGAGTTATCTCCAAACCTGCATTATGATTGGCAGAAAAATACTTGTTAGGAGATGGAAGATGGAGGGGTTACTGTCTTTTCTTTTTTTTGTTCACTTTGTCTGCATTGTTCTCATTGTTCAACACCACGAAAGAGTGTCAACCTTTTATGAGATTATGCATATTTTAGTCTGGCAGCAAAAGCTATTAATATTTGGTGCGTGTATGTGACCATCACCGGCCCTCCCTGGAATCTAATCTTACTTTATTTATTGGAGTTTCCTGTTATAAGCCAGAGAGGGACGTGCTACACCTGGGTGACAAGAGGGGGAAATAAATGACAGACAGGGAGATAAGACAAAACAAAAAGGGGAGGTACCAGACAGGCAGTACTCTTAGAATAAAAAACGTGTAAGCTGCTGTGTCATTCCTAACACCTTCATCCCAACACCCAATGGTACTGAACACCAGAGTTGTGGAGGACCTAACCGTATAGAGTAGGCTACCGAGAACACAAGTGAGAGAAGTATGTGGAGAAGATATGAGCTTAGTGAGAAGTCAGAAGAATGATTTGGCACATACTAGCAGTTCACATCAGTACTCAACAATGTGACTCGAGAGGAGCTGGTAAGATCTGGATAAAACATGCATGTGTGAAGAACACCGAAGCCCAGAGCGTCTACCACGACCCCTCATGGCCAGATCGGCCAGGTGTCCACAACCCCACGGGGAAGCGGGAGCACCGGCGATGCCAAACCCAGAGAGCCACCCGGGCCACCGAGAACCACGCAGATCCAACGACCAGGAGGAGATAGGAACCACCACTCCCCAGGAGGCCAGTACAGGCCCAAGGGGCCAGCGACACAAGGGCCCGCCCATCCACAACCACCCCACCATCCACCCCCACCCCCCGGCCACCCCAACACCCGGGGAGACAGGAGGCAAGACCCGCGAACCGAGTGCTCCCCACCGGAGGGAGGGGGACGAGAGGCCTGCACGCAGCAGGCCCTCACCAGGCAGCAGCCAGAACCGTTGCTCCCTTCTTTTGGACAGTAGTTTGTGGTAGGTTTATTAATCCCACTCAGAGTTCATTTACCTTTTTTCCTTTTTTAGTTTTATGTTCCTTCTAATGACATGGTATTACATTATCTACTCTTATACTACAGGGTGAGTACTTATCTTTGTCATTATGGTTAATTTCCATTTATGTGCCTGTACAATTCCACACCGCTTGTTTAAAGATGAATGAGGTGGCAAGACCATTTGACAGTACAATACGTGCTGTATCCCTCAAATCCCAGCTTGGTGTGGTTTGTGTTTTTTGTGCTTTTATTTTGGTGGGTTTATTTCCTGGGGTTGTGCTGTCTTGTTCTCACTTGTGTGGTTTTGTTCCCGATGGCTCCCTTCCCCCACGGCGCTGAGGAGTAATTGAACACACCTGCATCAGATTGAATCATCAGATCGTCTACTTAAGACCTGCGGAGACACTCCTCAGCGCCAGAGTATCCAGTTATCCTCCGTGTGCCTCCCGTCGCCCTCACAGCCCAGCATTCACCCTCGTGTCTTCCCCTCACTTGTGGACCTTTTTTGAAACTCTCACCTGCTTTTTTGTGAAATAAACCTTTGTACTCACCAGTACCGCTTCCGCTCCTGGGTCCTCCTTCTCTCACACGCCACGGAATACTCTGACCAAAGCATGGACCCACCGGATCCAGACCCCATCAGGACGGCCCTTTCCCGGCAGGGAGCCCTGCTTGGTAAAAGGAGTTTTGGAAGCCGTTCAAGCCCTCTCTCGACAAGTCTCCACCCTTGCCAACCGGAGAACAACTCCGCTACCTCCGCTATCCTCCGCTGCTCACTGGTTTTTGATCAGCAGCCCCTGAGTTACCCCTCTGACAGGTCCCAGATAGCTTATTAATCAATTATCAATCTACTGCGGGGTAGAGCCGCAGACTGGGTTGCAGCTCTCTGGGAGCAGCAGCCCCCTGTGTTGTCCTCTTTTGCTAACTTTTCCAGTGAACTGTGTAGAATTTTTGACCACCCCCGGCAGGTTCAGGAATCCGTTAAGAGATTGCTCACTATCCACCAGGGTAATAGATCGGTTGCTGACTTTTCCATAGATTTTAGAGTTGCGGCAGCTGAGAGCGGGCGGGGGGAACACGAGTTAAAAGGGCTTTTTCTCACGCACCTGTCTGAACTACTAAAAGACAAGTTGCCCTCCCTTGAAGAGCCGGACATGTTGGAGTACGCTATCTCCATGGCCATTTGCCTTGATAACAGGCTTCGGGAGAGGCAGAGGGAGACCCCCTGTCCTCGCCTCTGCACACCTAGCACTTCCCGCTCCTCCTGCTGCTACACCGGTTCCCCCACCCTCCAACCCTTCCTCTGAGGAGCCCATGCAGCTGGGTCACACCCGTCTTCTCCCCAGTGAGAGACAGCGCTACATTAATCTGCGTCTCTGTATCTACTGCGGCCAGGCGGGTCACTTCCTGGCCTCCTGTCCCCAGACGCCAAAAGAGAAGAACTCACCAGTGGGAGGGGACGTCCTGCTTTTTTGTGAAATAAACCTTTGTACTCACCAGTACCGCTTCCGCTCCTGGGTCCTCCTTCTCTCACACGCCACGGAATGCGCTGACCAAAGCATGGACCTCAGCATAACCCTCGGGCCCCCTTTAAAGAAAATCACACTTTTCCCCTCAAGGCCCTTTTAGGTCACTGGATCATATTCAAAAACGTCAAACATATTTATTTTTACAATATTTTTGGTCATTAACGCCAGTCCTCATCATGTAGAACAAATGTTAATGCATTTTCATAAATTTAACCCTTTAAAGACCAGTTTGTATACATAATTTCACTCTTATTACACAAAAAAATGTATTATTCTCTATCTGATGAATGCAAAGTCTTTTTTGTGCTGGGATTATCAGTCTGGGATAACACTGACTTTGATAGATTATGACTTTTTGTACAATAACAAAAAAAATACAAAAACTCACACTTTCCCTCTTGCAGCCCGAAAAAGGATACCATGCCTTGTTTACATTCTGCTCTGCAGGGATTTGCTGCTTGTCGGTTCTTATTCTGTCTTAACTTATTGAAAATACCATGTAATGTCTCTGCAGATCAGTCATTTAAGAAATGAGTGAATCATGAAAAACACTAAAAACTAAAAATTTGAAGGCCTAAAGGCCAAGTTATAGTACTCTGTAAAGTGCCGTACGTAGAAACGGAGAGCCCTCTGTGTCGCCGTAGAGCCTGACAGAGAGCCTGCTGTTGGTCTTTCGGTCACTCCCATTAAGGGTCGCAAACAGCGGATCACTGAACAGCATATTGATTTGGCATTGGTTTTATCTGCTAGATACCCTTCCAATCAATCAGGAGAAGTTAATATGTACTAGGGACAATTTGGCATCATAATTGCGTAGGCTTTCAGGAGATTGTGAACATCTGCTACGAATTTCATGGAAATCTATCAGGTTTCATTTTCACAATGCAAGGTATTTATCAACAGGAAATGTCCAGAGTTTCTTGCTGTGGTTTGTAGTGTCAAGACAGACCTGTTAACTAACATAATAGCTAAAGAAATGATATAGTAAGAGAGGAATATCCTTTTTTTTCTTTGATATCAGGTGGTGAATCCATCTTTCCCTAACCCTCGAAGAAGGCTACGGCTGCGGGACCTGGCTGAAAGGGTGATTGACGCACAGGAGAACGAACAGGAGCTCAATAAACTGCTCAACGAGGCTCTGCTGGAGAGAGAAACAGTCCAAGCGTAAGCAGATGCAGAACACCTTAGAAAAAGGTGTCTTAAAGCCCAAAACGTGACTTGAATGAACTCAGCAAATCAGCCTTGCCTATGAGGCTTCCAGAATGGTGGATTTAAGCTTGTGCAACCAGACTAATCAGAGTCAGTTTTAAGTGGCCAAGCTACTTGAATGTCAGATGTCAGTAATCACAGATCTGAACAGTCTAGAAAAGTGTTGTCATCGGTACGGTTGAGTACCGAACTTTGATACTTCTGTAGCTCTGCCTGAAAAGCTCTGATCCTGAATCATCTTGAATCATCTTTCGGTGCCAAATTCCGATGCCCAAATGTCTGTTAACCAAAGCCCAAATTAGACAAAAATTACATATTTTAGGTATCAGAAAAGTATCGTTCTGGAACCGGAATCGAAACAAAGGTACTGAAATTGGAAATTTTGAATGATACCCAGCCCTAGTCATTGGAATGGTTTTGATATCTCAACAGTTTAAAATATAATAAAATATGTTGATGTAACCAAATTACAGTACATTCAAACAGTAAGAAGAGAAGCTAAGGTTAGCCAGCTAGCTGCAACTTAGCTATGATGCCTGTATCTAGCACTGGTTACTTCATAGTATTAGCTGATGAAGTAATTTGAAAACTTCATGCCATGCAGTTTACCAGCAAGATCAGCCTTGGGAGTCTGGAGGAACCCAAGAGAGTATTGTGTTTGTTAGCTCTACAGTGTTAGTGCTGAACAGGAACTGAAGAGAGGCCAAACAAAACATCCAGAGTCAGTCTCATAGAAGTCAGTCTACAGGCTGTTTTGGACCACAAGACAATAGCACTCTGGACGTCATGTAACTATGTTTGTTTACACTGCAATATTGGCAGGAAAATCCCCATCAAAATGAGTGGCACCAGCAGTGAATTTATGCCGTCTGAGTTTTAAATCACAAGCTATTGATGTACGCACAAGTAAACTGTCCATCCATCCATTATCTACTGCTTATCCTCATAGGGTCGCGGGGGGGGGGGGCTGGAGCCTATCCCAGCTGTCTTAGGGCGGAAGGCAGGGTACACCCTGGACAAGTCGCCACCTTCATTCTGGCGACACTTACATTCACACCTACGGTCAATTTAAATTAGCCAATTAACCTAATCCCCATGCATGTTTTTGGATGGTGGGAGGAAGCCGGAGTACCCGGAGAGAACCCGCAGACACGGGAAGAACATGCAAACTCCACACAGAAAGGCGCCGGGCCTGGGATTCGAACCCGGTACCTTCTTGCTGTGAGGCAACAGTGCTAACCACTAAATATCTCTGACCCTTATCATGTCCCAAGTATACCTTTCACGAATCTTTGAAAGGTTTAGTAGTTGTAGATATTTCAACGTCTCTTCTCTTGTGAATCATACTTTCATCTGAAGTAAGATTGTAACTGCAGACAAACATTTTTGCATTGCATTTGCTTGTTGCTATGTGAGCAAAGGGAAGCAGTGCAAAATCCACAACACAAGACATTGGTCTAACATGCGTTTAACGAAAGTACAACCATTCAGAATCGTAATAAAAGCATGTAAACTAAATCAGATATAAAGTTGGATTCTGTATCTGATATAAAGCTGTCGCTGCGGGGTTCCCACTGCTCTGTTTTCTTGTGACCGCATCTTGTTCCTTTTATGGTAGTTAGCAATCTCTGTTTTCATTCACGATCATTGGGAATCCTGTAAAATGCTCTTTCCTTTGCTCGTCCTCGGCTGTTCTGTCGTCCTGGGGCACAACAGCTATCCACCATATCTCCGAGGGCTGGGAGGGACGATATGCTTTTCTCCCAATTCAATTCTTTTCCGTTTTTTTGGGTGCCGATTTGATTTAAATTGCGATTCTTCTATGTTCACGATTTTTGTGATTTTTTAGTTTGCTTTTTTAACACCAGACCATGTGAAAAAGCTGAATGATGATGATGTCTACGGTAGGGCTGGGTATTGGCAAGGACTTCACAATACGATACATATTGCGATACTCTACGTAGTTCAGCGCATTAACTTTGATATGCATGTATATGCATGCATATAGACACATACATAGATACATACACATTGGACCTGAATAAACAATTAATGCTGATTTCAAAGGTCAAAGGCAACTTTATTGTCAAATATAATATATATGCATGATATACAGCACAGATGAAATTACAGTCCTCTCCAACTTACAGTGCAAACAAGCAATAAACAGCAACAGACTTCACTAAAATAAAATATATACACTATAATACACTTAAAGTGCAAGTAACACAAAATAACACAATAAATTCAACTTAGTACCAACAGTCACGGAAATAGTGCAAAAAGAGATGGTTTGGTGGGTAAACGGATGATGTCCATAGTGTTAGGTGGAATGTGCAGACCCTGAGTTCAGAGTGAGAGTGATTTGTGTTCACTGTTTTAATTTTAGTGATGGATCATTTTTCAAACAATACATACTATGTAATATTTTGGGCAGGGGCACAGGGATTTTTGAACTGGGTTATTTTGTGTAATTTGGCTTTTGATAATGGTCATCACCAATATTTGTTATTATTGTTGTTAATTTATGATTATTTAAACTCAATAATATATGTTTGTGTAATTTGGACTTTAGCATTTAGGCTGCTACCAGTTCCTCTTCCAGACACTGGGGAGTGAGAGTTTGTCTTATGGTGTGTTCACTGGAAGTCAGAACTTGGAGCTCAGATCATCTTAGGTTGGTCTTAGATCAGCAGGTTGGTGAGATAAATCCAACTTTCCATCTTCATGGGGGTTCTGATTTAAATTTTGAATTGGAAATTCCGACGTTCGTGTACATTTGAATGCACAATGAGCTGAATCACACAGACACCGGGCTCCCGGTGCTGCTGCAGTGAATCTTCTGTTTTACTGGTGATATTTTTCACCTTATGCTGGGAAAGTTGGGGGACAGATAAATGTTCTCTTCCGCTTGTTTACTGTGGAATTCTTCACTGCAACCCTCTCCACAAAAGCCACACAGCGCGGTAGCGATACACAGACACCTTGCGGAGGAGCGGAAGTCGTTCTGGATCGGCCCAAAATATACAATCTTTCCTGCATGCTTCAGGGTCCTGGAGGCATGCAGGTCCTGGAGAGATGGAAGATTGCAGCCAATCACCTTCTCTGCAGAGTGGATGATACGCTGCAGCCTGGCCTTGTCCTTGGTGGTGCAGCAGCATACCAGATGGTGATGGATGAGGTGAGGCTAGACTCAATGATGGCAGTGTAGAAGTGCACCATCATTGTCTTTGGCAGGTTGAATTTCAGCGACTGCAGGAAGCACACCCTCAGCTGTGCTTTTTGATGAGGGAGCTGATGTTCAGCTCCCACTTGAGGTCCTGTGTGATGATGGAGCCCAGGAAGCGGAAAGACTGCACAGAGTTGAGCGAAGAGCCACACAGAGTGATGGGGGCAGGCGGAGGTGAGTTTTTCCACCGTTATCTCCACTGTCTTTAGAGGAGAAAGAACACAGCTTTGAGGGGAATCGGTGCTGATGGTTCTGGAGTCAGAGATGTGTTTCCCCAGCTTGACATGCTGCTTCCTGTCAGACAGGAAGTCTGTAATCCACCTGCAGGTAGACTTGGGCACGTTCAGCTGGGAGAGCTTGTCCTGCAGCAGAGGTGGAATGATGGTGTTGAAGGCAGAGCTGAAGTCCACAAACAGGATCCTGGCGTAGGTTCCTGGGGAATCCAGCTGCTGCAGGATAAAGTGCAGAGCCTATCTGCATCTTCTACAGACCTGTTGACTCTGTAGGCAAACTGCAGAGGGTCCAGGAGGGGGTCTGTGATGCTCTTGAGGTGTGAAAAAGCAAGATGCTCAAAAGACTTCATTATCACAAGTCAAGGCAATTGTATTTGTATAGCCCAGTATCACAAATAATGAATTTGCCTCAGAGGGCTTTACAATCTGACCAGGATATGACACCCTCTGTTCTTTACAAATGACCCTCACATCGACTAAGGAAACCCCCCCACCCCCCCAAAGAAAAAACAAAAAAAAAACAAAAAACTTTAACAGGGAAAAATAAATGGAGGAAACTTCAGGAAGAGCAACAGAGGAGGGATCCCTCTTCCAGGATGGACAGACATGCAATAGATACCATGTGTACGGAATAACAATGATGAAAAACACATTAACACTCCATATGACAACAGTTAATACATATAGAATAGTATGAAAGTGTCCAACTCCATATAACAACAGGTAATACATATAGAGATGTGCAAAAGTGTCCAAGGGGATGAAGAGCATCATCAAGCTGTCAGCATTGAATTCTGAGCAACATGTCCTCTTCTCCACCACGCCAAAACAGATGGAGCATAGCAGGATGTCCTCCTCTCCACCACGCTAACCAGACGATATCTGGCAGCACGTAATTCCTCCCCACCATGCCAACAGATGGAGCATGAGAAGCATGTCCTCCTCTCCACTACACTACACCGAACAGGAGAAGCCTCAGCAAGATGTCTTCGTCACCACCACCAGATACAACCTGAGCAGCATCGTCTCTTCTCAGTCTCATCAAACAGATGAAGCCTGGATGACACCACCTCCTTCCCACCATGTAGCCTCAGCTTGCGGACACCTAGGAGGTGAAAAAACACAAGGTCTCCGCGGAACAAGGCGAGTTAGTAAAATGCCTTGATGAATGCATCCAAATGAAGAAGAAGAGAAGCTCAGTGTGTCAAAGGAAGTCCCCCGGCAGTCTAGACCTATAGCAGCATAACTAAGGATTGATCCAAGGCAGCCTGAGTCAGCCTTGGATCAGTCCTAACTATAAGCACTATCAAAAAGGAAAGTCTTAAGCCTACTCTTGAATAAGGGGGTGATGTCTGCCTCCTGGACTGAAAGAGGGAGTTGGTTCCACAGAAGAGGAGCTTGATAACTGAAAGCTCTAGCTCCCATTTGCCATTACGATAGGAACCCCTAGCTTAAGACGTTAATCTGCTTTGTGCCTCTTGTGTATGGTATTGTGTCGTATTTCCATCCTGCGCATGCTCGAGATTTCACCTGGAAGTGGAATAAGGTGCTGACGCTGTCATAAATAGTAATGTCATTGCCGGAAAAGTCAAACGATACCATGGCTTCGAAGAAATCAACAACATACTTTTGGACGGACAGGGAGACAGAGTTCATGCTGCACCAACATTTGTAGCTAATTGCATCCTTACCAGTGAATAAACCCACGATGTAAAAAAATTACCAGCATGAAGTTTAAAGTGTATCTGGATTATAAGCATTATTTTGTGTAACCTTTGGTAGAAACAACGGAGATGGGGGGAGCACAACAAACAGGAGCAGCTTGACGATGACTCCCTTACAGAAAGCTCAAGGAGCAGTATCCCTGTGCCTGGTACAGTCGTGGTCAAAAGTTTACATACACTTGTAAAGAACATAATGTCATGGCTCTCTTGAGTTTCCAGTTATTTCTACAACTCTGATTTTTCTCTGATAGAGTGATTGGAACAGATACTTCTTTGTCACAAAAAACATTCATGAAGTTTGCTTCTTTTATGACTTTGTTATGGGTCAACTGAAAATGTGACCAAATCTGCTGGGTCAAAAATATACATACAGCAACATGAATTAGCGATTTTGGTGACTTAGAAAGTTGTGTCAATGAAATGAACTTCATAGCATGGCCTCTTAACTTCTTGTGAGTGATCATGAGTGACTACAGCTGGTGACTTCTCTGAGGCCATTTAAATAGGGCTCAGGATACAAACGCTACAATGGGAAAGTCAAAGGAGCTCAGCACGGATCTGAAAATGCGAGTCATTGACTTGAACAAGTCAGGAAAGTCATTTGGAGCCATTTCAAAGCAGCTGCAGGTCCCAAGAGCAACAGTGCAAACAATAGTTTGTAAGTATAAAGTGCATGGCACTGTTTTGTCACTGCCATGATCATTAAGAAAATGCAAGCTATCACCTGCTGCTGAGAGAAAATTGGTAAACCCCAATAAAAATGTTGACTATAACAATTACCGTTTTAATTTCAAAATAAAACATTATCTCGGTGGATTACCGTGCTTGCGGTATAGGCACCGAGAGCCTTTCCAGCGTCTCATCAGTCTGCTGAAGTTGCAGTTTGTAGCTACAACCTAATGATTGAGAGACACTAATAAATGCATTTGTGAGGAAAACGATTCAACCGGAAGTGCATTCGCGATATTATTTTGAAATGGATCCCCTGCCTTTCCCGTCCTGAGTGGAGGTGGCCGCCAGAGAGTGGAGCCTGCGGCGGAAGCGACCTCACAGTGGAGGTCTGCAGCTAGGACTTCTTGTAATGTTTACACTTTCTGAAGTTGGACTCATGGTCGAAGGAGGAGACAACAGCGCTCAGGACATCTATCAGCCTTCAAAGAGGACCAAATCTGAAGTATGGGCGTATTTTATGTATTTTCAGAATGCCGAGGGACAGTTGAAAAAGTGTTTGCTAAAGACAGCAATACTTTGAACCTCACGACTCACCTGCGTGACCATCACTCTATGGCAAATGCAAGGTAAGTTAACGTTAACGTTTTAGCTGAAATACATGATATGGGGACTTCGGGTTGAGGGAGAATGCAATGATTCGTCTGTCAGTAATGTTAACATAAGCCCCATACCTTAGTGCAGCCGGTTATTAGCAGCTAATAATCTAAGCTAAACAGCTAAACTTTCATTCACAATGGGACGGTGAAATGAAGACACGGCATTATTGAGCGCTAGCTGAAGGCACAACAACGCCATACACTTCATTTATTTTAACCATTTTGTTGACAGTCACTACATGTGTGTTACCATATAATTAAGTGGACGTTGGAATCAACTAAATACTAGCTAGTAGCTGGATCAGCTAAATGTGTGAAGCTAATCAGGACACTTTCTTAACCTGAGCTAGACGGTTTTGTTTAGCAACAAAAACAAGTAGAAGCAATCTCCTCTGTATAATGATATGAATGGTAGCCTAATGATAAAACTGACTCATAACAATAATGACATGGTATTTTCTTTTCTTTACAGAGCCTCATCTTGCCAGGCTGGTAAAAAAGCTTTTATCCCAGCAGCCAGTGTTCCAAAGAGAATCTTCAGTGCCAGCAGGTACACAGTTTCCCCTCTTAGATCACAACTTAAACCAGACAAGGTAAATATGATGACAGTTTTGTATTTCAATGTCAAGTAAATGGAGATGTATACAGACATGATGCTAGATCAGCAGCATCTTATTTGCCGATGATGGAGAGAAGTATACTGTCAGTTCTGTCACGTGCCATTGATTTATTTACATATTTTTATTTTAATGTCATCAATACTTGAATGTTTGGATTTGATTACATATGATTGTAGTAGTTATTTTTGTAATCTGTTTATTTTAAATGTATATTTTTTTTAAGGTTGACTTGTACAGTGCTCAAGTGTACAGTTTTAGACTTTAATTTTGATGATGAAGAAAACAAGTATATAAGACAAGTGATGTTTCTTTGTTTTCTTTGTTTACATATTGTTCTGTATGTCTTGAATGTTTGGATTTGTATAATTCACTAACTGCACTACTGTAAATGTCCTTGACAAATATAAGCTGTTTACATGCTTAACCCTTGTTCCTTTCCTTTGATGTGAAAAGTTGCACTTTTGATAAGGCTTTGTCTGTATTTTTAAATATAATAAACACTGTTACACTTTTTTGAAACTATTTCAGTTTGTGTAGGACTATCAGTGCTTTCTGAACATATTCAACACACTTTTTAAAAAATACCGCGATAATACCGATAACTGTGATAATTTTGGTCACAATAACTGTGAGCTTAAATTTTCATACCGTGACACCCCTAACCAAGAAGCACCAAAAAGCAGATCTGCCAATAATTAGAAGCCGCTGGAACACAGGTGTCAGTGTCCACAGTCAAGTGTGTTTTGCATCACCATGGACTGAGAGGCTGCTGTGCAAGAAGGAAGCCCTTGATCCAAAAGCGGCACCTTAAGGCTCAACTGAAGTTTGCTGCTAATCACATGGATGTGAAGGGTCCATGGATGGAGCCCAGAAGCACGACTCAGGAGACGGTAGTAAAAGCTCAACCTTAAACAGGCTTTTATTATTCAGGCAGGCAGGCAAGAGCACACAGTGTTCCAGCGGGGAAGATGGAGGTGAACACGCGTAACAGAGCAGGTGGAGGTGCGCGTCCGGGAGTCCCTACGCTGGACTACCTCAACTATAAAAGGGGGAATAAACAAAAAAAAACACTTGCCAAAGTGACAAGGGAAAACACGTTAACAATTACCTGGAAAATAGTCACTAGGGAAACTACCAACAACAAGGGGAAAAAGGGGGAGACTAAACACCTACAACTCAAACTCTACGAGGACGGAATTAAACTATAAACTAAAGGGAAGAACAGGGAAGTCACTAGGCTCAACTCTCTCAGAGGATCTACTAGGACGGGAACATGGCGCTAAGGCTCTAAAACTTACAGAGAAACAATCGCTGGAGAAACAGGGAGCTAGGAACACGTGGAGGTAACATAGAGACAGGAACAGGCACAGGAACATGACGATCTCGCAACAAGACGGGGGAGACAAGACTATACATGAGGAAGGAGGAAACAGGTGGAGACAATTAGGGCGGGGTTTGACGATCTACAGACACCGGAAAAACAGAAGGGCAGGGTGTGTGAAGCTGAAACGAGAGGGAGATGGGTTACTTTCAAAATAAAACAGGAAAGAGGACAACATGAATGCACAAGACAAAAATTTTAACTTAACCAAAACAGACGAACAGGTCTTGACAATGGACAAAGATAAGACCTTCAGGAGGAAAGTTCTGTGGTCAGACAAAACAAAAATCGAGCTGTTTGGCCACAATGCCCAGCAAAATGTTTGGAGGAGAAAAGGTGAGGCCTTTAACACAATGCCTACCGTCAAGCACGGTGGTGGTAGTATTATGCTGTGGGGCTGTTTTGCTGCCAATGGAACTGGTGCTTTACAGAGAGTAAATGGGATAATGAAGAAGGAGGATTACCTTCAAATTCTTCAAGATAACCTAAAATCATCAGCCTGAAGGTTGGGTCTTGGGTGCAGTTGGGTGTTCCAACAGGACAATGACCCCAAACTGGCTAAATCAGGCTAGAATTAAGGTTTTAGAATGGCCTTCCCAAAGTCCTGACTTAAACCCCATTGAGAAGATGTAGACAATGCTGAAGAAACAAGTCCATGTCAGAAAGCAACAAATTTAACTGAACTGCACCAATTCTGTCAAGAGGAGTGGTCAAAGATTCAACCAGAAGCTTGCCAGAAGCTTGTGGATGGCTACCAAAAGCACCTAATTGAAGTGAAAATGGCCAAGGGACGTGTAACTAAATATTAGCATTGCTGTATGTATATTTTTGACCCAGCAGATTTGGTCACATTTTCAGTTGATCCATAATACGCCGAACTGGTTTGCCGCAACCTGGTCCTCTGCACAACTAGCCAGTTTGTACAGAACAATGGCAACTCTCATTGTAAGGGTTTTAGGTGCCTGAACAGTCACGTTCTCAGGCTTCATAACTTCCGACATCAACCCACACAGCTTATCGAAGGTCCTGCGGATCATTTCAAAGTTGGCTCTCCAATCCTTGTTGGTATATTCTTTTAAGATCTCTTGATCTCAGAAGCTTTCGTCCCTGATCTTAATTCATACTGAACGTCAAGGCCTTCTTTGTTGTAGCAGAGCTCCTGCCCTCAACAAGTCTTTTCACAGAGTGTGAGCTGGTGTTGGAGGCTCTCAGAGTACAGTTAAACCTGTTCCTGTCCCCACTCTTAAAATGCCTCGTCCTTCTGCATCCGTAGCCATCAGAGTTTAGCTGTGAACCACGGTTTGTCATTGTTATAACTCACACTGGTGCGAGTTGGTACACAGCTGTCCTCACAGAAGCTGATGTATGACATCACAGCATCTGTAAACTCATCCAAGCTGCTGGTTTCAGTCCTGAAAACATCCCAGTCTGTACAATCCAAACACGCCTGGAGATCCTCCACAGCCTCACTGGTCCACTGTTTTGATGTCCCCACAACAGGTTTACAGAGAATATACAGAGTTTGTGGGTGAGGTTTCCTTTGTTAAAATCTGCATCTACATCAGTGAGTGTGTGCTGTGTGTGATTTTGATCACTTTTCAATATACTGTATCATGAGATTTCCCAATACAAAACTGCAACAATGTGTCAAGCATAAATCTGATAAGGGGTCTCTTGTCTTATCAGACTGAAGGGGAAACACACCAACAGGCTCTCCCTGAGGTTTGTGGATCCAGAGCTAGAAACCCGTTACTCTGTGGAGAAGGAGAAACAGAGTGGAGCTGCCTTCTGCTGCTCCTGTGTGGTCCTGCTCTTCACTGCAGCGATGGAGGCACTCATAGACCCCTGGTAGGTTAACACAGCTCTGGTGGAGACACCTATACAGCAAGCAAAAGAAACAAACTGTTTGGACAAGAATTATAAATTGGCAAAATGGTTTCTATTTTCTCTTTACTATCAGGGATCCTCTGCTCCTGGGATCCCAAACATTTTGGCACAATCCAGTTTGCTGTAACATTGCTCTCTGTTTCCTGTGGAAACAACCAATAATCTGAGCTGGAGTCGCCCATTCTCCAACTGTACTGTTGAGATGTAACATGAGAACTTTGGGACCCAGCTGACAAGTTGAAAACTGTCCCACTGGAGCAAACATTCTCATTTGTGATTGGTTGTTTTTCTCTTTGATCAATGAAATCAGACAAACATGTTTTCACAGATTATCTGTCTTGTCCACTACCGCCAGGATATAGTGACAGTTTTAAAAAAGTAACTTTTTAATTGCTCAAAGTGACCAACTTCAGCTTCAATGACAAGACACTGACCTTTGGACTTGTTGTTGGACTGCTACCAGTGATGTTCCTCTCAAGTTTTTTCTGTGTTCATGTGTTGCGGAACAGGCTGATTGCAAACTACATCACCTTTGCAGTGGGAGAAGTCCTGCTGCTCATCCTGACAATCTGTTCTCTGGCAGCCATCTTCCCTAGAGTGAGTGACAACACATAATAATTTTACATTTGAGTGTTTTGTCATGTTTTCTCTACCTGGCAGTGTCAGTTACCAGATAGAAACACCTTCTTCAGATATGCTCCAGACTGCTGACTGTGTCAGGTAGTCTGGCTGAAGTCCAATGCCATCACACTGTGTCCATTTTGTTGCCGTGTTTCCTTCCAGAGGGAATCAAGATAAGGCTGCATAATATATCTGAAATTCACCATTATCTTTTGAAATGCAATACATGGTGTCAATCAGATGATGCTCTACTGCCCTAGATGCCCCCGCATGCATGCTAGTAACTGAGATGGTGAGGATGTAAAGTGAAGTTAGCAGTCAGCAGGCTGAAGGAAGAGGAACACAGACAATGTGGGTGACGAAGAACTCGTGGCTAAAAAGTACAGCACGTCTCTTATAAAAATATTATAGGTACAAGAGAGATGACTTGTTGCATGCAACACTTGTTTTCAACTGCCAGGGAAAACACAGCTTCATAGCAACCTACATCACAAGCACAAAGATCTGTATGAAGAGTTCCATAAAGCTAACATTAGCAACAGCTGCTAACAGGCCCCGTGCGCAGCTAATGAAGAGCCCGCTAAGACGAGCAGCCTAGCTGGGTGAAAGAGTTACAAGCTAACGTGGCTAAAATAGAAACGGGCCAGAACAACATGAGCGTTAAATTGTACAAAATTAGCAAGCAGACGGAGAATATTTTGAGAGATGTACGTGAAGAAATTGGGCAACTGAGAGGGTTTATGGACAATCTGGGTGAGGAAATGAAATAAGGACTGGACAGCTGTAGAGAGGAAGCTAATAGAAAGTTTGAGACCATTGACCTGGAGATGAGGGCGCAAAGGAAAGACATTGAGCTTCTGGAAGAACACACGGTAGGGGTGGAGGAGTGGAGCACCGATGTCCACGATATTATTAAAACCTCGCTGGAACAACAAAGAAAACTCCAAAAGAAACTAACTGATCTAGAGGGAAGAACAAGGAGGAACAATGTTCGCATCTGGGGGGCTAAAGGAGGGAATAGAGGGAGACTCCTTTCACAAATATGTGGATAAGTTTATCCACACTGAGCTGGGAGTGGCGGATGATTTTTAAAATGGAGATTCAAAGATCTCATAGAGCTTTAGCGCAGAGACCACAACCAAATAATTAATAATTGAGGCTTGAGGTTAAAGAAGGCATCCTCAGGACGGCTTGGAAAAAGACGGTGAAGGTGGATGGGCAAAGAGTGACTTTATACCAGGATTACGCAGCTTAAGTGGCGACCAAACGTTGGAAATACGCAGGGGTTAAGAGACTCCTTAAAGAGAATGGGATCCGGTTCCTGTCCCCGATGGATGCACTGAGGGTCCACTGGCCCGAGGGGATCCACGTGTACCACAGCGCCCAGGTCACAGCAAGAGCGATGCGGCAGAGAGGATGGCAGATGTCGGACCCGGGAGACGAGGGACCGTCACCGATGCAGAGGCTGGAGGCAGCGCGCAAGTGGACCAGAGCTGGGAAATAAGCGAGGAGAGTACACGCTGAAACGAGATAGAAGAGTAATGACAAAAAACTTTTGTTTAACCATGACACTTTTGAATCTTATAATGTACGATTTCCTAGAGGGTACTTGAAGATCACAATGGGTGAGTAAGACACGATACAAATAAAATTACTTAATAATAGTTATGTGGCCTCTTAAGCTTGATATTTTGGTAAATGTGACTTCACTTTTGACAAGAACTACATTTAAGCTACCGGTGTACATGTTTATAAACCGAGGTGTTCATTGGACCATATGTGGTCAGTTGAGTTATCCATATATTTGCTTGAAATTTGAATAGATTATTAGTTCATCCGTGGCACATAAAGAGCGTTGTTACCTAAAAAAGACAATATGAAGAATGTCTTGGCTGGAGTCCTGAATATCTTTTGAAATGCTGGACACTTATAGTGAGCTTATGAGATCACCAGAAAGGGAGATCTTCGGCACTAGGGGGGCCCTCTCATTTGGCGAGGTCTTACCCCCCACAAACCAGCAGGGGAAAGGGGGATAGGTTTGATACCCCTTCAAGCCTTGGAAGACCAAGTTTGGACTTTTTGTGTTTTTTTTTATACTCTGCGGTTGCTGATATTGTATGTTTTTTGTTTTGTGGCATGGGAGGAACCGTAAGACTTACAGAAGGAAACATGATGCAGTGTAGGAGTATCAAAATGGTGTTTTTAAATGTTAATGGTATGAGCAGCCCAATTAAAAGAGGGAAGACAAAATTGAAGAGATATGATTACAGCAATACTTTTTATAGTTCATTTCAACAAAGTCATCGGAGAAGGGTGGCCATATTAACAAAGGACTCAGTGAAATTTGAAAGAATCAAAAAAATGATAGGGAGGGAAGATATGTGATGGTTAAAGGTAAAATGGAAGGACAAATGACCACACTAGTAATTGTGTACGCACCACCGGGTAGTGAGAAGATCTTTTTTGAGTCTCTGTTTTTTATGCAATAGCGAAAGAAATGGAGGGAATTTGGTCTGTGGGGGGGACTTCAATGTGGTATTGAACTATGATTTAGATACAACAAGCACCAGGAAGACTGGGACTCACATCTCAAGGCATTTAAACTTTCAACTAAAAGAACTGGGACTTACAGATATATGGAGGGACACACATACACTAGAGAGAGACTACACACATTATTCACGTCCACATACAATCTATTCCAGGATAGACTACGTTTTTATCACAAAAGAGGACAAACACAGGGTAGAAGACTGTAGGATTGGTGCAACAGACTTATCTGACCATAGTCCAATATACTTAATGTTGAATTTAATTGGTAGAAAGAGGAACACAATCTGGAGGTTAAATGTAGGCATGTTGAATGACAAAAAAATAGTGGAAGAAAAAAAAAGAGACATAATCAAAGACGGAAGAAAACGATAATGGAGAAGTGGACCCAACCATTCTTTGGGATGCACTGAAGGCAGTGATTAGAGAAAATTTAATTGTGAAAACAGCACTCATAAAAAAAAATAAGAAATAAACTGGAACTATACAACAATTTCAACAGGCAGTTAAAGGAGTTGGAAAGAAAACATCAAGATAGGAATGATTCAGTGACATTTGGAAAGATGAAGGAAGTTAGAGGAGAGATTGATAAGATATTACTAACAGAGGTAGAGAAGAAAGCAAGGTTTGTGAAGCAAACCTACTACGAAGGGGGACCCAGAGCAAGTACATTATTGGCCAGAAGGAATAGGACACAATAAACATTAAACATCATGCACTCAATTAGAAACTCTAAAACCAATGAATTACTAAGAGAACCAGCGGAAATAGAGAGAGCATTTCAGGAAAACTACAAGGCATTATACACACAGCCAGACGCAGCAGATGAAGAGAGAATAAAATCATTTTTAGAGAAGCTGGATCTGCCTTCAGTTGGGGAAGAGCACAGAGCGCTGAATACTGACATTACAGAGAAAGAGATGGGGGATGTAATCAGTAGAACAAAAAACAATAAGTCACCTGGTAGCGACAGTTTTCCCTCAGAGTTCTATAAGATATTCAAGGAGGAATTAAGCCCAGTAATGTTGGCATCATTTAAATATACCATGAAGGAGGGCAAATTTCCCCTATCCTGGAAAGAAGCTATCATCTCGATAACTCCAAAAGAAGACAATGATAGAGAATTGTGTGGTAGCTACTGACCAATATCTATTCTTAATGTAGTTTATAAAATATATACCTCCATAATCTCCAAAAGATTTGAGACATTCATGCCTGAAATTATAGACAAGGACCAGACCGGTTTTATTAGAGGAAGGCAGGCACAGGATAACATAAGAAAAACAATTCATATAGTGGAGGAGGCCAATAAGAAGGGAGAAAGTGTAGTGCTCGTGAGTATGGACGCTGAAAAGGCCTTTGATAGCGTGTGGTGGATATTTCTGTATAATGTCTTAAAAAAGTTTGGTTTGAATGAGGATTCAGTTAAATGTATCACTTTATCAGGAACCAGCAGCGAGAGTGAAGGTGAATGGAAGCCTGACTGGTTGTTTAGTTTAAAGAGGTCAACAAGACAGGGCTGTTGCTTATCCCCACGTTTTAATATCTTTACAGAACTACTTGCCCAAGCAATTAGACAGCACCAGAATAGTGGGGTGGAGATAAGTGGTACAGAACACAAATTGGGTCTATTTGCAGATGACGTAATAGCATACATTGGCCAGCCAGACACAAGCTTTCCGAGTCTAATGAATTTATTGGAAGAATGTGGTCAATACTGCGGGTACAAACTTAATGTGACTAAGACACAGATATTGGCACTTAACTATATAGCAACAATAGGGATCAAAGACAAATACAAGCTGAAATGGGACATGGACAAAATTAAATACCTAGGAGTGAATATCACAAAAGGGGCAGACAAGTTATACAATGCAAATCAGATCAACACAAACATTAAGAGGGACTTAGGAAGGTGGGCAACACAAAATTTAGACTTTAGTTCAAGAATTGAAATAGTGAAAATTAACTTATTGCCGAGACTGTTGTATCTTTATCATTCCTTACCTGTACCCATACTACAAAATCAATTTATAGAATGGGATAAAGAGATATCAAGGTTTATTGGGGAGAGGGGGGAAGCGGCCCAGGATTAAACTTGTAACACTGCAACTACCCAAGGGGGAAGGTGGAATGGCGGTTTCAAATTTGAAAGATTACTATTATGTAGCACAGATCAGAGCCGTAGCATGTTGGTGTAATGACAACTATGTAGCCAAGTGGAAAGGTATCGAAATGAAGTCTGGGGACTATCAGATCCAAAAACTACTCGGGGACAAAGAATTATATAAGAAAGAAGAAATTAGACACAATTACTAAATTCACTCTAAATATTTGGAACATAATAATAAAAAGATATAAATTAGAAAAAGAGACAAAATTTCTGAGATGGTTGACTTATGATACTAACTTTCAGCCAGGCAGGGAAGATTGGGGTTTTAAGACATGGGCCAGAGTAGGTATCACAGCAATGTGTACAATGATAGAAAAGGGAGAAATGCAGAGCTTTCAAAAATTAAAAGACAAATTTGATTTGAATAGAACTGATTATTTTAGATATCTACAGGCCAGGGATTACTATATAAGGGAAATAAAGATAGATAAGACCATAGAGCAGAATGAAGTAATAAGGGTAATAACTGACGCATATAAAGGGAAGATGGGTAAAATGCAGAGAAAAGGGGAAAAAAAAATTAAAAATAAAAAAGAAAGACCAAAAATAAAAAACATGAATATTGGTAAATACAGTATGTGTAGTGGGCTTTATAACCAATTTTCAACTGCTGTAGGCTTCAGCGTTTCTGCACCTCCATGAATGCAGCATGCTACATTTAGCGGCGAACGCGTGATGATGTATTACAACAAGAATAACAAGTGGATCGCTAGCTGTTGCCAACATCTGGTGCCTGACTCACATCATGTCTCTGGTTTGAATTATTTCCACTGTGTCCTACAGATGGTTAATGTTCCATCACACAAGAGGACATGAGGAGCTTCATTTGTTGAACTTTAAAGGAGGGCTATGTTAACTGCTAGTCTTGGCTGAAGCTGTTCAACTTTTTTGTGTCATTCCTAGTATTATTTGCACTATTTTCATAGTCATACAAAAGAGCAGGGTGGATTGAGCCCAGTGTATTTATTTAATGATTGTATTCTGTTGGACTGTATCTGTGTGAAAACCGAAATTGCAGTACTCAGAGCCACAATCCCATATTGTGATATAAAAAGGCAGAATCGCGATATGCGAGAAAAAATATTATTTATTTGACATTAGTAATATGTTTTAAAATACGTAGGCCGGTCACTTCCCGTTCCGTATTGGAAAGTTGATCTGCGCTGCCGAGCGGATGTAGACACTGCCGCTGATGTAGACGCGTTTTGCACAAGTGCAGCCCTCAACCAGAAAACTAGTTACAGTATAATAATAAACACTAACTGACTGCAAGGAAAACTCTCATGGAAAACTACAGTGAATTGGCAGGTAACCTGCTCTGCCATGTCGGCAGTAGAGCGCCCTGTTTAAACTACTACCAAGGATCTCGCCGCTTGCAGCTAAACATCTATAAACCTTTCTTGGAGATATGGTGGATAGCTGTTGTCCTCTCCAAGACTCCAAAGATGAAATGTTGAGATCTGGGCCCTTTAATAACACATTGTTAAGCGACAGTCCGTCGTAGTGAGCACATCTCTGCGTGGCCATTTTGGAAAATCTTTTCCATGAAAGCCACAAAATGATTTCTCATTTCTGGTTTTCGATCAAAGTTGCGTATCAGGGACCTGAGCCGGTTCACAGCTTGAGGCCTGTTATTTGGGAGCCTTTGGCATGGTGATTAGAATGTAATGGGGCTGTCCAGCTGTTGTTTGAGTCTTTTTCTTTTCATCCCTTCTTGCATTGTTTTCATAAAAACATTGACTTGAATAGAGGGGGATACTTGATTGTCATTTTTAGTTTGTTCAAACACACAGCATCCAATGTCCAATGTCTGACTCACATCTGGATCTGTCACTGGGTTGTGGTATATTAAGGCAGGAGATTTGGCCCTCGCAGGGTTTCTCTTTCACACTCAACAGATTAGGTCAAGGCTGTAAGCACGTCAGCTGACCTCTGTCTGTCGTATTTGTGTAGAAAGCGTTGGGCTGTTTTGTGAATGCCACCTAAACACACATTTCCCACTATAACCCACCCCACATCTAATTTGTGTGCAAATGGTGCATCGTTGGGGCCACTTATCTATTTATCAACTTTTGCACCTTGACAATGTCCCGTTCAAGCAGCATCAGTATGCGGGCATTTGGGTCAAGCTCTGGGATAAGGTGTGTGACACTTTTTAAATGAGGGTGATGGAGTGCCGCGCTGGGTGTTGGTATCTCCTCCCTGTTGTTGGGGATGTCACTGCACTCGATCAGGCTGGAAAGAGGGACGTGGACAGTGCCATCCAGGGACTCTACAACATAACCAGTGGCTCTCCTACCTGTTGTCTATTTAAGGCCAGGACATCTTAGTGTTCTTAGTTCTTAGTGAGTAGGGAGAACTAGGACCACTGTTTTTAAAGATCTTGAAACACTCTGAGTGAACAAGCAATCCGTTACTTTGTTCATCATGAATCACATACATCCTGATTGCTTGCTCTGGGTGGCCTGCTTGATATACCTTTACAAGACAGATTTTAGAACATGAACTTTCCGTAAGGTTTCCCCCACAAACTTGAGTGCATTTAGAGGTGGCTTCACCGGGCAGACGAGCACCCTGCTCCCTGCCGTGCTCTAACTCGGGGTCCGTTTCTTTGTCTTACATTGTTTCGCAAAATGTGTTGAAGAGGCACAGCATCTAAAGCAAATCTTGTTCTCTTTCAGAAATGTTCTGTGTTCCTCAATGGGCTTCTCTCGATAGGTTCTGCATTTCAGAAGGGCATGGCTTTTTTGTGTGCTGGGCACAGTTTATTGCAGTTGTCTGTCTTCTTTGCATTCCCATATGACTCAGTTTGGGATTACCTCTGTTTTGTGTACTGACACTTCTCTCTGTTCATAAAATTTCCAGGAGGGTTATTTGGGTCTGGGGACTGTGTCAAGCTGAGTAACAAAGTTAAAGCTTGGGTCATTTTTAATGTTAGCATCATAACAAAGTTTACAAAATCATCAAATGGGTGAAAACAACCTGATGGTCATGTTTGTACTTTGCACCACTGAAACCCACTTTTCTTGTACACCATATTGCCAAAAGTATTCGCTCATCCATTCAAATAATCAGAATCAGGTATTCCAATCACTTCCATGGCCACAGGTGTATAAAATCAAGCACCTAGGCATGCAGACTGCTTTTACAAACATTTGTGAAAGAATGGGTCACTCTCAGGAACTCAGTGAATTCCAGCGTGGAACAGTGACAGGATGCATGCTCAGCAGATTCTTAACCAAGCCAATTTAATAACAAATCCATCTCCTCACCTGCCATCAAATCAAGATCCGTTATTGTATTTTCAATGGAGCACTTCCAGGCTCTGTAGCTCTGTGGCTTATCATTTAACTGAAGGAGGCCTGTTGTTACAATTTTGCACCAGGCAAAGTATCTGACAGAGTCACTAATGTTGCCATCACACAGGCTTGAAGGCCTAGAGTTGTCTCTTGGGTTTTGTTGTGGCCAACCATGTCTCCCAATATGCCTGTCTGGTGGTGGATGGGGGGTAGGCGAGACAGTGAAATAGTTGATGTGTGGTACTTGTACACAGGCTGATCAGTTTTTGTTTCTGCTGACCGTTTATAGTTTGCAGAGTTGACATGTGAGGGATGAGTATCATGGGGGGGTTCAACTATGTTAACTGGAGGCTTATCACATGATGGAGGCTCTTCGTACATTTCGGTAGTTTCATTTTTATATACCTTAGCTTGAGCCATAATTTTCAGTCCGTTTTAAACTCTCAAGAGGAGGCAGATCTAAAGTGTGTCTGTCGCTTCATTCATCTACTTGAGATTGAACAGCAGCCTCTGAGACTTACTTCTTTCTGAGTTAAGGTGAGACGAGTCCTCGCTGCCTCTGCTCTGGCTCTTGCTTTGGCTGCTGCCGAACTAGTAGAGGTGCATGAGGTCCGAGATCTCATTTGATACGACGTAGCAGACATGTTAGCATTGCTAGCTTCTGATGAGACACTGCAACGGTAGCTGTGCTTTGTTGCGTCTTCCCGCATCTTGTCCGCAGCCTTGTCAGCATTGCCTTGTCAGCTGAAAAGCCATTGTTTCACTCTTTTGTCCTCGTTGCATACTGTGCATCTTGACAGGCAGCTAAACGCTTCACTTCAATCAAGACTGATATTTTGTCAGGTTTATTGATGAAGCAAAGTGTGAAACTAAAAAGAAAACATACACAAACAATAATCATATTGTGAATATTATATGTATAAATTATCCAATAGAACAATAGATACTGGTGATGCCATCCTAAACAAGACATGAGCCATCGTGGCCAATAAAAAACGCTATGCTATCTCCGCTACTGTGACTTCCTGAATAAAGTTTTATTCAAAATTAACAGACTGACTGACTAAATTCAACCGGCAGGTGGTGGTATTGTGCAATTGACTGCCTCTTTCCTAAAAAATAGAATTACTATTAATTGAAGTGAAGACATGAAATTTCTTCTTTTAAACTTCTGTGGTGGCAGAGCCAAATAATGACAAACCAATTAACTCAATTCAATAATATGTTTAATATGTATTACACGGGTGATATTAAAATATAGTATACGACTTCCTCATCACAGATATACATGTGCACCATATATGAATATTTATGTTAAACCACTTCAGATTCCTCCCTTCCCTTCCAGGATAAAAGAAAAGACTCGGAGGGAGAATCTGTTCCCGGATCTTTACAGGCCATCGGGCAGTCCTCCTCCACCCAAAGTCACCATATGATTGTCAAATATCCATGCTGTTAAATACACAGATTCAGTCCACTTCACTTTTATTCCAAGGTCACACCTAATCAATGGTCCCACTGCAAATTCAGGGAAAATCCTTTTCTAGGGAAACATTCCTGAATGTCCCTGTCATAGAGCCCAGAGGAGAAAAACCCCATTGTGGTCGGATGAGGGGAAAACACCTCTGTGGTCTCCATGGGAACGATCACCATTTTCGGCTTGCAGTGAACCTGGTTGTAACACAGAACAAACAGACATTAGAATCATCATACAGACATTATAAACCCATGACAAAAACCAAATACTTGTGAATATAGTGAATATACAGGAAACGTAAATATGTGTATATGAATATGTATAAAACATATTTAAAATGTAACTGTATGCTGCTGCACATAATGATATATAAAAGATAAACCAATGATATATAAAGGATATACATATATGTATATACACATATACATATTATAATGAACCAAAACAGAACAGAATGTGTTAATTACCAAGGGGGACAAGTAGGCCTGTCACAATAACAAATTTTGCTGGATGATATATTGTCCCACAACTTATTGCCGATAAACAATATTATTGTCAGCATTATTCTGAGGTTCTTAAGAGGTTTTTTTTCTCTCTATGTGGCTCATACATTTGCTTAGAACTAGGGATGTCCCGATCCGATATTAATATCGGAAATTGGTCCGATATGAGCGAAAAAACGAGTATCAGATTATGTCAGACTGCATCTAAAATCTCCGATATAAACACTGTGATACCAGCAGTCCATTCCAGAGCAGCATGCCGAGTCCAGTGATCACAAGAACAGCTGAGCTAAAGTGCTAACAAAGTAGCAAGGAGCAGGAGTGATGTCGGCCCTGTGGCAGGATTTTTCATTAAGGCTGATGTTTCCCGTGGTAGCACAGAACCGAGGAGTTTAAGATAAAGTGACCTAAGTCCTGAAATGAAATCCCGGGACATCTCCAGCCATAATAACAGTTAATACAGCAGCGAAAGTCACGTCGCTGCTGTATTAACTTTATAGCATTAGCAACGAACGGCTGACTGTTGCTTGGTCCATCCTCAACATGCTCCGTCATGCACTCTGCTTCCTACCCGCTTTAAATTCAGAGGAATTTTAACTGTTATTATCTCCAGCTCGGAGATAATAACAGTTAATACAGCGGCAAGCGGCTGACTGTTGCTCTCTGTGCTCTACATGCTCCTTCAGGTTTTGTTTTCCACTTCCTACCCAGCTACTGTAATAAGTGTTGTGCGCATGCAACCTGCTCCACTTCCTACCTGGCTACCGTAATACCTGTTGTTCTAGTCAACATGCATCACAAAAAACAGCATGAACCTTTTCAGCGTCTTATAATTTATTTTTCATTTATTTTATTCAATTATATGCTTATGTTTCAGCTAAACTAGTGGTTATATTGCACTTCAAAATATATTTTTATTTGAGTCATTGAGGTAATTTTTCAGTGTCTTATATTTATTTGTCATTTATTTGAATCTATTGTAGAATATTCTTATGTTTAGTACGTTATGTAACCCATTGGTTAATAATAAATGGGTCAGTTTCTCCTCATACATATTGTTGCTGACTGTTGTTCTCTGTTAATATCACTTCATCAAACATTTTCTAACATTCCATACTACAAAATAGGTAAGAAAAGTATGTATGAGTAGTGCTGATATCCTATCGGATCAGTATCGGTATTGGCCAATACTCAAGGCTGCAATATCGGTATCGTATCGGAAGTGAAAAAGTTGTATCGGGGCATCCCTACTTAGAGCTTATGTTTTACTAAAATCCATTTCGTGGTGACTGTATACAACAATATACACTGTGTTGCTGTTGGGACTTCTCCATGTTGAACAAAGAACTTGGGGCCTGGTTGTTCTGGCTGAAGCCTAAGTGAGGCCTACCTGTAGAGAGAAAAGCCTAATAACAAAGAGCCCTCACCAAAAGTCTGCCAGATCTGGGATTCAAACCTAGGTGTGAACTCTGTTTTAAATCCAAACACTCTTCTGTGACTGGGGGAACCCCTGGGGACCCCTAAGGAGCACCCCGACATCACTACAGGTATAAACACTGGCACATCTCCAGATGATGCTTTTTTCCCACTGTATCCGGGAGGTCGCTCCAGGAGGCACACAAACAGAAGTTTGTCATGTTTTTCCCCACGTTGCTGAGGCTTTCCGTTGTGACCGAGCGCTCCTGCAGGAAGCGCACACAGACTGTTTTTGTGTTTCTCAGCACGTTTTGAATCCAGATTGAGATCGCACCAGCGTGTCATTTTATCTGCAGAAGGGAGATTCGGATCAATCCGTTCTCCAAGAAAAGGGAAGAAGCTCTTCGCCCCGCTCCCGGCTCCCCAGCCGACTTCACCGTTTCCCCCCTCTGCCACGAGGACCCGCCTGCTGTTGACTCCACGGCTTGTTTGTAACAGAACGCTGCCTGGCACGCGTACCAGACACAAGGACGCACACGTTGATCACGACCGAAAGCGATCCAAGGTGCTCCCCTCACCTAGCCTACTTCACGGTTCCATGCTGGAGTTCACTGAGCTCCTGAGAGCGACCCATTCTTTCTTGATTTTATACACCTGTGGCCATGGAAGGGATTGGAACACCTGATTCTGATTATTTGGATGGGTGAGCGAATACTTTTGGCAATATAGTGTATCACACTCATTTCTTCGGAAAGCAGTATTTATTGCTATTTCACATTTGATCAATAGCAGTCACACCCTCCATGCCCTGTCCAGGTGAGCCACCTGTTTTAAATAAATGAGACACTATATTACTCAGTAGAACCTCTTCTTAATTATTTATCAGCAGCTGTAAATCACTGCCACTTCAAAACTAATCAAATTATCATACTAATAATGTATTACAGATGGCACCGGGCGCACTGGCCAGGCTCTGTGTCACGGGGCTACGCGACACAGGCTGGCACGATCGGGCATGTTTACAGGCCAATTTCAGTCTTGAATGTTGATTATACAGTAAATTGTATGCAGCTGTCCTCGCCAAAAGACTAGAAAAGATTCTTCCCTTGCTTATACATAATGACCAAACTGGCTTTATTTCACAAAGAAGAACTCATGATAATATCAGCTGATCGTTACATATACTAAACCATATTCAATATAACAATCTTGAAGCCCTCCTAGATAGTCTTGATGCTGAGAAGGCCTTTGATTCCTTTATGACGTCCTTGAAGAATTCGGCATACATCCAAATTTTATTAAGACCATTCGGACGCTTTATAATAACCCATCAGCCAGAATAAAGATAAACAGACACCTATCGGGCACAGTTACATTACAACGTAGATCTAGACAGGGATGCCCCCTCTCCCTGCTAGTTTTTGCACTTTATATAGAGCCTCTTGCACAGTGGTTGAGACAGTCAAAAGATATTAAAGGTATCAGCATAAATGAAGAAGACCACAAGGTGGCATTGTACACAGATGATATTCTAATATATTTAAGTGACTCCTCTAACACGTTGCATAATTTAATGTATGGTTTAGACACATTTGTTAGATACAGTGGATATAAACTAAATATCAATAAAACACAGATTCTGAGTTTTAATTATGCACCCTCAAAATACATTGGCGAGAAATTCTGTCTTACATGGCCTCAGAACTCATTGAAATACTTAGGAATATACTTACCAAGGATACCTCATCATTCGCTGAGATAAATTGTGATCCCCTTTTAGCAAAAATCAAAAATGACATAAACAGGTGGAACTCTATTTCCTTTCTCAGTCCGAGTCACAGCATTGAAATTGTGAAAATGAATATTCTACCACAATATCTATTTCTATTTCAAGCACTTCCTGTTGAAATCCCTATGAATCAGTTTACCGAATTGAATAAGATTATTTCTAGATTTATCTGGCAGGGTTGGAAACCCAGGATTAAATTCAAGACATTGCAACTCCTAAAGGAGAAGGGAGGAATGGCACTGCCCAGTTTTAAGGATTACTATTATGCAGCCCAGGTTAAACCTTTAATTAACATGTTCCCCAACATCCCATGCCATGTGGAAAGATATAGAACTCTCTAATATGAAAGGTCTCCCAATTCATGCTGTCCTGCCCCAGACAAATTTGGAAAAACATTTGGAAAAACAAAATAATATCTAAAGTCCTTTTATCAAAGCCCAGCTGAAAACATGGAGCATGTTTTAAAAAAGAATATCAATTAGATTACAAATAATTCAGCGCTGTGCTTTTGATCTTGGATTACACCAAATAAAATGGATCATAGATTTAAAGTCTTAATTTCAAAGGTGACAACATTCTATACACTCACAGAAAATGGAGAATTAAAAGACTTTGAAAGTCTGAGAAAAGAGTATAACCTTGAAAAATTGACTTTTTTAAATACCTTCAGGTATGTAATTATTTTGAACATCACAACCGAACTAAATGATCCAATATTGAAAATATTTCTGGCTGCTTACCAAAACGGATCAATGAAGGGTGCCATTTCTATTCTCTATAAAGGCCTTTTGACAAAACACTCCACTGACTATATTAAAGAGAGATGGAAATGGAGGGGGGCGGCACAGTGGTGTAGTGGTTAGCACTGTCGCCTCCCAGCAAGAAGGTACAGGGTTCGAATCCCGGGCCCGGGGCCTTTCTGTGTGGAGTTTGCATGTTCTCCTCATGTCTGTGTGGGTTCTCTCTGGTACTCCGGCTTCCTCCCACCATCCAAAAATTAGGTTAATTGGTTAATTTAAATTGCCCGTAGGTGCAATTTACGTGTGTGACACACAGTCACACCTACGGGCTTGTCTGTCTGTGTGTCCTGTGATGAACTGGACACTTGTCCAGGGTGTGCCCTGCCATCTGCCCTAAGACAGCTCGGATAGGCTCCAGCCCCCCCAAAGACCCGGATAAGCGGTCGATGATGGATGGATGGAAATGGAGGGTAACCTTTTAATTTCAAAGGAAGTTTGGCTAAACGTTTGTAATATCCAGTGGAAATGCACAAGCTCTCTTACATGGTGTGAGTTTGGCTGGAAGTGTTCTATCCATTTTTGTTACACCAATGCAGAAAGCACATTTTGATGCAAAATGTTTGTAGGTGGTGTGGGGAAGCCAATCACTGGCATGTATTCTGGAATTGCCCAAAGATAAGACCTTTCTGGGCTGACATTCATAAAGCTCTAAAATGCATATTTGATTTAAATTATGGACCAAGTGGGTCAAATATGTAAAGCCTTTACTGCCAGATTTTGTGGAGGTAACAAATGATTGATCCTGTATTGTTCTTGTCTCTGTACACACCTTGACAGTCTTCCCTAAATGTCATTAACACTGCTTTTAGATGGATTTTTTTCTTCCTTTTATCTTTCTCCCTTTTTGTATGAAGTCCTTACATGTTGGAAAAAACTGTGGACAGCAGGGAAATTACACTGTAATTGTGTGTTGTGTGTTTCGATATGCTGAATGCTGTCTAAAAACTAAAATAAAGAATTTAAAGAAAAAAAAAAAGACTTCGTCCACACGACAAAGGCACGATAACACTTGTGAGATTTTCGTTGCAGATTCTAAAGTTTTTGTGTCCACACATGCAACATTGCCAGAAGTATTTCCGTCAATATAGCAATGTGATAACGAATGACAACAAGTGACAAGGATGTGATGCATATGCCACGCTGATAGGTGGTACTGCAAAGAAACACAGAGAGACCCACAAAAAAGAATGAAAGAATGCAGTGAGCATGTGCATGAAGTCCTACTTCTGGTCATGTGATGATGTGACATCATCGTTAGCAACAACGTTGGGTACACATTGAAACTCCGAGACGGCATTTTCAGATCATGTCACTCTGGAACCCGTTGTCAGAAAACACCGTTGTGGATCACAGACAATGCCGGAGGCATCTTTACGCAAGGTGGAGTCTGTATTAAAGTTTATCAAATTTACAGAATTCTGTTATTGTGTGGATGGCACGTCAGATCATTTTCCTCATCTCACCTCACAGAAAAAGTAAATTAGCATATTTCCCAAATAACAACGATTCCCTTAGAAGCATTTAACTGTAATGTAGATGTAAGAGTTTTTTTAAACATACTTTGGCATGCACTGCAAATTATTTGATTTTTATCATGATTAAAAAAAATTAGATTTAAGACGTTAGATAATTTATCTTTTTTCAGTTCATTTCTTAACTTTATTTCTTAAATCAAGAAATTTTGATTTAAGAAATAAAGTTTGTATCAATGTAATAATGCACAGTGATCCTGAGAGTGATTGTCATATTCTCTTTGGTGATAGTGCAAAATAGCTTCATAATTTTCCTGATAAATGAGTTTGTGTTTGGCATGCAGCAGCACTTTGTCATGGAAATAACCATGTATTGATGTCCAGCAGGCAGGCCAGTATTGACTGCTGCTGTCAGCTCAGATCAGTCAGTGACATGCACACAATGAGGCAGTCAGTCACATGGACTGAGACAAAGAGGAAATACTGCTCTGGGCTCTTCACTACTTATCAATATCACATCAAATACAGTATCACAATGGCATAACTCCAGAGTTCCTTTTCCATCACAGTCCATTAACAGCCACATCATCCTCACAGAGCTGTTTCACTGCCAACATTTAATCTAATCGAAATCCATGATGAAATGTTTTACTCATGATTAAATAATAAATGATATGTGAACAAGAAAATGGATGGATAAACAGGAATTTCCATGGAGTAAATCTTATGACAGAATTTGAACTAAATCCACCTAAATCAAATCAAACAACTTAAAAGTAAATTAAATTGTAAAACTATACTAGTTACTGATAATCAAACTGTCAGTTTCTGCCTATTTCAAATGTTGGTTGTATATTTTTTTGTGATAGTAAAGAGTAATGGAAAACATCTAGATAGTAGCCAAAGTCCTTGTTTAAAATGGCATAGCTCAGCTGCGGCACCTTGGATCAGGTAAAGCTGATCTAACATGAATCAGCTCTACCTCATTAATGCCTACTAATTCATCCATAGTGGCTAAAATGAAAATGAAGATCTTGTCTGTTTTCAGGTGTATGTACTCTCTGCACCCATCTATCCATTAGCTACTGCTTATTAACCTTTTTTTTTTTTTTGTGTCAGCACCTATTCCCATCGTTAAACACCACAACAAGATGCAAGGTGTCAACTATTTATGGGATTGGTGCATTTTTCTCTTGCAGAAAAGTATTTTTATATTTTTGTACATGTGTGTGACCGTCACCGCACCCTCTCTGGAGACTAAGCTGTCTTTCTTTATTTGATTTTCTTATAGTGAACCAGAGAGGAAAGTGCTACACCTTAGTGAATTGAGGGGGAAACAGATGATAAACAGGGTGAGAGAGTATGGGTAGGAAAGAGTACAAACAGGCAGTGTCATTAGGAATCAAGAATGTGAGAAGCTGCATGATTCCCAGTAACCAATGTCTCAAAAATAAGGAGAGAAGAAAAATAGTAATAATAATGATTAAATTAATAAAGTAAATAAACAGAAAAATCAAAAATAATTACAAAATCAAACCCTACAGAGAGTAGGGCACCGAGGGGCGCAGGAGAAATGTAGGAATACATAGAGAAAATTATTTTAGTGTAACGCCTGAAGAGTGATTTAGCCCATGGTGTCATTGAAAAAAGATAGTTGATTTTTGGAAGGATTTTCATCTTTACTGAGGAAATACGGCCAATTAGTGAGAGTGGGAGTTTGTTCCATCTAATCAAATCTTCTCTGATGTTATTTAATAATGGATTGAAATTAAGTTTGAATATATCATTTGGGTTTGTGAGCACATGGATTCCAAGGTATTTAATGGATTGGGTGCTTATATGGTACGTCCCTAATCTCATTTTGCCAATCTAATTTAGTTAAGGGCAGAATCTCAGATTTGGACCAGTTGATAGCTACCGCTTATTAACCTAATCCCCACGCATGTTTTTGGATGGTGGGAACATGCAAACTCCACACAGAAAGGCCTGGGCCGGGATTCAAACCCAGTACGTTCTTGCTGTTAGGCGACAGTGCTAACCACTACACCACCATGCTGCCTGTACTCTCTGCAGTTGGTCTCATTTCAACCTCAAGTTTATTCCACGTCATTCCACTTTTTTTATTTGGATTTTATGTCATTTTCAAAATTGGTGAAGTGAAATGAAAGAAAAGCTTTTTAAAAAGATTCTAAAAATAAAACTAAACTTGTGTCACAGTATGTATATATTGATTAGATGTTTGAAATTTTTTGGATTGATTTGATAAAGTGCATTGCTACAGTTAGGCCCAAAAATATTTGGACAGTCTTGAAGACAGCCCACATCATGAAGTCTCAATCTTCATGATGTGGGCTCTGTATGCCACCACATTGGATTTGAAATGAAACAACTACAACCGAATTGAAGTGCAGACTTTAAGGTTTAATTCAAGGGGTTGAACAAAAATATATGCTTAAACGTAGGAACTGTAGCTATTTTTATACAAACCTTCCTTTAGCAGGTTTAGTAGAACATCTTTAGTAGAAAAAAAGATGCAGAACAACAAGCCATCACCAGCACAGCAGAGGACACCCCTCATCCCCCCATCACACCACTAACAATCACAGCAGCTCAGGTTTATGGAGAGCTGAGGAGGCTGCACCCCAGCAAAGCTGCAGGTCCAGATGGAGTATCATCAAGACTGCTGAAGGCCTGCGCGCAAGAGCTGGGACACCCCCTTCAGCAACTATTCAACCTGAGCTTGGAACAGGGGAGGGTTCCCCAGCTGTGGAAGACATCCTGCATCGTCCCGGTCCCAAAGAAACCACATCCTGCCATCGCCTTTATATTCCACCGATCTCTGTTTCTCCTGGACAGAGGCAGTGGTGCTGTGAGGATTACATTTTTGTATTTCTCCAGCGCCTGTAACACCATCCAGCCTCTGCTGCTCAGGGACAAACTGACAGAGATGGGAGTGGAATCACATCTGGTGCATTGGGTCACCAACTACCTGACCAGCAGACCTCAGTGCGTGTGACTGGGGAATTGCAGGTCCAACACTGTGGTCAGCAGCACAGGAGCACCGCAGGGAAGTGTCCTTTCTCCGGTCCTGTTCACCCTGTACATGTCCGACTTCCAGTACAACATGGAGCTCTGCCATGTACAGAAGTTTGCGGACTACACAGCCATTGTGGGATGTATTAGGAGTGGACAGGAGGGGGAGTACAGAGGAGTGATCCAGAACTTTGTCACATGGTGTGACTCCAACCACCTGTTCCTCAACACCACCAAGACCAGGGAGAAGGTGGTGGATTTCAGGAGACCCAGGCCTCAGCCAGTGCCAGCTTTTATCAAAGGGGACTGTGTGGAGGTGGTACCCACCTATAAATACCTGGGAGTACTGCTGGACGATAAACTGGACTGGACTGCTAACACAGCTGTCTAATTTCCTCAGAAGGCTGGCGTCCTTCAACATCTGCAACTAGCTGCTACAGATCTTGTAGTTGGCACAGAGCTGGACAGTCTAACATCTGTGGCAGAGCGACGGACAGTGAACAGGCTTCTGTCCATCATCGACAGTCCCGTCCACCCCCTTCACAGCACCATCTCCAGACAGAGGAGCAGCTTCAGTGACAGACTGCTGTCACTGTCCTGTTCCACAGACAGACTCAGAAGATCGTTCCTCCCCCACGCCGTTCGCCTCTACAACACCTCTCTGGGGGAGCGACAACACAAACGCTGAGCCTGGACCCTGGACTCACCACACATTCACACCATACACCTGGACACACATGCACTTTCTCACTCACATCTACAAACTGGACTCCACAATGTGTAAAAAATAAAATAAAAAAAAAAAACAAAACATTATATTACACTTACTGCACTCAATCATAGTTTATCATTAACTACACCCGGTACTATTTCATACTCTATCATAATTTGCACCTTGTATTAATCTCTCGGACTTAATCACAATCTGCACCATTCCTGTTTTGTATCTATTATGTTATATATTTTGGTGCTAGATATTTATGTTTCATTGATATTCTATTTTATCCTATTTTATTTTTTATTTCTTTGAACTCTGTGTGTTTTCATCTTTCTAGCTGCTGGAACTGTGAATTTCTGTGAGATGAATAAAGTATCTATCTATCTAGCTATCTATTATTTCAGGGGCTCAAAAGTAATTGGACAAATAAACATAATCCTAAGTAAAATGTTACTTTTCAATATTTTGTTGAGAATACTTTGCAGACAATGGCTGCCTGAAGTCTGGAACCCATGGACATCACCAAACGCTGGGTTTCCTCCTTTGTGGTGCTTTGCCAGGCCTTTACTGCAGCTGTCTTGAGTTGTTGCTTGTTTGTTGGTCTTTCTGCCTTAAGTTTGTCTTGAGGAAAGTGAAATTCATGCTCAATTGGGTTGAGATCTGTTGATTGATTCAGCCATTGCAGAATATTCCACTTCTTTGCTTGAAAAAACTCCTAGGTTGCTTTTGCAGTCTGTTTTGGATCATTGTCCAGCTGTACTGTGAAGCTCCGTCCAATCAGCTTTGCTGCATTTGGCTGAATCTGAGCAGGAAGTACAGTATATTCCTATACACTTAAGAATTCATCCGGCTGCTTCTGTCTTTTGTCACTTCATCAACAAACACAACTGACCCAGTGCCATTGGAAGCCATGCATGTCCATGCCATCACACTGCCTCCACCATGTTTTACAGAAGATGTGGTGTGCTTTGGATCATGAGCTGTTCCAATTCTTCTCCAAACTTTCTTCTTCCCATCATTCTGGTACAGGTTGATCTTAGTCTCATCTGTCCATCTGCTGTTCCAGAACTGGGCTGGCTTCTTCAGGTGTTTTTTGGTAAAATCAATTCTGCTCTTTCTATTTTTGAGGCTGATTAATAGTTTGCACCTTGTGATGAATCCTTTGTATTTACTTTCTTTATGGTAGACTTAGATACTGACACATATACTTCCTGGAGAGTGTTCTTCACTTGAGTGGATGTTGTGAAGGGGTTTTTCTTCTCCATGGAAAGGATTCTGCGATCATCCACCACTGCTGTCTTCCATGGACACCCAGGCCTTTTTGAGTTCCCAAGCTCACCAGTGCACTCTTTTTTCTTAGAATGTACCAAACTGTTGTCTTGGCCACTCCTAAGATTTCTGCTATCTCTCTGATGGATTTCTTCTTTTTTCAGCCTCAGGATGGTCTGTTTCACCTCCATTGAGAGCTCCTTTGACCACATGTTGTGTGTTCACAGCAACAGCTTCCAAATGCAAATGCCACACCTGTAATCAACTCCAGACCTTTTAGCTGCTTGATTGATGACAGGTTAACAAGGGAGGAGCCTTTTTTGTTTTTGCAACCTTCTGAGTCAATTGACCAATTACTTTTTGTCCCTTGAAAAAGAGGCAGCTATGTATTAAAGAGCTGTAGTTCCTAAACCTCCAATTTGGATGTGAATACTCTCAAATTACAACTGAGAGTCTGCATTCTAAGCCCATATTGATTACATAATTGTATCCTGAATATGTTTTTGTAAACAACTAAAATAACAAAAGTTGTGTCACTGTCCAAATATTTTTGGGTCTAACTGTATATAGCACATTGAGATACAGCTTTCAAGTGAAATAATTTGGTTTACAGTTTTTTTTTGAACTTCAAGAGGAATAATGTCTTTTTGCCAGGTCTTTCCCAAGAAGCTGGTGTCTTTCTCCACGTGGATTGACCACACCCGCTGGGCTCGTAACACCTGGGCCATGGCAGCCATCTTCATCCTCACCATGGCTGATATCATGGACATGGTGAGCTGCTCTTTGCTGTTTCCTCCAAACCAGGGTGGCAATGAATTTTTACAGTACTCTGTGAGCAAGCGTTCAGTGAGCTGTTTGTAGTCTTGTAGAAGAGCTACCTGTAGGCCACTGAAAACAGATCAAAAATTGTTTAAGTGGATGTCGAGCTGAAGGACAGCTGAGCGGAGATCATAGGGTGCAGTTTTACAAATAGTAATTTTAATAGCACTGAGCCTGTGACTTTGTGTCTCTCCACTGTCTAGCTGAGTTGTCTGCCTCGGGTCCCAGACTCAGGCAGCACCACAGTGGCTCCTTCCTCCTCCTCCTCCTCCTGGTCTGGCCCTGACGGTTGCCTAGACAACCCCAAATATTACAGCTACATAGCTGTGTTGGCACTGATGGCCACCACCATGCTGGTTCAGGTCAGTCACATGGTAAAGCTCACACTAATGCTGCTCATCACAGTGGCCACTGGCATAGTGAACATCTACAGCTGGAGGGACATCTTCGACCACTATGACACTGCCCGCTTCAAGGACAGGTGAGACACAACAGAAAGCAGGACGATCTGTGTAAAGATGTCACTATACCACACCCTAACACTGAGTAGTTCAGAGAAAGAAGCGACAAACCTGTGTTTCATGTCATTGTGTGTTTGCAGGTCATATCTGGTGCCCTCCAAGTTCACAATGACAGTTATGATCTTCATTATGATGGTCAGCTTCTATTATTTCTCCCGGCATGTAAGTATATTGTGATACTTTTTCTTCTGAAATAATATCAATTTTTAATTTCTTTATCTCTCTCTCTCTCTCTCTCTATATATATATATATATATATATATACATATATATATACATATATATATATATATATATTAAGGCGTGTATTGGCAACAATCTGGCAATACGATACGTATCACGATACAGGGGGCAATGATATGATATATTGCGATACTATGGAAACAACGATATATTGAGTTTCTTTTAAAGAACTTAATTGCAGGGAAACTGTCATAGCATAGTAAACAAAATGCTGTTACATGCTTAACATCATCATGTTCATCATCAATATTTGTTGTTAATTTGTGCAATTTGGCCCAATTTGCCCATATGGAAAAGAAAATATTAAAAAATGTACTGAAGTTCATGAATAGTATATGATTTACTCTTGAAAGTGGCCGCTTTTGCAGTCTTTTCATACAAGATAATAAAAAGAAGCATAAGGATATTGTATGCATCATTCACTGTTGTATGCTTTACATACAAGTTTCATGCAAAGGAAATCTCCTTTGCATGAAACTTGTATGTAAAGCATACAACAGTGAATCCGGATATCAGATCATTATTAAATTTAAACAAAATCAAACTTGTATGATTTGGGTATTTTTCAGAATAGTATATGACAGTAATGATACATACAATATCCTCATACTTCTTTTTCTTATCTTGTATGAAAAGAATGCAGAAGTGGCCACTTTCATGAGTAAATTATATACTATTCATAAATTTCAATACATTTTTTTAATGTATTGTAATTTTTTACATGTTTTTTCTGTTTCTTTTCCGTGTGGGTGGGCTTTATCATGGTAGACTGATGATATTCAACAGTCACAGGCTGCTGCCAGTTCCTCTTTAGGACACCAGGGTGAGAGTTGGCCTTATGGTGTGTTCACTGTAAGTTGGAACTTGGAGCTCTAATCAACATAAGCTCAAAATTTAGTGCTCCCAGCTCTTCCCGCCTTACAGCTTTACAACACATGTAGCTACTGTTTACGTAAGTAGCAGTTAGCATGAATTCTATGTCTGGTTGGTGAGATAAAGCCGACTTTCCAACTTCATTATGATTTAAATTCTGACATGGACATTCCGACATTCGTGTACATTGAACACACCATGAGCTGAGTCAAGCAGATGCCTAGCTCCCCATACTGCTGCAGTAAATCCTTTTTTGATGTTTGTCACCTTATGCTGGGAAAGTTGGGTGACGGATAAATCTCAGCAGACATGTCCCCCTGTGCCCAATGGCATCTGAGAGCATGATTATTACATTCTTAAATGTCCTGAAACTGCTTTAACTTTGCTCCGCTCTCTGAGTCTGGTGATGTGTCTGTGCCAGTTTGCTGTGAGAGGAGAGTCCGTTCAGCGGCAGCTGCTGTGCTATTATCTCAATGTATCGTTTGCAAACTCCGTACTCTTTGTCCAGCTTATTAGTTCCTTTTTTCGTTTGAAAGCCAAAGTGCCTCCAAACGTCGGCTTTGTTTCGTTGCGGACGCCGGTGAGCTCTCTTCTCTCTGCTCTCTTCCGCTTGTTTACTGTCGACTTCTTCACTGCCTCACTCACCACAAAAACCATGCAGCGCAGTAGTGGTACAGCAACATCTTGTGGAGCGGAGGAGTGGAAGTCGTTCTGGTTTTAAAATCGGCCCAAAATATGATTATGTTGGGGCTGGAAAATATCGATATTAACAAATTAAAACTTGTTACGATATCGGAAGACAAAGTATCGCAATATATTGCCATATCAATATTTTTTAACACCCCCAATATCCAGTAGTGGTGAAATGTTAATATCAGTCCCTGTTGCTGCCTGAAGGTGGAAAAGCTAGCCCGCACCCTGTTCCTGTGGAAGATTGAGGTCCATGAGCAGAAAGAAAAAGTGTATGAGATGAGGCGCTGGAACGAAGCACTGGTGACCAACATGCTGCCTGAGCATGTTGCTCGCCACTTCTTGGGCTCCAAGAAAAGGGATGAGGTAAGACTGATGTGTAAAGGAAAAATATCACTCATGGCTTCCATGGATTCCAAAAGTCAGGTTTAACTCTTTTCTCTTCCACTGCAGTATTCTATTCATACTTGTAAAATCACAGTAGCATTATTTCAACAACATTCAGGTCTGGTTCCTTAGTTTATTTTGAGCTCTACACCTTGTTTATGTGACCTGTGACCTTTTCCAGGAGTTGTACAGCCAGTCCTACGATGAGATTGGAGTCATGTTTGCCTCAATTCCCAACTTCTCTGACTTCTACACAGAGGAGAGCATCAATAATGGAGGAATTGAATGTTTGCGCTTCCTCAATGAGATAATTTCTGACTTTGACAGTGTAAGCTACTTTCCTCATTCTGCTCTGTGTGCATTTTACTAGGACACACTTTAATAACACCCAGTATGTCACATAAATAAATGGGTCATGTAGCCTTGCTATCTTTTTTGAAGTCTGTGTAAACGTAACCTGTCACCTGTATCCATGGCAGCTGCTAGATGAGCCTCAGTTCCGCTGCATCACAAAGATCAAGACCATCGGCAGCACCTACATGGCAGCGTCTGGTGTCACACCAGATGTGAGCAACGGCTACAGCTGCATGAAGGTCAGGTTGCCCACATGACTTCTTCCAACTCTGAGGTGCATGAAATTTTTTTTAGGCATTTCCTATGTTGGACAAGTTAATTTGAAATCAAATTGCCCAGAAAATATTTTGTTTGAAGGCCATATAAACACAGTGCAATCCTTGGTGGGGATGGCAAATTATTGTTGAAGCTATGAGAATTCATCTGAGGCACTCACATATCCTCTTTATCTCTATTCTGTTTTCCATCCATCCATCCATTTTCTACCACTTATCCTCACAGAGGGCTGGAGCCTATCCCAGCTGTCTTAGGGTGAAAGGCAGGGCACGCCCTGGACAAGTCCCCAGTTCATCACAGGACACATAGAGACAGACAACCACTCACACTCACACCTACGGTCAATTTAAATTGGCCCCAATATCCAAAGGCAAGGGCTTGTATCTCAGGGTTCCTGCTGTTCCTTAAAAAGTCTCAAAATATGTTAAATTAAAATCCGGGTAATTAAGGTCTTAAGTTCACTTCTTTGTTCCTGAAAGTTGTGAAATTAAAGTTGTGGAAAAAAGCTAAGTGTTATGCCTTCACTTTTTGTTGTTGTTCCAAGTATTAAAGAGCTGGAAAAAAATCCTAAAACTTATTTTCGGAGCTCAATCGGTTATGGGATTTTTTTTCCTGCTAATATCGATATCGGCCTAAAAACTCCATATTGGTCGGGCCCTACAATAAATTGACCATTTTCTGCCAATAAAAATTATTATGTAATTATGCTCCAATGCAGTCTCAGTGATCGTCTCATTTGTGGTCACCTGTCATGATAATGGTGCTTGTGTCTGGCAGAAGGAGGAGCAGTCTGACAGAGAGCGCTGGCAGCACCTGGCAGACCTGGCAGATTTTTCTCTGGCAATGAAGGTCACACTAATGAACATCAACTACCAGTCATTCAACAACTTCATGCTACGCATCGGTACGTTTACCCTTAACCTTTAATCTACTATTTAAAAGATAACTTGAACTTTTCACAAGAAGATTTGACAGTGTGCCTGGTGCAGATTTTAGACTGTCTGATGTCCATAGGGAGGTTAGCAGGGAGCTTCATTTCCAAGTGAACACGTTGAAGACTTGTGGAGACAGTTTTCAACAAATTCCATTCAGTCCTTCTAGTTGCAGAGTTCACTTGCTAGGCTAACGCAAGTCAATGAATCTAGTTTAGCCTGCTATTAAAAACAGTTTTACCCACTCCACAGTGCGCCCGAGGCAAATCAGTTATAAAGCCAGACTATTGATGTAAATGTCTGTGTTGATAGAATCATTTTAGACATAAAACTAACCTTTCATTTTGAAGGATTTATGTCTCAGCAGCAGCAGCTAGTTCGACAGCGGTGGACTGATATCAGCTAGCAGCTAGCTTATCAGAGCTATAATAGTTTGTTTATCTTGCATTCCTCCTCCTTCTGCATTTGTGTACATTTTCCTCACTGTCACCACCAGTCTCTGGTTCTTCTGTTCTGGATTTCTGCAGCTCCAGTGGAGACTGTCTCTACAGATGCTCTCTCTCATTCTTCCCTTTTAGCATCCATCTCTCTCAGCTCTTCGTCTGTATATTCCAGCTCATCCAGGTATGGTTCATTGGGGAAAAATTGCTCGTTGTCGTCTTCAAAGGCATCTGAAAGTCCTCCAAACGCGGCTAAAACTGGTCTTCAGAACAGGCTTCTCCATGTACTCTACGTCGTCTGTCCATGACAGCTGCATATAAGCGAACTATTATAGATCCGTTAATGTAGCTGTTAGGTGATATCAGTCCGCCACTGTCAAGCTTACTACCAGGAACTATAGTACACCACTGCTGCTTTCAAAATGCAAGGTTAGTTTTACGTCTAAAATTATTCTATCAACACAGACATTTACATCGATAGTCTGGTGTTATAACTGATTTGCCTCGGGTACAGTGTGGAGTGGGTTAGACTGTTTGTAATAGCAAGCTAAACTGGAACCACTGACTTATGTTAGCCTAGCACCAGTGAACTCTGCAGCTAGAAGGACTTAGTGAAATTTGTTGAAAACTGTCTCCACACATCTCCAACACTCCGGCTCACTTGGAAAGGAGGCCCCCATGTCGAAAATCCTGAACTACTCCTTTAAAATCCGGGTAATTAAGGTCTTAAATTGTCTTAAATTTACCGTGAGTTTGCTGAAGGTATTCAATTTTCAGATGCTGTGTTTAATGACAGTGGGAAAACACAGTGGTCCACCATAAAATGTGGAGACCGCTTCAGGTGTTGGAAGTGTTATTATTCTGTATCCATATTTTGGGGAAAAAATAGGTCCCTAAGGTAAAGTGTTTTGCAAGATTAACTTAATGGCTCCTACTGAGCCATGATGGAAACTGCTTTAAGTTGGCTCTGTTCTGCATGAAAAGTGAAAAGAGTATATAATATTATATGTAATAGAATAGAATATATAATTGTATAGTTATTATTATTATTATACTAAGAAATTTTTATGACATTTTTGGGATCTTAAATTAAGCTTGTTGAGGTCTTAAAAGGTTACGTTAAGGCAGTGGTTCTCAACCGGGGTGTTCCCCCCCCCCAAGGGGGCGTGGACAATCATTTGCTATTAGTAGCTTATAAAATAGATGCAGAACTCTCCCCATGTCAAAATGCAAGCGGGTGGATTGTAACCAGTGTTGTGTATGTGATTACTGTTACAGATATTTTCAGTGAACAGTGAACTGAACAGCTCAGTTTTCAAATCATGTACGTGAACGGGAGCGGCATTCACTCTGGCCCGCACCGTTCACATCCACGTTCATTTGAAAACTCTTGTGATAGAAAGTGGTTTTCAGGTTTTAAGACACTGTTTATGGAAAACACTATGACGGTCACTGTGACAGTCCAGTACGGCTGATGCTGAAGCCAGTGTTGCAGAGCACTTGGTGGAGTTTTATGAGGCTATGCCACAGAGACAGTCCAGTGCCTCGGAGCCAGCCCGGTGTCCAGAGCCTGGTGTCCAGGTCGTCATTGTAAATGGTAATCGTAATTGGAGCATTTACCATTGTAAATGATAGTTAGTTCTCAATTGATTTAATGAGCAAAATGAAGGTTAAAAAAATAATAGTCCGGTGCTGACACTGAGCCAGCCCAGTGCCGCTGAGCTATATAGTGCTGCCTGTGATTCTCTATTGATACAATTGGAGAGGCAGTGATTTACAGCTGGTTAAGAAGAAAAATGTAACAAATGAACGTGAACTAGTTAATTTTTAGGACTGTGAGATTAGTTCTTTTTCTAAAAAGAAAAAAAAAAGTGAACTATGAACGTGAACTAGTTAATTTTCATATTAGTGAACTGAACTTTGAGCTAGTTCCTTTTAAGTAAGAACTGGCACACAAACAAATCAAACACACCAATTATAACGATAGTCTAGTAATGATAATGATACCTACCATTATGAGGATGATGACAGTAATAATTATCAATAATAATATCAACTAGAAAACCACAAGCGGTTATGAAGGGCCCTCGCGGTATGTCGCGGTCGGGTATCAGATGGGGACGGCGGTGCGAGCAGGGGGCAATAAACATCAAGCGATTTGGCCAATACACAAAGGAGTTATGGCTATTCGATGGTTCCATGTGGAAATCACACCAAAATGAAGAGTGAAAACAAAATGTCCGACTTCCTGTTTGGAATAGACAGTTGGTAGAAGAGATTTTTTTGTGCATCCGATCAAGTTACACGTCTGTACCGATTTTCCTGTTCCAACTCCATAAAAACCCCTATAAGGAGGGTTTTTTGAAGAATTCAAGGGGGCGCTGTGGAACCATTTTACCCTTCCTGTGGGCGTGGCCCCCATCAGATGTTAGAGGTCACCACCCTTGACCTGTGTATCAACTTTCATGATGATAGGAGTTTATTAAAGCCATCAGAAAGCCAATGAACTGGTCACTTCCTGTTACCACCATGGGGCGCCATGAGTAAGGCGTGACATTAAAAGATTAGAACGTTCAGGGCAGAGCCCCCATCATGCACAGAAAATTTGAAGCTGTTAGGATCGAGTATGTGAACGTGAGAGTGGTTCGAATTTAGACGGCGAATTCGCCAAAGTTTAGCGAGCCCTAGCAGCCACGCCCTTTGACCTAATAATGTGCAGAGCACAACTTTTGCTCAGCTACATCTGGAGATGATATGTACTGAATTTCTGTAATACTGAAAGTCGATCGCATGATATTCCGAGGATGAGTTTGTTTTCAAGAGAAAATCAAAAAATCAAAATGGCTGACTTCCTGTTGGAATTTCAGCTTTGTGCCAAGAGGATATTTTGTTCTTCTGGTTATGCTTAACATCTGCACCGATTTTCGTTCAGGTACAACAAAGTCATCAACATTCCCTATGGGAAAATTTCAACAATTTAGGGGGCACTATGGAGCCATTTTGCCCCGCCCGTAGGTTTATTAGTTTATTAAAGCCATCAAAAAGCCAAAGGTATTTGGAGGCACCAAAATGATGAGTAGAAACAAAATGGCTGACTTCCTGTTTGGAATAGACAATTGGTGCAAGAGACTTTTTTGTACGTTTGGTCAACTTACACGTGTACCGATTTTCATCCTACAACTCCGTAAAAACCCCTATGGGGAGGGTTTTTTGAAGATTTCAAGGGGGCGCTATGGAGCCATTTTGCCCCTCCCACTGGCGTGGCCCCCATCAGATGTTAGAGGTCGCTACCCTTGACCTGTGTGTCAAATTTCATGATGATACGACTTTATTAAAGCCGTGTAAATGTATTTTCTTAGCGAAAAATCAAAAGACGCGGCACCACCACACGAACACCTTTACTCGTAGCCTCATGGTGATCGTTATGTAGCTTCACCAACTAGCACAGCTTTTGCTCAGCTAGGTCTGGAGATGATCTGTTGCAAATTTCAAGTCGATCGGACAAAATCCCTAGGACGAGTTCGTTTTCATCAGAAAATCAAAAATTCAAAATGGCCGACTTCCTGTTGGAAATTCAGCTTCCTGCCAAGAGACAATTTTGGTCGTCTGGGTATGCTTAACGTGTACCGAACCGTACCGTACCCAACTGCACTGAACCAGCTTTGAGGGGGCCCAGCTTGCAAAAGGTTGAGTATCCCTGTGTTAAGGTATTCAAAAGTATTAAATTAAATAAAGAATAAGGGAAATGAGAGGAAAAGGCCCAATATATGGTCACACATCGAGAGTATTTATACAGTATTTGTGGCACTCAAATATGCTTTCTCAGCTCAAAGTCATGTTGAAAAAAAATTATTTACTTTGAGCAGCATGAGGCTTCACTGAAGACACTAATGTATGATAACATTGTGTTGAAAATGCCCACATTTGAGCTTCACTGCTCTGATCACTGAAGAAACTGATATATAATGCTGCGAACATAATCCTGTCTATGTCTATGTGTGGGGAACTCCTCATAACCCGACTGTAAAGCTGAAGAACATGTCCCTGAAACTGAAAAAGATGGACAACACTAAAAGAATATGAGGGGATATTATTCTAAGACGATTTAGTTGGTATAAAGAATCAGCTTCAGAGAGAGGAGGTAAAAACTGTGTTCTAACAGTCTTAATTTTTGTCCCATGTCCCATGTGTTGACGATCTCCTCCAGGTCTGAATAAAGGAGGAGTGTTAGCAGGAGTGATCGGTGCCCGAAAACCACACTACGATATCTGGGGCAACACTGTGAACGTGGCCAGTCGCATGGAGTCCACAGGGGTTATGGGAAACATCCAGGTACATCACTGAGCTTCACTCACGTGTATTTACTGTTACTGTGATCCAGATTTATCATAAGTACATGTAATCTAGCCAAGCACCTCCCACCATCAGCTACAGCTACAGACTAGAGACTACACTACATATAAACAGGAAATGTACAGATGTATTGCACTGGGTGTTAGATTATGTACAGAATAAATACATTATATTTCACAGAGTGTTAAATAGAACAGCAGCAGTAACAGTGATAGATGTATTGCACATGAACAGCCATATTGCACGCACATGAATGTTGTATTGATGGCTGAGTTACATAGGAGAGTGGTGGTGCTGGCTCTAGGAAAGAAACTGTTCTTCATTATGTTTGTCCTGCTTTGATGCACCCGTAGCTCCTCCCAGAAGGAGGCAGCTCAACTAGCTTAGAACCAGGATGTGAACTGTCTTTGATGATGTTCTGGGCTCTGCTGAGGCACTGGGTGGAGTAAATGTCCATCAGGGAGGGGAGAGGACAGCCAGCAATACTCTGTACTGCTTTGACTGTTCTCTGAAGCCTTTGCTCCACTGTGTAATTCAAACCCTGACTATATTGCTCCAAGAGAGGAGGAGAGGGTGGACTATGTATAGTTGGACATGTGGTGTTGAGAGGTACGTGTTTTTTCTCACCACACCCACTCAGAGCCAGAGGCTGGTCCTTGAGTAGATCTAGGCATGGTGAGCACAAAGCAGCGCTTCAGGAGGGACGTATGGTGGCCAGCACTGGATGGGGCTCCAAAGTAACGTGAAAACACATGAAGTCATGACCTGTTGTACCCAAACCAGCACTACTTGATGGTCCATGGCAAGATGTCACCACTGACTTACTAGGCCCACTACCAACATGACAGTCTGGACTGGTAGCCATGGACTACTACATATGATATTATGAATATGAGTTCCTGCAGTCAGTGACCACAGACAAGGTCACACTTCCTGTCTCCCTAGTTGCATCAGATTGTGACCCACAGTTCCAGAAAAAGGAAAAACAAAGATTGACTGCAGCAAGACACCACACAATAATTCTGTCACCCTTCTGCAGAGTTCTTCCTCCTCATGTGGCAAAATGCATCAAATGAATTCTGCTTTTAGCAGGAATCAGAGCTGCTTCATTCAAGGAGTTTGGGATTTCAAAATGTTTTTTTTTTTAAAATGTCCATCCTTTGTTCTTAAAGTTCACGTACAGTTGCCATATATTTTTTACTGATCAAACACACTGTTCTTCCTTTTCTTTTAACAAAGACAAAATGCATTTTCCTTCCTCAGTGCTGCTTCACCTCATCTTGTGTGTATTGCCCCCCAGGTGGTGGAGGACTGCTACAACATCCTGAAGGAGTACGGCTTCCGCTTTGTGAGGAGGGGGCCCATCTTTGTGAAGGGGAAAGGGGAACTGCTCACTTATTTCCTGAAGGGAAGAGACAAACAAGGCTCATTCATCAACGGCTCCTCTGTCACTTTACCACACCAGGTGGTGGACAGTTAGGAAACACACACACACACACACACACACACACACAAGGTGTGGTGATTGCAGAGCTTTTGTAATGAGAAGTCATTTGCCAAAAAACTGGACTTAACTGAATGTTATTTATCTTAAACAGATGAATGAATTAACAGAAAACATGGGAACCAGCAGAGACACCAGATATCTGGATGCAAACACTATACAAGATTAAAATAATGAGATTATATAAAGACAAGGCTAGATGGGACAATCTGGCAGCAGGGAAGTCATTGCTTACCATCTGTAGAGTGATGGCCACGAGTGTTTTTTAATTTATGGCAGCTGTTCTTCAAAAAAAAAAGACATGCACTTTCTTGAAATATAAAGTAATTATAATAAAAAGTAATAATTATTTCAAGACACTGGATTTTTCCTCCATCCTGATGTAATGGAGTGAATGGGATTCCATTGGTGACGTTCTTTAACACACTGACATGAAGACACACTCCATGCTGACTAATGCTGGACACACACACACACATATACACACACACACACACACACACACACACAGACAGACAGACAGAGTATTCTCTGCTGCAGATCAATGAAAGAAGATCAATGTGGTCATCAAGCCAGAGGGGTTTTACAGAAACTTCTTAACTTGCACATCTTAACTGTTTAGTTACCATGGTGACAAAGGTTAGGACTTGATTTTGGAAAAAAAAAATCTTCACAGATGGGGTGTTGGGGTAGTTAAAAAGTAATGGTTTACACATTACTTGTTACTTTTTAACTCAATGCATGCCAAGAACGTATATTTACGTCCTTTGAAATAGAATGCTTGAGTGCCATATACGTTTTTAATTTTTTCGGCAGTGGTTCGCTGATCTCAGCCTCATACAGCTTGTGAGTAATTTTGGGGCTTCTGTGATTTGTAGTCGAGACATAAAGAGATGGTATACACCACAGAGATCGAAGAAGGAAGTGGAGACGATCGCGATAAGAGAGCAAAGCAAACAAATGGAACAAGGTAAAAACATTTCATGGTCATTTGAGCTATTCAGTGTTTTCAGAATACAAAATATTCGGTGGGTCATGAAAGATGACTCAAAATGGGCAAAAACGCTGGAACAAGGCACTTTTGGTTTTAAAAAAGGGCTGGCACTCAGTGAGTTAAAAAAGTAATGCCTTGCTTTAGGCTCCATCCACACAACAACGGCATGATAACGCTTGTGAGAACATTGCCGGAATTATTTCCGTCTACATGGCAACACGATAACAAGTGACGAGTGACAAAGTTCTAATACATATGCCATGCCAATAGGCTGCAAAGAAACACAAAGAGACCCACAAAAAGATCGAAAGAATGCAATGAGCATGCACATGAAGTCCTTGTTTACAACTACTTCTGGTCATGTGATGACATGATGTCATCGTTAGCAACAACGCCGGGTACACACTGCAACTCCAAAACGGCATTGTCAGATCTTCTCACTCGGGAACCTGTTTTGGGTCACCGACAATGCTGGAGCCATCTGTACGTAAGGCGTAATCGGTATTAAAGTTTGTGGACAGCACCTTACTCACTGCTGAAAGTATAATTAATTCTACTACTAGTTCCATTACTGTTGGATTACTCTGGAACTTCCCCTGGAATCTACAATAACTCAACTACCAGATAATTTCAAAGTACAGCTCCTTATTGTAATGAAAGGAGGACAGACAGCAGACTATTTCAAAATAAACCTCCTTATTGTAATAAAAGGAGGACAGGCAGCAGATTCTTTCAAAATAAACCTTATTGTAATGAAAGGAGGACAGACAATAGTTTCTGTAATATGGTCCAGTGGTGTGAAACTTAACCTACCATAACACCTCGCATTGTGTTCAGTTACAATCCCATTTCATCCCACTGCAGCACAGATTGAATTTTTGGAGTTATTAGGAGGATTACACAATGATGGAGTGCTCCTCACTAACAGGGGACTTCCATGTATGGAAACCTGACAGACTGATCTGAGCTCAGATTCAGACTGATCTGTCACCTGCTGCTGCCAGTGTGTGGTCATGGGTGCGTATAATAGGGATGGTTAGTTGCTACATCACAAATCACTTCCGGGTCGAAACCCCAGCTGCGAATGTAAACAGTAATGGGTTTTTTTGTTGTTGTTTGGTTTTGACCCGGAAGCGATTTGTGACATCACACTAGTCATCCCTATAGCGTGTGTATTTTCCCACAGTCAAGTATTGTTTCTGCTTGATTGTGATCTGTGGAAAGGTGAGCTCTGTCAGAAGTTACACATCTCCCAATACTGCTGGTTCTGGACTTGAACATGAAGGAAAGGATGTGCTGTGTGTCGAAGAACAGAGGGACGCACACAGAAATAGTTTTCACACTGACTGGGTCGATGGAAGTGCCTTTCACAGCCGTGGCGTTTTCATGTAGTCAAAGCATTCCTCAGACCCCTGCCGACCTGTAGGTATGCTGTCAAACGATAATTCCAGTTTATTTCAACTTGCTCTGCTCATAGTTTCTATTATTTTAATATGTATTGTACAGTTATTAGTTGAGTTATTAGTTCTCTGCAAACATGGTGATATTGCCAATTTTAGAAGGACACAAACTTCAGTGATTTGAAATGGTGACAATGACAAAAAGTTCAAATTGATGTGGAACTTATTGTAGCCTTTTACATTATTTGTACAAGACTTGGATCAACCCAATGTATTAACGCAATAACTGTGTCTGGATAATGGTAAGGGTATGATCATGAGGCCTATCGGTGGGTGGGAGGGTCCAACCACAGCACTGTGAAGCCTCATCCATTGTCATCTGAGTAAGGAGACCTTTTCAACTGGCTGGAGATTTAGACATATACAACGATCACACATAACATTATGACCACTGCCAGGTGAACTGAATAACACTGGTCATCTCCTCATTATGGCTCCTCGGATATATGAGGCATCAAATGAGCAATTAGTCCTCAGAGTTGATGTTAGAAGCAGGAAAAATGTTCCAGCATCAGGACTTTTCAGGAGTTTGACAACAAGAAGCAAACAGTGATGTCTAGAGGACTGGATCAGAGCATCTCCTGAACTGTAGCTCTGGTGGTCTGTTCCTGGTCTGCAGTGGTCAGGATCTGTCAAAAGTGGTTCAAGGAAGGACTAGTGGAGAACCAGAGACAGGGTCATGAGAGGACAAGGATCACTGATGCAGGTGGGGAGTGAAGGCTGATCCTGGTGGTCTGATCCAACAGACAAGAGAAGTTAATGCTGCTGAACATAGAAAGGAGTCAGGATCCACAATGCATCACAGTTTGTTGCATATGGGGCTGTTCTGGTATCACTATATTTGGCAGGTAGTCATAATGTTATGCTTGATCAGTGGGAGCATAGTATTAATGTGGTTTTATTGATCCAGATACTGATTCAGGTAGAAATGGGGTCACGACTACCATCTGTCTTGTACAGAGCAGACTCAAGGGGTTCTGCATATTTTAATGTCTTTACATGTGCAGTTAGCTGATGTGGTCTGTGCAGAAATGTGAAGTTTGATCTGACCCTCACAGACCCGGTCAAGTGGAAAAAAAACATCACTCGAGCTTGTGGACACCAACAGTATAATTTCCTCTAAGAGGACCCATGAGTACATGTTGGTCCCTCTACTAAGGTGAAATGGCTTGATACCTAAATAAAGAAAAGTGTGTCATGGGTCACTTGGAGGTTAGAAAATGAAGAGTTTGACCGAATTATATGACATTTCTGACTAATAGTAGGTAAACTGTGTATTGGGAGGAGGTGTGCATGGCCAGCAATATCTCTAAGCAGAAAGTCCAGGACCTGGAGTCTGTAATGTCCTTCTGTTTAGTCCTTGTGATTCACTGCTTTAGGAAACATCTGACATCACATGTAAAGGCCCAGCCACAAAAACCAACACTGGAGAACTGTCAAAGACTGGCGATTGATGCGTCACCTCCCATCACCTGTGTCCTGTGTTGCGCTCAAACACATCACAAAGACGCCAGTTAACAGCAATTAGCATGGACACTCTGCTGCTGCGTGTTGTAATGACTCTCCACACCAGGTGGCAGTCATCTGCAACGCTCAGAAAGGGATGTAGGAAGACTAAAGATGACAGATGTACAAGCTGTTGCTGTGGTACAGAGATGAAATCAAGCTTCATTCCAGTCACTGTTATGCTGATGTCAGGCCTTTAAGTTGGTATTTGTGATGTCCAGGTTGTTGACCGCAGTGACATGCAGGAAGCAGATGTGCTGTATTTTGAGACAAGTATATGTATACTGCTTTTTCCTCCACTGATTGCAAAGCCCATTAATATCTCTGTAGAAAGGGATAGAAGTGCAATAGTTTCTTCTTCAAACCTGATGCTCTCCTCTCTTAAGGAAAGGTGAAATCATTACTTCCCCTTTAATTCATATTTTTATAATCTAATGTACAAGTTTTGTTCTATTTAAAGAAAGGGAATGAGGACTGAATGTGCCCTAGTTGTACAAAGAGTATAGACAGTGTTTGTTGGTCAGAGTTATTTATTGGAAATGAAAGGGACATTGTTTTTTCTTACACATGTGCCAATGATAAAGGGGGATGGCTTGAAACTGAACCACAGCTGTTTCCTGATTTGTATTTAAAAGAATCTCAGGCTTGGGGACACAGTTTGAATAATGTGTAAACTTGACAGTGAAATGCCATCTGGAGAGCCACAGCAGCCAAACCATTCAGTTTTGTGGTTCTAGTTGTTGTTACTGTTCAGCTTTTGTCCGAATTTGATTCAGAACTCGGAACGATGTAGTACCCAATTTGTTTTTTTACGTTGGAAGAACGTCTCATTGTTTGTTGGCTGTTTGATTTATGTTGTCATCGTAAGGGGAGTTATTTAAAAATGAATAAATGAATCAATAAAGACAAGCCTCAGTTTCATTATTACCAGGAGGAAACAAGTACATTCGCCGGCTCACAACCTTTTGACTGGTTGACAGATGTAAGACCATTAGCGAATGAATCAGACTATTATAATAATAATAATTAATACAAACAAAACTAGGATAAATCTTTATTATTGTTTGATGAAACAATGAAAGGCAGTTTACCTGCTTTTCACAATAGCAGCATTGACGTAAAATAGCATATAAATTAAATTTCTGTCATTTCCATATTTTTCAATCTAAATTCCACTACTTTTTGCACAGCAAATTTGCTTTTTTTTCTGTCTATTTCTACAGGCCACATCCACATCACAAATAAAAATACATTTTATTTATCTAATAATTGTGTTTAACATTTCATTTGCAATTAAAAAATATTGTGTTGTGTGAATTTCTCTGAGATGAATAAAGTATCTTCCTTTTTATTTATTTTGAACATATTGTAAATATTGGTTAATACTATTATTATTACTTATTCCATTGTTTCATTGCTGTCGTTTTTGTTTCTTTGTTAGTGTAACTTGTGTATGCTGCTGTTTGGGGTGAATTTCCCACAATGGGGGGTCGAATAAAACAATTCTATTCTAAAATAGAGTAAAACAAGTAACACATGACGTAAAAGCTGGATATTGTATGGCAGTGTGGTACTGGGGTGAATATACTGGGTTCATCAATAAGAAGAAGAGGATTTTCTTCATTGGGACAGAGCTGGAGAAGGAGGTCAGCAAAGAGGTCAAGAGGGCCATTAAGATTACCAAGCTCAACTACAAGAACAAAGTGGAGGAGAAATTTTCACAGGGGACTCTCCGCTCAGCTTGGCAGGGCCTTAAGAGTATGGCTGCTGTGAACTCTACCACCACCAGAGACCCTGTGCACATCCCCGGCAGCACCCCAGCATCTCTCCCTAATGACCTTAACTCCTTCTACTCCAGATTTGAGACCAAAAACGCCACCCTGCTTGCACACATCAGGTCAAGACTTAAACCCTAACCCTAACCCTTAAGAGGTCCAAGGCCAACAGCGCACCTGGTCCTGATAATATCAGCGGCCGGGTCTCCTAAAACACTGCGCTGACCAGCTGGGGAGTGTCTTCCAGAGCCTGTTTGAGACATCCATCAGCACTGGTATTGTCCCCAAGTGATGGAAACACTCCACCATCATCCCAATGCCGAAGAGGAGCCCCCCCAAGACCTTGAACGACCTCCGCCCTGTAGCCCTATCCTCCCAGGTGATGAAGGCCATGGAAAGGCTCGTCAAACAACACATTGTTACCTTGACCAGCTCACGGCTTGACCCGCTCCAATTTGCATACCAAAGACACAGAGGTGTCGATGATGCCAAAGCCTTTATCATCGACACCATCCACAAACACCTGAAGCTTCCCAACACTTCTGTCAGACTCCTGTTTGCAGACTTCTCTTCCGCCTTCAACACACTGCAACCCCACATCCTGGCTGAGAGACTCCTCCATAACTTTAATATGAGCAGCCAGCTCATAATCTGGATCTTGAACTTTTTAACCAACAGAACCCAGCAAGTCCGGATCAATAATAACCTCTCTGATCTGCTCACTATCTCTACAGGCTCCCCACAGGGTTGTGTGCTTTCCCCACTGCTCTTCATCCTGTACACTGATGAATGCAGATCCACGCAACCCAACTGCCACCTAGTGAAGTTTGCTGATGACTGAGGTTCTCCTCCAACACTGAGGGGATCCTGAGGAAGTGCCATCAGAGGATGTACCTACTCAGGAAACTGAACTCCTTCTCTGTCAGCAAGAACATCCTGCTGACATTCTACTACACATTCATTGAAAGCGTTTTAGCTTTTTCCATATGCTGCTGGTACCACTCCATCACCCTTCAGGACAGGAACCGCCTGCACAACATTGTGAAGGTGTGTTCCAAAATCATCGGACTTCCTGCTCGCCACCTGAACACTGTGTACGAGCAGCAGGCAGGTGGCCTGGCTGGACGCATCCTCAGTGACTCATCTCACGCTCTGCACCCAACGTTCCAGCGGCTGCCATCCGGACGCAGGCTCCGCTGTCTGGCCTGGAACACTCAGAGGAGGAGAGCTACCTTCGTCCCTAAAGCTGTTCTCCTCCACTTAACAGAGGTTAAGTGCCATTATTGTCATGGGCATCTGCAATACTTCATGTTAGGTTTTTTTATTTATTTATATTATTATTATATATTATATGGTCACCACTGCCTCACTACCTCCACTGTTACCTCTGCACTGTTATTGAAAGCTGGTCTGCCTCTGTATTCAATCTGCTGCTAGTCATACATATATATATATATATATATATATATATATATATATATAAAATTATGCACATCTTATTCTTATTATTTTCTGTTATTACTATATTCATGATGATGATGTTGATGATGATGATAATAATTATTATTGTTACTATTAGTGTTATTATCATTATTGCTATTATTACATAGGTGCACATATGCATGTATTACATACATTACACACACACATATATATGTATATATATATATATATATATATATATATATATATACCCATATCTTATAGTATATTGCAGTATATTATCATACTGTTATTGCACTGTTATCATATACATAGTCTCCTATCCCCTATTACTCCTGTGGCCGATATTGCACCTTCGAATCCATTTTGCCTTGCACCTTGTTTTAAATTGTATTTTATATTGTATTTTGCACTGCACTGTTCTTGTATTTTGTACTTACTTTGCTGCTACTCTTTGCCTCTCAAATTGCCCCCCGGGGACAATTAAAGTTGTTTCTGATTCTGATTCTGATTCTGAAACTGAACATGACAGTCCTATACAGTTATTTACACAGTGCAGAGCTGCAAACAGCATTTAGTGCAAACACTGCTCCAGTGGCTGCAGCAGGATGTGAGGGTTGTAGCTCTCTGTCACACCACATATCACATTCATACCCTGATGGTGGAAGCTAACCATCAGAGGACATCATCCATACACTAGTACACAGCATTGAGAGCAATTTGGGGTTCAGTATTTTTCTCAACGACGCTATGATACATAGACTGTAGGAGGTGAGAATCAAACCTGATTGGTGGCCGAGCTGCTCTTCCACCGCAGCCACACCACTAGATATACACTGCTTAACGTATTTATTATCCCACCACCCAGTGTACGGTGTTTACCACCGCTGTCCTAAATTAAGAGTATTACTGAAAAATATTCAATTCTATACTAAATCTGAAAAAAATAACTGTAAACAGTTGTTGCTAGTGAATGGAAAAAAGTCCACATGTACCAGGTATGAGGTTGGTCATCTTCTTGGTCATAGCATTTAGAGTTTTCACATTTGTGTCAAATGTTTCATATGTTGATATTTTGATCTTGTTTTAGTATAAATATTACTGCAGTACAACAACAGGAATTGTCACATGTGGTGCATCAACAGTAGTATAATGGATCATACTAACACATAAATGAACCACACTATGAGACCAAGCAATTCACTTCTGTCCTCTGTGGCGGCATGACTTTTAGCCATCTAAGTTAAGCACCATTTATGCAGGCTGTTTAAATCCTACTGTTCACAATGAGCTTCTCTTCTTCTTTATTTGGATGCCTCCATTAAGTCATTTTACTAACTCATCTTCTTCCCCGGAGTCCCTGTGCTCTCAGCTCCCAGGTGTCCGTGAGCTGAGGCTACTTGGTGGGAAGGAAGTGGTGTCATCCAGGCTTCATCTCTTTGATGAGATGGAGAAGAGGCGATGCTGCCTCTCAGGTTGTAGTGGAAAAGAGGATGTGTTTCCTCTCGCTCCATTTAACACATGCTGCAGATTAGTTTTGTGCCGCGTAGTCCCTGTACGTTCTCATCTCACAGGTATCCATAGATCCAGTTTACCTGGTGGAGTAGAGGTTGGACAGACCAGGCTTCATCTTCATCTTCTAGTACTGTGTGACATGGTGATGACGAGGACATCTTGCTGAGGCTTCCCCTGTTTGGTGTAGTGAAGAGGAGGACACATTGCCCATGCTCCATCCGCTGGCATGGTGGAGAAGAATTATGTGCTGCCAGATATGTTCTGGTTGGCGTGGTGGAGAGGAGGACATGCTACTATGCTCCATCTGTTTTGGCGCTCTTCATCCCCTTGGACACTTTTGCACATCTTTATATGTATTAACTGTTGTGATATGAAGTTGGACACTTTCATACTATTCTATATGTATTAACTGTTGTTATATGTAGTGTTAATGTGATTTTCATTGTTGTTATTCTGTACACATGGCATCTATTGCACGTCTGTCCATACTGGAAGAGGGATCCCTCCTCTGTCGCTCTTTCTGAGGTTTCTCCTGTTTCTTTTTCCCTGTTAAAAGGGTTTTTTTTGGAGAGTTTTTCCTTAGTTGATGTAAAAGTCATTTGTAAAGGACAGAGGGTGTCATATCCTGTACAGATTGAAAAGCCCTCTGAGGGCAAATTGGTAATTTGTGATACTGGATTATACAAATAAAATTGACTTGAAATTGACTTCTGTTCAGAGGACACCCTAGCCTTTCTAATGATGTCACACTTGTGGGTGTTTGGCAAACAGAGCACATGAACTTTTTTTCAAAATGGCTCAAATCTCAACTGCAGCATTTTATGGCACCAAGGGAGGTCACTGATCCGGTTTTCAGATATCATGTTTCTCTTGCTAACAATCAGATTGATTTTTAAATTAAGAGTCACAACCTCAATTTAGTAAGATTTCACAAATGTCCAGTATTTCTAATACTTTCAAAACACAACTTCTATCTCTGTAGTGGACAACAGGACTGACTGCCTCTGTGCTTGACTAATTTCCATCCTCCAGGAAGCAGAGGGCTGAGTGAGGCTGAGGATTATAGTTGTCAGAAGACGAGGTGGAGGAGAGTCAGACAGTAGAGAGGAGAGGTGGAGGCTCAGAGGAGAACGCAGCAGCTTTTGAGGAAACAGAGCAGGGACAAAGTGACAACACCCACTCTCCATTATGGATAAGAAGCAATGTGTAATGCCCCTCCTATCTAACTTTGCCTGTGGTAATAAATGTTAAATAGCAGTCACAACTTTGCTGATGAGGAGATTGACATTATTGAAATGGGAATCTTCAGTTCCACCCAAGCACACATGCAGGGTTTAAGACATTCTTTTTTCCTTAAATTGGAGAAAATAAGGTTGACTTTGCCTGGTACTGCCAACAAGTCTGAGAAGGAACCCATTTTTGTATGTAAAGAGTACAACATGTAATTTTAATTTGGACTGAGTATTGAGTTGGATTGGTTTGTTGTGTAATTTATGATTTATTTTGTTATTTACTGACACTTTGTCTCTTGCAGTGTTTTATGCATGTATTTATTTATTCGTGTTTACACTTATGTGCTTTTTTCCTATTCTGAAAGGAATATGAGCTTGGGTGTGGTGGGTCAGATTGGGTTGTGTACTGTTTTTTTCTGTGTTTATTGTAGGAAGGCAATAAAAAAGCCAAAAAAAAACTAAACAATGTGTAAATTAGGGCTCCGTTAGATTAGGGCATATTGGTATTACCATTATATGACAATGATGTGTTCCTTCAATTTTTTTTTCTGTTTTTAATGTTCATGAAATACCAAGAAATCATGTCAGAAATACAGAAAATCCATGAGATATATAATTGCAATCTGTACTTAACAAGACCTGGGGCCTGTTGCACAAAACTAGGATAAGGGATTAAGCCAAGCTATCTTGGTTATCCTGGCTCAATTTATCAGTGATCCGGTTGCACAAAAGCAGAATAGCAGAGAGAGGGATATGTTATGGTATAAATCACCATGGAGATATATTCTGTAGAGCTAGGATTTATTTAATGTCATCCCTTATCTCAGTCAACAGTCAGTTATTCCACTGCCCACTACACAACATTTCAAATTATATTATTAAATTCAATTATTTTATATTTACTGCTGCTTCCGCTTTAACACGATCCTCGGCGGTATGTGCTACGGTAAGTCCCCAACAGGCCCCTAATGTCAGGACAGAGAGTAAAAAATGAATAAATATTTCTTTCAACCACAATTTTTATAGGCTATTTTGTAAAAATATCAATATCGAAATAATAATAATAATATCCTCTTTTCTTCTGGGTCTCAGGAAGAGAGAACCTAAATAATACACTCAACAAAAATAACTCCCATTGCTCCCAATTTTTATGAGATGAACTCAAAGATTTGAAACGTTTTCCACATACACAATATCACCCTTTCTCTCAAATATTGTTCACAAACCAGTCTAAATCTGTGATAGTGAGAACTTCTCCTTTGCTGAGATAATCCATCCCACCTCACAGGTGTGCCATATCATGATGCTGATTAGATACCATGATCAGTGCACAGGTGTGCCTTAGACTGGGGGGGGGTCTGGGGACTCAGAAAACCAGTCAGTATCTGTTGTGACCACCATTTGCCTCATGCAGTGCAACAATTGTGGCCTGTGAAATGTTGGTCCACTCCTCTTCAATGGCTGTGCGAAGTTGCTGGATATTGGCAGGAACTGCTACACGTTGTCGTATACGGCGATCCAGAGCATCCCAAACATGCTCAATGGGTGACATGTCCGGTGAACATGCTGGCCATGCAAGAACTGGGACGTTTTCAGCTTCCAAGAATTGTGTACAGATCCTTGCAACATGGGGGCGTGCATTATCCTGCTGCAACATGAGGTGATGTTCTTGGATGTATGGCACAACAATGGGCCTCAGGATGTCGTCACAGTATCTCTGTGCATTCAAAATGCCATCAATAAAATGCACCTGTGTTCTTCGTCCATGACAGACGCCTGCCCATACCATAACCCCACCACCACCATGGGCCACTCGATCCACAACATCTGCCCTGAACAGTGTAAACCGGGATTCATCTGTGAAGAGAACACCTCTGTGAAGAGAACACCTCTCCAACGTGCCAGACGCCATCGAATGTGAGCATTTGCCCACTCAAGTCGGTTATGAGGACGAACTGGAGTCAGGTCGAGACCCCGATGAGGACGACAAGCATGCAGATGAGCTTCCCTGAGACGGTTTCTGACAGTTTATGCAGAAATTCTTTGGTTATGCAAACTGATTGTTTCAGCAGATGTCCGAGTGCCAATTGCACGCTCCCTCTTGCGGCATCTGTGGCATTGTGCTGTGTGATAAAACTGCACCTCTCAGAGTGGCCTTTTATTGTGGGCAGTCTAAGGCACACCTGTGCACCAATCATGGTGTCTAATCAGCATCTTGATATGGCACACCTGTGAGGTGGGATGGATTATCTCAGCAAAGGAGAAGTGCTCACTATCACAGATTTAGACTGGTTTGTGAACAATATTTGAGAGAAATGGTGATATTGCGTATGTGGAAAATGTTTTAGATCTTTCAGTTTGTCTCATAAAAAATGGGAGCAAAAACAAAAGTGTTGCATTTATATTTTTGTTGAGTGTATATAAATAATAAACAGAGTCATGTATTAGAGAGAGTACCGACAACTGTGTTTTGAACGTTCAGGACAGTTCTGCCATGGGATTGGTTCAAAGGTAGTCACATGTTTTGTGGACGCCATGTTTAAGACACAACAGTAATCAAACCATTGTTATCAACAATGCAAGTGCAACAGTTTACAACAGAGAAATATATATATATATATATATATATATAATGCCATTACTTTTTGAATGAAAAATGCTGTGTTGTTCAGCCTATGGTTGCTGTGTTCAGCTCGGACGTGGTAAACGGTTGCATTATTTCCCTCTGGATGTTATTAGGAGGAAATTGTGGGAGCAGAAGGTCACAAGGATCTACTGGAAGCTTACTTTCTTAATGACTTTTACCGTAATATTCAAGATCTGTTTTAATGGCTCTCCCCTGATTTCACTGCTGTAATTTAAATATGATTTTTCCTCTTGGAGGATCTTCCTGAGAGTCTAATTTAAATGTTGTACAAATGACTGTGTTCTGCTAGGATTTGAATGCAAACATTCAGAATGTATTATATGCTTAAATGTAAGAAGTAACCAAATATACTCATAGATTGCTTAATACAACATGTATATTTTTACCACAGTATTCAAAATCCAGATTATTGCTTTCACTTGCACTTTTGCATATTATTCTATTAAGGTCTTTTTATATTGCTAATGTCTGATTGTTTTTTTTTTTTTATGAAAGAGAAAACAACTCTTGAATTGATAAACAAAATCAGACTACGTGTGTCTGGTCTTTTTCCCTTGGGCAGAGTCATCAGTCAGACATTTAACAATAAACACAGTCTGATCATCACAGCTAAGTAGGCTAAGGGAAGGGTTAATTTGATGTTTAGGACAAATATTTATACATTAAACTAAATAACCAAGAAGTTGTCAGTGAATCAATAAGTAGCCTAATCGTAGGCTACATGGTGACTGCTATCAGAGAAGGTAAGGTAAATGCAGCAAAGGATGAGAAATATTTTATCATTCACAGTTTAAGATGATAATGAGTGATTTGTTGCAGCATCCCATCTTCGTTCCATTGAAAGACATTACTGAACACTCTGACTTATGTCTTAAAGATGCCACCCGTGATTTGAGTTGTCGCAACTCTCTATATACGAGGAGGGCTGGGCAAGATGGCGGACTGAGTGGATGCACTTCTCAGAGCGCACGCTGTTGTGTACTCACTTTTGCTCGGCATTCAGCAAATACAGTTCAGAATTTAATCTTGTATAAGGCACGCTTCGTGACACACGTCTGTTCGCTTTCACAGTTTATTGAACACCCCCTGCACCTTCCGGTACATAATGCCATGCATAACTGGTAACCATGGACACGACATCCCCCCTTTACTTGGAATTAAACTCTTGGTTACAACAACAGTAAAATTAAAACCTAAAATTACCTTGTGTCCCTTTAACCTACTACATTTCAACAGTAGTCATAAACATGTCATTCAAACTGTCTCACTATCATTAACATTACCACATCAACATCACATCGGCAACTTCCTTCAAACATAAAGAAACCATCCATTCTTTTGGGTCCTTGTAGTTCCTGTAAAACAAATAAATTCTTCTCCAGAGAACATATCATTAAAGAAAGATTATTTCCTTTTCCTAGACTGAAACTGAGTCAACTTGTATCACACATCAGAAATTATGAACAGTGTGAGATAAACATTTTTTTTTCCACAAGTCATTCCTTTTTTTTCACAACTCATTCTTTCTCTTTTCTTTTTTTTTTTTTTTTGAACATCAGGTTACTCACAAACATAGTCAGCCAGTCTACTGGGTGCTCTCCTGGCTCTTTGTGGTCTCGCAGGTATGTCTGGCTGCGTCTGTGTGTGCGAGTCAGTTTCTATGTGTGTAGTCGGAGCAGCAGGTGCCTGCCTGTCTTCCATTCTTGCTTCACCATGATCAATGCTCTCGGCTCCATTAGCTTCCTCCTGTTTGTAAAGTGTGTCTTGTCTCAGTCCATTTCCTTCGTACTTCTTGACAAAGGTAGTGTTCCTTGCGTACTGTGCTCCAGTTGGTGATTCCACCACGACCTTGTTTCCTGTCTTGCTGATGATTTTGTGTGGTGTTGCATTGAATGTGGTTGTAAGTTTGTCAGTTTTGTCCCGTCTGACGAGAACAGTGTCACCAACACTGACCTCTGAGTGTCGTGCTCCTCAGCGAGTGTCTGCATACATTTTGCTCTTTGCCTTTTGCTCTGTGTCACGATCGCACACCTCTTGGTCTATGTGACTTTCAATGAGCTCTGGCAATTTTCCTCGGATCTTTCGGTTGAAGAGCAGTTCTGTTGGACTTTTGCCTGTTGTGGTGTGGGTAATGCCACGGTACACAGTCACGTACCTTCTCAGTTCTTTTTTCCAGTCAAGTGCGTCTGATTGAGCTATCCTGATCCTTTTCATCAGTGATGCATTCTGACGCTCAACTTCTCCGTTGGCCTGAGCGTACTTGGGTGTTGTTTTCACGTGTGTGATTCCGTTTTCCTCGCAGAAAAGTCTGAATTGCTCTGACTGGAATTGTGGTCCGTTGTCTGATCTGCATGTGACTGGCAGTCCATGTCTGCTTTGTCTGCTGTTGTTGTTGTCAGGATGTCATACTCGTAGTATCTGCTGAAGTAATCCACTACGACTAGAATGGAGTGGTTCGGTTCTATGGGAGAGGTCCCAGAATGTCAACTGCGACATCTCTCCACGGTCCCTCCGGTAGCGGTGTGGGTCTCAGCGGTTCTGGCAGGTCAGGCTTGGCCACGATTTGACAGCCTGGAATTGATATGGCTGTAGCCTCAGGACCCAGCGTTCTATCCATGCGCATGGCTTGTAACGTGGTCCGTATATCACCTCAAATGGCTTGTGGTCGGTGACAAGGTCGAACTTTCTCCCATAGAGGTATGGATGTAGCCTCTCGCAGGCCCACACTAGACCTAGTGCCTCTCTCTCTGTCTGGGAGTATCTGCGTTCACAATCAGTTAAGCTGCGGCTCACATAGCATACTGGAACTTTGATTCCCTTCTGGTTTTGTATCAGTACTGCGCCCAGTCCGACAGGGCTTGCGTCCACTATAACTTGTGTTGGGGCATCTTTGTCAAAGTAAGCTAGCGTTGTGGCTCTAGCTAGCTCTGCTTTCAGGTCACTGAATGCTTGTTTCTGCTCTGGCCCGAATTTGAATGGTGTGTCTTTTCTGGTTAAGCGTCTCAGTGGCTCAGACAGAGTTGCGAACTGAGGGATAAACCTGCTACTGTAACCTACTAGCCCCAGGAAACTACGCACCTCTGTGGCGTTCTCTGGTTCCCTTGCTTCAGTCACAGTGCGCACCCTCTCCTCTGTCGGCCCGATTCCTTTCTCTGACAGTAGGATTCCATGAAGATCAGTCTGTCCATGTTGAACTGGCACTTGTCTGGGTTCAGAGTTAGTCCGGTTTCTCTGAGCCTTGCCATGACTGCATGTAGTCGTTGGTCATGTGTCTCCTGGTTAGCGGCATGCATGATGACATCATCACAGATGTTTTCCACCCCTTCAATCCCAGCTAGTACACTGGCAGTCTCATGCTGGTATTGTTCACTGGCAGATGACACGCCAAAGAGCAGTCTTTTGTATCGGTATACACCGTTGTGCACTGCAAATGTGGTTATCTCACGTGACTCTGGGGTCAATTCGAGTTGGTGGTAACCCCATTTCAGATCCAGCTTGCTGAATATGGCTGAGCCATTCATTCCCTGAAGTAGCTTGTCCACGGTGGGTATTGGAAAGCATTCCCTCACTATTGCCTCATTTGCCCGCCTCATGTCAAGACACAGGCGAACATTGTTTCCCGGCTTTGGGACAATCACCACAGGATTTACCCATGGGGTGGGGCCATTGACAGGTTCAATAATGTCCAAGTCCAACAAATCTTTAGTCCTGGCCTCCACTGCCCCCCTGAGGTTGAATGGTATGCGCCTAAGTGGCTGGGCTACAGGTCTCACCTCTGGGTCGATGTGCAGTTTGACCTGTTTTGTTTTTAATTTCCCTACATCCCTGAACACCTCGGGATATTGCTGCTGGAGTGTGTGCTTGAGGTCAGTTACAGCAGAGATGTTGGCGCCTATTCTCAGCACCCCCAGGCGCGTCGCCGTCTCTCTCCCCAGCAGTGGTTCACCCTTTCCCTTGATGACGATGAACTTGGCATGCTCAGTTTTGTTGCCAACTGAGATATCACATGTAAATGCACCCTTGACTGTGGTTCGCTGGAGGAATAGGAGTAGAGCCTCCTTTCAGTCTTAGGGACATAGGAGTGACACTTGATGCGTCCTGCTTTCAGTTTTTCCCATGCATTTTCTCTCATAACATTGCTTGTGGCACCAGAGTCTACCAGCATTCTCACATTCACTCCCCCTACACAGAACGACAGTCTTTCGGGCATATCACCGTCATTAATTGCAAATGCAAAGTCATTGTTTGTGTCTTCGACATTGTTTACAGTTAGCCTCATTCTCGAGGTCTTGGTGCGGCACACTTTTGCACAATGATCCTTCCCGTGGCACTTGTTACAAGTCTGTCCACGTGCCGGGCATTTGGGATCTTGTCCCATGTGGTCACTATTACCGCATCGGTAGCATTTTTAGTGTGTACTGAACCTCTAAGTTCAGTACACACTTAAGAGGTTGGTTATTTTTCTGAATTGAACCTGTTCTATAATCAGACTTTTGTTATTTATGTTTTTCCTGAAGTCAGGGATTTCTTTTTCTTCTTTAAATACAAGAGGTCTTAAAGACAATATAAAATGCAAGGTTATTTTTCTATTTTGAAAAGGACTCAAATCACACTGCGTTTTCTTACAAGAGACTCATTCATGTGAAGAGGACATTACATTTTGGAAGAATCAATGGGGGACAATACTATTTTTTCTCATGGTAGTGAAAGATTTGGAGGTGTGGCTATATGTTTTTATAGATTCCCTGGCACATTAATATCATTTAAATGTGATAACAATGGTCACTGGATTACTGCTGTGGTAAACTTAGAAGGGAATTTGCCAATTTTAATTAATATTTATGGTTACAACGATACTGCCCAAAACAAATTACTTTTAGAAACTCTCACAGATACCATTTGTGATTCACTTGGATAAAACCAAATGGCCGTGCTAGGTCCAGAATTAATTTTTGGCTTACTTCTCCAGAAATCACAAATTTAGTAGCCGAATCTTCAATATCCACCGCTCCCTTAACAGATCATTGTGTAAATAATATCACAGTGAAGCCACATAACCTTACAAGCAGGAAAGTTTATAGGAAGTTTAATGCTGAACTTCTGAATAATGAAGAATATGTGGAGGAAGTCAAATCTTTATTTGATGAAATTATTAATGATACCGAAGTTGATACCTACTGCAAAAAATGGGAGTATTTTAAATTCAAGGTTAGAAGTTTATCTATTAAATTTAGCAAAATCCTATGTAAACAGCAAAGGGAAATTGAGCTTAAATTGGTACAATAGCTTAATAAATACAGACAAATATTCTTTTATCAAATGAAGATGCCACAAAATTGGGAGAGCTACAAACCAATTTGGACCTGTGAGACGAGAACGCACAGGGACTACGAAGAAGAAGAATTCCTTTATTAGTCCCTCAAAGAGGGAAATTTCAATTTACACTCTTTTAGTATTTTTTATTTTCAGTTGCACATTACACACAAGTTATGAAACACATATGCACTAGAGGAGAGGTGTCAGAGTGAGGGGGCTGCCCCATATCCAGGTGTTGGGGGTTCAGTGCCTTGCTCAACAGCACCTCTCCAGCTACCAGTCAACACTCCACATATGGTCCGACCTGGACTTGAACTGGCGACCCTGCGATTCCCAGCCCAAGTCACTACAGACTGAGCTACTGCCGCCCCCAGGCAGAAGTGAGGCACAAAACTAATCTGCAGCATGTGTTAAAGGGAGGAAGAGGAAACACATCCTCTTCTCCACCACTCTAACAGATAGAAGGACTGATCCAAGGCAGCCTTGTCTTAAGCCTACTCTTGAATAAGGGGATGGTGTCTGCCTCCCGGACTGAAAGAGGGAGTTGGTTCCACAAAAGAGGAGCTTGATAACTGAAAGCTCTAGCTCCCATTCTACTTTTATAAACCCTAGGAACCTCTAATAGTCCTGCATTCTGACAGTGCAGAGTTCTAGCTGGATTATAAGGCACTATTCGCTCTTTAAAATAAGATGGTGCCTGACCATTCAGTGCCTTATAGGTGAGGAGGAGGATTTTAAATTCTATTCTAGATTTTACAGGGAGCCAGTACGGAGAGGCTAACACAGGAGAAATATGTTCTCTTTTCCTGGTTCTGGTCAGAACACGTGCTGCAGCGTTCTGGACCAGCTGGAGAGTCTTGATAGAATTATTGGGGCAGCCTGATAATAATGAATCCGGGTACTCCGGCTTCCTCCCACCATCCAAAAACATGCATGGGGATTAGGTTAATTGGCTAATTTAAATTGACCGTAGGTGTGAATGTGAGTGCGAGTGGTTGTCTCTCTCTATGTGTCCTGCGATGAGGTGGTGACTTGTCCAGGGTGTACCCTGCCTTCCGCCCTAAGACAGCTGGGATAGGCTCCAGCCCCCCCGCGACCCTATGAGGATAAGCGGTAGATAATGGATGGATGGATGGATGGATAATAATGAATTGCAATAGTCCAGCCTAGAAGTTACAAATGCATGGACTAATTTTTCTGCATTGTTTTGAGAGAGAATATGCCTGATTTTTGCAATGTTACGCAGATGGAAAAAAAGCAGTTCTAGGTCAAAGCAGTTCTTGGTCAAAAATTACACTGAGATTCCTAACAGTGGTGCTCGAGGCTGGTGCAAAGCCATCTGGAGTAAATAAGTCAGTAGATAATTTATTTCGGAGATTTTCGGGGCCAATTAGAATAACTTCAGTTTTTTCTGAATTTAACAACAAGAAATTGTCCGTCATCCAAGTTTTTATGTCCTTAAGGCATGTTTAGAGTTTAGCTAACTGGCTGGATTTGTCTGACTTGAATGACAAACATAGCTGAGTATCATCTGCATAACAGTGAAAGTTTATGGAGTGTTTTCTGATAACATTGCCTAAAGGAAGCATGTATAAAGTGAATAGAATTGGGCCAAGCACAGAACCTTGAGGAACTCCATAATTAACTATGGACTGCATGGAGGACTCATCATTAATGTGAACAAACTGTGATCAATCCGATAAATAGGACTTAAACCAGCTTAAAGCAGTTCCTCTGATGCTAATCAAATGATCTAATCTCTGCAACAGGATATGGTGGTCAATAGTATCAAAAGGAGCGCTAAGATCTAACAAGACAAGTACTGAGACGAGTCCGCTGTCTGACGCAATTAGCAAGTCGTTAGTAATTTTCACCAGAGCTGTCTCTGTGCTATGATATTTTCTAAATCCTGACTGAAAATCCTCAAATCGATTATTGTTCTGGAGGAAGTCACCCAGCTGACTGCACACTGCATTCTCAAGGATCTTAGAGAGAAAAGGAAGGTTGGATATTGGTTTATAGTTGGCTAAAACTTCAGGATCAAGATCGGGCTTCTTCAGAGGAGGTTTGATTACGGCTACTTTAAATGACTGAGGTACATAGCCTGACAGCAAAGATAAGATGATCACGTTTAACAAAGAGGTGCTCAGTAATGGTAAAACTTCTTTACGCAGTGAAGTTGGGATGGGAAGTTGAAGATGGCAGTTTAACCATTTAAGTCCTGAGCCTAATTTGGCCGTTTTTAATTTTTTTTCGACTTTGTCTCTATATACCACATAAAAATGTTTAACATACCCATGCTTGGTATCTTTTTTTCAGCACAACTTCATCTATATGAAGAGATAGTTATTATTTCACTATAACCTACTTTAGTAACATACTGGGCCAAAAAATAATCAAATTGGAATTGAATAAAAAAAGTTGTATTTATTACAATAAAAACCACAAACATGCTCAATCAACTGTTTTGGAACTTGAAAAACTAATTATAGGTTGCTAATATGAATATGTAGATGTAAAATTGAAATAAAGTAATACTATACACAAACATTTACAATAAAAAATCTGAATCACTGGCGCTCCTTTTTTTGAGTGTGAATTTGTGAAAACCTTCTGAAGATCTTTTCAAAATTGGATCTCTGAAAATGACTCAGATTCACCCAATCTAAGTTATGATGTCATTAAATTTGGTGTCTTATTGGATGATAGAAAAAGTGAAAACATGTAGAATACTATAACAATTCTGGCCACACAACATATTCACAAGTGTCGTTTTATGAAAATGAAACCGTTATTTTGTATTTACATAAATGAACTAAAAAATTTCAAGAAATCACTTCAGTACATCAAAACTAAACAAATATTGAATGTGATATATTCTATAAATGCCTTAATTCAAGATTAGATCGACCTCTAGATTATTATTTTGTTTTGTAATGTTTATGTATTTATTTGTAATTTTGTGATTATTACTATATTTTTTTGTTTATCTCTTCCTCTTCTCCCATGTGTCATTTGTTTGTTATCTGTTTAATGTATGAATTGTTCCTTAGTCTGAAATGTTGGAAATATTCTAAAGATTTTGAATCTAAATAAAAAGTTCATTGGGAAAAAAAACTCTCTACATAAGGCGCTGTAATAAATGTGCCCACAGCGCCCCCTGGACACGACCGGAGGAAAACCCATGCAGGAATTTCCGTTGACGTCACTGCCTGTATCCTACCAGGGCTGCAGCTGCCTGAGAACAACAACAACAAGGTCTGCCCAGACACTGAACGGCGGCTTTAACCTGTATGACAGCGACACAGTCCAACCAGTTCTTCACAATGTGGCTGTCGGAGTAACTCTGGCCTCCTCCCTTCGTCGTCCGTTTCCAAACCCGGGGTTTGGTCGCCGCCACCGCCGCGAAACAAACACGGAGACTCGGAAACAGCGGCTGCGTTTGGATCAGTGGGCCTGTCGGCGGCTGCTCCAGTGGTTCCCCGTCCCCGCACTGTCATTGGCTTAGAGACATCTGAGGACACAGACTGTGGTGAGATGCAGGCTAACGGGGCAGGACAGGAAGAGACAGAGCTGTCCTCCACTGAAGAGGCTTACTCCAATGGACTGGAGGCAGTCAACAATGGAAACACTGTGAACAGCAACAACAAAAACAGCAACAACATGGTGGAGGCCAAGAAGAAGAAGCGCTTGTCTCCGTGTGAGGAGGACGTCATCAGGCTCATAGGACAACATCTACACGATTTAGGTCTCAAGTAAGTGAGCTGGTTGAGCTGATGACCTTCTGTCAGGCTGCTGGGACAGAGGACCTGTGGACAACGATAATGTCCACCACGTCCTCTTTCTGGTGTGAGGTGATGCTCTGCAGGGGGACATTTGATGAGACATTTAATTAATAGTGAACAAGTAGAGCATCTAGCTGTATTTTGGTATGTGTCCTATTAATTGAATTTATAAGTATCTTTTTTTGACAAAATATGTAAATAGGAAAAAAGTGTTTGCGGCTAAATTAAGCCATTTGGGTGTAAGTTTACGCTTGTCTTTTTAAGTAAGTGATTCACAAAATACCCTGTAAAATATGTGTATTTAATAAGGTTTTTTTTTTATCCTTTTCCAGATAATCTTATTTATTTTCTAATAGGAGTATCCCTTTTTTTTGCCTTTGACACGATTCCGATATTTCAGTTTTGAGTATTGGCCGATGTCAATCCAATATGATATCAGCAGGAATCATACAAACTTTTATTACTTATTTTGTAGTATGGAGTGTTAGAAAAGTCTTGATCAAGTGATGTTACTCAAACAGAGAACAATAGTGAGCAACAGTATGTCTGAGAAAAACTGATCCATTTATTATTAACCAATTTACACCAATTTAAACCTTAAACATATTGAATATTAGTGATATAAAATCCACCCATCCATCCATCCATCCATCCATTTTCTACCGCTTATCCTCATAGGGTCTTTGGGGGGGCTGGAGTCTATCCCAGCTGTCTTAGGGTGAAAGGCAGGGTACACCCTGGACAAGTCTCCAGTTCATCACAGGACACACAGAGACAGACAACCATTCACACTCACATTCACACCTACGGACAATTTAAATTAACCAATTAACCTAATCCCCATGCATGTTTTTGGATGGTGGGAGGAAGCCGGAGTACCAGAGAGAACCCACACAGACACGGGGAGCACATGCAAACACCACACAGAAAGGCCCCGGGCCTGGGATTGGAACCCATTACCTTCTTGCTGTGATGCGACAGTGCTAACCACTACACCACCGTGCTGCCCTGCTATATAAAATATCCAGTAAAAACAAAAATATTTTTAAATTGCAAAATAACAAATAGTTTCACTTAAGCATATCCTACAATTGAAATGAATAAATAAAAAAATAATTTGAAAACACTGAAAATCCTCATGCTGTTTTTTGTGATGCTGCTTCAAATTAAGGTGACCAAACTGAGACAGTCCCAGTTTTAGATTACCAGTCCCTGGTTAAAGCTGTCGCTGAAAATGTCCCAGATTTCAGAGTTGTATGATTGAGAAATAAATGTTGTGTGTTGACTAGAACAACATTTCTTACGGTAGCCGGATGCTACTGTCATTATCTTCGAGCTGGATTTCATTTTAGTTGTGATAGAATGATATGATTTTTTTCAGGGCCGATAAAAATACATTTTTTTAGTGGTCAAGCAGGCCGATAACCAATATTTGGAGCCAATGTTAATTTGCAGTAAAAATTAAAATATTAGCATTAGGGTTAGGGTATTTACCCGACTCATCATGCTAAATTTATTACAGCATTTGGGAAGCCTATAGTTGATTTTACATATTTAATATGTGATAGCAGGAACCCTGTCATCAAAACCAATGATCAATGTTACTATAGCTGAAAACAATAGTATAATAGCAATAGTAACACTTCTTACTATTATCATTGACTATGTCCCTATCAATATTATCAGCAACCTTGATTCAAGTGATTAAACCATTAAAAAATAAATAGCCTACAGCATCTTCACTTTAATAATCAGTGTTTATCATAGGAACAGAGAGCTGCCACTACTGTATTGGGCCTCACAGTAACATTAGTAGTCTTGGCTTGTAGAGTTTGTCATGTGCTTCCACACAAACACACACTATTTTGTCTACCATAACAGACATTCTCCCCAATGCTACAGTCTGCTGAGTGTCCAGAGTAGGGTTATTCAATTAAAATTCAAAAAGGTCCAGTCCAAGAAAATATATTTAAGCAAAAGTCTGGAACATCATTGTGTCTAATTTGAGTTAGTGTGATATATGTTGATGTAGCCTAGTAATTTATCATATAAGCAATAAGACTGTCAAATCAAATAAATTAACTAAAAAATAATTAAAATATGTTTTGAATAACTACTCTATGAATAGCTTCATCCAGCTGGGCTGGTACATCCTGGGATAATAAGGATGTCACTTCTCCTTGTGGCTGATGATGCTGACATGGGTATTTTTTTTTTTTTTTTTTTAATTTTACTACAAAGTTCCCTAAAAGTTTCCCTAAAATAAGGTTTCTTCCACTGCTCTCATGCACTCCATCAGTTAATGTTTTTTTTTTCTGCTGGGTTCTGAGACAGTTCTTCAGTGGGTATGCTTGCTCAAAATGTTAGTGTGTTTTCTCACAGTGGTCCTTCACTTCTAATGAGCGCTACAGTCTCTGAGCAGATCAGACACAGAGCTTCATGAAAGCTGTGTTTTCTCCATCCACCTGTCTTCTCTTAAACAGCGTCATATCTGGTCCTTTTTCTCTCCTTGTCTCCGGCTCATTCGTCTCTCTCTGTCTTGTCTTTCTTTGTTGATTTCTTTGTTTTTCATTCTTTTTCTGTCTTCTTCCATCTGTCCCTCTCTTCTTCAGTTTGGTCTGTGTGCAGAGCGGCAGTGTAGTGTCTGGAATGCAGAGACTTCATTGGCTGAGGAACGTCTCGTGGGAGCTTTAACTCTAATTCAGTTGGTTTTAATTATAGTTGGTTCGTGTCCGTATAGGACGACGTGGGACCCGGACCGCGGTCCACCAGTTAGTGACTTCTGGACTAAAGCCAGAGGAGGAAAAAGTGGACCGGTGTGCTAACATTACGCTAGCAGCTAATCAGCCTTCACCTCCTGCAGTAAAGCTGAACTGAATTGAGTTCTTTAGGTTTTTACTCTCTGTATCTCCCTCTCTCTCTCTCTGACAGACTGTCAGTAACGTTAGTAACGCTAGTAGTTATGAGTTGTAGAGGACAATGGTGTTTATTATTATTCAGGAGAATCTAATGCCTTCACTCAGCTCTTACATAAACTGCTCTCCAGAGCTTCTCACGCGGCAAAACTTACTCACGCGCACGCGTGTGAGAACTGCTGATTGGCTGTTACCTGTGCATGTAACCAATCAGATCGTGTTGTGGGTGGGACAATGCTGGAGACTAGTGACTGCAGCCAGAGAGACACGGCTGCATCAGAACCAAAATAATTCAGTTTTAAATTGATCTCTTATCGGCTGTCAAATTTAAAAAAAAAAAAAAGGCCAATGCCGATATGCATCAAAATGCTGAATAGGGCTTTGACTCCGAACTTCATTATTCGAATATAATTGAAATATTTACAAAAATAAAGATATTCACACGAATGTTAGCAGCTCTTAATATTCGAACCTGATATGGGCAATATTTTTTGTAAAAGTGTTTGCTTGTTCAACGTTGTTTTCAATTTAGATCTTGAGGCTTTTTCACTACTGGTGAAGTTGTGAATTGCAAGCTCATTAGCAGGGCTATTATTGGTCATCTGGGCTCCTGTAGGTGACTTTAGCATCCTGGTTAGCGCCTATTTTGCATATCAGAACAATGGCTGCAACAATGCCTACAACAACTGTGCCTGGGGAGTTTGAAATCTACACTCCAGACCGTCTGAAAAGCAACGTGGTCAAAATATTATTGATAAATATTTGAAAATATTTGAATATTAATATTAATAAACAAACAAACTTTGAATATGATTTTTGGCCAAATGTCAAAGCACCGATAATCGGCGATCCCTACATTTTAGAAATCTTGTTACTTCAAATGCTGATGAGATTGGTCGTATTAAATTTCCTATAGGAAGCTTGATGACATAATTATATCGGAGATTTTAGATGCAGGTTGATATAATCTGATACTTATTTTTTGTCTGATATCGGCCCGATACCCGATATCAACATCAGATCGGGACACACATATTTTCTTAAAGCTAACTTAAACATGACAAAAGCAATAATCCATATTCAGAATCATGTCTTGACTTCTTGCATCATCTCATCTCCAGCACAGTTAACCCGCTGAACATTCTTGATGAATATTTCTTTGTCACTTTCATGGAAACATCTAGAAGAGTGGAACAGGTGTCCAGCGGTTTGATGTGCTTCCACTCTTCCTGCTGTTTGAGCCTCCTTTACCTTCTCCTTTATGACCAGGGTTAACATGCTGTCACTCTTCTTCTAGATCTATGAAGAGATTGGATCTAGCTCTATGGTGGGTTTAGGTTAGATCAAGATCTATGGTGGTTAGATTAGATTCAGATCTGTGGTGGTTTAGGTTAGCTCTAGATTTTGATGGTTTAGATTAGATCCAGATCTATGGTGGGTTAAGGTTAGATCCAGATCTATGGTGGGTCTAGGTTTTATATATATATATATATATATACACACACTAAGAGGCCTTAAAAACGCAACATTGTATTTTTTTCGATATTAATTTGAATTTTCATAATTTATTGGCCAACTTCACTTGTTATGATACTGAACATGAATGAACAAAAGCAACAATAGAAAAATGAATCGACATGGATTACAAATGTCAGTATCTTTTGTGATCGTCGTGGCATAGACATGATGAGCACGTTGATTTCGGCCACTGGAATTGCTTCCCACTCTTCCAAGAGTGCAGTACGGAATTCAGCAACTGTCACCGATAGTGGAATCGGTCATTCTGGATCTCAGCGTACCAATGGCCTGCTCCCTCATGTTTGCTGCTTAGCGTGGCATGGTGACCGTCTGTGACAGCTTGCATTTTTCCTCCAGGTTTTTAAAGCCTTGACCAGTTGAGCTCAAATCACCAAAAGAACTCATTGAAAGCTTTCAAACAATGTCCTAACGAGTCACACATGCAAAAACAGGGATTGGTACCGTCTGCCACGTAAATTTATTGTTTGAGCTGAAAAATGTGGCTCCATAGTTTCAATAGTCACGAGTGGTAGTAAACAAAACATTCTTTTGTATACAAAGTAGTTGTATCCAATTTTATTTTACATTTTTACGTTGCCTCTTAGTATATATGTGTGTATATATATGTGTACATTAAACATTAAACAGTCCTCTTCATCGCTTTTTTCACAATTTGACATCATTGAGACCAAGACGACACCTAACAATCAGTCAACAGTACCTGGTCATTGAGAGGATTCAAACAGGATCTTCTCAGAGGGAAGTTTCCACTGAGCTTAGAGTGCCACAGAGTGTCATCAGCAGGTTGTAACAGAGACACTACAGAGACTAGAAGAGTCACAGAAAGGCACACAAGTGGACGTCCTTTGGCCACATCCCATGCTGATGACCACCTCATTATGCACCAAGAGAGGCACCAAGTGTCACGTCAGACACTTGCATTAGCATTAGAAACCGCTTACATTAGCATGGTCTGCGTGCTAGATGACCTGCACCACCAGGCACAGGCGTCATTGTCTGGCATGGGCAGGGAGCATTTGCTCTTATGCCCACAGAAAACCTAAGGGATCAGCTGAGTCGTCGTGTTGAGGGTTGTAACCCCAAACCCCAGAACCACCCTTCAAGAAGAGTGGAATATCATGACTCAGCAGACATTAAGTCGACATGTGAACAGCATGAGACATCATTGTCAAGCTATAATTTCTGCTCAAGGACACACGACAAGTTATTGAGGCACTGATATTTTTGTTGTGGTAGACCCATCGCTGTTGTTAGTTTTTTGTTTCAATAAATTGTTTGAGATGAAGAAATTACCATTGCATGCTTCTACTTAAATGGCCTACTTTCATGATATAATATCACTGTAGCATCAACTTTTTACATTTTCCATAAATTTCAACCAAAAATCCAATATCCTTAACTTTTTATGAGTATATACATTCTTTTATAATGATTGTGAGGCATTCTCAGGTCATGGTTATTGTTATTAATATTTTCATTGCTTTTTTTTTTCTTGTGCTGTGTCTGTTGTTTGCAGTCAGACCGTGGACCTCATGATGCAGGAGTCTGGCTGCAGACTGGAGCATCCCTCTGCCACCAAGTTCCGCAATCATGTCATGGAAGGAGAGTGGGACAAGGTGGACCCAATTGACCTCTGCATATCCACACTGTGTTATAGCAGTAATCTGTGGACTAGACAAAATAAGTGTCCAGTGATGTGATGATCCATAGTGAACACTACATGTCCCCTCTCTTCATTCAGGCGGAGAGTGATCTGAATGAGCTGAAGGCATTGATGCATTCTCCAAGTGCTATAGTGGTAAGTGGAAGCCCTCAGACCACTGACAGACTACACAGATTAAAGAGAGGTTTCTCAGTGCTAATGCTACTGATATAACTGCTCCGCTTGTACGTTAATTAATTCATTGTCAATTAAATTTAGTTTAGGTATTAAAGGTATTAGGTGTCAAGCAGCTGAGAGTTTAAGAAGCAATGAGGAAGGACAGTTTCCTGTCCTAAATGTAGGGATGAGTCTAATTTAAGGTTAAAGTTTATTGATCAGTGACAACAGTTCTCACAAGTACTTTTTCTAGTTGTATTTTTAACCAGTTTTTACTCTTTCATACACACTAACACACCATAAAAACACAAAAATGTTTTCCCTTGCTCAGAATGATGTCAGAGGTTCAAGGCGCCCTATTGCAATGGCAGATTTTGATATAAAGAGTGTCTCTGTTTCGCTGCCAAATATGTCTCTCTCGAAATCAAAAAGAAGACCACAGGGTGATGAGCACAGACAATTTCAAGAAAGATGGACATGACAGTATTTCTTTTTTTTTTTTTCAATGGAAATACTACCTATATGAGAAGTACCAGAGAGGCAAGAGGAACACAAGCTGCGCAACTTGTCAGAAAGATCTTCTCCATAAAGCGAAGATGGATGCTGATGCTGCTGTTGGACCAAGTTAATTGGAGAGTGATGTCTATTCGCCAAAGGGCATTTTCTGAGGGATCGTTAATATTACAGTATATGTCAAGTCAAGTCCATTTTATTTGTATAATCCAGTATCACAAATTACCAATTTGCCTCAGAGGGCTTTACAATCTGTACAGGATATGACACCCTCTGTCCTTTACAAAAGACCCTCACATTGACTAAGGAAAAACTCCCACAAAAAACCCTTTTAACAGGGAAAAAGAAATGGAGGAAACCTCAGGAAGAGCAACAGATCCCTCTTCCAAGATGGACAGACGTGCAATAGATGCCATGTGTACAGAGTAACAACAATGAAAAACACATTAACACTACATATAACAACAGTTCATACATATAGAATAGTATGAAAGTGTCCAAGGGGATGAAGAGCATCATCAAAACTGGAGGTAATGGATTCTGACCAACAAGTCCTCCTCTCCACTAAGCCAGGAGAAGACTCATCAAGATGTCCTCGTCACCACCACGTCAAGCAGGTACCAAAAGATGAAGGCTTGGCTGCCCAACCTCTGCTTCACCAGGTAAACTGGACCCATAAATACCTGAAGATGAGAATGCACAGGGACTACGAGGCACAAAACTAATTAGGAAGACGAAACACATTCTCCTCTCCACTTCCCCAACAGATAGGACCTAAGCAGCATTGCCTCTTCTCCACCTCTCCAAACATATGACATGACCTCCTTCTCACCAAGTAACCTCAGCCCATGGATACCTGGGAGGTGAAAAGCACAAGGACTCAGGGGAAGAAGTCTAGTTTGTAACATGACTTAATGGAGGCATCCAGATGAAGAGGGAGAGGAGCTCAGTGTGTCAGAGGAAGTCCTCCAGTCTAGACCTGTGGCAGCAGAACTATGGACTGATCCAAGGAGTCTAGACCTAAAGCAGAAGAACTATGGACTGATCCAAGGAGTCTAGACCTACAGAAGCAGAACTATGGACTGATCCAAGAAGTCTAGACCTACAGAAGCAGAACTATGGACTGATCCAAGGAGTCTAGACCTACAGAAGCAGAACTATGGACCGATCCAAGGAGACTAGACCTACAGCAGCAGAACTATGGACTGATCCAAGGAGTCTAGATCTACAGCAGCAGAACTATGGACTGATCCAAGGAGTCTAGACCTGTAGCAGCGTGACTGGACTGATACAAGGAGTCTTAGACCTAAAGCAGAACTATGGACTGATCCAGAGAGTCTAGACCTGTAGCAGCAGAACTATGGACTGATCCAGGGAGTCTAGACCTGTAGCAGCAGAACTCTGGACTGATCCAAGGAGTCTAGACCTATAGCAGCAGAACTATGGATCCAAGTCAACCTTGGATCATTCCATAGTTTACTGTAGGTATTTATATGAGGCTCTGTACAGAGAGTGGCAATAAATGTAAGATTGACTGATAGTGATATCTCAGGAATGGTTGTAGGAGAGTTCTTCAAAGGACCACTTGGACTCAAGGATGAAATGATGAGACTTTGGTGGTCAAAGGTCACTGTAACCTTGCAAAACATATTTTTAAGAGCATTCATATGCTTATTGCAAATGAAAAGAGACAATTTCACTCAAATGTCTAACAGGATAAAAATCGAGTGATATAATTTTGGTCAGACATGGATCAAAAGTGCAGCTTGACTGGTTAGTGGAGGCATACAACCGTCAAGTGATAATTCTAGTTAACTGATGGACACTGTCAGAAACATCCCCCAAACATACAGAACACAATTTGTGAATAGAAAAAATGTGTGGGCAATGAAGTTATAATAATAATATGCAGTGTTGTTGTGATATGATACACAGCCCGTGATGACTAATGCCCTTCTTTGTTGTTTTTGTCCTCTGGCACAGCGGATGAAGTTCCTCCTGCTGCAGCAGAAGTATTTGGAGTATCTGGAGGATGGGAAGGTTCTCGAGGCCCTGCAGGTCCTCAGAGCTGAACTCACTCCTCTCAAGTACAACACAGAGCGAATCCACATCCTGAGTGGGTCAGTTCACCAGCAGACTAAAGAGCAAATTTAATACACCGTGTAAAGTATTGCGTGTTGTTTTCAAATTTAGTTTCCTTGTCAAATCCCTCAGAGGTATTGGAGAAATGATTCTAGCAGTTTCTCTGTTGACTGTTGGCTATGTAAAGTACTGAAGCTGTCAACAACCTCTGTGACTGATTTTCACACAACTCTAAAAGGAAATCCTCACAGACAAGGTTGCCAATGCCCATCCATTTTCCATCTCTTGTATCTTCTGTTTTGTCCAACATATTCATCAACACATACTCTTAGACTTAACATGTGAAGCACAACATTATGACGCTCCATGTGTTAGTTTTAATAATGTAAAAAAGTAGTTGTCTGTAAAAGTATTGATCCTGATTCAGCTTTATCAGGAGATACAATGGTCAAAGTTGATCGGGCTGTAGTCAACTAAAGAAAGTCTTGGTTGGAATGATCAATGGATGGAGTGGGGGAAACATCTGCATGTTATGTCTGGATGAACTAAATCAGCCGAGATAAATTATAGTTAAGTATATAAAGTAGGGCTGTCAATATTAACACCATAACACATTTGTTTTACCATGCAAAAATGCAATAGATCAGATAGATAGATAGATAGATGGATGATATGGAGATATCGATGGTGATGAAGAGACACTATATGCCACAGAGATCAAAGCAGGAAGTGGAGACGATTGTGATTAGATAAAAAAAAAACAAACAGAATCTGGACAGAAAGTGGTGATTTTGGTGAAAGTGGCGTCTACCTCTGATAAAACAAGAATGGAACAAGGTAAAAACAAGCATTTTTCATTCTGAAATAGAAAGACTCTATTATATTCTGGCATCATATGAAAGCAGAAAAAGGAATGTATTAGTACCAATCACGCCATGCTCACTTGCAGGGCTACACAATATGAGGAAATATACAATAATGTTATTGAAAACTGCAATGCTACTTGACTTTACATTAGCTTTTTGGAACTCTCTTCCTTCAGCCATCTCCTCTGCTAACTTCACTTTCACATTTCCTTGTTTTCTACCGTCTCAGTCACGAGCAGGCATGTAGGGCAGTAGAGCTCCATCTGATTGGCCAGTAATATTGACATGCAGGGCGTTGATGTCTGGCACAAGGAATACTATTCATCGCAGTTCAAACTGTCTTTTGCTATATGGATATCATGCGTGTTGATAGTGCAATGAATTTAGATGCATTGTCGAGCCTTACTAGCTCGTCATGAAGGAGATTACATATCACTCCAAGCTTACACAAAACTAGATTTGGGAATGTCATAGTCAAGTCATTACAGCTGTTGCGTTTGCCATATTATGATTTGGGCATATTTTTACATGCCTAATGCAAGAGCTGTGAGGGGTTTCTGGACAAATTTGTCTTCTCTTGTTAATTGATTTCCAATAATAAATATATTCATATATTTGCCCATGTTGAGAAGAGTGCCCCAGTTGACAGTTTAACCTGAGTGTGGAGCTACGTCACTTTGTTTTTGTCATTGGACACTATCTTCTGGAGACAATGAGCATTTAAAGCAAATGAAGCCAGTGGTGGATATTTAAAATATGACAAGGTGCCAAGGGGTGTCCACTCCTATGCTGTGGATGATACAGCTGTGTACAGTTAGGCCCAAAAATATTTGGACAGTGACACAAGTTTTGTTATTGTAGCTGTTTACAAAAACATATTCAGGATACAATTATATAATCAATATAGGCTTAGAATGCAGACTCTCAGTTGTAATTTGAGAGTATTCACATCCAAATTGGAGCAAGGGTTTAGGAATTACAGCTCTTCATATGTAGCTGCCTCTTTTTCAAGGGACCAAAAGTAATTGGACAATTGACTCAGAAGGTTGCAAAAACAAAAAAGGCTCCTCCCTTGTTAACCTGTCATCAATCAAGCAGTTCAAAGGTCTAGAGTTGATTCCAGGTGTGGCATTTGCATTTGGAAGCTGTTGCTGTGAACACACAACATGTGGTCAAAGGAGCTCTCAATGGAGGTGAAACAGACCATCCTGAGGCTGAAAAAATAAGAAATCCATCAGAGAGATAGCAGAAATGTTATGAGTGGCCAAATCAACAGTTTGGTACATTCTAAGAAAAAAAGAGTGCGCTGGTGAGCTTGGGAACTCAAAAAGGCCTGGACAGCCACTTCAACTCAACTCAACTTTATTTACAAAGGGCTTTAAAACAACCAAAGTTGGCCAAGGTGCTGTACATGCATAAAAACACAAAAGAATAAAAAAAAACAAAACACATAAAATAAGTAAAGTAAAAGAAAATAAGACAATAAAAACCGATTAAACAACAAAAGACCATAAAAGCCAGCATCTCAAACTGAGTTAAAAGCCAAAGAGAAAAAAATGAGTCTTCAGAAAGGATTAAAAACAGGAAGTGAGTCGGCCTGCCTTATGTGAAATGGCAACTCATTCCAGAGTTTCGGGGCAGTAACTGAAAAAGTGCGGTCCCCTCTCGACTTCCTATTTGTTTTTGGGACAGCTAGGAATGACTGATCTGCTGACCTGAGGGAGTGTATGGCTGGAGCAGGTCAGCCAGATACTGTGGTGCAAGGCCATGAAGACGTTTAAAAACAACGAGAAGAATTTTAAAATCGATCCTGCAAACAAACGGGAGTCAATGAATCAACATTAAAATCGGGGTGATGTGCTCTTGTTTTTTGGTACCAGTTAAAAGTCGAGCAGCTGCATTTTAATCAGCTGTAGTTGAGAGAGTGACTTCTGGCTCAGACCAACATAAAGTGCATTGCCGTAATCTAAACGAGTTGTGATAAAAGCATAGATTAAAATCTCAAAGTGATGCCAAGTTTAAAATCACTGTCCAGTCTTACACCCAGGTTTATGGCTGTTGGTGTTAAATACTGATTTAAAGGACCTAGATCGACATGGACTTTTGAGGCATCACTCGGCTCAAACAGCAGGACTTCAGTTTTTTTGTCATTTAAGTGTAAAAAATTCTTTGACATCCATGCCTAGATTTCCGCAATGCAGTCTAAAGCTGGCCGGTTACTCGCCGTGTCTGCTAACGCACGTGCCGTTGCTGACATCACCAGCGCCTCAAACCATATATACTGCCGCATGACAGAAGCGGCAATAGTTGCAATCCTCTCCCAAACAGAGGTGTCACTGTTGTGAAAACACATCCACAAACCACTGGCAAAGCAGAAGAAGAAGAAGGAGCAAGGGAAGTAGAAGGTTGCTGTGGACTCCCTGGTTGCTAAGGATTTGCTAATCATTTGCGCTCTAGAAAACAATGAGCCTCTCATTTATTAACCTCATTTATTATTAAAGCTCCAACGGGGGAGAAGAGAGTCACGTGTAAACAGCATGGAGAGTCAACTCCGACAGTCGTGTAGTGTGAAACAAGACATTAAACAAGTGTGCTTATTAAGGGCAACAGGGCTCTATTTTCTTTCGAAGAAGGAACATACAGGTGTCTGTAGAGACAGACTTGTTTGCTCAGCTTGGTTTCCACCGCATCCATCCTCTTCTAGCTGGTCTGTTTCCTGTTTGGTGTGCGCAAGACAGAAATTTTGTTGTGTATGCGACAAGCAGATGCGGTGCCTTTTTGTGCTGTGTGCGATGGGTTTCCACGTCATTTTGATGTCATGATTGCGTGTGCGCTGGCAGACACAACGAGTATACAGCCGGCCTAACAGATGGTTCACATTCCCCTGTTTTATGGTACATATATTTGACTCGTCGGCATAAAAATGGAAAGCAATACCATGTTTCCGGAGAATCATTCCCAGAGGAAGTATGTATAGTGTGAAGATAAGAGGGCCAAAAATAGAGCCTTGAGGCACTCCACGTGTGAGTGGCACTACGCAAGACTCAGCGGCTCCAAGGCGAACACAGAAACTGCTCTCTGTTAAATAGGGCCTGAACCAGTCCAGCGCACCACCCTGAATACCCACTCAGTTTGCCAGGCGACACAGGAGGAACTGATGGTCCACTGTGTCGAAGGCAGCTGTTAGGTCCAACAGAACCAACACGACACAGTGACCAGAGTCTGTAGCTAAAACAATGTCATTAAAACCCCTCAACAGTGTGGATTCAGTACTGTGCTGGGTTTCAAATCCAGATTGGAACATTTTAAATGTTGTGCTCATCTAAGAATGACTTCAGTTGGCAGGAGACATTTTTTCCAGAATCTTAGAAAGGAAGGGAAGTTTAGAGATTGGCCTAAAATTAGACAACACAGAAGAGTCTAAGCCAGGTTAGATTTGGAACACCTAATTTTTAGCAGAGCCACAACATCTAAAATAGCTTGACATGTCGAGTTGAGGTAAGAAGACCATGATTCAACATCAGAGATAAGGCCCAGAGACTCGGTAGGGCTGATTACTGAGTTGAAGGCTGCATAACACTGAGCAGCTGTAGAGGAGGTAACAGCACGACAGCGTTGGGCAGGAGCACAAGTATTGACCATATGACAAGGAAGTGGTATGTCAAAAACAACAGGCATGTGGTCTGAAAATGGCATCACAAACTTCTAAGTTACAAACAGTAAAACCATGTGTTAAAACAAGGTCAAGAGTATGTCCATGTTCTTGTGTAAGACCAGAGACAAGCTGTGCAAGATTAGAAGAAGAAGAAGAAGAATTCCTTTATTAGTCCCTCAATGAGGGAAATTTCAATTTACACTCTGTTAGTATTTTTTTTTTTATTTTCAGTTGTACATTACACACAAGTTATGAAACACACATACACATGCACTAGAGGAGAGGTGTCAGAGTGAGGGGGCTGCCCCATATCCAGGTGCCCCAAGCAGTTGGGGCTTCGGTGCCTTGCTCAAGGGCACCTCGGCAGTACCCAGGAGGAGGAACGGACACCTCTCCAGCTGCCAGTCCACTCTCCACACATGGTCCGACCTGGACTTGAAATGGCGACCCTCCGATTCCCAGCCCAAGTCACACAGACTGAGCTACTGCCGCCCCGGAGGCAGTTAAAGGAGGCAATGGCCACTGGCTCCATAGGACAACACACACGGATATTAAAACCCCCAACGATTAAAACTCAGTCATATGTAGGCATTATTCCTGCCAAGAGATCTGCAAAGTCACCAATAAAAACCTTTGTTGTACTTGGGTGGTCTGTATATAACCACACACAACACCCGGTGGTCAGAGCCGAGCTGAAATTGCTTCATCTCAAAGCTGGAGTAACATGTTGTCTGCAAGACCTGTTTACAAATATGGCTTCCGCTGTAGAGAGTCACCATGCCTCCTCCCCATCCTGTCGTCCTCAGAGAGTTAAAGTAGGTACAGTCAGGTGGCAAAAGTTCGCAAAATGCACTAGACTCACCAACAGTCATCCGTGTTTCCGTTATGCAGAGAAAATCCAATCTGCGAGATGTAAAGAAATCCTTTAGAATAAAAGTTTTGTCAGCTAGTGATCTAACATTCACCAAGGCCATCCTAGCTGGAACCGGGTACAGCATTCTTTGGGCAGATGAGACTAAGATAAACCCGTACCAGAATGATGGGAAGAAGAAAGTTTGGAGGAGAATTGGAACAGCTCATGATCCAAAGCACACCACATCTTCTGTAAAACATGGTGGAGGCAGTGTGATGGTATGGACATGCATGGCTTCCAATGGCACTGGGTCAGTTGTGTTTATTGATGTGACAAAAGACAGAAGCAGCCGGATGAATTCTGAAGTGTATAGGGATATACTGTACTTCCTGCTCAGATTCAGCCAAATGCAGCAAAGCTGATTGGACGGCGCTTCACAGTACAGCTGGACAATGATCCAAAACAGGCAAAAGCAACCTAGGAGTTTTTTCAAGCAAAGAAGTGGAATATTCTGCAATTGCAAATGCAACAGATCTCAACCCAATCAAGCATGAATTTCACTTTCCTCAAGACAAAACTTAAGGCAGAAAGACCAACAAACAAGCAACAACTGAAGACAGCTGCAGTAAAGGCCTGGCAAAGCATCACAAAGGAGGAAACCCAGCGTTTAGTGATGTCCATGGGTTCCAGACTTCAGGCAATCATTGCCTGCAAAGAATTCTCAACAAAATATTGAAAAGTAACATTTTACTTAGGGTCATGTTTATTTGTCCAATTGCTTTTGAGCCCCTGAAATGAGGAGCGTTTGTATAAAATCTGAATCTCAATCTGTGTTTATTTATATAGCATTTAAAACAACCACAGTTGACCAAAGTGCTGTACAAGCTGAGGCAAATATAAAAACAACAAATTAAAAACAAACCAGTAAAATAAAAACAATTAAATGAATTTAAAAACACAATAAAATCACAATAAAAGGAGCATAATGAGGTGTCTAAGCTCGACTTATTGAAAACCAGTGCATAAAAGTGGGTCTTTAGTGGTGATTTAAAATTCTCGACAAACTGTGCAGCTCTAATATAAAAAGGCAAACTGTTCCACAGATTGGGAGCGGCAACAGCAAAGGAACATCTGGTGAGCTGACCTCATTGCTCTAGCTGGAGTATAAAGGTGCAGCAACTCGGATAGGTAGGTTGGTGCCAGCCCATGTAAAGATTAAAAAACAAGTAGTAAAAACTTAAATTGGATCATGAAACTAACAGGAAGACCGTGAAGGGAGGAGAGGACAGGTGTAATGTGATCACGTCATCTCTTACCAGTCAGGAGACGTGCATCAGCATTTTGGACCAGCTGGAGGTGACGGAGCAAAGACTGATCAATACCATGATACAGTGTGTTACAATAGTCTAAATGAGAGGTTATAAATGTGTGTATGACCCTCTTAAATTCACACTGAGGGAGCCTTCCCCAGGAGTCACAGCTGAAAGAAGCTGGTTTTGACAACTGCATTTATTTGTTTGTCACATTTAAAGCAGCTGTCAAAAATAAATCCAAGATTTCTGACAGAGGAGCGACTGTAGGAGGCCAGCGGTCCTCGAGCATTGGTAGTGCCATCCAGGCAGTCAGAATTGCCAAAAACCATTACCTCTGTTTTTTTCCTCAGCAAAGTATTAACAGCTCTATCGTGAGTTTTAATTGGCAGGTATATTTGTAGGGCATCTACAAAACAATGATAGGAAATGTTATATTTGTTAAAAATGGATCGCAGGGGGTACAGGGACAACAGTATAGGGTCTAAAATGGAGCCTTGAGGGACCCCACACCCTAGTGGGGCCGCAGATGATGAATGATGGCCGAGGTGAACAGAAAAGGTCCCTCCTGTTAAATAAGAAAAGAACCATTTCAGCACCATTCCCCTGATGCCAACACACTCCTCCACGCATGACAACAGAATCTGGTGGTCGACTGTATCAAAGGCAGCAGTCAAGTCTAAAAGCACCAACACAGCAGAGTCTCCTGAGTCCACAGTCAGAAGAACATAAAAAACCCTTAAAAGTGCAATTTCTGTGCTGTGTCATGATTTAAAACCAGACTGAAACTTTTCTGATATGCCATTAAGATCAAGGTGCAACTGTAGTTGCTGTAACCACTTTCTCTAAAACCTTAGATAAAAGGGAAGTTTAGAGATAGGCCTGAAGTTAGCTAGAACAGTAAGATCAAGGTTATGTTTTTTGATCAAAGGCTACACTATGGCATGTTTAAAAACAGCTGACACACAGCCTGAGGTCAGAGAGGTATTTATCACTGTTAAAATTTATGCCCCAGCATTGTTAAAAATCTTTCAACAGTCTTGGTGGAATACAGTCTCGAGAGTAATTTGAAGGCCTCAGCCTTTGAACCACCTCAGATAATTCACTGAGTGACACCTGGTCAAACTGCTCAAAGACAGCTGGAGACACAGGAGACACAGCTGGATCTGAGGTGGAGGGAGAAGGTGGAGACCTGATGGCAGAAACTTTATCAATAAAAAAATGCAAGAAATTGATGGTAAAGAGCAGATGATGGCACTAGGCAGGAGGGGTCAGTGGGATTTAATAGACAATTAAAAGTGTTAAAAAGGACGCGGGGTCTATGGCTATTATTGGCCACAAGGTTAGAGAAAAACTGCGTCTTTGCAAATTTAACAGCTTTCTGATAATCAGACAGGCAGTCTCTCAACATCCCCAAGGAGACGTGAAGTTTGTCCCTCTTCCATTTTCTTTCTGCCCACCTAATTTCCCTCTGAGAGCGCGGATACAGTCATTCAGCTAGGGCTCAGTCTCAGGTTTAGGACGCCTGAATGTAGGTATTTAAAATATCAGTGCAGGCAGAATTAAAATGGTTGATCATGTCCTCGACACTTGAACTAAAAGTGTCACTTGATGTGCAAAGCCAGTCATTAAAAGCAACAGAAAACTGTGATGCAGTCAAAGGGCTCAGTGCATGCAACAAATAGCTACAATTCCTACAAGTTTAGAATAGAATAGAATAGTTTTTATTCATCCCCCTTGGGGGGAAATTTACCTGCCACAGCAACAAAGACAAAATCACAGACACAATAGTAATAATAATAAAATAGAATAAAATAGAATAAAATATTTACATATTAACATGTTAACAATGAACTAAATACAATGGAATAAAAAGTATATATATTTACTTGTATAGATGAAACTGTTGATTAGACACATTATTGTGGCAGTGCAATTTTTTTTTTTGTGCAAAGTGATAGTGTGACGACAATGACAATAACAATGACAGTGATTGAGATGAGTCCAGATTGTGTTTACATCAGCCAGTGATGCTGATGTTGTAAAGTTTTATTGCTGATGGTATGAATGACCTGCGGTAGAATGACCAGCTTCTTGCAGGGTTGAAGTCTGAGTCTGCAGCTGAAGGAGCTGCCAGTCGACAAAGTCAGTGATGACGGTCCTGTACTCCCGATCGTCCCCCTCAGACACACATCCAATAATAGTTGTGTCGTCGGAGAACTTCTGGAGGTGACAGCTCCCAGAGTTGTGGCTGAAGTCTGATGTGTACAGGGTGAAGAGAAAGGGGGAGAGCACTGTCCCCTGTGGGGCCCCTGTGCTGCAGACTACCATGTCTGACACACAGTCCTGAAGCCTCACGTACTGTGGTCTGTCTGTGAGGTAGTCTATGGTCCATGCAGCCAGGTGACAGTCTACTCCCGCACTTTCAAGCTTCCCCCTGAGCAGAGAAGGCTGGATCGTGTTGAAAGCACTGGAGAAATCAAAGAACATGATCCTCACAGTGCTGCCAGTGTTCTCCAGGTGAGTCAGTGATCTGTGCAGCAGGTAGATTACTGCATCATCCACTCCGATGTTCGGTTGGTAGGCGAACTGCAGTGGGTCCAGATGTGAGCTCACCATGGGGCGGAGGTTTCTCAACACGATCCTTTCCAGGGTCTTCATCAGGTGAGAAGTGAGGACCACAGACCTGAAGTGGTTGGGCTCCCTGGGGTGCGTCGTCTTCGGGACAGGAACCACACAGCAAGTCTTCCACAGCTTTGGGACTCTCTCCAGACTCAGGCTCAAGTTGAAGATGTGCAGGAGCACCTGACAGAGCTGGTCTGCACAGTCCTTAAGGAGTCTGGAGCTGATTCCGTCGGGGCCTGTGGCCTTCCTTGCCTTCATCTTCTTCAGTTCACTTCTCACCTGGTCAGCTGTGATGGAGATGGTTATGGTGGTGGATGAGGATGAGGTGGGGAGGGGTGGTGGTGATGGTGGGGGTGGCAGAGGACTGAGGTGTTGAGAAGAAAGAGCTGGCTGGCTGGTGCTTTGATGAGTGGGGGAGGAGTGGGGGCACAGTCAAACCTGTTGAAAAACATATTGAGTTGATTGGCCCACTCCTGGTCTTCTTCAGCTTCCCTCTCATGGCCTCTGCTGTGACCAGAGATGGTTTTTAGGTCTCTCCAGACCTCCCTTGCGTTGTTCTGTTGCAAGTTACTTTCCATCCTGGTCCTGTAGCTGGCCTTGCCCTCCTTGATCTTCTTCTTCAGCTCTCTCTGCACCCTCCTCAGCTCCTCTTTGTCCCCAGATCCAAAGGCCCTCCTCTTCTCCTTCAGCAGGGCCTTCAGCTCAGGGGTCACCCAGGGTTTACTGTTGGAGAAGCACCGTACTTTCCTGGTGGGTACGGTGTTCTCCACACAGAAGTTTATATAGTCCGTTACACAGTGGGTCATGGTGTCATTGTCCTCACCGTGGGGGTCACACAGTACATCCCAGTGTGTGGTCCTGAAGCAGTCCTGCAGGGCCTCAGTGGCTTCCTCTGACCACAGCTTTACACACCTTATGGTGGGGGGTTGCTTCTTCACCATAGGTATGTAAATGGGCTGCAGTCTCACCAGGTTGTGATCTGAGCGAGGGGGAGGGGTGATGAGCTGTATGCATCCTTGGTGTTTGCATAGAGTAAGTCCAGAGTTTTATTGTCTCTAGTAGGGCAGTCCACATACTGGCAGAATGTGGGGAGAGTGGTGGAGAGCGATGTGTGGTTAAAGTCTCCTGAGATGATGATCAGAGACTGAGGGTGAGCTGTTTGAAGCTGGGACACTTCATTGTGGATGAGCTCACAGGCTGCAGCAGCATCAGCCGAGGGGGGGATGTAAACAGTGATCGCGATCACGTGTGAAAACTCCCTCGGCAGATAATATGGCCGCAGACTAACAGCCAGCAGTTCAACATCCTTAGTGCAGCGCTGTTGTTTAACGCTCACATGTCCAGCGTTACACCACCTCTCATTAACGTACATCACTATCCCTCCTCCCTTCTTCTTACCACTCTCCCGGTCCGCTCTGACGAGGTGAAATCCGTCCAGAGTTACGAGCGAGTCCGGAATGAGTTCATTCAGCCATGACTCGGTGAACATCACCAGGCTACTCTCCCGATACTCCCACTGCAGCCGGGTCAGCGCTGCCAGCTCCTCCACCTTATTAGGCAGAGACCTCACGTTTCCCATGATGACAGACGGGACGGACGGCTTGTAGCGTCTCCTCTTCTCCCGACGCTTAACTCCTGCCCTGCATCCCCTCTTCCTCCTGCGGAGCTCCTCGGGGATGTCTGGTCTCTGCCATGACGGTGGTCTGGCCTGGCTCAGCGCTAACAGCTGTTCATGGCTGTAAACAATGGAGCCGTGGCTGAACAACCCGTTCAGCCACGGCTCAGTTCAGTCCACATCTCCACCAGATGTGGACTTAAAAACTCAGAAAAAAAGAAAAAAACAGACGAATAAAATCACCATTTGCACATCCATTTTTGTGTCGTGCAAATGTGGCACTACTACTTGAAAGAAAAATTAAGAAAGACGGAAAAATAAAGGTAAATAAATAAAGGAACACAGAACGGAGACAAGAGCTGCTGTGACTGACTGCCACTCTCACGGCGCCATCTTAAATCATCTTAATCATATATGTTTGTTTATACCCCTTGAATTAAACCTTAAATGTTGCACTTCAATTCTGTTGTAGTTTTGTTTCAAATCCAATGTGGTGGCATGCAGAGCCCAAATCATGAAGATGTCACTGTCCAAATATTTTTGGACCTAAATATACTTCTGTCGATGGCTTTATGCTTCTTATAGGCAGTAGTAAATACGATAGTGCAGTATTAAAGGAATACGTCACTGTGTTTTCTATACTGCAGTGTGTTCTTCTCAGACGAGTTAATACATCCAGTATGTCTTTTGTCTTTGTGCGTGCACTCAATAGCTCTGCTGCACGGCGCTATTTTGTTAGCATTTAGCCTAGCCTGGTACTTTCATTGGGATCCAAACAGAAGTGAAGTTAGAAGCTACCAAGCACTTCCAAGATTTCCCTATTTAAGTAAGGTTACGTGAGTAGTTATATGACCCAAGTATGGTTGCACAAAATAAAATGTGATTTGTTAAGTGGATAAAAAGGATGGACTTTAATGTATAGCGGAATTACACTTTGGAGCACTTAGATGTCTGCGGAGCAATATCACCGCTCCTGAGAAATCCTCCACTCTCCGCCTCACTTCCAGCAACAGAGCTAATGCTACCTGCATGACTGCACTACCAGTAGTAGTTTGAGCAGAGCTGATAAAGCATCAGGTTGTACTAAGATAGCTAGTGAGCAATCATGGTTACAACGTGCATCATACAGGGTTGTGATAACAAGTAGAAGGCATATAGTGCCATCATGTTTCACAGATTTCAAACTTATGACAAACGGCAGAAATCAGCGACACACTAAGTGTATTCATTTATAAACGACAACAGGATAACATAGGCATAGTTCAATGGTTTCAGTTAGTACTTACTCTGAGGATAGCTGGCAATCAGGCACCAGCCTGCTTTCCATCCAGGACCTGTACGAGTCCAGAGTGAGGAAATGGGCTTGACGCGTACTCCAAAACAAGCAGACACAGGAACAGTTTCTTCCCACAGACTGTCACTCTGATTAACACTTAACACCAGTCGTAGTGTCAGAACAATCCCTGTGGAATCACAACTGGTTGTATATACTGTGTACAGGGGTTGGACAATGAAACTGAGACGCCTGGTTTTAGACCACAACAATTCATTAGTATGGTGTAGGGCCTCCTTTTGTGGCCAATACAGCATCAGTTTGTCTTGGGAAATGACAGATGAAGTGATGCTGGTGGAGGAAAATGTTTCCTGTCTCGTTCCTCCAAAATACTCCAAAGTGGCTCAATAATATTTAGATCTGGTGAGTGTGCAGGCCATGGGAGATGTTCAACTTCACTTTCATGTTCATCAAACCTCTCTGTCACCAGTCTTGCTGTGTGTATTAGTGCATTATCATTGCAGCCCAAACCGTCACGATCCACCCACATGCTTCGCTCTAGTCATGCAACAGTCTGGGTGCTACCCTTCTTTGGGGCTTCTCCACAACGTAACTCTCCTGAATGTGGGAAAGACAGTACAGGTGGACTCATCAGAGAACAATACATGTTTCATATTGTCCACAGCCCAATATTTTCGCTGCTGGCACCATTGAAACCGACATTTTGGCATTGGCACGAGTGACCAAAGGTTTGGCTATAGCAGCCCGGCCATGGATATTGACCCTGTGGAGCTCCTGACGGACAGTTTTGGTGGAAACAGGAGAGTTGAGGTGCACATTTAATTCTGCAGTGAGTTGGGCAGCTGTGGTTTTATGTTTTTTTAGATACAATCCAGGTTAGAATCCGGACATCCCTTTCAGACAGCTTCCTCTTGCGTCCACAGTTCCTCCTGTTGGATGTGGTTCATCCTTCTTGGTGGTATGCTGACATTATCCTGGATACTGTGGCTTTTGATACATCACAAAGACTTGCTGTCTTGGTCACAGATGCACCAGCAAGACGTGCACCAACAATTTGTCCTCTTTTGAACTCTGATATGTCATCCATAATGTTGTGTGCAGTGCAATATTTTAAACAACACTGTGCCATTACTCTGCTAATTGAACCTTCACACTCTGCTCTTACTGGTGCAATGTGCAATCAATGAAGTTTGACCACCAGGCTGGTCACATTTAGCGATGAAACTTCCAACACTAAATTGGCCAGTGTTTCACTTTCATTGTCCAACCCCTGTATATCACACTGTAATTAACACCTGTTATAACATCTTTTTGCTATTTATGTCATGCATTGTTTGCACTTTTTCATCTTACACAGTAAAAGTCATGTTAAGTTCAGTTGAGCCACTGCTAGTTTGTTTGTTTGTTATTTATCTTTTACATATTTTTATTACTTGTGCTGCTGTCTGTCACTTGTGTTCTTTTTTATTCTATGTTGGTACAAAGAGAGTGCCGTAACCCGGAGTCAAATTCCTAGTATGTGAAAACATGCCTGGCCAATAAAACTGATTCTGATTCCCTCTCACGGTCCATAACAGCTAGTTCCTCCTACTCCTACTTGGGCTCAAACAGATATGGCTCTGGCTCTGCTACAAATTAGTTGTCATCGTCTACAATGTCCACCACTGCAAATTATTTCTTGCAGCTTGCTAGTAGCAGAGGTAGACGTCAAGAGTCACGTTAGCTCTGTTGACGGAAGCGAAAGGGGGAGGGTGGAGGATTTCTCAGGAGTGATGATATTACTGCGCCGACGTTGAAGTGCTCCCAGCAGGTGTGAGTATATGATGTCATCATGTGTTATGAAGGTACCTGATGTGCAGTCATGCAGAGGACCTGCGAGTCAAAGCAGAGTGGGAAGGCAAAGGCACAGCGTCGCGAACAAAGCTGCTGGATAAGCTGCAGAGTGAGTGCAGTCCAACCCACACCCCAGAGTTATAATCCTGTACATAGTTAATACTTTGCTAACACAGTGTTCTGTCATTGCCATGTACAACTATAGGAGGTGCCTCAACAGCTATGGCTATAGTTATGTAGTTATATTTAACTCATCTGTAGTATGTGCTTCTCATTCTGAAATCCTGTAGCTGACACCTAGCACACCTAGTCATTTGAAAAACTTGAAAAAAAATCTTATTTTGATAGATTGCATGAAACAAAACTGAATGAAACTTTCCACAACAATGATCTCTCAACATTTTCCCACTGTCTAGTATTTATATTGTGACACAGATTAGAAAAAAAATCTTGTTTGTTGCAGTACAAACAATGTTAACATATTGTATACCAGTATAAAAGAATTAGTCTATTTTTTTTTTTTTAGTCTCTAAAACACTCACACACACACACACACACAGCTATATATATATATATATATATATATATATATATATATATATATATATATATATATATATATAGATGTGTGTGTGTGTGTGTGTATATGACCACAGCTCCAAACACTTCTACACATCCCTGTGGGAATAAATGCTTCTTGTCCTGTCTGTTGCCTCTGTATCAGACATTGAGGGGTATGACAAAGCATCGGCATTTTACCTTGGAATGAGAACAGGATGTACACTCTACTACTACTTACTAGCTGGACGTTACTCCCCCACATGGATCTAGAAACTTCCAGACAAAGATATATAGTATAACAGGACAAAGACATACAGTATAACAGGAAAAGAGAAAATCCAGTCAGAGGACTGCAGGTTGCTGCAGAAACAGACAAGGAGGGATTGTTTCTTTTAACAGCCAATACATTGTTATTTGGAAAATGCTTCATACTATTGCATGTTAAGTGTCTTATCAGAGGTGCTAGATGTGTTTACAGTTGGGAAGTAAACACATCTAGTAAACACAGTTGAATCCTTGGGTGTGTGTGTGCAGCATACCTCCCTCCATCAGTGATGCTGCCTCCTCGCCGCCTGCAGACTCTGTTGAAGCAGGCTGTGGAGCTGCAGAGGGAGCGCTGCCTCTACCACAACACCAAGCTGGACAGTGGACTGGACTCTGTCTCTCTGCTGCTGGATCATGCCTGTAGCCGGTAAGAAGCTAAGGCCCCATCCACACAACAACAGCACAACAACGCTTGTGAGAACGTTGCCAGAATTATTTCCGTCTACATGGCAACGCGATAACGAGTGACAAGGATGTAATAAATATGCCACGCTGATACATGGCGCTGCAAAGAAACACAGAGACCCACGAAAAAGAACGAAAGAATGCAATGAGCATGCGCATGAAGTCCTTGTTTACTACTCCTTCTGGTCACGTGATGACTTGACATCATTGTTAGCAACAATGCCGGGTACACACTGCAACTCCGAAATGGCGTTGTCAGATCTTCTCACTCTGAAACCCATTGTCAGAAAATACAATTTTGGGTCTCTGACAACGCTGGAGCCATCTGTATGCAAGGCAGAATCGGTATTAAAGTTTGTTGTGTGGACGACACATAAGTTTTCTATGCTGAAAAAAAAAATCTAGTTTTGAGGTGTCATTGGGATATTGCTACTTGGTGCAGTGTGGCCCATAGGATTGTTGGAACTGGTTGGAAGTAATATTGAATCCAGTGCTACAACTAACCAATAAATATGTTGATTATTAATTTGAATAATCAGTTATTAATTGGATAACATTTTGTTTTTGTTTTTTGTACTGCATCTTATTCAAAAGCTGAGAAAAAGTTCTCATCAGCCCCACAATCCTTACCCTGAAAGTCGTGGTACTTCCAGAAAGTACTACCACTACCACTCAACCAGAAACTTAACCCTTTAATACATAAGCCTGAAAATTTCTGTCTGGACCTTTTCTTGCTTAGCCAGAAATGAGAATATCTGGCAGTTATTTACAGGTTACATTACAAGAGTCTATAGTAGTTTAAAATGACGACAAAAAAAAAAAGGAATTTGATTTCATTGAGTTTCGTTTGGGGAAAAAACACAATGCAATTGAACATGAATAACAGGTTTTGCATTTTCAAGTTTAAATTTGAAAAGTATGTAAATTGTTTACAATACATATTTGTGAGTGTCTCTAAATCAGCCATAAACTAAAAACTAAGTACAACATTTGCAGGCTTCCAGGAGAGACATGAATGAAATTACCGTAATGACACCATACCGGCTGTTTTTCTTTCAGAAATTTTTGGATTTTTTTCCGATGGCAGGAATGATGTGTCACCAGAGACACATTTGTGTTAAAGGGTTAATGCAGTGAGATTGAGTCCTATGATCTTAACAGGCTTTAATCATCTCCGCAATGATATTTACTAGCACTAGGTTTTGTGTAGTATCAGTCAAATGTGCTGTGTATTTAAACACTGAAACTTCATGTCTTCCTTTGCGTGTTGCTCATCTTTAGGAAACAGTTCCCCTGCTACACTCAGCAGATTCTCACCGAACACTGCAATGAAGTCTGGTTTTGCAAGTTCTCCAACAATGGCACAAAACTGGCAACCGGCTCCAAAGACACCACAGTCATTGTGTGGCAAGTGGATATGGTAATCACTGTCATGTAATCACATCATCAGTGTCACTTTAGAGCAGGGATAATCAGTCAGTGTCTGAGAAGCACACTCTTGCCTGTTTTGTCGGTTTGTGTACAGGAAACCCAGCAGTTAAAGTTGATGAAGACTCTGGAGGGTCATGCGTATGGTGTTTCATACCTGGCATGGAGCCCTGATGATGTCTATCTGATAGCATGTGGTCCAGATGACTGCTCTGAGCTGTGGCTGTGGAACGTACAGGTACAACATCTGTCACACTGCAATACGCTTTCCAAGGGAGAGCAGAGTAATCAGTACTCGAAAAAATATGCTACTCCAGATAAAACAAGAATGGAACAAGGTAAAAACAAGATGATAAGATGAAATAGAGAGCCTCTTCTTTCATTTGAGCTATTCTGTGCTTTCAGAGTCATAGTACAAAATATTCTGTGCATCATGAAAGATGACTTAAAATGACCAAAAACGCCGGCACAAGCCACTTTCTGTTTTATAAAAGAGCTGGCATTCCACGAGTTAACAAAATGTAAATACTGCCCCACTATTTGTCTTGTCTTTTCCAAACCCTTTGAAACCTGAAGAAGAACTAATAAGAGATTTCATGACAAAGAAAATTGGCATCAGTGCACTGCAGAGTGAATGTTGTCTGATCCTTGCTGTCCTCTCTTTCCTTTGTTATGTTATGTAGACAGGAGAGTTACGAACAAAGATGAGTCAGTCTCATGAGGATAGCCTGACCAGCGTGGCGTGGAACCCAGATGGGAAACGCTTTGTCACCGGCGGCCAGAGAGGCCAGTTCTACCAGTGTGTGAGTATCATTTCCACCACATTTACGTCACACTCTTTGACACTTGAGAGGTGCATTGATTGTTCCAACTACATAATAAGGATGTTTTTAATGGTTAACAAGCATGGGAGGCGGTCACAAGCAGTGGACACAGTATCTAGCGAAGGGCAAACAACAGAGGTCAAAAAGATGTCGTTTGACTTAAAATCCGAAACAAAAAAAAAAACATCGCAAAATGAGATGCAATGGACAAGAGATCGAAAAACCACCATCTGAGATGGACCAGCGCATTGGGGCCATCATCGGGGAGACGACACTCTCAGGTATGCTGTGTGGGAAAAATATAAATCATAGTTTGTTTTTTTTATTTTTATTTAATTGTTTAATTTTTTACTTTTTAGGAGCACCGTCGACTGAGTGTTTGAATACAGGCCTGGGCCCCGAGGCAACGGTTTCATCCCCTCCCTGTGCTGCAGCTACTCCAGAAGAATCGGAAGGTCATTCATTTATTTTCTGAAATAATACCTTTATTTAAAACGTTTGTCCTAAAGGCAGGAGTTTACCATAATGCGTGTAAGATCAAAACACATCTTAGTATTGGAATGATTGATTATTGATTATTATTGATTATTGATTGATTGGTGCAGGCTGTACATGAAGTGCTATGCCATGCTGGCACCATACCCACATGGAGGGAACTGGAGAATTCCATAGGGTTCAATATGATGTCAGTCTACCCTTTGCAGCTTCAACTCTTCTGGGAAGGCTGTCCACAAGGTTTAGGAGTGTGTTTATGGGAATTTTTGACCATACTTCCAGAAGTGTATTTGTGAGGTCACACACTGATGTCATCCATGTCTTTTTGGACCTTGCTTTGTGCACTGGTGCACAGTCATGTTGGAAAAGGAAGGGGCCAGCTCCAAACTGTTCCCATAAAGTTGGGAGCATGGATTGTCCAAAATGTCTTGGTATGCTGAAGCATTCAGAGTTCCTTTCACTGGAACTAAGGGGCCAAGCCCAGCTCCTGACAAACAACCCCACACCATAATCCCCCCTCCACCAAACTTTACACTTGGCACAATGCAGTCCGACAACTATCGTTCTCCTGGCAACCGCCAAACCCAGACACGTCCATCAGTTTGCCAGATGGAGAAGCGTGATTTGTCACTCCAGAGAACGTGTCTCCACTGCACTGGAGTCCAGTGGCGGCGTGCTTTACACCACTGCATCCGACGCTTTGTATTGCACTTGGTGATGTATGGCTTGGATGCAGCTGCTGTGCCATGGAAACCCATTCCATGAAGCTCTCTGTGCACTGTTCTTGAGCTAATCTGAAGGCCACATGAAGTTTGGAGGTCTGTAGTGATTCTGCAGACTCTGCAGAAAGTTGGCGACCTCTTCACACTATGCGCCCCAGCATTCGCTGACCCCGCTCCGTCAGTTTACGTGGCCTACCACTTTGTGGCTGAGTTGCTGTCTTTCCCAAACACTTCCACGTTCTTATAATACATCTGACAGTTGACTCTGGAATATTTAGGAGCAAGGAAATTTCACGACTGGATTTGTTGCACAGGTGACATCCTATCACAGTTCTATGCTGAAATTCACTGAGCTCCTGAGAGTGACCTATTCTTTCACAAATGTTTGTAAAAGCAGTCTGCATGCCTAGGTGCTTGATTTTATACACCTGTGGCCATGGAAGTGATGGGAACACCTGATTCTGATTATTTGGATGGTTAGCGAATACTTTTGGCAATATAGTGTATATTCACTTAGAATGGTTATATATATCATAAATGAAATATAGATGTGTGATTGTACTTGTGTCCACCGTGTGGGGGGTATGACTTTAAGGCTGCGGCCGCCCGCGACTCCTATCAGGGCGCACCCAAGCTTACTTAGGGCCTGGCGTGAGGTGAGTGTGTGGCCCGTGGTGAGATTCAGGAAGTGTGGGTGTGTGTTGAACATGTGGTACCATGGGGCTACAGCCACCTGCATTGTCAGTGTAAGCCTCCTTTGTTGGAAGGGAAAAATACCTCGGGATACAGGACGAGTTAGCATCCCTTGCCCTGGGGAGATAACACTTGAATCGGATCATATAAATGATCTGCACCGCATAGGTGTGTGTGCGTGCGTCCCTGCGGCGAGGCCGCCTGGACCAAAGAAGCTTGCCGCTGTCCCGGACAGATAATAATCTACAGCCTGGTGAGACCAATCCCTTTTGTATTTTTTGCATGGTATACCACTTTATATATGCAATCACCTTTTTGCTTTTTTTGTTGCGGATTAATTTTTTGTTGCACTGCTGACACTGGATTATTGACGCGCCCACCGCGCTCCCTGGAGTTTAAAGACTGTGCAAAGCACAGATTGGACTCAGCGTTTTTGCTGTTTGGACTCTTATTTTAATTGTGTGGACTGGGACAAAAGTGGGGAATTCAGAGGAGGTATGCTTTTCTTTGTTAATTCAGGGATTTACAATATAAAGCGCCGAGCGTGACATTTAGTGGCATTGTGTGTGTGTGTTTGATGCTTTCACTGTAGAGGGGGTGGCAGTAGCTCAGTCTGTAGTGACTTGGGCTGGAAATCGGAGGGTCGCCGGTTCAAGTCCAGGTTGGACCAAGTTTGGAGAGTGGACTGGTGGCTGGAGAGGTGCCAGTTTCTCCTCCAGGGCACCGCTGAGGTGCCCTTGAGCAAGGCATTGAATCCCCAGCTCCCCGGGCGCCTTACATGGCAGCCCACTGCTCCCTGAGGGGATGGGTTAAATGCAATGCAAATGGGTTAAATATGTAGCGATATATGTGACAAAGTATCTATATAAGTGAGTTTCACTAAGAAACATTCAACAATATTCATCACTGTTGCGGTGTTACCTTAACACCGCATCCAAACGCTGGGGGCCCAGCGTTTGGATGGGTTGCCTCATGGTGTGTTTGGGTGGTGCGGGGGTGTTGGGTTTTCCGGTCACTGGGTCAGAGTTTGGGTTTGCATGTTGCCTTCCGGTGGGGCTCCCATTCTCTCTGCCTTGTCCACTCTAGCCCTATGGGTCTGCATTCGGACACGGCATCAGTTGCCTCTGACCGGTCTTGCCACGAGGGGTCGTGGTAGATGCTCTGGGCTTCGATGTTCTTCACACATGCATGCTTTATCCAGATCTGAGTCACACTGTTGAGTACTGAAGTGAACTGCCAGAATGTGCCGAATCATTCATCTGACTTCTCACTAAGCTCATATCTTCTCCACATACCTCTCTCACTTGTGGTCTCCGGTGGCCCACTCTATACTCTCCACAACTTCCACAACTCAGTGCCATTTGATGTTGGGATGAAGATGATAGGAATGACACAGCAGCTTACACTGTTTTATTCCAATAGCACTGCCTGTCTGTAACCTCCCCTTTTTGTTTTGTTTTATCTCCCCGTCTGTCATTTATTTCCCCCTCTTGTCACTCAGGTGTAGCACTTCCCTCTCTGGATTATAACAGGAAATTCCAATAAATAATGTAAGATTAAATTCCAGGGAGGGCCGGTGATGGTCACACACGCACCAAATATTAATAACTTTTGCTGCAAGACTAAAATATGCATAATCTCATAAAAGGTTGACACTTTTTGTGGTGTTTAACAATGAGAACAATGCAAAGTGGGGAGAAAAAAAAAGAACAGCTCAAGCCAGTTCCAAGCTAGAAGAGAACCAAGAACCAAAATGGCCAATAGCATACAGAAATTGCCACCCTAAACCTGATGGTCAGAGACATGAGTTTCGAGGAATGGCCTACGACCCGGTGAAGGTGATGGATGCCTATGTTTGTGGGTGGTGCTGGGGACGAGTCTCGCCGAGACTGACTGTTGTTACTCAATGGGATCTACGTGGCACACAGATGGAACCTCATGAGTGCACCTGCCAGTGGGATGGTGAGCTTGTTGACCATTGCAACAACTGCACCCTCCAAACACATTCAGGGAGACTACTGACAGAGGGTGACAAAGGATGGCAAGTAAGGCGGCATTTGGGTCCGTTTAAGGCATTCAAGGCAGTGCCAGAGGATGGGGTGTGGAGCGACCCTTCTATGTCTATAGCTGCACCCCAAGGACAGGGGAGCAGAGAGCCATGGAAGGTCGAACCATCAGCACCACCACTCCTCCCCTCTCTGTGCATTGAAGGAGCTGAGGAAGGCTATGATGAGCCGAGTTCCAGCAAGAAAAGTACATTGGAGATGAGTGATCCAATGTGGGTGGCCCTACCACTCGTGTTTCGGGCAAGTAGCAATACACAAGTATTATTCAAGTATCACAGCTGATTAGAGTGTTTTGGGATCCAGCTAAACCAGGATACAGCGAGGGAATCGAGCAACTGCCTGATAATGTCAGGGAGCTGGCGAAAAAGGGAGGATGGCTTGGGCAATGGGAGCTCACTACATGGGCCAGACTGATCGAGGAGGTAATCAACGATGAGGATTACAAACTGGAGGAATTACCCGAGGTTCCTAAAGAAGAAGGAGCCAGGAGTACAAATTTGTACTATTTTGTTACCGGCATTGATGCCTGGGGAGCGCAGGTGTCAAAGCAAGGGTGAAAAATGCAGAGTTCCATATCACACCAGAGGCGTGGCGTAGGAGTGGTGTGTTGCAGACCCCTGGAGGAATGGCGAGCAGAGAGGCCACACCCCTCAGGCCTGAGAGCACAGTGAAGATAAGGGTGCAGGTTCAGATGATGATTATTCCATTCAAAGGAATATTTTCTGTTGGAGTGGATAAAGGAAGAACCACAGCCTGCAGTGCAAGGACCCACACCTGGTGAAATGAAGAAGTGGTTCCAACGCACCTACGTTAGGAGAAGGAGTTCTACTAAGAGCTCCCAGAAGAAGCAATAGAACAACAAGAAAGGAGATAACTGGCCATCGAAAATGCCTCTCAGTTGTGGATTAGAATTTTTCCTTCCTTGAGATTAAATTTTCCTGTTGGACTACTTTTTCTGGTTTTCCCATTATGGATTTTTAAATATAGACTTAGGAATGGACTTTGGGAAAGATTTAATTTTTACTTGCCCTTCTAGTTTTGATCTCTATCCGATGCCCAAGAGGTTTAGGAATAAGGAAAGGGAAGAAGAGGACAAAAATTGGCTTCCTCTCATGTGTATTGGTTATTGCTGACCATACCATATGGCCCCTATAATTTTATAATCAACCAAAACTGTCTAACTGAAGATGAATGCAGATTAATGGCAAAAAATTATAAATGTGCATGGGTCTCTTACAAAGTGAGTGTGGGACCATGTACCATTGAATTAATATATAGCCATCTGAAGTGTCACTGGGGATTAAGGAAAGTGAAGAAGCCCAAGTGGTGGTACGGTAACACGGGATCAGTAAAGAGGGTCATTGTGGTGATTAAATTGGCTGAAGACTCTGTAAACTCTGTAAGGACATACACACCTTACCAAAGTGGTGATGGGACAGCCAGTTGAGCAAGAATGGAAGTTGAGGGATGATTTTCAAAGATTTTCACTCAATATGTATGACAGTGAGGAGAAAAGTAGTTCAGAGGAAGAGATAAGAGAATGGAACACATCATATTTTTACCCAACTCCCAGCTGGATGAGGAGCAAGTGGTCGGTTAAAGAAGATTCCACAGTCACATTCCACAGTTTGTTTGATGAGGTCACTACCGTTTGGTCCATATGAATGGAATATTCCCTGACATCTATTGAAAGAGCCTTTAACTATGTTAAAGGTGGAGGTGATTCACAAGCTAGATTGGTAAATTGCAGAATATCACATTGGATCTTTTTACCGTGACAACCATTGATGGAAAGAATATCTGGTTATTCAGATATATCTGTTAAGTATGGACAAATTGTGATTATTAAGAGGAGATCAGACATGCTTTTCAATTCCTTTCCCAAGCTGTAGAAAGAAGGACTTGCTCTTCCCATGTTGTGGTAATTCCAGAAGGGGGAGGTGTAGGTACGACAGAGGGTTGGACTTCTGCCTCCTTTTTAACATAGACCCCTTTCCAGAAATTACCAAAGTCCAACAGTGAAACGTCCAGAGAAGATGGAATTACCACTATTGAAAACCAGAAGGGAGTGGCGGAGATCCAGGACAGGACCTCCACCACTACCACCCCCATCTGCTTTATTTAAACCGGATGGCATCAATATTCAACAACGGCGAGCCAAGAAAGAAAAGAGAGAAAGAAGGAATTGTTGCTTTTGCTTTACTGCCAAAGCTGGGACAGTAATGACGGGGATTATTGCAGTCCTACTGATCCTGTACCACTATGGCAGCCACCCATGGGCCAGCAGGCTTGCTGTATGGTAGAACCAAGAAACATCCACATGGTATGGGATGAAGTTTCAAAGATTCTAACTGATTTCTGGGAGCAGATGCGTGACCAGAAGTCCTGAAGTTGGTTTACATCACTGAATGAAACTGAGGGTTGGAGAAACCTCACTAAAGAAGAAAACATCACTGCAACATATGGAATCACACAGGACCGACAATATTGGGATGGAGGACTTTTAGTGAGACTGTTGATGCTGAAAAAAAGGTTAAAAAGAAGAAAGTGCATCTGGATACAGCCTGAAGCCGGAGATTCAGCATGGTATTGCACCTGGCCACTACCTGAACTAAAATGCCAAGGATACTGGGAGAAGGAAGTTGTTTTCCCAGCACCTGCACAAAATGATGCCTGCATCACCATACTCCCGACATTGACTTTTTGGGGTAATTATGACTTGTCATGCAGTGCCACCAAGCAGCGGACCACCAGAGCGAGGAAGACCAAGCTGCCCCAACCACGGAACACCACAGGAGCAGCATCTAACACCACCAGTAGACCAGCCACCCCAACACCAGCACCTAACACAAGGACACCAGCTGTTTCACCACTGTCTGATTCCACCTTGGAGATACTAGAACCCAGTTCACGGTCTGGACTAAGCCAGCGACAGCCACAGCCACAGACTGTGTAAAGAAACAGCCCGTCCTCCTGAACTCATGTTACTGGAATACATACAAAATGTGCAGGCCAGAATTACATGGTGCTGACCCCTACTAAAAGACCTGAATATTTTCAATGGAGGGGTTATGGAGAGAAACCTAACGCCCTACATGAGGACTGGTTGAACAAGACCTTGCCATGGGTATGGATTACATCATTGCAACACTTCAGAGGATCTTTTCCAGCAGGACAAGTATGGAGTGGTTTTGGTGTTAAGGGTCCCTATAGATTGGACATGTACACCAGAAACTTCCCAAGCCTGATGAGCTAATGGACGTACCATCAGGGGACTTCCAGGCCATCGACAGATGTGTTGCACAGAAAATATTTCAGCACTTAAACGGCACAGAGTTTGTGAGTGATCTCAAATCTCCCAGATGCACCTGTAACCAGTACAATGAGGGTTGGGGAGTCTGAAGTTATGACTGCAGTGAACTGAGAAAGAACCAGATGGTGAAGGGGGTACTACAGGCCTGGAAAGAAGGACATTCTAGGGACTACTTATCGACATGGTGAGGGTTTGAGAAACAAGAAGTGCAAGACTGGGTGGTCCCGTGCCTGGCAAACAGCAGCAACTACTAGGTAAAATACCAGTACATCACCACAGTGTACTCCAAAGATCAAGACATCTGGCCAGGAGTGTGGAGCAGACCAGATCCATAAGCCCCAGGCCCTGGCGTATGGTATGTGACAAAGCTAACACCATATGCACCATAAGTCTGGCGAGGCGGTCCTGTCATGAGGTTCCTGGCTGGACTGACCACTGTCAGGCGTACTATGGTGAGGAATATGAAACCCACACTCACCAGACTGTATGGAAGAAGCAGAAAGGTGAGTGTTTCCAGCAGAGTTGGATGTGCTTAAGTCATTCTAGGACATGGACTGTCTACAAGGAGAGAGGTTGTGGGAAAAACTGTACCATTCGTATCCAACCCTATGATAATGCTTGCTGAAGGACACGCCTTCAGAAAGGGATTACGTGAAGGAGCTGAAATCGTCGGGTTTGAGTGGTTAGGTACTAACCAGATTTACAGCAGCGACACCTGTCACTCACCAGCGGAACAGAGGATGCATTGTGGCACTGAAGGAGGTGACCATGGATGCACCTGGTACGAGAGAGCAGGAAAAGTGCTCAAAGAAGGCTTTACCACCCTGCTAGAAGAAACACTGGATATAATTGGAGGTTTCAAAGTGGTAGGAGGCTGGCTAGGTGGTTTACTTTCCAAATTATGGCCGTACCTATTGACGGTGCTTGGGTTGATTATTACAGGAGTAATAGCGCTCATTGTGATCAATGGAGGACTCAATGCCGCCCTACAACCTTGTGGGAGGAGATCCCCACGTCAGAAGGAAGATAAGAAACCCCTCCTAAAGGAAAGGGAGGAGCAAACTTGCCTATAAAACCTTGGCTCAGACTCGCCCTGGCCAATTGCAGTTCCTGTTTTAAGAAAACATCAGGGAAACAGCTCTTAACATCAAGAAATCTATTCCAGCATAAAGGAAAGAGTAAAACTTTCTGAACCATGACCAACAACACCACCACCTCAGCCACAATGGCTGTCTTTAAAATAAGTGTTGGAGAGTTTATCATAATACTGATTATATGGCTCCTTCACTGCTGCATCGGAAATTGGTCTCTAAATCAGCCATTAAGGATTATAGCCCTGCTCCAAGGTTGTGCTAAGCTGCTTGCTGTTAACTTGTGGTATCAGATGGGAGACCTGGGTATGCCTCTATTCGTCACCTATATGCTGGGCAGAGTCACCTTATCTGTTGATCATCTAGGACTCCGCCAGGGGTCAACTATCATGGTTTGGATGATCCTGGACACAGCAGCATTATTTTATGCCCCCTGAGGTATGCTAACATTGTCTGTGAGGCAATAATGGCAATAGGCATGCTGTGGTGCGAGACAACACTGACCTTAGCGCTACAAGGATTGGCGGCTTGCTCTCGGCGCCATCTTTCTCTGGGGCCTTGGCTGGGGAATAATTGCCATGCTGAACTGGTTAAGCCATATTGAACAACTTGCTAAGATGGTTTGGTTCATGACGTATGCTGCCTGCTTCCCAAGATGACAGGAGACTGCATCCAGCGCGGTGAGGACCCCTCCAGTTGTCCTGGAATCTCCCTGGCTGGTTTCCTTGGCTCAGAAGTGCTCCAGGAGGAAAGACAGAGACCCAGAAATGCATTAGGTCCTTGCCCGCTTGTGCTTTGCTCTAAAATGCACTCAGATCAATATTCTGTGTTGTTATTCTACCTAGGGGGACACCAGCTGCATCCTCTGTAAAATTAAACTGGTGGCTGCTGGGGGTCTTTGGGATGTTGGCCGGAAAAATGGTGCACGAAATGTTATTCTGACAACTTCCCCATTATGATTGCCAAAGGGAATCGGTAGTATGGAGCCAGGTGTGCAAATTTCTGGAGTGGCTCCTAGTGTCATCAGAGAGCTAGAGAAGACCGGCAGGCCCATATGCACCTCACTGACAGAAAACCAAGACGACGGGGCCCTCGTAAGGCTTTACCAAGAGGGAATATACTATTGCACCTTCACCAAAATGTGGGAATAACCCAACAAGGAATATGTCATTACATCACACCTAGTTGATGGAAGGTACGTGGCGATTGGGCGACATCTGCCAGCTCAGGAGATGGGAAAGCTGGCCCCTGTGTCAACAGTAATGCTGGCACCCAGACGGAAGGAATGGTCTGGTATTGGGAGGATCACGTTGGAGAAGGGAAGTCCGCCAGTCTCCCTGCCATGCTTCTGCTCGGTTGCGGCCTTGGCTGCAGTAGAAGAGTCCCTGAGGAACCTGGAGGGGTCTGCTGTGAGCACCTCAGCTAGAGCAATTACACCTTGCGGGGATGAGCAGCCAGCAGAGGATATACCGCTACACTACACACCTGTTTCGTCTCCAGAGGATGTCTTGGTCGTCAGCACCCACGACGATGAAAGTGAACTGGATCTGGTAATGAATGAAACCGCCGGATCCAGAACTGGCAGTGAGTGATCTCAAGAAGGGGGTGTCAAGTGAGTAGAGAATCCCTCAAATGCCAAAAACAGCATAACACCTGCTTTCAGTAATCATCAGGCCTTTTTTGGGACTTTTTCAGACTGTTACAGTGAAGGCCTCAAAAGGTATCAGCTTAATTAATAGGAGAGTGGGGTACTTTCCACTAGACCCTAAATAAAGTTAAATTCTAATAACACAGAGAAGCAATGTAACCAGAAAGTAATGAATGATTAAAGTTGCAGTTGCTGTATTAAGTGATTAAGACGTGATTATGTATGATCTATTGTTATGATTAAGTGAACTTACAAATGCTGATCATTAATTTGGGTCTAGAGCTGTAAGAATTAACGGTTTAAAGTTGTGTACATTAAATAATAGAGAAGTGGATATTACAAGATTGATTCAGTGAAGACAATGGGGAAATACCAGAGCCAAGAAAAAGTAAGTAAGAATCACAAGATGATGAGTCAGGGTCATAAGTTCTTTTTCAGTTAAACCATAGAAAGTATTAGAATCAGGAAAAGGGGGGAGCAGGGGGACACACCTAATGATGAATGATATAATATCTAAAAATAGAAGACTTAGAGGACTGTTATATAAGATGCTGAAAAGTACTATTATTTGTTCTTCCTCCGTGGACATCCTCCGAGCAAGTTGGATTAATCTACCAAAATGACCACTTTGGATTTTAAGCCTAAAAACTTGTTCATTTCTGAAGACAGAGTAGCAGAGGAAAATCAGAAGAACTTCTTGGATTTCTACAGCTGTAAAAAGGAGGGTCTGACAACGGGAGGATTTACAATTTGCCAACCAGCTGTGGATTTCATTTTGGACACTGAAGTTCTTCATTGCTGCCTGCAATTATGATTCAAGGAACCAAAAAGACATAGCTGATTTTGGACAAAATCACTGTTTTTCTACAGGTTCCTCTTTTCAGCAGAAAAGGATCGCTGGCTTGGCCAGATGCATCCTATTCCGTCTGTTCTCTATTTTTCATGAACATTGGATTATTGGACTAAATTTCACAATTGAATTTTTGGACTGATTTGGATTTTTGGAGTTTTGGACTGATTAACCCCAGAGCCATTTAATCAGGTTTTATTCTTAAATTTTTACCTTATCACAATTTCACCAATTATTTGAACAATCAACAATCATTTTGAGCTGTTTTGCTTTTGCCTTGCATGAACTTTAAATATATCAACATCTGCAATTAAAGTAAAAGTTCCAGACATTATTTTTGTCACTCCTCAACTCTGTGGTCTTCTAGTATGCTCAAAATTAACTTATGGTTCCTATAGGTTGCTCTAGCCAGTTAAATCAAACAGGCCCTTGGGAATATGCTTATCCAAGTATCTAAAACTTTTCCTAGCTTTTACCAAGTGCAGAGATCCATGATCCATGAGAGCTGCCATGAACGGGCATGGCTGGTATCTGTACTGGGCTCGAGCTACTCAGCCTGGTGCTTTACCAGAGGAAGCAGGGTAGACGTCCAGGTGAAGGCAGTGAGAGGCTAGGCGTGTCTCCTCGACATCAGCTTAAATAACTCTCAGTTTTTCTAATTTGAAAAATACCATTAGGCCTGAGAGTTTGGACCCTTTAAATGGAGAGCAGGATGATACCTCCTGTAACAGGGGATATCTCGGGGATCAAACAAGACCTCTCTGATGGTCATAAAAACACTTAATACAACACATGAAACAGGAAAAACTGGGCATAAAAGGCATAATGTTTATGTGTTAAAGCAACACATAATTACTTTAAGTTTTAGTTGAGTTTAGCGGCGCCAGTGGACCAAATCGGTAGTGTTTTGCCTAAAGGAAGGCCACATATCCCATGAGGACCTCTGTTGCCTGAATATCAACCCTGCACAATTTGCACGATTATACAGTTCAGTCTCTCATTCATTCTAAACAGTTTCTTCACACTATATTGTTTCCTCTACTGTTATAATGCTATTATTATGCTTCTTACTCTAAGCGAGTCTGTTATTGTCAATGTCATTTTGGGTTACTAAAAGCCAAGACAAATTCCTGTATGTCCTTGGCAATAAAGTTCATTATGATTCTGATGCTAATTGATCATCAAAATTTGTAACATAAAATTTCTGTCTGGTGTTTTATCAGGAATTTGCTGTCCTGGACACTGCATCCACCTCTTCTCTTCAGTTTGAGCCCTCACGCACTAGTGCTGACAGGGGCAGAGGGGGAGGGGAGGAGGTGCAGGCAGAGGTAGAGAGAGAGGTAGAAGGGAGGAAGTAGGACACCACAGGACCCCAAAACCCAGCAGAGGGTTCAGGATCTGCACTAATGCAGAAACGCAGAGATGCAGGCCAGAATACAAGCATTGGACCATAATCAAAGGGATGAGCTTCTACAATTGGTCCTTACAAGACTACCTGGCCTGACTACCTGACATTTTGGACTTGGTGGAGGACCCTGATCGTCAGAGAGTCCCAGGTGGAGGGGATCTACACTGGTGCTCCTGCACAAACTGTAAGCAAATAAACACTGACCTGGGAAGACTCTGCTGTGGGCAAACCCCTGAGAACTGCATCAGCACCACAGCCCACATGGAGCTATACATACTGGATGAAGGGGTGTTGAGAATGGCAGGGGCTGCCTGGAATGACATATTTCCATCATCTCAAGATGAACAACAGCCTGGAGTGGAGCAAAGACAAAACAAGCATACAGCCTATCCCCAGTTTGTGCTCTGGCAGCATGACCACCTGGGCATAGGATAATACCGAGTTGTTTTGTCTGGAAAATAAGGGACACTTTTCCAGATCCAAGGGGACAGTACACCAGTTTCCAGGTCTGCATGTCATTGTTTGAGTGTACTGTAAATAGTTTTGACAGGTTGTTATTTTATTCAGAATTTACCTTTCAGTTGTTTGTGTGTGTTTGCAAATAAATACATTTGTGCGAAACAAGACAAACCTTTATTTATACACCCTCTTTCACAGTTTTCAGAATTCAAGTACTTTGTCACATTCAACACATTCAAATTGTTATTTTGCCACTTGTCCCTTTACAGTGAAGGAGGTAATGAATAAAACATAGGACCTAGAGAAAAAAGAAAAAAAAAAACATTTCCAGGCACATGCACAGTGTTACGCACTGGTCAGAGTGGCATAAACACAATGTGCATTTCTGCAGTGACAGGATATGTGTATGATTTGAATAAATAAATAGCACAACAACACTTTATTACAGTAGTAGTAAATGAACGACAATGACAGTTGAAAAAAATGACTGTGAATAAAAAAAGGGGAGTGTGACGCATGAACATGGATAAATAGAGCAGGATAAATATAGTTAATAAACACAGATTAACCTGTGTGACAATGTTAGAAGTTACTGAGAATAATTACAATGAGTGCAGCAGCAGCAGACAGTGTGGGTGAGTGTGCAGGTAAAGCTGTGATATGTGTCTGTAGTAAGCCAGTTAGAGTGATATGATGTATGCATGTGCATTTATGTAAACAGACAAGGCAGGATCCTCAGTCTTGACCATGTTTCCCATGCATCCTAACAAGCTCAGCTGTTGGGGGCAGCTGTACTGAAGCCAGAACCCTTAAATTCTGGGGGTCATCAGGCCTAAGAGTCTGTTTTCTTGGGAAGGCCACCTCCACTTTGCAGCCTGTTCTTAAGAATGCCTCTCTGCAGGTCTGCAATGTAGGAGTAATCCTTCTTTTCCTTCACTGTGTAGATGCTCTAGGATTTGGACTCCTTATTGTAGTATCGTCTATAACTGAAAGGAAGCACAAATACCAGAACTCTCTGGTTTTACAATTATCAGGCAAACACTATGAGGTTTCATCCAGGAGTTATCCTTAGATATGAATTTTAAACATGCAACAATCCCTGTAATTTGAGCTACACTCAGTGCAAGGTGCTATTGATAAACAGGACCATGAAAAGTCATAAGATTTTAAGATTTCTAGATTCTTTATTGTCATTATGCATGTATAACGGAATTTTGTCGAGTCTCTCAGCTTATAATATATTATATTATATTATATTATTATTATATTATATTAAATAAGGAAATTAAAGTGAAGAAATAAAATATAAAATATAGAACACCGGGGCGGCACGGTGGTGTAGTGGTTAGCACTGTCGCCTCACAGCAAGAAGGTACCGGGTTCGAATCCCGGGCCGGGGACCTTTCTGTGTGGAGTTTGCATGTTCTCCCTGTGTCTGCGTGGGTACTCTCCGGGTACTCCGGCTTCCTCCAAAAACATGCATGGGGATTAGGTGAATTGGCTAATTTAAAATTGACCGTAGGTGTGAATGTGAGTGTGAATGGTTGTCTGTCTCTATGTGCCCTGCGATGAGGTGGTGACTTGTCCAGGGTGTACCCTGCCTTCCGCCCTAAGACAGCTGGGATAGGCTCCAGCCCCCTGTGTGACAACCCTATGAGGATAAGCGGTAGATAATGGATGGATGGATATAGAACACCCATATTCACAGAGGAGAATTCACAGCAGAAATGTACTATTAACAGCAGAGATCTACTATATCCAGTAGAAATGTAATATTTGCAGCATAAATTAATAATTTACAGCAGAAATGTGATAAATGCAGCATAGACTTAATTTTACAGCAGAATTTGCAGCAGACGTAATATTAACAGCGTAAATGTGCAGTAATACAGCAGTAATGTTAGCAGCAGATATGTGATATTGCAGTGAAAGATAAAGTGCATCTTAGTGCACTGGTAGACTGTTTGATTGTGTGAGAGTACTGTGGGGGAATGGCATGTAGGTGTTGAGCTACAGAGGGGGCTATTGCCTTAACAGCTCTGGGGAGGAAGCTGTCTTTCAGTCTTTTTGTCCTTGTTTTAATGTTCCTGTACCGCTTTCCTGATGGAAGTGGTACAAACAGTATGTAGATTGAATCCAGATCTGGTAGACGGTGGCCCACAATCCCCTGTGATGTCATCTGCAAACTTCACAACCATGTTTGTGGAGTGGATGGCAGAGCAGTCCTGGCTGAAGAGGGCGACGAGGGCAGGGCTGAGCATACAACCCTGCAGCATTCCTGTGTTAAGGGTCAGTAGGGCAGATGTGGACTCCCGTATCCTCACCACCTGGGGCCTGTTGGTGAGGAAGTCACTGATCCAGGAGCAGAGTGATGCTGACAAACCTAGGTTGTGGAGCTTCAGGGCCAGCACATCTGACTCAATAACTCAATGCACATTGCACACAGGTTTTGTTGTACTGATTATTTAGAGCAAGCAACGTGCTTTGACTTCTTTTGCAATCACTGTAAAATTTGTTGTACCTCAACAAAAACACGACAAGAATCCCGTTTTTCTCTGAAACTATAATTCATCATAATAATAATCAGAAATTACTGTCACACACATATAAACTGACTCAATACAATGATTCAGTATGACTGATCTTTCCACAGTAGGAACTTTTACTCAAATTTTATATTTGTGGTTTGCCGTTATCGCATTGTTTTTTCTTTCGACAGTACTTTTGAGCTTGTTGCGTGGCTGGTTGTGTCAGTGTGGAACTGCAAACTATCAAGCTGGTGGCTATTTATTGCTACCACGGAAATTTCCCATTATCCGGGTAACCTCCCTTTTTGTTTTTTTGTCTCCTCAGACAAAAAAATGTAATTTCTTTGGTTGTTTTGCAGCAGTAATTGCGTGTAGGGGTTCACATCGACTTCCGTCTTTGTGACCAATGGGGAAAGATGGAAGTGACGTATGCCGTAAAGCAGTACATTTGTATTTTTTTTGTGTCACCTCTGTCAGACCCCCTCAGGCCATGACAGAGGTGTCATTCAACTAGTTGTAAGTTGATGTATCGTCACAAAAGTTATGAAACTATTTTATGAAGGTTGAAAAATTATTCAGAGTTGCTTTAAAAGCAAGCAGGAAGATTTTTGTGAGTTTTTGATTGTTGGTAAGTCAAAGCAGTTTTGAGGGTATAAAATGATGAACTTAACTCTTCTCATTTCTGAGTATCTCCTCAGGAAATCCATCTGACACTACGTGGCACTTAAGTGCTAAAGGCTTAAGTTTTATGACTGGCAGAATAAACAGATAAGAGCAGTTCTATCATCCTCTCTGACCCAAGGAACTCCAGGACACACATGGGAGGGGGTTTTATTGCCCCTACATTCCTGCTTTCATTCTGATACACACATCCAAAGCCTAATGTGGCCTTCTCCCTTTCTCCCTGCCTGGAACAGAACATTACATTAAAATTTTAATAGTTAACTCTGCTTGAATTCTATGCCTACTGTCATATAAGTATCACTTTTACCATGTCAAAAGTCAGTCAAGTCAAGTTTATTTGTATAGCCCAATATCACAAATTATGAATTTGCCCCATTGGGCTTTACAATCTGCACAGGATATGACACCCTCTGTCCTTTACAAATGACCCTCGTATCGACTAAAGAAAAACTCCCCAAAAAAAACTTTTAACAGGGAAAAAGAAACGGAAGAAACCTCAGGAAGAGCAACAGAGGAGGGATCCCTCTTCCAGGATGGACAGACGTGCAATAGATGCCATGTGTAGAGTAACAACAATGAAAACACATTAACACTACATATAAAATTGTATGAAAATTGTTCAACTCAATATAACAACAGCTAATATACAGTATATGTATAGAATTGTATGAGAGTGTCCAAGGGGATGAAGAGCATCATCAAGCTATCAGCAATGGATGAGCAGCACGTCTTCCTCTCCACCACGCCAACCAGAAGAAGCCTGTGCAGCATGTCTTCCACTCCACCACACCAAACAGGAGAAGCCGCCGCAAGATGACCCCGTCACCACCACGTCACTCAGCACCAGAAGATGAAGCCTGACTGGTCTGCACAACCAGTACTCCACCAGGTAGACTGGATCCATGGATACCTGTGAGATGAGAACACACAGGGACTATGAGGCACAAAACTAATCTGCAGCATCCTCTTCTCCACTACTCTAACAGATACAACCTGAGCATCATCGCCTCTTCTCCATCTCATCAAACAGATGAAGCCTGGATGACACCACCTCCTTCCCACTAAGTAGCCTCAGCTCGCAGACACCTAGTAACTGAGAGCACAGGGACTCCGGGGAAGAAGATGAGTTAGTAAAATGAATTACTGGAGGCATCCAAATAAAGAAGAAGAGAAGCTCAGTGTGTCAGAGGAAGTCCCCCGGCAGTCTAGACCTATAGCAGCAAAACTAAGGACTGATCCAAGGCAGCCTGAGTCAGCCTTGGATCAGTCCTAACTATAAGCACTATCAAAAAGGAAAGTCTTAAGCCTACTCTTGAATAAGGGGATGGTGTCTGCCTCCCACACTGAAAGAGGGAGTTGGTTCCACAGAAGAGGAGCTTGATAACTGAAAGCTCTAGCTCCCATTCTACTTTTATAAACCCTAGGAACCTCTAATAGTCCTGCATTCTGAGAGCGCAGAGTTCTAGCAGGATTATAAGGCACTATTAGCTCTTTAAGATAAGATGGTGCCTGACCACTCAGTGCCTTGTAGGTGAGGAGGAGGATTTTAAATTCTATTCTAGATTTTACAGGGAGCCAGTGCAGAGAGGCTAACACCGGAGAAATATGTTCTCTTTTCCTGGTTCTGGTCAGAACACGTGCTGCAACGTTCTGGACCAGCTGGAGAGTCTTGATAGACTTGATAGGGCAATCCACACACAGATCTTCTCCTTCTGATAAAGACCAATTGTGACACATGTAAGATTAATTGTTAAACAATTGTACATACACAGATATGCATAGCCTGTTGTAAAACACCTACCTACATGCTGTGATACCATAGTTCATCTGTGTTGTGCAATTGGTTCATTAATTTTAATTCATTTGATCAGTTTTGTTCAGTGGTTTTCTAACATATCATGTTTGATGTCATTCAACAGATGAGAGTGAGAAGCTTTCAAATAGAAAATATTTAATAAAATAAAACACAGTGGTACTAACACTAAATAAATTAAAACAACATCATCTCAGTTAATCTGTTGGATGGGGAGTGACCAGTGGTCACACCCACACTGGACCTTCAACAAAGACCATAAAACAGCATGCTTCAGCGGGCTGAAGCTTGTCAAGTTTTGGTCTCTCCTCCTGCCTCTAGTCAAGTTTTGGTCTTCATCCTCTCCATTGCTTCTCTGTCCTCCCTCTCCCACATGCTGGGAGGGGGAGGGGGGAGCGAGCCCACTGACAGAGACACCGCAGGCTTTAATGCCTCATGCCATGAAACAGCCTCTCCTGAACCTTCAACATGCTCCAGAGATGACTAAAATACTCTGAATCCTGCCTCTAGACCATCTCTCCTCTCTGCTCTGCTCCTCTACCTGAACTGAAATTAAGTAAGTCAGCTCCTCTACCTGACACAGTCTGCAGAAATAACTCCAGACTCCATGAAGAAAACCTCCAAGAGAAGAAAAGACTTTCTACAGCAGTCATATTGAACTGGTGGAATGCCAGCTGACCCCCCACATCAACGAGGGGGGAATTGAAGCAAAGCCACAGAGACTATGCTGTAAAGAAAAGAGAAAGACTGAGATGGAAACGATGTCAGCTGAGCCATGTCAACCCCAAGCTGTCCAGAGCTGTCCACAGACGACCAAAGGTGTCCAGAGCTGTCCAGAGATGTCCAGAGCTGTCCACAGATGCCCAAAAAAGCCGTGATGAAGCGAGTCCAGCAGAGATCCAGCAGACCCAGACAGAACCTGCAGCCACTCCTCACTCCCATCCATGCAGGAACGGTGAAATGAGGCATACACATCTTACATGATCAGACACTAAATTAAATGGCTGAATTTAGAGCTTAATGTGGAAAACTTAATAATACAATAATGATAATGATACAATAAAATACTAAAACTTAAATTCTGAATAATAACTGGCTCCACAGTCTTCTCTGATGCCTCTCAGTCTCTTGAACCATAACAAAATTTAATTAACTACAGCCTAACTTTTAATTTGGTTAATAGATACCTAGCACTAAATCTAACTGGTCACATTGAATTACTTAATCATGTATTCCCATCAAACATTCCGTTATTCTATCATTTTATTATTTTCTGTTAGTAATCTGGTCATTTAGCTTGTCAAATTAATCATTTATTATTAATTCTTTTCTGCTAGTAGTCTGGTCATGTAGTTGTCAAATACAGTAAACGTCTCATTTATAAAGAACTTTGATTTGTGTATATAAAGTTTGAATCACTGTACACAAGGTCAAGAACTCCGTAGCACCCTGAGATTAAGAGACTCTATTAATTAATGTCAAATTCATGTTTTCCCTGTTTTAGCAAAACTGGGTGGTGCCCTGATAATTTCTACTATTAAAAGTAATAGTTACTTACTTGAAGCTGAGTGTCATCACTCTCCTTCACATTTTATGACCACTTATGGTTTATGATCAATAACTTAAGAGTTGTTGTTTATAAATACATAATTTGATATTAATTAATGATTGACTAATCTGCTCTAGACTATGCTACAAGCAGCAACAGAGGAAGCTGTGTGTTAAGATCAATACATTTTTTTAGCAATTAACAGAGGTGGCAAAAGTACTCACATTCTTTACTTAAGTAGAAGTACAAATACTTGTGTAAAATGAGATTCAAGTAAAAGCAGAAGTACTGATTCAACTCCTTTTAAGTAAAAGTAAGAAAGTACAGGTTCTGAAATTTACTGAAGTACAAAAGTAAAAAGTAAAAATTATTTTTTTTAACTTCAATGATACGTGATGCTTCTTTTCATAACTATGCTATTTTTTTTTTTTTAAATTGCCTAGTTTTCCTCTTTTATTAACAACCTGCACAGTAATGGAACAGAGAAAAAAAACACTGGACACAGTTGAGTTTTGCTGCAGGCCAAATTTCCTTTAGAATAATAAAATCTGAACTGGACAGATAGAAACTGACATCAATACAGATGAGACAGAAATTGTATTAAACACTAAAAACTGGTACATATTGAGCTTCAGCAGCAGCTGGAAGCTGTTCTGCCATCCTCCACCTGTCACCTCTCCTCCCCTCCAGCCTCACCACTGTCTGCAGCCTCAACCCACTCAGATCCACCCACAACTGGATCGGGCTGATCCACAACACCGCAGTGATCCATGGCACCAGACTTGGCGAGTGTCGCGGGCTATACGGCAACGAGCTTAGGGCCCCATGCCCAGAGGCACTGAGCCCTGCAGCATGGGGAGCTGGGCTCGGTGACACTAGGGTAGCCATTTCCACAACACCAAAAAGGAGGACACTTTGCGGCATTTAGTGAGAAAAGAAAACTCGCAACATAGCAATCTGGTGTACTAGATGAGTCACTGAAGATCTCTCGGTCAACCTTAATTCCACAGTCTACACTCCTGTATGACTGGTGATGCTTGACCGCATGATAAACTTTACCAAGTTCTGCAGCGGATACCTTGTTATCTTTAGGTGATGTTGCTTCCCGAAAAAAACAACCGGGGGGAGGAGATGCCTGTGGCCCATCTGTTTCTCTGTGCTAGCATGCCTTTCAATGGCCGTCTTTCATTGTGTGCTAACCTCCACATCACAGCGACAAAGTGTGCAATATGCATGCAAATCGTCTTTGCTACTTTTGCTGACAAACGTGCTCTTTTGACCATTTGGCATTGAATGAGGTCCGTCTTTTCAGCCTGTTAACATTCCGTTAACAAGATGAGACAAGGCACAGATAGCACATGGGAAAAGGGGCAGCTTGTTTACATTTTCAACCAATGAGAAATCAGAGAAATGAGTGGAAGAGGAAGACAAATAAGTGCCCGGCTTGAGGCTGTGCAGGATGCTGGACAAGGCATTTAAATTTCGGACTGTCCAGCCTAAATCGGGACGTATGGTCACCCTAGATGGTCCGTAAATGTTGAAAGAAGTAACGAGCCAGTTTTGACAATGTAGTGAGTAGAAAGTACAGATATTTGTGTTGAAATGTAGGGAGTAAAAGTCAATAGTCGCCAGAAAATAAATACTCAAGTAAAGTACAGATACCTGAAAAATCTACTTAAGTACAGTAACGAAGTATTTGTACTTCCTAGGTTTCAATGAAGCCATAGGTTGATGCTTTGTTCACGGCGTCATTATCCACACACATCATTACCACAGCTCATTTTGTACATTTTGTACAGTGACATTAAGTTTAAAAAGATCTCTCAATATGAAACGGTAACCTTGGAGACTAACATCATCACACATTAATACAATTGTGCTCATTGGCTCCACAAAAGCTTTCCAGTCACATCAAATGTATATAATTCTAAAGAAGCAGACCTATGGACTGATCCAAGGAGTCTAGACCTAAAGAAGTAGAACTATGGACTGATCCAAGGAGTCTAGACCTACAGCAGCAGAACTATGGACTGATCCAAGAAGTATAGACCTATAGCAGCAGAACTATGGACTGATTCGAGGAGTCTAGACTTATAGCAGCAGAGCTATGGACTGATCCAAGGAGTCTAGACCTATAGCGGCAGAACAATGGACTGATCCAACACAGAAAATTTTGAAGAGTAAATTTTTTGAGTAAAATTTTACTCCCCAAAAGATAGTATTTGGTCCTAGTCCAAAAAGAGTAAAATTTACTCTTGTCATAGAGTTAAATTTTCAGAGTTATTTCTACTCTATCTAGAGTTCATATTTTACTCCACAAGGTTAAAATTTACTCGATTTAGCATAATATGAGAACAACTCCAACGCCATTTCACTCAATACAGAGTTGTATTTTACTCTGTTCAGAGTAGGGCACTTACTACTCTGTTCATAGTATTAAGTGCCTCAAAATAGAGGTCTAATTCTGATAGAGTTCTATTTCACTCAATACAGAGTTGTATTTTACTTAATATTGATTTTAATAATAACTCTGGATTAAAATGTTTGAAATAAGAGACCAGAAATGAATATTCAACAATGTGCTTGTATTTTTCTCAAATGCAACACATGCACTGAGCATCCATATATCTCAATACTGTCTAGACTTTGTAATATGACAGCATTGTATAATACATAAAAAATTAAAATCTGCAACAAAAATCTCCATGAATAAGGCTCCATGGGCAGAGTGATCAATATGAGGGGAAAAAAAGTCTTTCACGGTGACGCATCCCTATAATTTCATAATAAAAACAAGTAGAATATTGCAAACATGTATGCACATTATCACCACACAATCAGTAGCTGCAGATAAGGCTGTAAGATTGCAATAGCCATCAGCCCAGCCAAAAACATTTACGCCCAGTTGGTGGGTCATCACACTTTGCACACAATGTGCTCTTTGAAATTGGGTGGATTAGATGTATCAGATAAAAGAGGAGAAAATATGAATAATTAGAATTTGAGTTATGGGCAAAGAAATTCAGAAATCCATTGTTCATCCCCAGTGCAATAGAGCTTAGCGATTCTTTTATCACAGAAAACAGCATAGAACAATAAATTAACTTGAATCATCATTACTGTATGACATCTGCATATCGAATGCTTTGTAATACAAAAGCTCTTTGACATCAACAACATGAGGTCCATCTGCAGTACACACAACTTTAAATGCACAAAAATGCTCATCCATACACACTGTTGGAAGTGCAAATGTAAACAACAGTAACCTTTCATCTTTAATAACAACACAGTGGATTTTGTGAAAAACTGGCATATCATTAAGCACTTTAAGACACACAAATAACCCCGGACGATACATATTTCCATGGTGTTTGGCCCATCTAACATCTAACACCTTAGTGTCAATTGCTACCTGAAGAGCCTCTGCTATCTCACAGCCCCTGTCCGTCACGTTTAAAGCTACCATTTTACTTAGACCAAGCACCAGTCTTTTGAGCTCAAATGTCTGCCAACTATATGCTACTTGACTTTGGTGTTTCTTTGCCAATGTTTTAGTTATATTTTTGAAGCTTTTTAGTTGGTTTTTAAAGAAATTGTGCTTTGCTTCATAGCACATGCACCAGGTATGCAAAAGTGGTCCAATTTTACGAATACATGTAGGATAATGCACCATAAAATGATGCTTTGGTAGTAGCTTCTTGTTTGGAAACAAATGCTTGAATAACCTATGGTGCTCTGAAATCAAATGTTTCAAATAAATGGTAATGCCAGTTGATAACATGGAAGAAAACACAATATTTGCTATTTGAAGCAACAACAGAAGCAAATACCAGTGTTGATCATCTTGACAAACCAAGTCTCCAAATATAAGTGGGAGATTGCGAAGTAAACACCAAGATTGGATCGCATTTAAACCCAAGTCATTTGAGTCCTCAACTAACTTCAATGCAGGTGGCTTGCTGTTTTGTTCCATGTAGCCATAGTTAAAGTTCTTAATTCTCCTGTCTATTTCCTTTGATGTTGTGTAGTTTTTGATCAAGTGCAGTATTAGCAGCTTCATTTCATATTGTGCCACACCCTCCAAGATATTGTGCGTAATATCAGCAGAGAAGTTTTCACATGTATTGAAGTACTTCAAGGAATTTAAAACACAAGAATGTTTAACACCCATCACATAGGAAAGACTAGGCATTTTCTCCATTGTTTGTCAGTGTTCTGCATGAAGTGCTTGAGTTCGCATTACTATCTTGGGTGATTCTTCTGTGAATTATTCTTCTGTCTGAAAGTCCTTTTTCTCAACAAGACAAAAGCGGCAACAATATCTGGCACTGAATGATTCCACAAAACCAAACAAACCATGAAGACCAAGGTTGTCACCAGTAACTTGGACAATAGTTCCATATACATTTTTGTCATAAAGTGGGACCCGAATTCCTTTAGTCTCCAGCTCTTTAATATCTTGCACAATTGGATCAAGTATTTTACAAAAGCCATATGTTTTAACGTCTTGGGCATGGAACAAAGCGACCAAATGAATATTAAGCAGCATTGAGTTGTACTTTGGAGAAAGATTACACAAGGTAAAATAGATTGCTCCTAATTTATGTATTCCCTTTTTACTCCCCAATGGATTTGCGCATTCAAAATCATCATAGAAAAGTTGCAACTGAAGTGCATGCTTCTGTTTTGAAAATAAAGGATGACTCTTGAAAAGATCTCCATCACAAAAGTCATTAAGAAGATCTTCTCTTGAACTGGAATGACTCTGCATCATCTCTTTTATCTTAGGGTGTTTGTAAATGGCATCTAATGTTTTCAAAATTGGGATATAAATAAATTTATCGGTAACAACAGCTGGATCATATGTTCCAGTAGTCCGATTGCACCGCGTATCAAATCTTGTACCAAGAACACATTCAACGGGTTCCACACTTCCCCACTTCTCTGTGAAATACTGCCTTCTCTTAGTTTCACAATTTAAGACACCACAAGGATTTTCAATTTTTTCAAAGCACTGATCAATTTTACACTCAACCTCACTTTTGATAGGTTCCTGTAAAGATAGACACTGCTTCACAGATTCTTTTGCTTGATTATGGATGTCATCAACAATCTCTTCCACTGAAGTAACCAAAGAGTTAATGATTGTTTCACCTACACCTGCCACTTTAAGTTCAGCCACTGTTGCAGCACAGCTGTCTACAAGACTTATTAAGAAGGACTGGGTCAGAAGGGGGACTGTTTGATGGAAAGTCATCAACAAAACTTCTGGCTAAATTGCAGTTGCAGAGGGTCCTTCACCAGGATCATCACAAGGTTCATGTGCTTTAAGATGCTTTCGAAATCCAGAAAACGTACCAAAGAAATGAGACCAACCAGGCTGACCACATTTCAGATGAAGTATCTTTCCTGAACAAATTCTGTGGATTAACTTTAAGTGCTTAATTAACATATTGGCATTTGCCTGAGGGCCTCTGCAAATAAAACAAAACATAACAGTGGTTTGCAAGAAGTGGTAGACATTGGACAGTTCCCTGTTGTACGAGGTGTACGACGAAATGAGCTTTAAAAAGCTCGTCAAAAGAGGCAAGAGAATCTGGTGACTGACATGGGATTGCATTTTTGTCAATCACAATGAAATACTTGTGTATGGCACACCTCTGGGTCCCCACAGCCAGTAGATAGGGTTGATGGCTCTCTGTGATGCTGTCCAGATGCCCCTCAACACTGGTCCCAGTCTGTGACAAGAAAACTTAATTAGTCTTGCTATTTAAAATTAATCTGTTTCAGTTTAGGGCCCCACCACCACCAGAATCACTTATTGCCACAAAATGCAAGATGAACCATAACATTTCCACCCTTTATATATTTTATTCTGCTAAATGTAAAAGAAATAATTATTCATATCAGCTTATCTCAAGCTGATGGTGATATATCTGTGGGGAACCAAATCAGGTAAATGTCACAGGGCACTCGCTGATTACAGATGAGCATGGTCATCACATGATTTCACAAGAGTATAGGTTTAATGTTTAATATTACAGACAGAACAGTGAGCCTTCTTAAACTTTACTTAAACTGTAACATTACCTTGATTAATTTCACAACGTGGTCAGTGGCTTGTCTGGCGGACAGCTTTCCTGGTCTCTTGTTGCGGCCATGAGGTGATGGTGGCATGAGGTGGACAAGGAGCAAGATGGAGGACATCTCACTGTCCCATCCTGAAAATTCAGAAATACATTTTTACTGAAATGTTTATATTTTTGTTCCAAAACCATTTCCCTCTTCCACTATTATTATTATTATTTCTTTAATTCAAATGTACCATCTTCCAGTTCTTCTGTTGTGGATTCAGCGTTATGAAGGAGCTCTTCAAGGTCGCTTGTCTTTGTTAGGCCACGACTTTGTTCAAGGACTTTCTGCCTGTAGTGAGTAAGCCACTTCTCCAGGAACTTTGCAGAGATGTCATCACCAAACATCAGACTGAAATCCTGCTCTATCTGCAGACAAGATGGAATACAGACAACAACATGGCATACATTGTTAATAGGTGCACCAGGGATGTGATCTGTTTAACCCTACTCTTGTGTCCAGGTCACCAGTGCCCCGTTTTCAGGTTTTAAAAGCATAAGTACCACATAAATTTGTTTATAGCATTAAGGCTTTTTCACTTTGTCAGGAATCTCTATTTAAACACTAGAAAAACGCAAGCGGTTATGTAGGGCCCTCGCGGTTTGTCACGGTCGGGCATCAGATGGGGACGGCGGTGCGAGCACGGGGCAATAAACGTCAAGCGATTCCTACAATACACAAAGGAGTTACGGCCATTCGATGGTTCAAAGTGGAAATCACGCCAAAATGAAGAGTCGAAACAAAATGGCCGACTTCCTGTTTGGAATAGAAAGTTGGTGCAAGAGACTTTTTTCTGCGTATGGTCAAGGTACACGTGTATATTATGTGTATGTTTTTCGTGTTCCAACTCCATAAACACCCCTATGGGGAGGGGTTTTTGAAAATTTCAAGGGGGCGCTATGGGGCCATTTTGCCCCACCCATTAGTGTGGACCACATCAGATGTTAGAGGTCGCCACCCTTGACCTATGTATCAACTTTCACGATGATACGAGTTTCTTCAAGCCATCAAAAAGCCAAAGAACTGGTCACTTCCTATTACCACTCGGGGGGCGCCATGAATAAGGCATAACATTAATATATTAACACGTTCAGGGCTGAGTCCCGGTCATGCTCAGAAAATTTGAAGCTGCTCGGATAGAGTATGCGAATGTGAGAGTCATTCGAATTTAGACGGCGAATTCGCCAAAGTTGCTCGAGCCCTAGCGGCCACGCCCTTTGACCTAATTACGTGCAGAGCACAACTTTTGCTCAGTTAGGTCTGGAGATCAATTCTACCAAATTTCAAGTCGATCGGACGAAATCCCTAGGACGAGTTCATTTTCATCAGAAGATCCAAAATTCAAAAGGGCCGACTTCCTGTTTGGAGTAGACAATTGGTGCAAGAGACTTTTTTGTGCGTCTGGTCTAGTTGCACATGTGTACCGATTTTCCCTATGGGATTTTTTTGACTTAGTAGGGGGCGCTACTCAGCCAATTTGCAAGCGCCGTGTGCGACCAGCCCAAAATATCGAATTTCGGATCAGGCCGCAGGAATGTGCAAAGTTACACAACTTTTTAACGATGGGAAAGGGGCGAAATTTGGGAAAACAAAGTGTCAGGAATAATAATAAGAATAATAATAATAAACACTACAGTTTCAATAGGTCCCTTGCGGACCTGTTTCACAGTCCGCTCGGGCCCTAATAATAATAATAAACACTACAGTTTCAATAGGTCCCTTGCGGACCTGTTTCACGGTCTGCTCGGGCCCTAATAATAATAATAAACACTACAGTTTCAATAGGTCCCTTGCGGACCTGTTTCACAGTCCGCTTGGGCCCTAATAATAAACACTACAGTTTCAATAAGTCCCTTGCGGACCTGTTTCACAGTCCGCTCGGGCCCTAATAAATAATTGTTTTAGTGTGTTTTACAGCTGATATAAGACTCTGGTCAAAACCGACCCTAACACCATAAATGGCAGCATAAAACTGACAAGAGGAAGGTTCAGTTGAAGCCAAGGGATATTCTGACAAAAAAAGGCCCAGGGGGCCACACCATAAAGTATTAAAACCAATATTTTCATGGACAAGGAAGCCTAACAATGTAACCAAGAAAAGAAAAACAAATTAGATGAGAAAGTATTTTACAGTACAAAGTTTAAGAGCGACATACCATTCCCGTGATGTCAAGAAATCTTGGAAAGGTGGTGAATATTTCAGAGGACTTCACTGGGTCATGAACCATTGTTTGGCGATGGGTGAAGGTTTGTTTCATCTTCTCCTTAATGATTGCTTCATCAGTTGTATGCTGGGTTTCCTTACTGAAAGGGTTTCTGTCCTCAGAGTCTGAACCACCTGTAACAGTGATCAGTGAACAGTGTATCTTGTAACAGTGAAACCACATACTGATGCAATACTTTCTTTACTTCTCAAAAAAAGTTGAGCCACTTTCACCCCTTTAACAGACGACCACTCGTCTTTTTACTAAAACACCTGCGATGCCCACCATTGTAGTAACCAAAAAGCACTATGCAGATTAAAAATGAATTTAACATATGAATTTTCAAAAAAAAAAAAAATCTACACTCAAAACATGTACCTGTCAGTGGCTGAGGGTTTCTTTTCTTTTGTCCCTCTGAGGTTTCTTTTTGAAGTGTTTTCACTCTCCATGCAAGAAATCCACTCCCATCTACTGGATTGTAATACTGCTCCTAAAAACCAAGAAAGTGTTTTATTTGTCCTCCTGGGAAAAAAAAAAAAAAAAAAAAAACCCAACGCATGTCCGTGTCTGGTAAATTGCTAAAATCAAGGTCAACCAGTTTGACATCTGCTGTGTTCAGCTTGAGGTTGAGGTTAGGAGAAAGGGTCAGCTTAGAGAAATGTTTATATGTACTTGAAATCTCACTCGGTTTTTTGACCTATGCCAGAAGTGATGAGTAAAAAGCTTAGACTTGTTTTATGTACTTACATAGCCCAAAGTGCCCTGGGGATCAGCCAGGTATGGAAACAAGGCAGTGATGCCCTTTGCGTAGTCCACTTTAACACACCTTGAAGGGCTCGTCCTACAGTACACACATGCACATGCACACACACGATCCAAACAAAAGTACTGCTATGCCGATGCCTTCTGCACTTGGTCTGCACCAAATAAAACCATTAATGTTTGGCTTGAATGTTAATTACATGACAACATACCCATGTTCACTCGCCATGTGTGCAACCAATATCTTCACCATGTCACGTCTTCTGGAATCTGTTAGGCTTTTTTTCCGAGCATACTCTGTAAGGATCCTCTCTCCCCCAGGGTTCTCCCTCAGAATGTTTTCAATGAGCTAATTGTGAGGGGAAAAAAGAGGGGACAGACAGGGATTTGGTGGCCAATTACATTTACAGTGACAAAAATGTAAACCATGCCCCGCATTTCTGTGCAAATTTACTTGGCCATTTCCCCCCCTTACTCCTTTTATCAGAATCAACATCTTGATCTCTCCATCTTCAAAGCTTACCTGAGCGAGACGAGTCAGGTCATCTCTGTTTCTTTGGGCAGGACTAGACTCCAAAATGATGGTGTCATCAGAGTCACCTTCATTTTCTGCACCAGAGCTGAGAAAGGAGCTGTTGCTGCTGGCAATGGAGTGGCTTGTGGAGGGGTTCACTGAATCTAGCACGTTGACATAACAGGTGTGATTATAATAACGTCATTAGCATGAGGGGATCATCTGTGATAAGAGCAATGTAAAAGATCACAATAGATTAGGATGGATCCACACACCAAGCCAGTTATTCCTCAGATGCTTTGTTAAGTGTCTGAAGAGGTATGTTTATTCAAAACGTCATGCAACGTGGATAAGTCTCTCTTTACTATGTTGCATTACATGGTTAGCCAGGACTACATGGACTATAAGATTCCAAGTTAAAAAGTGACTCACCGTCAAAATCTGACAAACAGACCTCAAGCACACCCAGGTCTGGTTTCGTTAAAAGAAAGGCAAACGCGTCTTCGTCAACTTCAATGTTCAAATCATCATAGACTTTTAAGTCCAAGGTAGGAATCTCAAATTTCTTGGAAACTATGAAGACAAAACAATATTGCACAAGATTGATGTCACATCTGTGTCACTTTAGATCTGAACCACTTAAAACAACGCTTTCATACTTTAGCTATGTGTATATAATCCAAACATCCACCATTATCTACCGCTTATCCTCATAGGGTCGCGGGGGGGCTGGAGTATATCCCAGCTGTCTTAGGGTGAAAGGCAGGGTACACCCTGGACAAGTCTTCAGTTCATCACAGGGCACATAGAGATAGACAACCACTCACACTCACACCTACGGGCAATTTTAAATTAGCCAATTCACCTAATCCCCATGCATGTTTTTGGAGGAAGCCGGAGTACCCGGAGAGTACCCACGCAGACACAGGGAGAACATGCAAACTCCACACAGAAAGGTCCCCGGCCCGGGATTCAAACCCGCTACCTTCTTGCTGTGAGGCGACAGTGCTAACCACTACACCACCGTGCCGCCCTGTGTGTGTGTGTGTGTGTGTGTGTGTATATATATATATATATATATATATCCAAAATCAAATACATATACTTCTAAGGGTCCTTGACGACAACGACGACAACAACAACAACAACAATAATAATGAATACAAGACAGCACCACTAATTTACACATGACATCCAGTAGGGTTCACAACAATTCACACGAACGCTAATTAATTTAAGTATTACAAAAGCCCTATCTACAGGTAGGCTAGATACCACTCTGCATTTGCATCTGTTTGAAAGCTGGGTAAAATAATATTTTTTTTCGCAGGGTGCTTCGATGTGTCTACGTGCGTTTCAATTTACATACCTAACTTTACAGTGCTGCTGCGCAGCACACACCACAACACCCCATCTCTGAGCTGAAGGAACAGTGGGGGAACCAGCTCACCTCGTAAACTTCTCATAATTCCATTCCACTCATTGCTACGCGGGGAAATCCACAGCTGATGTGTGTTAGTGTAATGGACGAGTGTTCCTCACTGCCAGTGTCTCCATTTGTGGCTTCAATACAAAAAAAAAAAACACTTGGTAACCAAAGACCAGGTAAAATGGGCGGTGTAAATGCCTCAATTCAGAGTAAAACACGTGTGCTTGCTAACGGTCCACACAAAAAAATCCACTTACTAACCGAAGAACAAGTCGGGTAAAACGTCATGACTCGACTGAGGGTAAAACACACGTGCTTCCTAAGCGAACGGCAGAGAAAACAGTCCGCACATAAAAGACTGGTCCATAAAAAATAAATTAAAACACACTTGCTAACCCAGGGGCACAACTCAATTCAGAGTAAGTCTTCTTCGATAAAATGGTCAGTAAAAATTAAGCTAACACACGCGGTAAATTAAGCTAACAAGAATGAGACTCGGTTTAAATTCACATCTAAGCTAGCACTGTGAAAGAGCCCAAATGCCGATCCGAACGGGATTTTCTAACCCGCGTCGACACGCACAGTGTGAAAGAGGTATAACATTATGGTTTGAGCTGAAGCTAATGTTAGCATCGACATTGGCAGTTACGCAGTGTGTGAGGCTCACAAACTCGCCAGCTGCAATGTTAGTCACAAGCATTACCTTTCAAGTAAACCAGCAAAAATTCTGCTGACATTTTATGGCGACAGAAACGAAACCTAAGGAACATTAGTGGGCATGTTCTTGATATTGCTCCAATAGGATTTACTCTATTTTTTATCTCCGACTCTAGTGGCCACTGGAAATAATTACAATCCCAGGTTAATAAAAATTACTCTTTAAGAGGAAAATAATGGTAACTCTGAAAAAATTACTCTCTCATTTTTCCTGTGAAGGAGTCAATATCTGTAGCAGCAGAAATTTGGACTGATCCAAAGAATCTAGACCTATAGCAGCAGAAGTTTGGACTGATCCAAGGAGTCTAGGCCTGTAGCAGCAGAACTATGGACTGATCCAAGGAGTCTAGACCTATAGCAGCAGAACCATGGACTGATCCAAGGAGTCTAGACCTATAGCAGCAGAACCATGGACTGATCCAAGGCAGCCTGAGTCAGCCTTGGATCAGACCTAACCTATAAGCACTATCAAAGAGTAAAGTCTTCAGTCTGTTCTTAAATAAGGAGATGGTGGTGGATCTGTAAATAATCTGTAAATAATCGGCCTCTTCATTTTTGGAACACAGCAACAGCTTAATGGATCAGAAGTAGTTTCCCACTGCTAGGTACACAGGTATCACATACTGTGCACTGATGCACATGTTTCAGTAGTCTCAAAATGTGCACATAAAAACCAAGTTCTTACATGTAACAGTGCATAAAGAGAGCAGCAGGGATAGAATAAATAGTGACTGATGTCTCCCTCTCATGTTATATTTGAGTCGCAGTCTACAGCTCTGACATAGACTGGTGTGAATTGTTTCATCATGTCTCTCAGTAATCTCTACAAACAGATACTGCATTCACATGTAGATTCTGGTATTGGAAACATGATGGTTTCTGTTTGTAGTCCGAGTCGGGCTGGCTAGTGAGAGTGTCAGGATTTTTCAGGAGTTTGACATCAAGAACCATACAATGATAGCTAGAGGACTGGGTCAGAGCAGCTCCAGAACTACAGCTCTGGTGGGGTGTTCCTGGTCTGCAGTGGTCAGGATCTATCAAAAGTGGTCCAAGGAAGGACCAATGGTGAACCAGAGACAGAGTCACGAGAGGATAAGGATCACTGATGCAGGTGGCATATACACAGCATATTATCATGTTACACCTATGTTCTCTACTTCTCAGAGGACACAGCGATGTGGGATATGTTCTGAATGAATATGAGCAGAAAGCTTGCTTAATGTTATAGGATTTTGTAAATTTATTCACATGAATTAATTTAACTTCAAGGTTAATAGGTGCCATGCCAACATGTGAGTTGACTCTGCAAAAATAAAATCAAATTAAAAAACTGGGAAAAGGGTAGAAGATGGATTGCTATGTGTCACATGGTTACCACTGAAGAAAATTGTGAGTGTTCAGATGTGCTTACAGTACATCTTCCCTGCTGTTACTCAGAATCATTAAAAGTGGTGAACTGAAACCATTAGACCTGATAATAGTAGATTTTGTTTTCAGATTCTGATAAACATTATACATTGTGTTTCCCCTGACTCTCAGGACTTGGATGGAAACCTGCTGGACTCATGGGAAGGAGTCAGGGTGCAGTGCCTGTGGTGTCTGAGTGACAGTCGGACAGTCTTTGCATCTGATACCCACCAACGCATTCGTGGCTACAACTTTGAGGACCTGACTGACAGAAACATGTAAGTCACTACTAGGGCTGCACAATGTATGTAAAATTCACAGGCATAGCGATATCAATGTGCTTGATATACACACAGCAAAAGACAGGTTGAAACGTGATGATGCCAGGCATGACAGGCATTGTTGTGTATTGTTGCTGTTTTGCGGCTACTTGACTTAACAGTAGCCAGTTGCCAATGTTAGCTTTTTTGAAGGCTTCCTGTAGATCTTTGTTGTTGTGTTGGAGGTTGCTATGGCAATTAGTCACAAGTGTTTGGCATAGGACTGGGGATGACAAAAAAAAAGCTCTGATCCTAACGGGTATTGTGTTGGCAGAGCCAAATAATGACAAACCAATTAATTCAATTCAATTATATGTATTACATGACATCACAGTTAGTGAGACAATAGTTGATGCATCAATTGGTAAATAACAATTGGAACAAAGTACATATTCTTGCACATGGATAATAAATGACAAGTGTAGGTGGACCAGTCTGAGATGGGGAGACGAAGAAGATGAAAGACGAAGAACACGAGAGGAGTGAGATGAGGGAGAAGTAACTTTGTTTTATCTGCCAGGAGCAGGACAACCCCCTCCTCTGCTCATACCGATAGACTAGTTTCATCATTTAGGGGAAGCTCAGAACCAGAACAGAAACTACAGGCCTATGTCAACATGAATAGAGTAAAACTGAGTAATATTAAATGTATTACACAGGTGATATTAAAATATAGTATATGACTGTACTCATCACAGAGATAGCCTCTGAGAGCGACCCATTCTTTCACAAATGTTTGTAAAAGCAGTCTGCATGCCTCGGGGCTTGATTTTATACACCTGTGGCCATGGAAGTGATTGGAACACCTGATTCTGATTATTTAGTGCAAGAACTATGGCTTCACAACAGGAAAATGAACCCAAAGGCACAACTCGAAAAACAAAGTATCAACTGAGGTTTTATTAAGGAGAACAGAAATACAGGTACAGGGAGGAATGAGCACTCTAACCTGACTACCTTAAAAGAGAACTGAAGAAGCTGCAACGCAGGCTATCAAACTTACCAAGGAACACAAAGAAGGCTATAAAACTTACAATTGAAAATAATCCTTGACTCTGTCTATACCTTATCTACAGGGTATGATATGTACAAACAGAAAATGCTCACATACGGTGAGGAAAAGGGGACTAATCGGAATAAACAAAAACACTCAAAAATGTGAGGATATAAGGGCAAGTTAACAATAACAAACGAGCACTCACCAAAAGGGCGAGGAACGAACGAAGTTACAGAGAAACACTAAAACACGGAAGACTAACTACACTTCAGACAAGCATGTGGGAGACAAAGTGACAACAGAAACACAGACACTGATGAGGGGGGAACCTGACGTGAGACAACGAGATGATGTGAGAAGGGCTGGTAGACTTGGTGTAGAAACACAAGACATACTGGCATAGGACTAGGGAGAGACATGGACAAAAATACACTAGGTAATGGGGAACAGCTGGAAACAATCAGGGGCATGGCCGACAATCACCAGATGTGGGGAACACAGGGCAGGAAGAGTGAAGCTGAAACACAAGGGAAGACAATTAATTTCAAAATAAACAGGAAATGGCATGACCAAATGACAAGACAGAAATAATCAGCACACTTAACTTGACAGACATGACATTTAGATGGGTGAGCGAATACTTTTGGCAATATAGTGTATGAATATGTATATTAAACCGCTTCACATTCCCCCCGTCCATAGTTAAAAAACTATGGACAATTATCAGACAAAGACAGGATGAAAGAAAAGACTTGGAGGGAGAATCCATTCCTGGACCTTTACAGGCCATCGGGCAGTCCTCCTCCACCCCAGGTCACCATAACTTTATGACTGTCAAATGTCCAGGTTGTAAAAGAAACAGATTCAATGCATTTCCCTTTTATTCCAAGGTCACACCTAATCAATGGCCCAACTGTAAATTCAGGCGAAAACCCTTTTCTAGGGAAACATTCCTGAATGACCCTGTCAAAGAGCCCAGAGGAGAAAAACCCCATTGTGGTTGGATGAGGGGAAAACACCTCTGTGGTCTCCATGGGAACGATCACCATTCTCGGCTTGCAGGGAACCTGGTTGTAACACAGAACAGACAGACATTAAACATCATACAGACATTATAAACCCATGGCACAAACCAAATGTGTAAAGCTGGTAAATATATTTAATGAATGTAAATATATATGAATATGAATATGTATCAAAAACCATGTAAATATAAATGAATATTGAAAATGTGACTGTATGCTGCTGCAGATTTCTTTAGTACTGACACCTGCACGTTGTTTCTTTATAACACACAAATAACCAATGATATATAAAAGATATATGATGATATATGACGGTTACAGGGCCACCTCTTGCCCCTCATTGATCCAGTCAGGAGCAGGGAAAAGATCAGACTCCATCTCCATCTCTTCCCCAACTTTATTGTGGAGAAGATAATCTGTGACTACCATTTGCGGGGCCTGCCTCTGGCTTCTAATCAGCATTGATCTCATTACTTGAATACAGCAGCAGAAAATGAATCCCATCAACATTAGGCAGATCAGAATAGTTACTGTCAATCTAGCCAAACCATGTTTCCAGTCACCTATTGTATCCCATAACCAAGCACTCCAGTTAGCATTTGGGTCTCGACCTGCACTCTCAGTCACTTCAAGTCTTCAGTCTCTTAAGCTTCGCCATCGCTCTTGTAAAGGCTCCATCTGCTGCAGTATGTCCAGGAATGTGAGTACAACAATGTTCTCCTATTAAAGTAAATACACCTCCTATCTCCGCGAGAATCCAATCAAGTGCCTTGATGATTCTGCCATGCCACAGCACTATTTGCACAAACCTGTTCTCCTAATGCCCCAAGGGCTTCGTCAGTGTAATTATGAATCACTGCTGGTTGTAAAAAATGAAATGAATCCATTCAGTGTTTTTGTTAGCAGTTATCCAGGGCAAAATAGACTCAAAACCTGATGCAATCTCATTCCTCACTTTGTATTTATCTGGAATCCCTCGTGGTTGGTCAATTTAGTCTAAATACACTTTTGGATCTTGTGTGTAATCTCTTCTACTCCTAATACCGACATTGTTAGTTCACTCTTCATACGGTAATATAATTAATTCCTGCACTACCTGCACCCTGGCACATCTTCCTGACCAATCTAACGAGAGAACTGAGTATAGTTTTTGACCACCGCACCACCAAAACTGATCAGCTAATGTCACAGTCTGGAATAAGGACATCCTGGCACCTGTACCTGCAGCATAAATTCCTTTAACGAGTCGTGCAGGTTTCAGTGTTGGCTTAGTACAGTTAATTGAATCTAGCTCCCACCTGTATTCACATCTGTCTCTTTTCACCCTACCTTTAAACTGGGAACCGCTTTGTTCGATGCATTCAAATTGGCCTATAAATCTTAGTGGAACCCCATTTGGCATTCTTAACACTCATCTCATTGCATCTCTGAATATTGGCCTTGCCCTGTGTTCCAAACCTAATATAGTCCTCATACACTATATTGCCAAAAATATTCGGTCACCCATCCAAATAATCAGAATCAGGTGTTCCAATCACTTCCATGTTCACAGGTGTATAAAATCAAGCACCTAGGCATGCAGACTGCTTTTACAAACATTTGTGAAAGAATGGGTCGCTCTCAGGAGCTCAGTGAATTCCAGCGTGGAACTGTGATAGGATGCCACCTGTGCAGCAAATCCAGTCATGAAATTTCTTCATTCCTTTTTTTTTTTTGTCAGCACCTCTTCCCATCGTAAAACACCACAGTATGGCAGGTGTCAACTTTTTATGGGATTGGTGCTTACTTTTATCTTGCAGAAAAGTATGATATTTTGTGCATTTGTGTGACTGGCCCCGCCCTCTCTGGAAACTAAGCTATCATTCTTTATTAGAATTTCTTATTATGAGCCAGAGAGGAAAGTGCTGCACCTTTTGTGAATTGAGGGGGAAAACAGATGATAGACAGGATGACATAGGATAGATGGGAAAGGGGTACAAACATGCAGTGATATTAGAAATCAGGAATATGAGATGCATTATTCCTAGCAACTAATCTCCCCGAAATAAGAGGAAGACAGAAAAGACAGTAACAATAATAATGATGATAATGACAATAATAAATAAGTAAATAAAGTTGGGCACTAAGGGGCGAAGGTGAGATGTAAGAATGCATAAGAAGCATGAATTTGATGTGAAGCCCGAAGAGTGATTTCACCCATTCTGGCGGGTCCCATCAGTACTCAACAATGGGACACGACAGGCATTCGTACACCCTGAACCAACATGCATGAGTGACTGGCACCGAAGCCCAGGGCAGCTAAGACGACTGAGCAGGGGCCCGCTGGCCGAGTGTCCGTCCCGCCCAGGCAGCAGGAACACCCAGGAGACCTCGCCCAGGCAGCAGGAACACCCAGGAGACCTCCCCCAGAGAGCCAACCAGAACCACAGAGAAACACACAATTCCAGGGACCTAGGGAAGGCACAGCCAGACGCCCCCACAGCGCCATGAACAAGCCCAGGAGGCCCGGGACAAGAGGGCCCACCCGCCACCCAACACCCACCCCCAACCGCCCCACCACCCCCAGCCCGCCCCACCCACACCCCCCCACAACACCTACATTGTGCATGCGTGCAACCCTGAGTGTAGTGTGGTGCATTAAAAGTTGGATGGGCAATAGTGGCGGCAGGGTGGAGGGTTGGAGGACCACAGAGAATGGGTACTCTGCAGTCTGCTCCAATCCAATTCCCGCTAGCCAACCAAGACCTTCCATCCAAAGTGTGAGTGTGTGTGCTGCATTAAAAGTGGAGAGCGGGAAAATGCAGCAGGAGGGAGATGGGGAGGACACAATGCCACAAAACACTGCAATCCGCCCCACCCCACGACCAACCGCCCCCCCCCACACTGCCACGGGGTCCTAATTGACGTGTCCCTGTATGTGCCTAAAAGTGAATATGTACAGTGAATTGTGTGGAGTGTGAAGTGTGCAATAAGAGGCAGTCTGGTGCGGGCCCGGCCCAAGGTGACAGAGCCAAGGGGAGGTCAGTACGGATGGAAATGGTACTGAAGCGCGGGGCCCCCAGAGCCGAAAGGCAAAGGAACACGGGAGAACACCAACGGACCAACGGGCCCCACAAACACCACGACCCCCAGGAGCCGCTAGACTAGAGCTGCGCCCAGATGGCCGATGAGGCCCGACTACCAGCCGGCAGCCCGCAGCAGCCCTCCCAGACAAGGGACAGGGCCACCTCCAGGAGGCTTAAAGCGCAGGCGTCTACATCATCCCTGCCTACGCCCATCCAGCCACAACATCACCTCCACTCAAATTTCTTCATTCCTAAATATTTCACATTCAACTGTCAGCTGTATTATAAGAACATGGAAGGGTTTGGGAATGACAGCAACTCAGTCACAAAGTCAGCGGATGCTAGATAGAGATAGATAGATGGATAGATAGATAGATACTTTATTCATCTCACAGAGAAATTTGCAGAGTTGTGCTGAGGCACATAGTGCAAAGAGGTCACCAATTTTCTGCGGAATCGATCGCTACAGACCTCAAACTTCATGTGGCTTTCAGATTAGCTCAAGAACAGTGCGCAGGGAGCTTCATGGAATGGGTTTCCACGGCCGAGCAGGTGCATCCAAATCATTCATCACCAAGTGCAATGCAATGCGCAATGGACTCTAGAAGCAGTGGAGACGCGTTCTCGGGTGTGATGAATTGCGCTTTTCCATCTGGCAATCTGATGGACGAGTCTGGGTTTGGTAGTTGCCAGGAGAACGATACTTGTCGGACTGCATTGTGTCAAGTGTAAAGTTTGGTGGAGGGGGGATTATGGTGTGGGGTTGTTTTTCAGGAGCTGGGCTTGGCCCCTTAGTATAAGTGAAAGGAACTCTGAATGCTTCAGCATACCAAGACATTTTGGACAATTCCATGCTCCCAACTTTGTGGGAACAGTTTGGAGCTGGCCCCTTCCTCTTCCAACATGACTGTGCACCAGTGCACAAAGCAAGGTCCAAAAAGACATGGATGACAGAGTCTGGTGTGGATGAACTTGACTGGCCTGCACAGAGTCCTGACCTCAACCCGATAGAACACCTTTGGGATGAATTAGAGTGGAGACTGAGAGCCAGGCCTTCTCGTCCAACATCAGTGGGGCGTCAGTAGCTCAGTCTGGGAATCAGTACGATTCCCAACTTGGGTTGGGAATCGGAGGGTCGCCAGTTCAAGTCCAGGTCGGACCAAATGTGGAGAGTGGACTGGTAGCTGGAGAGGTGCCAGGTGCCGAGGTGCCCTTGAGCAAGGCACCGACTGCTCGGGGCGCCTGGATAAGGGACAGCCCCCTCACTCTGACACCTCTCCTCCAATGCATGTTGCATGCGTGTTTGTTTCATAACTTGTGTGTGATGTGCAACTGAGAAATAATAACAATCCTCATTGAGGGATTAATGGAGTAAGTCTTCTTCTTCAGTGTGTCACCTCACAAATACGCTTCTGGAAGAATGGTCAAAAATTCCCATAAACACACTCCTAAACCTTGTGGACAGCCTTCCCAGAAGAGTTGAGGCTGTTATAGCTGCAAAGGGTGGACTGTCATCATATTGAACCCAATGGATTAGGAATGGGATGTCACTTAAGTTCATATGTGAATCATATGAATACTTTTGGCAACATAGTGTATGATGGTGGACTCAACATCACACTCAGCTTTACACCAGGGTTGGGGAATTTGGGTCTGGTCTGTGAATCCATCCTGCTACGCTGTGATTAGTCTCTACAAGAGGTCGCTCTAGTTTATCCAGTTTGCTAACATCTCGGTCTCTTCTCGATCCTCTCTTTCGGCCATTATTAGATTGGTTAGTAATGTAGTAGTGCCCCTGTGAAATCTTAAAAAAAACCCCTCCCCATAGGGGGTTTTATGGAGTTGGAACATGAAAATTGGTACACATGCGCAAGTTGACGAGACGCACAAAAAAGTCTCTTGCACCAGTTGTCTATTCCAAACAGAAAGTCAGCCATTTTGTTTCCACTCAACATTTTGGCCTGAATTCCACATTGATCCATCAAAAGTTCATAACTCCTTTGTGTATTGTCCCAATCGCTTGACATTTATTCCTCCCTGCTCGCACAGCCATCCCCGTCTGATACCCGACCGCGACCTACCGCGAGGGCCCTACATAACCGCTTGTGGTTTTCTAGTTTGTTACGAGCAGCAGCCTGCTCTCTCGCTCTCCTTCTCTCTGCTTGGGTTGTCTCCCTCCTTCCCCTGCTTGCTGCGCACCTGAGTACAATCAACATTTGGATAGAGGGGGAGGAGGGTGGATAAGAGAGACAGGGAGTGCAGAGATGGGAGGCAGACAGCACACGGCACAGGCGCAAGCGCGTGGTGAGGAGGGCTCGGTTCCCTCTTTGTTTTTGTTTCCCACAAGCCTGGGGTGCGTTTTCCAAAAGGTTCGTTGCTAACGTCGTTAGCTACTTCCTACGTTCGAACGATGGATCTACGACGCAGGTGTTTCCCAACAGCATCGTCCGAACAACGCAGCTTCCGATGTTTACAACTAACGTAGTCCGATGCATCATTGAACGACGGAAGTGTTTCCCAAAAGCGTAGTTGGAATGATGCATCGGAAGTTGCATCGGAAAGTTGTGTCGTTCAAACGAATAGCATGGAGCTGTCGTTGAATGTTCGTTCAGGTGACGTCATGTCCTCTACTTCTTCTTGGGGCTTGAAATGTCAGGATTAGACACCCTGTGATCCACGATCCCCCCTACAGCATGAATGAAGGATGTCACTTTAACTTTCACCTCACAGTTGAGGTGAAAAGACGCAAGTTATGTTTTAAAAACAAATGTTTGTGTCGCCCTAGAAGTTTCAAATTACAACGTAAATAGCCTACTGTTAAATAATTATATTATGTTATATTATATTGTTAGATAGATAGATAGATACTTTATTCATCTCACAGACAAATTCACAATTCCAGCAGCTTGAAAGATGGAAACACACAGGGACATGCAGGGGTCAGGAGGATAAAAATAAAATAAGAGATAAAGTAGCAAACTGTATACTGTAATAGATACATAAGAGGAATGCAAGGCGCAGATTATGATAAAATATGATAATAGATAATAATACGAGGTGCAATTTTTTGATAAACTATGAGAGAAAAAAGAAAAACAGAAATATAAGTCTGACAGTTACAGTGCAGTTGCAAATGATAGTGTGTCACATACAGTTACACATAAGTTTTCTAACTGAAAATAAGTAATCATTAAAGCAGTCCAATAGAATAAGGTGGAGACCAACAACTGATGATTAGGTGGTGTTAAATGTTCATAAATATTGCAAATATACCACTCGATAATGGAATACAATGTCAGAAATATTACAAGGCTACATCTTATCTGCCAGCAAAAGTTAATCATCTTATTGTCCCCAGGAGGATTTGAACCCATGCCTAACTAAACACCATGTTAACACATTACAGGGCCAACACTGTAACCACTGTCCTATCCCACCACAGAGTGGTGGAGGAGCTGTAGGGATGAATAGGCTGGATGTATGTATTTTATGTCTTCAATTTATTACGATTATATGAAACAAACTGCATTCAGTTCTTACTTTCAGTGAGTAAGGAACATGATCATGTTGATGAATATTTCCCAAAGTTGCTAAAGATGTCACACTGGCTTGATGGAAATAAAACTACGTTTCTGTCGTCAACAGCAACGAATGCATCCAAGTGCTCTCCGAACGCCTCCGAAACATCTGGAAACTACGTCGTTCGGACGACGGAAGTTCAAACTAACGTCGTTCCAACTTACATAGTACGACGGTAGTTGGAGATTTTTGGGAAACGGTCGGAAATGGGAAGTCCGGTCGTTCGGAAGTACTACATACTACCGTGGTTTCATGCTAACTTCTGTCGTATTCATATTTTCCTCTATGCTGACTCCCAGTTCCTCACAGCTTGATGCTGCCTCCACCATGCTTCACTGTTCCAATATAACGCCATACAGTTAGTTTTGTAGGCTCTGGATTTTTTGCAAAGCCTTGTTTTGATTTTGCACCGCACAAGCTTTGCAGGGTGAAAACAAAAACGTAGTGACGTACTGACGTTTTGCAGTGACGTAATGACGTGGCTTTGACTGGGGCTGCAAGTTGAACCAACTAAGCACCAGCACGGAACTAGCACCAGGTTCCTTTTGGTGGAAAAGGGGTATGTGAGAACCTAGCAAACTCACCACTGGTCTGGATTACACCTTATCCACCAGGGTGGTTACAGGGCTGGTTCGGAGCCAGAGCCTGACTTAACACCAATTCTTTGTATTTGCACAGGCTAAGCACTGGTCCCCGGTGCTTAAAACTGGCGCCAGGCAAGCACCAAGTCTTTGCTGGTTCAGAACTAAGCACCGATTACATCAGCTGCGATACAATCTCTGTTCAAGTAGAGTTGTCGCTTGAAGCGATTACGGTGAAGATAGGTAGCCAGTAACAGTTTGTTTTTCGGTTCTGGATTTCTTTCAAAGCCAGGAACAGGCATGGGGACACCACCAGCTTCAACATGATGACCTCCTCCATCTTTCTTGTTTTGATTTTGCACTGCACAAGCTTTGCCAGGTGAAAGCAACAATCCTGTGACATACTGACGTTTTGCGGTGACGTATTGACATGGCTCTGACTGGGCTCCTTGCCAATGAAAAAGTGACCGGTGCTCAGGAGGAACGCAACTAGCACCAGGATCCTTTTCTCCTCCCTTTAACACATGTTGCAGATTAGTTTTGTGCCTCGTAGTCCCTGTGCGTTCTCATCTCACAGGTATCCATGGATCTAGTCTACCTTGTGGAATACTGGTTGTGCCAGTCAGACTTCATCCTCTGGTGCTGAGTGACGCGGTGGTGATGAGGTCATCTTGCGGAGGCTTCTCCTGTTTGGTGTGGTGGAGTGGAAGACATGCTGCACAGGCTTCTTCTGGTTGGCGTGGTGGAGAGGAGGACGTGCTGCTCATCCATTGCTGATAGCTTGATGATGCTCTTCATCCCCTTGGACACTCATACAATTCTATATATACACTGTATATTAGCTGTTGTTATACTGAGTTGGACATTTTCATACAATTTTGTGTGCCGTGTTAATGTGTTTTCATTGTTGTTATTCTGTACACATGGCATCTATCTGTCTGTCCATCCTGGAAGAGGGATCCCTCCTCTGTCGCTCTTCCTGAGGTTTCTTCCCTTTCTTTTTCCCTGTTAAAAGTTTTTTTTGCGGGAGTTTTTCCTTAGTCGATGCGAGGGTCATTTGTAAAGGACAGAGGGTGTCATATCCGATACAGATTGTAAAGCCCAATGGGGCAAATTCATAATTTGTGATATTGGGATACACAAATAGACTTGACTTGACTTTTGGTAGAAACGGGATAATAGTCATAATCATATAATAATAGTCATATCTATGTCAGGTACAACCTTGTTAGTGGTGCTCTGGGGTTGAACCACACCACATATTAACTTTCCAATATATGGTGTGCACACTTACATATTTGATTTGTGTTATATATATATATATATATATATATATATATATATATATATATATATATATATTACATATACATATACGTATATATATGTAACGTATATATATATATATAATTACATATATACATATATATATGTAATATATATACATATATATGTAATATATATATATATATATATATATATATATATATATATATATATATATATATATATTACATATATATACGTATATATATTACACAAATCAAATATGTAAGTGTGCACACCATATAGTGGAAAGTTAATATATATATATATATATATATATATATATATATATATATGAGGTGCCCTTGAGCAAGGCACCGAACCCCCAGCTGCTCGGGGCTCCTGGATAAGGGGCAGCCCCCTCACTCTGACACCTCTCCTCCAATGCATGTGCATGTGTTTGTTTCATGACTTGTGTGTGTAATGTGCAACTGACAAAAAGTTACTAACAGAGTGAAAAAATGTAATTTCCCCTTGAGGGATTAATAAAGGAATTCTTCGTCTTCTTCTTCTTCTATATATATATATATATATATATATATATATATAGAGATACAGTAGATATAAGAAGCCGCTTCCCCAAAATGAGCAAGAAACAAAGACTAATTTTTTGACGTGCCTATGTGTGGTATCGTTCCAGAGTGCAGGAGGACCACCCTATCATGTCTTTCACTGTTTCCAAAAATGGGAGGTTTGCTCTGCTCAATGTTGCAACTCAGGTGAGCAGCTTTTTAGTTTATTATTTTTGCTACAATAGTTGTTTATTTCATTTTTTTGTTCAGATTTTGAAATGCATCCCCCAATAAATCCTCTGTTTGCAGGGCGTGCACCTATGGGACCTGCAGGACCAGGTGCTGGTGAGGAAGTATCAAGGGGTGACCCAGGGCTTCTACACTATCCACTCCTGCTTCGGAGGGCACAATGAAGACTTCATCGCTAGTGGCAGTGAAGGCAAGAGAGCATAATGTTTAGTAGAAAGCTAAGACAAACATCTGCAAATCCATGAACCGAAGTGTGTTTGACTAACCCAAGGTCACAGAGGAAAGCTCAACAAAATGTCAGGTGTCAAGCAATCTAAAAATAAAATGTTATGAACAGTACAAGGTTACCGAGTCACCAAGCAACCAATGTACACGTTCACCTACATACAGCCGAGGGCACAAAATCCAGCCTGAGGACCTCCTGAGTACCAGTGTTACTCAAAGGAAGTAATGGATTACACTCCACTAGTTCCATTACTGTTGGACTACTCTGTAACATCACCTAAGATAGGACAGACAGCAGATAATTAGGGCCCAAGCGAACTGGAACAGGTCCGCAAAAGACCTATTGAAACTGTCATGTTTTTTAGGGCCTGAGCGGACTGGAGCAGGTCCGCAAGGGACCTATTCAAATCCTTGTGTTTATTATTCCTAATTAGGGCCCGAGTGGACTGGAACAGGTCTGCAAGGGAGCTATTGAAACCCTAATCTTTTTTAGGGCCTGAGCGGACTGGAGCAGGTCCGCAAGGGACCTATTCAAATCCTTGTGTTTATTATTCCTAATTAGGGCCCGAGTGGACTGGAACAGGTCTGCAAGGGAGCTATTGAAACTGTAATGTTTATTAGGGCCCGAGCGGACTGGAACAGGTCTGCAAGGGACCTATTGAAACTGTAGTGTTTATTAGGGCCCGAGCAGACTGGAACAGGTCCGCGAAGGACCTATTGAAACTGTAGTGTTTATTCGGGCCCGAGCGGACTGGAACAGATCCGCAAGGGACCTATTGAAACCCTCATGTTTATTATTCAGGACCTGAGCAGACTGGAACAGGGGTGCGTTTCCCAAACAACGACGGAAGTTAGCATGCAACCACGGTAGTAGTAGTACTTCCGAATGACCAAACTTCCCCTTTCCGACTGTTTCCCAAAATTCTCCTACTACCGTTGTACTATGTAAGTTGGAACAACGTTAGTTTGAACTTCCATCATCCGAACAACAGTTTCCAGATGTTGTCCAGTCAAATAATCAGAATCAGGTGTTTCAATCACTTCCATGGCCATAGGTGTGAAAAATCAAGCACCTAGGCACTGCTGGTTGTAAAAAATGAAATGAATCCATTCATTGTTTTTGTTAGCAGTTATCCAGGGCAAAATAGACTCAAAACCTGATGCAATCTCATTCCTCGCTTTATATTTATCTGGAATCCCTCGTGGTTGGTGAATTTAGTCTAAATACACTTTTGGATCTTGTGTGTAATCTCTTCTACTCCTGATACCAACATTGTTAGTTCACTCTTCATCCGGTAATATAATTAATTCCTGCACTACCTGCACCCTGGCACATCTTCCTGACCAATCTAACGAGAGAACTGAGTATAGTTTTTGACCACCGCACCACCAAAACTGATCAGCTAATGGCACAGTCTGGAATAAGGACATCCTGGCACCTGTACCTGCAGCATAAATTCCTTTAACGAGTTGTGCAGTTTTCAGTGTTGGCTTAGTACAGTTAATTGAATCTAGGTCCCACCTGTATTCACATCTGTCTCTTTTCACCCTACCTTTAAACTGGGAACCGCTTTGTTCGATGCATTCAAATTGGCCTATAAATCTTAGTGGAACCCCATTTGGCATTCCTAACACTCATCTCATTGCATCTCTGAATATTGGCCTTGCCCTGTGTTCCAAACCTAATATAGTCCTCATACACTATATTGCCAAAAATATTCGGTCACCCATCCAAATAATCAGAATCAGGTGTTCCAATCACTTCCATGGTCACAGGTGTATAAAATCAAGCACCTAGGCATGCAGACTGCTTTTACAAACATTTGTGAAAGAATGGGTCGCTCTCAGGAGCTCAGTGCATTCCAGCGTGGAACTGTGATAGGATGCCACCTGTGCAACAAATCCAGTCATGAAATTTCTTCATTCCTAAATATTCCACATTCAACTGTCAGCTGTATTATAAGAACGTGGAAGGGTTTGGGAATGACAGCAACTCAGTCACGAAGTCAGCGGATGCTAGATAGATAGATAGATAGATAGATAGATAGATAGATACTTTATTCATCTCACAGAGAAATTTGCAGAGTTGTGCTGAGGTCGCCAACTTTCTGCAGAATCAATCGCTACAGACCTCAAACTTCATGTGGCCTTCAGATTAGCTCAAGAACAGTGCACAGAGAGCTTCATGGAATGGGTTTCCATGGCCGAGCAGCTGCATCCAAATCATTCATCACCAAGTGCAATGCAAAGCGCAATGGACTCTAGAGCAGTGGAGACGCGTTCTCTGGTGTGATGAATTGCGCTTCTCCATCTGGCAATCTGATGGACGAGTCTGGGTTTGGTGGTTGCCAGGAGAACGATACTTATTGGACTGCATTGTGCCAAGTGTAAAGTTTGGTGGAGGGGGATTATGGTGTGGGGTTGTTTTTCAGGAGCTGGGCTTGGCCCCTTAGTTCCAGTAAAAGGAACTCTGAATGCTTCAGTATACCAAGACATTTTAGACAATTCCATGCTCCCAACTTTGTGGGAACAGTTTGGAACTGGCCCCTTCCTCTTCCAACATGTTATTGCAGGAGGATTTTATTTTTATCCTCCTGACCCCTGCATGTCCCTGTGTATTTCCATCTTTCAAGCAGCTGGAATTGTGAATTTTTCTGTGAGATGAATAAAGTATCTATCCATCTAATACAATTATTTAATAGTAGGCTATTTACTTTGTAAGTTGAAACTTCTAGGGCTACACAAACATTTGTTATTAAAACATAACTTGGGTCTTTTCACCTCAACTGTGAGGTGACAGTTAAAGTGACATCCTTCATTCATGCTGTAGGTGGGGATCATGCATCACAGGGTGCCCAATCCTGACATTTCAAGCCCCAAAAGAAGAAGAGGACATGATGTCACCTGAACGAACATTCAGCGACAGCTAGATGATATTCGTTTGGACGACACAACCTGGACTTGAACTGGCGACCCACCGATTCCCAGCCCAAGTCACTACAGACTGAGCTACTACCGCCCCCAGTATCCCCCCCATATAATATAATACGTATAGACCAATATCATAAATTACCAATTTGCCTCAGAGGGCTTTACAATCTGCACAGGATCTGACACCCTCTGTCCTTTACAAATGACCCTCGCATCGACTAAGGAAAAACTCCCCCCAAAAAACCCTTTTAACTGGGAAAAAGAAACGGGAAGAGCAACAGAGGAGGGATCCCTCTTCCAGGATGGACAGACATGCAATAGATGCTATGTGTACAGAGTAACAACAATGAAAGACACATTAACACTCCATATAACAACAGTTAATACATATAGAATTGTATGAAAGTGTCCAACTCCATATGACATCAGCTAACATTCCTCTCCACCATACCAATGGATGAAGCTTGGGCAGCACACCTTCCTCCCCACCATGCCACTCAGTACCAGAAGATGAAGATGAAGCAGAACATTTCCGTAAGGGACCGATTGAAACCCTGCTGTTTATTGTTAGGGCCCAAGCGGACTGGAACAGGTCCACAAGGGAGCTATTGAAACTCTTATTAGGGCCCGAGCGGCCTATTAAAACTGTAATGTTTATTATTTATTATTATTAGGGCCCGAGCGGACTGGAACAGGTCCACAAGGGACCTATTGAAAGCCTAATGTTTATTATGAGGGCCAGAGCAGACTGTGAAACAGGTCCGCAAGGGACCTATTGAACTGTAGTGTTTATTTTTTATTATTATATTATTATTATTTATTTTTTATCGGGCGAGCGGGCTATAACAGGGGTCCGTTTTACAAAGCAGGTTTAGTGAAAACTCTGAATCTGTTAACCCTGAAATGAGGGAAGCTCTGATTTTTTTCGTTACAAAAAGAGAGGTAACTCAAACCAGAAAAAGGGGGTAACTCTATTCTGTTTCACAGAGAGGGGTAAATTAAGCTCTCGGTCAGTTACATAGTAACAGACTCTATCAAACTAACCTGGTCGGGACCAGGTTTTTCTCACTGAACCTCGAGTTTTTCCCTGTCTCAGCCCTCTTTCAGTCACACATGCTATTTGATTTCCTCATTTATTCATTCAGTCATTCATTCAGTCAGCAGGCGAGTTCTGCCATTTGTCAAAATGACATGTCCTTTCATTAACGATCCAGTGGATGAAGGAGCAGCATTACTGCGCAGAGAATTAAATATTTGTTGGGAGATTGTTATCAGACCGCCCTTAGATGTTTTTGCATTTCTGAACGGTACCATTTCATGTCACAGTCCATAATCTACATACACAACCATATTGGTCCTTAGATTTGCAACATTACCAACAGCAGCCAGTGTGCGAAATACCCGTTAATATTCGGGGAGTCCCCATCTCCAAATATTTGCACGATACAGATATACATTTTCTTAACATGCAGTAGCCTATGAAAAGTTGTGCATTACAATGAAAGGAAACGACTGAATAAATGAGTGCATTAAAATTTACAATTCAAGTGGGGTGAAAAATGCAGCCCTCCACTTCCCCGTTGCCATGATGACTCGTCGAATTGCAGCTCCATTGAAACAGGTCTGCAAGGGACATATTGAAACTGTAGTGTTTATTATTATTCTTCTTATTGTTATTATTCCTATACATTTTTCCCAAATTTTGCTCATTTCCCAAAGTTAAAATGTTGTATAATGCGCATTCCTTTTATGGAGTTGGAACATGAAAATCGATACACATGCAACTAGACCAGACGCACAAAAAAGTCTCTTGCACCAATTGTTTAGTCCAAACAGGAAGTCGGCCATTTTGAATTTTTTATTTTCTGATTTTTTTTCTGGGATTTCGTGCGATCGACTTGAAATTTGGTACACTTTGGTACATCTCCAGACCTAGCTCAGCAAAAGATGTGCTCTGCGCATAATTAGGTCAAAGGGCATGGCTGCTAAACTTTGGCGAATTCGCCGTTTAAATTCAAACAGCTGTCATGTTCACGTAGTCGATCCTAGCAACTTCAAATTTGCTGAGCATGATGGGGGCTCGGCCCTGAACGTTCTGAAATATTAATGTCACGCCTTACTCTTAGTGCCCCCCGCTGGTAACAGGAAGTGTCAAGTCCTTTGGCTTTTTGATGGCTTTAATAAAGTCCTATCATCATGAAATTTGATGCACAGGTCAACGTACACGTGTACCTTGACCAGACGCACAAAAAAGTCTCTTGAATCAATTGTCTATTCCAAACAGGAAGTCTGCCATTTTGTTTCCACTCTTGGCCCCATAGCACCCCCTTGAAATTTTCAAAAAAAACCCCTCCCCATAGGTGTTTTTATAGAGTTAAAACATGAAAATCAATACACACGTGTATCTTGACCAGACGAACAAAAAAGTCTTGGTCCTGAACGTTTCGATATATTAATGTCACGCCCTACTCATGGCGCCCCCTGGTGGTAACAGGAAGTAATTTGTTCTTTGGCTTTTTGATGGCTTGAATAAACTTGTATCATCATGAAAGTTGATACACAGGTGAAGGGTGGCTACCTCTAACATCTGATGGGGGCCATGCTCATGGGCAGAGCAAAATGGCTCCATAGCGCCCCCTTGAAACTTTAAAAAACCCTTCCCCCTAGGGGTTTTTACGGAGTTGGGACATAAAAATTGGTACACACTTGTAAGTTGACAAGACACACAAAAAAGTCTCTTGTGCCAATTATCTATTGAAAACCGGAAAACAGTTGGCCACTTTGTTTTCATTCTTCATTTTGGCGTGATTTCCACAGCCACCTCGAATGGCCGTAGCGCCTTTGTGTATTGTCCCCTGCTCATCTGATTCCCGACCTCAACGTACTGCAAGGGCCCTTCATAACCGCTTGCGGTTTTCTCATTCAAAGTAAAGCTCCTCGTTGTAATAAATGGAGAAGAGACAGCAGACAACTTCAGTGTAAAGCTCCTTATTGTAACAAAAAGCAGCACAGACACCAGATATCTTTTTTCTGCTCTTTAACATCACAACACACACACACACACGCACCACCCTATTGTCTACCCTGGTTCTGTGTAAATTAACTGTATGTAGGTTTGGTTTGTTAGTTTATTGCCGTCAGTTTCTTGTTTCTTTGTCTTGATGTTTCTGTTTTCAGGTTGTCAGCACGTTGCTCTCAGGCCATTTTTTTTCTATATGGGTATTATAACTACTTATGTCTCTTTTGCACTTCCTTATTGAGGTGTCCCTCTCCACTTGTCCCCGGGGCTGCTTTCCGCTCTGCAGGGCTGGTCTGGCTATTGCTCCTCCTCCTGTGGGCTGGATGTATCTGGTGTCTCGCCTTCTGAGCCCTATATTATTATATATTATAATATATATTCCGATATATATTCCGATATCGTATTTTTTTATGATGTCTTTTTAATTTCCATTGCGCTCTCCTCCATTCCTCTGTGGCATAATGCCTTATATGCTTTTATTCTGAAGGTTTACTTTGAGAGCGACCGGAAGTCCGGCTTTGTTTGCGCTGTAGCCTACTTTTACTGTGCAGTTTGGCTGCTAATAAAGATGTGCTTTAAGCGATAAATCATTCACACGCAACACAACCTCCTCCATGCTGCTTTACCTCTGTTTACTTCCGAGCTACAACTTTTTTTTTCTACTTCCAAGCTACAACTGCCACAAACAAGTCCTTACGGGTGATGTAAACATGCTACCACAAAGCAGTAGCGTTGCTGCGGTTACAGTAGCCGTCATACTATTATGTCTGTGCTTCATACAATACACGTTTTTAACTCGCATAATACATTTGGATTATCCAGCGGTCATTCCGACCTTGAGTTGTACTTTACACGGTGTATCTAAACCACAACCAGAGTAACGTTTATGTTAGCGTAGCAACAGAGCTAACTGAGTAGCTGCATGTTAAAATTATGATATAAACAACAGAGGCTTATATCATACAGTAGACATTTTTATACCACATTACAATATATATCGTAATATCGCACAGCTCTAGTTCCCGGGGTGGCTGCTGCTGGTCGTCCCCGGGGCACTGGGGGTTAAGGGTGGGTCGGCCCTCCTGTTGCTCCCCCACCTCTCTTTCTCCCCTTCTTCCCCTCCTTCCTCATCCCCCTTCTTCTCCTTGCCTGCTCTCCTACGCCCCACTCCACTCCCTGGGGGCCCTCCGCCGTCCTGGGGTGGGCTGGGGATCCGGATGGTCTCTCCTGAGGTGGGCTCTGGCTCACTCTGCGTGGGACGCCGGCAACCTCATACCGCTGGCGGGGAGCCTTGATTCTGGGTCCTGTGATGGCCTGGGGAGTGGTGGAGTGGGCATGGGGATGACGGTGGCGTGGGTTGGGTGACCAGGGTCCTCTTCCCCCGGGCCCCCCTGGGCTCGTTCATGGCGCTGTGGCGTCGTCTGGCTGTGCCTCCTCTTCGTCCCTGGGTTTGTGTGTTTCCCTGTGGCCCTGGTTGCCTCTCTGGGCGATGCCTCCTGGGTATTCCTGCTGCCTGGGCAGGACGGATGCTCGGCCAGCGGGCCCCTGCTCAGTCATCTTAGCTGCTCAGGGTTTCGGTGTCAGTCACTCATGCATGTTGGATCAGGGTGTACAAGCATCTGTTGTGTCCCATAGTTGAGTACTAATGGGACCCGCCAGAATGGGCTAAAACACTCTTCAGGCTTCACACTATATTCATGTTCTCTATGCATTTCCACACTTCACATGTGCCCCTCGTTGTACAATTCACTGCCATTTTTTTTTTTTTTTGTTATTATTTTCCCTCCTTTACTCATTTCAAGGATATTGGGTGATGGGATTATCACAGCAGCCCACATTGTTGATTTCTAATGGCACTGCCTGCTTGTACCCTTCCCCACCCATCATATCTTGTCTTGCCTATCGTTTGTTTGTTTCCCCTTCAATTCACAATGGAGCAGCACTTTCCTCTCTGGCTCTTAATAAGAAATTTCAATAAAGAATGACTGATTAGTCTGATTAGTCTCCAGAGAGAGTGGGTGACGGTCACGAACAAAAATATTATTATACTTTTCTGCAAGATGAAAAAATGCACTAATCTCATAAAAAGTTGACACCTCCCATCTTGTGGTGTTTAACGATGAGAATGGGTGCTGACAAAAAAAAAAATAACGTCACAAAGCTGACAGGAAGTAGTGAACATCAGCCCTAATAGCCCTTCTCAGTAAAAGTCTTGACATTTTACTGTCTCATTCTGTTATCAGTAATGTTCATATTTGCACCCTCTAAAGATGTCTTAACCAGCTCCTCCATCTTTGTTCGTCTCCTCGTCCATGAGCTCCAAAGTCAAAGTCAAAGTCATGATGAAAGTTGATGCTATGCAGATTATTGAAGGATGTAAAGTAACAACATAATCATTGTTACTTGATTTGATTAGTAACTGTAAATCAATAACGCGTTAAACACACTGAAGAAGAAGAAGAATTCCTTTATTAATCCCTCAATGAGGGAAATTACATTTTTTCACTCTGTTAGTATATATATATATATTTTTCAATTGCACATTACACACACAAGTCATGAAACAAACACATGCACATGCATTAGAGGAGAGGTGTCAGAGTGAGGGGGCTGCCCCTTATCCAGGCCTCCAGGCGCCCCGAGCAGTTGGGGGTTCGGTGCCTTGCTCAAGGGCACCTCGGCAGTGCCCAGGAGGAGGAACTGGCACCTCTCCAGCTACCAGTCCACTGGACTTGAACTGGCGACCCTCCGATTCCCAGCCCAAGTCACTACAGACTGAGCTACCGCCGCCCCTGTTTGAGTAAACATATTTTCATATATGTATGTATATATATATATATATATATATATATATATATATATATATATATATATATATATATATATATATATACACACACACACACACACACACACACACACATATATATATATACATATATATATATATATAGTTGGTGCCATTTAAGTGGGACTCAGTGACGTGGTAACAGCTGATCGTGTCTTGTCTCCTGTCAGACCACAAAGTTTATATCTGGCATCGCCGCAGTGAACTGCCCATCGCAGAGCTGACCGGTCACACCCGCACAGTCAACTGCGTGAGCTGGAATCCCATAATCCCTGGTCTGCTGGCCAGTGCCTCTGATGATGGGACCGTCCGAATCTGGGGACCCACCCCCTTCCTGGATGTTCAGGACGCAGAGGGGCTTCATGGTATGAACATGAAACCTATTGTGTGTACTTATGAGGGAAGCCATTGACTTTTCTAGAGAATAGAAGAAGGATGAGAAGCCATTGTTTCATCAGACAACTTTTTTTTTTCATGGCCTGGATAAAGTTGGATCTAGATAGTGATGCAAATGAAGCTTCATTTTATGTTTATTTTGGCCTGATGTGTTTTTCCTGTTTTCCAGCAGAATGCTGCAGCATGGACAGCTGATGATCTGCTGCTCCTGTGAACCTGAAGAGCGTTTAGATTCTGTAGACCCTTGAAAGGATGAAGAGATTTGGTCGTCAGACAGCCGCTTGGTGGAGACGCTCAATGGTGCTGCATGTCAGGATATCACAACACAGCCATGTCAGTCACGTTGGTGAAGCTGGGCTCCACAACCTTCCTCCTCTAGTCCAACCTGCTCCCTCGGCATCCTCCAGGACCACCTGACTCATCTTATTTATTATAAATAACATTATTTATTCAAGTAGTTCACTGATTTGTACTAGGCGAAGTTACAGAGCCTCATGGAAGGTGTGTGTTCTTGTTTTCGTCAGTTTGATCTGCTCACATGAATAAGCTTCAACTTTTTTTCCTATTTCACCTGAATCTCTGAGTGGTTACCTATAGGAACATTTAATGGATGCACCTACTTGAAGATAATCTTTTAAATTTAAAAAATGTTATCTTGTTTTTGTGCCCTGTGATGAGGTGGCGACTTGTCCAGAGTGTACCCTGCCTTCCGTCCTAAGACAGCTGGGATAGGCTCCAGCCCCACCCCCAGCGATGAGGATAAGTGGTAGAAAATGGATGGCTGGATGGTTATCTTGTTTTTTTTTAATGCGGAGTATTTAATGTTTTTCCTCCGGCTTTGCTGCTTATTGCCAGAGAAAGAATAATATATGATGAGCATGTTGCATAGGATTGGACAGGATGTTTTCAACTCACTGTACGTCCTGTTGTATTTGTTAATACATTGATGCCTTCTGAGAGTGTACAGCAGCTGCTGTGTGGTCAGTCAACCCTTACCTCTGCATGTGATCACCTGTGTAGTGACTTATTTTGATCTTTGCCCTCTTCACTATTTGATATTTATTTGTTTCCATTGCTGCCTGATGCCATATTTCCCTGCATAGAAGCAGCAGCCTCATAGATTTCACATTATTTGGTTTAGTTGTTACATGTTCAAAGTTTATCATTTTATAATTTTAAATTATTGATTTTTATTTATTACAACATGTACCTCCTGATTTCTTACTGTATCATTAGAGTCTCCAAAATATCAGACTGTTTAAAAAGATAAGGCTGGTGTTGTTGTCTAGTTTTAATTTTATCAACAAATTCATTGAAACGACTAGAACCAACATGTCTACTACTACTACTACTACTACTACTACTACTGCTGCTGCTGAGGATATTGTAAATGTTTTTTTTCTTAAAAGGCTCAGTCATTTCCATAATCAACAGGTTACTATTTTAATAAACATTTCTCAAAAAGGAAGAAATGGTGTATTTGTTGGGGACTATTTTCAGTGGCAAATTAATCCACATGTGGTGCTACAGGGAGTATTAATGACAGCAGGATGATGGGTGTGTTCGTATTAATGAAGGATTAGTGTGGCTCATAGTGTTTTAATGGACCTCTGTGGCTCAGAGGATGAAGGATCAGGCATTGATACACATCATTAGCTGGTAGATACTTTCTACTGTGTGTGCATAGCCATAACTGTAAGCTGAGCGATGGTAGGAGGACACTAAACTATATGATGTTTTACACAATCAATGCGTAACATCTTTGTACACGTGTAACAAAGTTATTATGAACTGTGCCGTTTCCCGTCAGAGAGTCTACAGAACAACCTTGCCTAACATGATATTCTATGTAATATGTGCTGTACATTTGTATGTTATGTATTATGAGGCTGTGTAGAAATAACAGACAGGATGATGTGGCTTTTGGGGTTCCCAGGCCTGTTTTTACTGTCAAATTCAACAAATTCAGAGCCTCATACCAAACTGTCATGACTGCACTACTGTTGTAATATAAGCAGCAAGTGTGGGAACACTGTTGATCTGCCCAGACACTTCACCAACATCAGCTGCTCCATCACAGATACACAACAATAGATGTCACTCACACATGTGGTGTCCTGATTTCCGCTTTTGAAATTTTCTGTTTATTCTGAGAATTTCTGGCTTCTGTTCTTTGTCTTTCTTGCTGTAAGAAGCCAAAGTAGGAAGTTTTATTTGCTTGCAGGCAGCTTCTGCCAGAAACTGTTTTACATTTTAAATGTGTTATTACAATAAGTGATCATACTGTTGTGTATTGTCTGTAGAGAAGTGTTATGTATGCATATTTTCAATAAAGCATTCAGGGTTTAAAATGTAATTCATGTTGAAAGGTTTATATTTATTATTACGGTATGTTTCTGTAGCTTGACAAGACTCCATCTATGGACCTTGCATGATTTATTGGTTTGTTTCAGCTTTAAAGAGCATGTTGCAGGTTATATTTTTTACAATATGCATGTGTACTCTGGTCCAAAAATTACCTTTTGAAAATTTGATTGAGGATTTAAAATGTTTTTCAAGACATTAGGGGAAATATTTAACCGAAAAAGTGACAGTTTTGAGCAAAGTGCCAAAAAACGCTTTTTTTCCAATATCACGTCATATTACATAACGAGAGAGAGTTATATGCTAGCCGCTGCCATGGCTCAGTGTGGGAGTAGTAGTGTGGGAGTACGTTGTCAGTCAGAGCGGTTGTATTACAGTGAGTCAGTGTGTTGTTAGTAGTTTTGGATTGCGTTAATTTACTGTCAACATGGTAAATTATTGCATTTGTGGAGGTTGCACAAACTCCAGCCTGTCAGGACACCAAGTCCACCGGTTTTCTAACAGGAAAAAAAACGGTGCTGTCTTCCGTGCCTGGATTCGTTTCGTGCAGCTGAAGAGGCAGGACTTCTCCTCTGCGTCAGCTACGAATAACGTGGTCGTGTGTGGCGCTCACTTCAAACCGGAGGATGATCATCCAGGTGACCTGTTGGAGTTCAACATGGGATGCCGAAGCAAGAACCAGGTGCGACTCACACCCGGTGCGGTGCCTTTGGTTCTGCCGCCAGCAGGAGACACGGTCACGGATCAGGTAGAGACTCAGCTTGGCGTAAACGCGAACTGTGTAATGTAAGTCTTGTTTCTAACATTTGTTAACTACCTACTTACTCAATATAATTTATAATTTAATTTATAAGAAGCAATGTGATATGTATAGGTTGTTGTATATGAGTGCAGCTAGCTTTCAACTCCCAAGCTAATAATTTAGCTGGCAATGCCAGCTAAAGCTAGCTAACCTTAGCAACATTTTTTTTTTTTTTACTTATAAAACCTGTCTTATGAAAAGACATTTGGTTTGCTAATACAACCGTCAGATGTAGTTATAGCCCAGTGACCCTGTTTGCACACAGTCATAATATATTTAATCTGTTATATGTTGAAGGATTTAGGAAGTGTTGGCAGTGATGAGGCGGGAGAGATGACAGCCATTTCTGCTGCTACAGAGCAAGAGACTTTCCCTCCACTGGCTCCTCAGTCATTGGCACTTCACTACGGCTCACAGTGCAACCTCAGACCTTGTCATCCTTCATCAGGTAGTGTAATATCACTCATACATAGAAGTAATATATGCCATTTATGTACAATGTTGGAGGGGGAAAAATAGAAAAATCTTTCTGTATAATCCGTAATTGAGTTAACACTATCATTATGTAACAAAACTCTTGTATGGGATTGATTGGGCAGGGGTATCTAGTAAACCAGCCGTGGAATGTGTGAAATTACACAATTACATAAAGGAGGACCTCTTTTTTATTCTAGCTGTACAGTTACAGCCCAAGATGGTCAGTGTGGGAACTCAGACAGAAAGCTCTGAGAAAAAAAAAAAAAAACCCACTGCCCAGGCCTGTGCACAGTGATGATGAATCTGTTTTCATGGGAGCTGCTGGGACATGTCATGGATCCCAGAGGAAGAAACGAGTGACTCATCTGATGAAGATGAAGAACTCTCAAATCCACCTCTGCAGGACTCTCACCGTGACCTCAAGTAAGACTTCTTTTGATTTTGAATTGTGTCGTCAGTGCAAAATAATAGGTGATTTTCTTTATTTAGGACTGCCAAAAAGTTCATTGTGTGCCAAAGCCAGCTTATGTCTCTCTTTACGAACTGCCCAGCCTGTTGTGGGGAAACTCAAGGACTTATGTAAAAATAAAGCAGGTAAAACTTTTTTGTGATTTCAGATGGAAAACTAACAATTTATATGTTTATATACCTTTAGGTTAAGGCATAGATTGGTAATTTTCAACCTTTTGCAAATGTTTCTCAGGTCTGTGCCGCATGTGGGTATCAGCGTCCCTTGGCAGAAGCAGCCCATGCTGCACCGAAATATGCCAAGCTGCAACCTGTTGCTGAGTGGAGCCATCCACTTCTCAGGTTGCATGGCTACCCAGACGATCAGGATGCTGAAGTTGTTTGGGCTTCAGAGCATCAGCACCAGCACCTTCTTTCGCCATCAACGCCTTTACACAATCCCAACGTATGTACAGGCGTGGCAGAATGAACAGGCAGTGATCATTAAAGACCTGAATGAGATGGAGGGTGGACTGATTCTCTCTGGTGACTGCAGGTAGCACACCTCAACTCATATCAATATAGAAAGCAGTTCAAAACAGATTGATTTAATTTAATATATCAGATTTTTTGCTTACATGTCTGAATTTAACTGTTTTTGTCATTCATAGGTCAGACTCCCCTGGCCATTGTGCCAAATACGGCACATACTCAACACAAGGTGTTGGATCTTCAACTTGTCCAGGTAAGTTAACATTATCAGACCCATGAACCCACTTGTGTAGTGCAAGATAATGACATCGCTTAATGTTTTACACAGAGCTCAGAGGTCCCAAGTAGTAGCTGGTGTGAGCTAGAGGGTCTTAAACGCAGCATAAGGTTTCTTGACGAGCAACATATGCATGTGTCAGCCCTCATCACGAACAGAAACAGACAGGTAAGCAAGAACAGACATGTATCAGTGTCCATTTAAAATCTTGTTGATGACTCTATTTGAAGCTAAAATTAAATGAAAAATCTTTTTAATGTGTTGTATTCCCCATTTTAGGTTGCTAAGTGGGTGTGGGAGGAGCTGTGCCCAAAAGGAACCCGTCATTTCTTTGACATTTGGCATATTGGCAAAAGTATGTATCTTGATGAATATAGTTTTGTTTGGGTTGTCTATAATCACATTTTTTTGTTGGTTTGTAATTTGTTTTTATATTTTGTGCTTCTCTTCTGAAACAGGTGTAGGGAAAGGGAAAGCTTTTGGATGCTGCTTCAAAAGAGAAGGAATGCGAAGATCTGAAACTGTGGAGGCCAGCTCTTATAAACCACCTTTACTGGGCTGCTGCTTCCACTTCTGATGGAAATCCAGATGTGATGGAGGCCAAGTGGAAAAGCATGGTCAACCATGTCCATTACATCCACGCCCTGTGATCCATGTACTTGCTTGTGATTTTTAAGAGGTGCTTTTAAGTGCTTTTTAGTAAATAAATAAACATAATGTAATGTTAATCATAGCTAATAATGATTATACAGTCTTGCCTCATCATCAGAACAAAATTTGTGTTTCTGCAGGATCTACTGTAGCAATAAAACTGGAACAGGTAGCTACAAGAGCAGCACTGGTAAAGGATGTTCGGCAGTTGTCCCCACAGCATCAGACTTTTTACTGGAGGCCTTCCACTCCCTCATCCTGCACTTTACACCAAAGCACACTTCTCCTTCCTTGGGATGTACAGCAGATAAGTATGTGATTGTGAAAGAATGAATATGGATTAAACTATAGGTACCATTAATTACAGGTATGTTGTATTAGACTGCATGGGTTTTAGCTTGGTGTGCCCTGTCAGTGGTAAAAGATTCTATTTCAACTCTGTTCTGTAACATTGCCTTAGGTCACTACACAAGAAAAATGAGGTCTTCAAATTTTCTACATGATCACATGTACAACTTGTGACTTTCTACTTTTTACTACAGACTTCTCTTGGCAGCTTTGCATTTCAACAGCAATGGCAGCAGAGAAGTTGCTCAAACCAGTGTTGGTGAGGTGTGTTATGTGGTTCGCTTCCTAAGGTTTCGCCAAGGTGACTGGGTAGTTCGCCCTGTCAAAGAAAAGCCATCATATGGTTAGCAGTTTCAGTCAGTTCCTAAATATAATTGTGTCTGTCCATAAGACAATGAATGTGATCTAACATTTTTATCCTTCCCCCAGCATATGCATCGGCCCTCATGGAGTCCCTGAGAGTCAAATACTCGAGGTCAACACAGGCTCTACGAGAGCACAGCACAGTTCTGTCCTCCTCTGCACCTGTGCCCCTTTCCAGATCCCTACAGAAGATCAACAAGGATGAGGCTGTGGGCGTGTAACTTGCACGGCATTCATGATTTAATACAAGACGTCCCCACAGAGGGTTGCCATACTCAAAGCACACACACAATGTGACTTTATATATACAGTCATGGAAAAAATTATTAGACCACCCTTGTTTTCTTCAATTTCTTGTTAATTTTAATGCCTGGCTCAACTAAAGATACATTTGTTTGGACAATTATAATGATAACAACAAAAATAGCTCATGAGAGTTTAATTTAAGAACTAAGGATTATTCATTTTCCATGGTTTTCTTGATAATAACCAAAATTACATTCTTACATCAATAGCTATGGCATTGTACCGCCAAAAACACTACTTTTAAGCATTCCATGTTTTCTTTTCTGTTTGCTTTAAACACATGATACACACAAGAGTTAATACTTGATTGCATAACCATTGTTTTTGATGACTGCAGCCATGCGTCTTGGCATGCTCTCCACCAGCTTCTGACATTGTTCTGCTGTCACAGCAGCCCATTCCTGTTGGACAAATTCAAACAAATTTTCTTTGTTTTTGGGCTTGTGGTTCTCCATTTTGAGTTTGATGATTTTCCACAGGTTTTCAACTGGATTAAGATCTGGTGATTGAGCAGGCCAAGGCATGGTGCGAATGTTGTGGTTCTCCATCCAGGCTTTAACTGACCTTGCCGTGTGGCAAGGGGCATTGTCTTGTTGGAAAATCCAGTCATTCGAGGCAGGAAAGAGTTTTCCAGCTGATGGAAGGAGACTGTTTTCAAGGGTAGTCCTGTACTTGACCTGGTTCATTCGGCCTTCACACAATTGCATTTGCCCTGTTCCACTCAGACTGAAACAACCCCAGATCATGACTGATCCACCCCCATGTTTTACTGTAGGGGCAAGACAGTCTGGGTTGTAAGCTTCTCCAGGCTTCCTCCTAACCAGTAAGTTGGCTGGAGTGGGCATCAATTCAAAATTGGATTCATCACTGAAGAGAACCTTAGCCCAATCATCAACAGTCCAATCCTTGTGGTCTCGAGCAAAGAGTAACCGGGCCTTCCTCTGCCTTTCATTGATGAAGGGCTTCTTGCGTGCTCTGTGTGACTTCAAACCAGCTTCAACAAGTCGGTTTCGAACTGTCCTTGCCGAGCAAGTCACATTTCTCGACAGTGCCCACTCATTTTTAAGGTCCCTGGAGGTCTGACGACGATTCCTTACACAGGAACGGATGAGTGCACGGTCATCTCGTGGGGTAGAAAGACGTTTCCTGCCACGGCCAGGTAGCAATTTGGTAGTGCCATGTTCAGCTTGTTTTTTTTTTTGTTGTAATGAACGGCTGTCTTGGAGATCTTCAGTTTTTTCGCTACCTGTCTCTCACTCATGCCAATTTCCAGCAGTGCCAAGATGGCTGCCTTTGTTGCTTCACATAATTCTTTTGTTTTAGGCATTATGTGAGAGCTGACAACTTCTGAGTTGTGCTACGGCTTGAATGTAAGCAGGAAACCACTCTAGGCCTTTGCATGTGCAGTGCTGCTTGTGACATGAAATGGCCTCTTATATACCCTGGGAATCAATTAAGCTTAAGAATGTCAAATAGGACATAAAGTATTATGTGACCAGCTGCATTTTTTGTTGTGTTCATTGTATTATACGTTTAGTGGTACCAGATATTAGAATGAAGAAGAAATTGAAGAAAACAAGGGTGGTCTAATAATTTTTTCCATGACTGCATATATATATATATATATATATATATATATATATATATATATATATATATATATATATATATATATATATATATACATATATATATATATAAACACACATATATATATTATACATTTGGCGCATCTGCATAAAAGCTGCAATGTTGTGTTGTATAGAATGTGTCTAACGTTAACTTTATTTATGAATATAATTTATGAAGAACGTGTTTGTTAGCAGTCTTAAACTGCTCCTGCAAACACCCTTAACTTCTTAAAATCTTAATTTATATTTCATTGCCCAACCTTTAGAGCCAATCACTGCAGTCAGGTGATTTCTCTAACTCTTAGTGAAACGTCTGCACCTGTAGACTCCTCATGAGCAAACTTCTCCAGCTGTCTCAGGCTCCTTCTCCCGACTGCATGTTCCAGCTCCTCACACAGAAGTTCAATGGGATTTAGATCAGGGCTCATAGAAGGCCACCTCAGAACAGTCCAGTGTTTTATCCACAGCCTTTCTTGGGTGCTTGAAGCTGCTGTGTGTTTTGGGTCATTACCCTGTTGGACTACCCCTGACCTAGACTGGACTTTGTGACACTGGGCAGCACATTTGGCTTCTGAACGACTGGATAGATTTCACTGAACCCTGCAGATTCAAGACACCATGTACCAGGTGCAGCGAAGCAGAACCAGGACAGAACTGAGTCTCATCCATGTTTCACAGTAGGTACAGTGTTCTTGTATGTGACCTTTGTTAGTTTCAAGTTATTTCAGAGACAATTGTAGGTCTTCAACAGGACCAGTTTTGTCCATGTGTGTAATTTTTTAAATAACACATTTTCAGAGAGACACTTGGTAATTGTGATTTGTTTTAATTTCCACCCAAATGAGGCCATTAAAACCCTTTATAATTTCCTCCACCCTCTGGAAACTGCTTTCTAATGGCAGATACAACACAAGCAGGTAGAGACTTTCTGATGTGCCTGCCCAGAATGCCATAGGCCCAGCGGACAATTTGCCTGTATGCAGTGCATTGGTATTGCCTGGGGATAGCAACAAAAAAATTATGGCACTTCTGCATATATGTGCTGTATAATTTTAGATATTTAAAATTCTGTGTTGGCCATATGAAGTTTTGTTCTGTTACACTTGTGTACTAAATGACAACAATGGCATAAATATAAGCAACTTGTACTTCTTTGTGTGTGGCTATTTATGAAACTATTACACACACACACACACACACACACACACATTGTTAAGAAAACAGAATAAGTGAAAGAACTCAGTAATAAATTATTTCTGCCCTAAACCTACTCGTGTCTGCTGGCCTGGAGAGGTCCATGCTCCTGTCTGTAGTGCATGTAGGCTACCTGCAGCACATAAGGATTGAGGCAGCACGCCTCAAATCCTGGGTGCTGTGTTAGGCACTGTACTTCTAGCCTGGGGGTGACGGTCTCCACTAAGGCCCAGTAGGCATCTATCTCCCTGCAGCACATACTCTCCTCGGCTGTGGACACGGCCTCGCACTTCCCACACAAGCACCTATCAAATAAAAGATGTCAGGACCAGTGTTTATCTCGCCTTTTTCTCACTCTCTTTCTCGCGGACGGTGACGGTAAAGCGTTACGAGTATGAGACTGGACAAGCTCTTTGTTTATGTAATTGGTACTGTACGTATCAATACACAGGCTTGTATTAGATGACTACCGCTAATGCAATGATCGTAATGTGTATGATATTGTGATATGAGCACAGCATTCATAGCTAATGCGTATAAGCTAACACCGGTCTCTCACCAAGACACCTGCCCTACTCTCCACTGATTTTCCTGGCACCACAGCTCAATCTCTCTCCTCTGGCCATTAATTCTCCCCCTGGTCTCTTTCAGCTCTCTGGGTTGCAAAACGGGCTTGTAGTTATACGGATGCGGGCCGTCGTATGTGTAATTGTACACATTTAAAGTTTCGTCTGTGTCAGAATCGGCACCAGAATCCATTGTTTTTCTATTATCCAAATCAGCCGCTCTCCCTCTGCCTACGTCACTTCCGATCAAGCGTTTTCAAATGCGGAAGTAAAATTTTCTCACAAAAACGGCTCCAAAAGCCTAAATACGGCATGTATAAATATAATAATGATAAAAAAGATCTTTCTATATTATTTTTCTAAACACTGATGCAAGGGGGTGTCTAACCTGCAATATGCTCTTTCATATTAAGATGGGATATCACTGTATTAGACAGACAAAGCACTTCCCATGTAAAAATATATTTGATTATTATCTAATTAAATCCATGAAAGGCTTTGTCAAGACCTTTTCGGCTGTTTTGGTTAAGTTAAACATTTTTATCTTGTGCATTCATGTTGTCCTGTCTTTGCTGTTTTATTTTTGAAAGTAACCCGTCTCCCTCTCGTTTCAGCTTCACTCACTTGACCTCCTTTGTTTTCCCGCGTCTGGTGATTGTCAAACCCAGCCCTAATTGTTTCCACCTGTTTCCCCCTTCCTCATGTATAGATAGTCTCGTCCTCCCCGTCCTGTTGCGAGATCGTCATGTTCCTGTGCCTGTCTCAGCATCACTTCCATGCGTTCCCAGCTCCTTGTGTTTCCAGTCATTGTTACTTTGTAAGTTTCATGGCCTTAGCACCCTTTTTGTTTTCTCCCCTACCCGTCCTAGTAGATCCTCAGTGTGAGTTGAGTCTAGTTACTTTCCCCTAGTAGATCCTCCTTGTGAGTAAATCCTAGTCATTCCCCTTTATTTAATTTATTCCCTCCTCGTAGCACACGGGTCGTAGGTGATTAGTTTTCTCCTTTTCACTTGTTGTTTGTAGTTTTCCTAGTGGTCCTGGCACTAGCATCCTTAGTTCTCCCCTTTAGTTGTTCCCTGTCCTCTAGCCTTTGTTTGTTGTTACTCTTTAGTTAATTTTATAGCCATCTCATATAGGCATATGTGTTCATTGCTCTGTGATCTCCTGAGATTCCTTCCATTGGTTTCCAGCTTCCTGCCTGTCTTAGCAGTGACTTTGTTTTGTAAGTTTATAGCCATAGCACCCTGTTTTTGTTACGAGAAGAATCTTCAGTTTGAGTCGATCCTAGTTATTTCCTTTCCCTTAGGACCTGTTCCTGTGTTCTTTTGTAATTCCCTCCTCTAGTTTAGAGTAGTAGGTGACTTTGTGTTTTGTAGTCTTTAAATTATAGCTTATAGTAGTGATTCCTAGTTCCCCTGACTCTTGCTCCCTTAGTTAATCCCCTTTTTGTCGTGCGTCTCGGTTCCCTGCCATGGATTCCTGTCAGTACAATCACACCAGACGGAGCCCAGCCGACTCCACGCTCCCTGATATGATGGCTGCGCAGGAGGTGCAAATTCAGCGTCACAAGGAGGAAGTAGCTGCTACCCGGCAAGGGAGCGTTACTCTCGTGAGCAGGAGTTTTGTGACACCATATCGGTTTCGCGTTTGTGACACCATGTCGGCCCAAGTGGATCACCTGACCCAGCTTGTCGGGGAGATGTCAGCGTTGATGCAGACCGGTAAACCCTGCGGATCGCCCTGGCAACTCCGGTATTTTCCTCCTCCTCTTCCTTCACCCTGTCTGCTTGTCAAGCATTTTTGGTGCAGTGCGACCTGTATTTTGAAATGAACCCTCAAGCATTTCTCTCTCCTCGCTCTAAAGTGGCATTCATAACGTCACATCTCACCAGGCGCGCTGCCACCTGGGCCACCGCTGAGTGGGCAAGAGGGGCTCCTGTCTGTCGGAGTGTGGAACTATTTACAGAGACTCTGAAGAAGATTTTTGATCACACCTGTTGGGGAGCAGACGCCTTACAGACTCTAAATTCCATTACCCAGGGACGATGATCAGTAGAAGACTGTGCTATTCATTTCTGCACCGTGGCAGCCGACAGCGGGTGGAACAACCGACCCCTCCATGACACCTTCCAGGAATTTGGACCTCGACTCCCTCACTGCCCTGGCCATTCGCACTGAGAACCGTCTCTTGCTCCTACGATGGGAGAAGCAGCGAGAGGCAGAGTGTTGTTTCCCCTGGAGATCTCGCCAAACACCCTCCGAGGTCTCCCCGGTTCCTGCTCCTGCCCGCCCGACCTCTCCGGCTCCGGTGAGCCTATGCAAGTGGGCCAGACCCGCATTTCTCCAGAGGAGAGGCAGAGCCGCATGACAGAGGGTCGGTGCCTATATCGCGGGGCTCGGGAACACCAGATCAGGTCTTGCCTGTTAAAAGAGCAGACTCACCAGGCCACCGAGGAGGGCGCTGGTGCAGCCAGTCTCCTCGTCAACTAACCCAGGTAACCCTGTCGACTCACACTCAAACACTGCATCTCCAAGCATTTATAGACTTGGGGGCAGACATTTGTCTCTTGGACTGGGGCCTAGCTAAAAGACTGGGGGTTCGACCGGTTCCTCTCAGGGAACCGCTGAAAGCCAAATCATTGGATGGGAATTCCTTGTTTACCCTTATGCACCAGACTAACCCACTGACTCTCTGTAGCAGGTCATGTTTCTGACTATGTTTCTTTTTAAGTCGGCTCAACCCACGCTGGTGCTCGGCCTTCCCTGGCTAATAAAACATAACCCTCGAGTGGACTGGCATTCCGGGGAGATACAATCCTGATCACCAGACTGCCACTCATCCTGTCTGCAGCCAGCGTCTCTGTCAGTGGCAGTCAGGGCGCTACAGGCTGGAGACGAATCCATTAAGACTCCCGAGCCAGCTCCAGAACTCTCCAGTGTGCCAGCCTGTTACCATGACCTAGCAGAAGTATTCAGCAAATCCGGGGCCCTGTCCCTCCCTCCTCATCGACCTTACGACTGCGTCATTGACCTAGTCCCAGATGTCATCATCCCCAAAGGCCACATGTACACACTCTCCGGTCTCGAGAAGCAAGCCATGGAGGAATACATTGCAACCTCCCTCCAAGCCGGACTCATCCATCCCTCTTCATCTCCATCTTATTTGTGAAGAAAAAGGAGGGGTAACTGTTAAAAATCATTATCCTCTGCCTCTAATATCCTCAGCTTTTGAACAGTTGCAAGCAGCCAAAGTTTTCACTAAAGTGGACCTGCGTAATGCCTACCACTTAGTGCGTATCCAGGAGGGGGATGAATGGAAGATTGGGTTCAATACCCCTTCCGGACACTATGAGTATTTGGTAATGCCATTCGGTCTCACCAATCCCCCTGCAGTTTTTCAGCCTCTTGTCAATGATGTCCTTACTTTCTGGACTGCTTCGTCTTTGCCTACCTGATCTATTCACTGGACCTACAGACACACCAGATGCAGGCTGGTACTCTCACGTCTCTTACAGTATCAGCTGTACTGTAAAGCGGAGAATTGTGAGTTTCATGCCAAGTCGGTTTCCTTCCTGGGCTTCCTCATAGCTCAGGGACGGATCGAAATGGACCCGGCTAAAGTAAAAGCAGTTCCAGAGTGGCCAGCGCTGGATAGCAAGAAAAAGGTGCAGCAATTCCTAGGTTTTGCTTTTACCGCCGGTTCATCTGTAACTTTATCTCCATTATCTGCACACTCTAACCTCTCCTCACCAGGTGTTTCGTTGGTCTCCCAACACCAACAAGGCATTCAAACACCTCAAGAGGCTGTTCACCACGGCCCCCATTTGCGCCATGCCTGATCCAACCCGTCAGTTCATCGTGGAGGTGAACGCCTCCAGCCTGGGAGGAACTGTCCTGTCGCAACGATCCAGGTCCGACAACAAGGTTCACCCCGCACCTTCCTCTCTCGGCGCTGAACAAAATTATGATGTGGGGGACCGCGAGCTCCTGGGAATCAAGGTGGCTCTTGAGGAATGTCGACACTGGTTAGAGAGGTCCCAGCTCCCCTTCCTGATTTGGACTGACCACAAAAACTTGCAATATTTCAAGAATGCTAAGAGACTCAATTCTCGCCAGAGCAAGTAGTCATTATTCTTTAATTAATTATATTTTTCTTTGTCTTACAGGCCGGGTCCCAGAATGTCAAGCCTGACGTCCTGTCCCGCCTCTTTGACCCCGAGCCTGTAGCCAGAGCGCCTGAGCCCAACCTTCCATGTGACATGTGTGGTTGGAGCGGTCGCCTGGCAAATAGAATCGGAGGTGAAGGAGGCTAACGGTGCGAACCCACCACCTGCGGGGTGTCCGCCCATCTGTCTGTTTGTTCCTGCCGGGTTACGCCCCCAGGTGATACACTGGGTCACACCTCTCTCCTCACCTGCCATCCGGGGGTCAAGAGGACAGTGGCCTTAATCACACAGCGCTTCTGGTGGCCTGATCTGGTGATCAGCATGGTACGGGAATACGTTGAGGTGTGCCCTGGATGTGCACGGAACAAGACATCATCCAGCTCCGCCCAGTCTTCTGCAACCTCTTCCCATCCCCTCTCACCCTTGGGCTGAGATTTCGCTGGAATTTGTGACCGGACTGCCTTTCTCTAAAGGTCCTGATGGTGGTGGATCGTTTCAGTAAAATTACTTATTTTATTCCTTTGCTTAATGCCGCTTTTCCACTACACAGTCACGGCACGGTACGGCCCAGTTTTGTTGCTTTTCCATTACAACTGAGTACCTCCTCGGTGTGGGCGGGGTCGTCATACGGCAGCACAACTGCTGTCATACTGCCGTAACTTCATTTGCATGCGACACAGAAAACCGGGAAGAAGAACAACAACAACAACACAAACAATGGAGGAAAAGGAAGCGATCGTGTATTTGTTGCTCGCTCTGTGACTTTTTGTCACGCACAAAGCAAAAGAAAAGAGACAGAGAAGACTCCCGGGAGTGTAAAAACAGCAAAGCAGTTGCCGGTTTTAAAAATGGCAGAGTCAAGGTGTTTTTGGCTTTTACAGTCCAATCGGAGGTCCCGCATCCAATGACGCTTCCAATGACGACACTCGTTGGCCAATCACTGGAAGGCAGTCGGCTGACATTGTGTTTTAGTATTGCTTGCCTCACTTGGAACTGGGCTGAGGAGGTACGAAAAAAGTACTTAGTACCAGCTACTAGTGGAAAAGCACCACACCCATGTAGAGCCGTGTCGTACCGTACCATACCGCACCTGTGGAAAAGCGCCATAAGTTACCCTCTGCCAAGGAGAGGTTATGTTACATCATGTATTTCGACTTCATGGTTTCTCCAGGGATGTTCTCTCAGACAGAGGTCCTCAGTTTGTCTCCCGGTTTTGGAGGGAGTTTTGCAACGTCATCGGTGCCAAGGTCAGTCTCACGTCACGTTATCACCCGGAGGCAAACAATCAGACTCAATCAGACCCTGGAGACGTGCCAGTTGTCACAGAACCCATCCTCATGGAGCAGCAAGCTCACCTGGGTTGAGTATGCACATAACACGCTTCCCACGGCCGCCACAGGTATCTCCCCCGTTCCAGTGTGCAGCACTTTCATGGACTTTGAAAAAGAGGTGGTGGTTCTCTCGGTTCACACACACAGCTGTCACTGCCATAAGGTGTGGGCTGCGAAGCGCAGATTCCTGCTCAGGACCCAGGAGTGGATGAAGGGGGCAGCGGATTGCCACAGGAGACCAGCACCTCAGTACAGAATGGGGCAGAAGGTATGTCTCTCCACTCACGGTCTCCCCCTTAATGTCTCCTCCAGGAAGCTGGCACCCTGTTTTGTTGGACCCTTCCCAGTTTCTAAAGTGATTAACCCGGCAGCGGTGCGCCTCCGGTTACCATGTTCCCTTCGAGTTCACCCCACTTTTCATGTTGGGAAGTTGGGAATCAAACTTGTGTGGGAGAGTCCACTGGTCCCACCCGCACCTCCCCCTCCTTATCCAGCGACCAAGTGTACACCGTCCGCAAGCTGCTGGCCATGCGCAACAGGGGTAGAGGAAAACAATACCTGGCAGACTGGGAAGGCTACGGACCGGAGGAGAGGTTGTGGATCCTGGCCAACTACATTGAAGATCCCTCATCCCTCATCATGGACTTCTACAAGGAACACCCCCAACTCCCTGGATCGCCAGGATTATGGTCCTCAAGGGGGGGGGTACTGTCATGCTCAGTCTGTCGGGTTTGGTTAAGTTATCCATTTTTGTGCTTACATGTTGTATTGCCATTTCCTGTTTTATTTTGAAGTAACCTATGGATCCCTGTCACTTCGTGCAAAGACTTGCTCCTAGTGGCCTGATTCTAAGAAAATTCTTTGAATTATGTTTTCTTAGAATTTTCCCTAAAAGTGAAGAGTAGATCCTAGTAAATATAAAAGCTTTTGCCAAATAATCCTAGCTCTTAAGAGTGCTCCTAAGGTGAGATCTGTTAAGAGCAGGGAAGAGGACTTTAAAGTGGCTTAGGAGTTCCCTTAGCAGAGGACAAACTGGCGGATGGAAGAGGCAGGAGAGATATTTTCCAAACACTGGATGACAGTGGATTAATGAAACACTGCAGATTGGATCATGCAGGAATCATGTCTGTGGTTGATCTCATTGAAAAATGTACTTATTTCTCCAACCCAATGCCACAATACAATACAAACCAAAATGAAAGTCATCACAACACTGAGGTATTTGGCATCAGGGAAAATGCAACAATGCAGCAGTGATGTCTTGGTCACAACCCTCCATCAGCAGGTTCATCAACCAAACACTGACAGCATTGTCACAACCTCATATTGTCTCACAGTTTCATTTCAGATTCTGTCTGGCGCTGTAATGGTGACGGGTGCTGAGCGTATGGTGGCGCATTCTCTGTTTGTCAGTGTCTTTTTTGTGTGTTTCTGACAGCAAGTGTGTGATCAAGTGATACCACGGTCAGATTAATGTCTGCCCTGTCTGGACATATTATCACGAAGAGATAATAAGTCTGAATATCATACTTTCATGATGAGGAAGTGCTGCACGGCTGCTCTTATTGCTGCTGCTTTGCCAGGACTATCACCAACTGCACTATCTGGGAGCTACGGAGGGGAACTTCTGCGGTATGACCAGAATGACTTCCTGCTTCTGTGGAAAATGGATTATCCAGCACCGACCTTTTATAACTGTGATGAATTGACACTGATAAAACGTAGATTGGGTTGCGATAACCAGCGGGGTAATCAACAAGGAAGCGGGGAAGGAGAGGAAGAGTGAGGCAGAGACTGAATAGACTCTCCGGTACACGGAAATGTCCACCGCTCCCCTCTATTATGCTTGCCAACATCCGATCTTTTCGAAATAAATTAGATGAACTACAGGCAAGCATTTCATGCCAGTGGGCGTAAAGAGGCCAATCTGATATGCCTCACTGAAACCTGGCTTGACAACATGATCGCGGATTCAGAGCTCTCTCTGGACGGATTCGGCACTCCGCTCAGACTCGACCGCAACTCAAGTAGCCTGAGGAGACATGGAGGTGGCTTGTGTGTGTATTTTAATAAGGACTGGGGCAGAACTGCTGATATAAAAGTCTCAAGACCCAAGTATGTAACACGCGCATCAGAGGCCATAGCTGCGTCTGTCCATCAGAGTGAATGTGCATCTCCAGACTCCCCTGTTCTGATCTTAGGGGATTTTAATGGCTAAATAAGACACTCCCAACTTACCAACAGTATTTTCAGATGTACCACCGGAGGCGACAGCACAATTGATCTCTGCTATGGGAATGTGAAGAATGCATACAAAGCAAACAAAAAAAACTCCTGTTAGCACTGCAGACCATAACACTGTCTATCTCATCCCTGCCTACCGCACAAAACTGCAGAGAGAAGGCGTTGCCAAGAAACTGGTGAAAAAGTGGGATGATAATGCGGCTGAGACTCTGCAGGGCTGTTTCGATTGCACAGACTGGGAGGTCCTAACTCAGGGGTGCAGCCTCGAGGAAGCCACGGCGGTGGGCACTTACTACATCACCTTTTGTGAGGATATGATTATGCCCACAAGGACTGTAAAGGTATTCCCTAACAACAAGCCATGGATGACAAAAGCCCTGAAATCAACTCTGAATGAAAAGAAAATAGCATTTAATTCAGGAAACAAAACTGAGTCGAAACTTATTCAAAATAGACTGAACAAAGAAATAAAAGCAGCTAAGAAACGATACAAAGAGAGAGTCAAGAAACTCTTTCAGGAGGGTAAAGCCAAGGATGCCTGGCGAGGCATTACGACACTGGCTGGCCTCCCCAACAACAACTGCACATCATCATCCTCCGTGACTAAAGAGTCATCCAACATGGCAGAGAACCTCAACCAATTTTACTGCAGGTTTGACCAGTCTGACCATTCTTGGGAGAGGGAGAGGCTTATAGCTGTGCTCACTCCAATGTTACCCGCCCAGGCAAACCTGGAGCTGCAGCAGGGGGAGGTAAAACCTGACCAGATCTGTGGCCAGCTGCTGAAGACCTGTTGTAGCCAGCTCGCCAGCTCGCCAGTGTCTTCTGTGATCTCTTCAATCGCTCTTTATCTGAACACTTGATCCCCTCACTCTGGAAGTCCTCAATTATCTGTCCTTTAGCCAAAAAGAGTAAACCCACCTGTGACAATGTCTACCGGCCCATACCTTTAACAATGAAGGGGTTTGAAAGGCTCATCCTTTCCCAGCTTCAGGTAGAGGTCAGTACGCATGCTGATCCTTTTCAGTTTGCATACGAGCAGCATAGGGGTGTGGATGATGCTATATTAACACCACTGTACAGCACTTACACCCATCTTGAAAATCCTTCATAGTGAAGTATGATATTGTTATACTATTGTTCTTTGGATTATATTTTATACTATATTTTTATACTATTGTTCTTGTGATCTTGTGATCATATGATTTTGTCTAATCATAGTAGCCTATATTCCTATAGTTTTCAGACCATGTAATTAGAACAAGAGTATTAAATATATTTAGCAGCTAAGGGTAAAAAGGAAATGTGAAATGTGCAGAAGACAGGTTGTTCTGTCTAGTCTCTTAAAGGTTGCTGTAGAAAGAGGAACTACTGCCGACGACAGGAAGCTGCCGAGACAAGTCTACAACCTACAGAACAATGAACTGGAGCAAACCGGCTTAAACCTGATCAGCAAAAATACACATATAATCCACCCACACATAATCACATGATTGTAACACAATAAATACTGGGGTAGATAGAATAGACAGCGGGACTCTTTGTCTATCAGCTGTACTGTGTGTACTAGTTAGGTAGAGCATTGACTCCCCCAGAACTCTGTATACTTGCTTTTACTGATGAAAGAGATTGTTAAAGGTTGGACGGTATCTGTGGGAGGTCTTTTCATTTATGCAGATTTGATACATGCACAGTTGGTCTTCTGAATTTAATACATGATGTTTAATTTACTTATTTTAAGGGGAAGAAGGAAAAAATCCAACTACAATTTGGTGACCCCGACGTGATCTGCAGTGAAGACCATCCGTCCAGAAGGGACTGGGGTGAAGGAACCCAAGTGCCGTGGCCACAACCAAAACAGGTAAGCAGTAACCTGTTGCTGTACAGCTAAATACTGCATATTGGAGACGACTAAATTGAGGCACTAACGGTTCCTAAAACCACCAGTCCTTAGTTTAAATTCAATCAGTAAAAACAACATTAAAGTTGAAGTGAAGAAGTACAGAAAAATAAAGAGAAGAAGTACAGAGAAATAAAGAGAAGAATACAGAGAAAAAGAGATAAGGTCTAGACGGGGAAAAGAAAAGTCCCTAGAAAATTACGGTTTTCTTAAAAAGATAGCGCCAAAAGGGTTAAAGTCCCGGAGCAATAGTACCCCTCCGAATTATATTGACTATATGCAAATGAGCGCATTTGGGGGAAGGGCCCTGAGAAGAGTCGCTAAACTACTTGTGAAAGTGTGTTAGAACAGGATTCTGTTTTAAGAATATAAAACCTGATTCTGTGTAGGCTGGTTTCTGAAAATCAAGGCATTTTGGTAATAACTTCATGAATACTGTTGGGAATTAACCCCCAGTTTGACTCCGCTACTGCTCTGTAGGAGAAGTTGTAGGAGCTTGAGTCAAAGACAGTTATTAAAATAATAAACCTGCTTTCATATGTGGGTATTTTTTGGGGTGGTATTTGTGTTATATTTGTGGTATTTATTGGGAATATCAATAAAATTATTGCATAAATACCCCACTTCGCACAAAACAGTTTTGTGTAGAAGCTTAAGTGGGTGATTTGTCAATAAGGACGTGACCCATTGAATTTCCAAAATACCAGTGTAATAAATAATTGTAACTGAATAGAAATATGGCGGAAGAGAAGGAGAAAGTACAGTGGAATCCAGAGGATTTCTTTGAGAAAATAAAACAACAGGCCATAGGCGGACTGTCAACAGAGGAGAAAGAGAAAGCTGAAATCTATATAGAGGGGTTAAAAATACTGTTACTGTATGCTGGGGCACTGGGACCAGGAGGAAGTTATTCTAAGATAATACAGTGGTTAGCCTCAAAGGAGGAGGAAGTGAGTAAAGAACACAAACAGGCTTCTGAACAGGAGAAGAGTGTACCATTTCTGAAGAAGGATGAAGCAAAAAAGCGTAAAAAGAAACTAGGAGACGAATGGCGAACTGTACACCTCTGTAGCCTTGCAGCAGCAGCTCTAGGGTATGTTTCCTAGTAAGGATGAAAACATCTGTGATTATATAATCACTTCAGAAAAAGCAGACAAACCACCACCATATGAGACACAGAAACACACAGCCCCATCTGGCGGCATGTATCCTATTTCACAAGTGAATCAAGGTCTTTTAGACTGTTCCATAATTGCAGACGCATCTGAAGGACAGCCATTACAGTCACAACAAACCACAAATAGCTCCACATTGACATCTTTGGAGGAAAAAAGGAGAGACCAGGGGACGTCACAGACTTTTAGGGAAAGTGTTGTTTCAAGTACAGGCAGTGACATAACTGGAAGAAGTGAGCAGACTGAGGACGGCAGGGACATGGCTAAAGACAATGACCATGACTCCCTAATAGAGAGACACTTGGAACTTTTGAGACTGGAACACTCACTGCGAGAGACAAAAAACATAGTACAAACTGCGGTGGCTGAGGGACATAATCACCTGAGAGGGCTGAATGCGACCTCAGGCACTACAGGCCCAATGAATATCTTAGGGACAGTGACATTAACACCAGCAGATGACTTGCCTGTAGCAACACGCACTAGGCAACAGATGGCAGGAAGAGACAGTAAACAGTATGTGAGACAGACAGAGAATAGAGGAAGTGAGAATCAGCCACAGGCAGACAAAGGAAGTGAGTCAGATATGAAGTTGAATGTGTCCCACTGGGTGCAACACAGGGATACTTATATCAGTCAGCCCCCCACCACCATTGTCTGGACACATGATGCCATTGCTGCAAAAGAATCAAGGCGGATATAAGTATGTCTCCTACAATATGGTTGATATAGTTACTCTGGGAGCCAGACTGCCTCCACTGTCATCTGGGGGTGGTGCATGGATGTCAAAATTGAATTCATACATGGCAGGAGTTTCTATGCTACTACACGGCAGGAGTTTCTTGCTACTAGCACTGTTACCGCTCAGGAAGAGACAACAGACAGGGACCTCTGGTCTGCCTGATCACACACCCGTGGCTCAGTGTATTGTTCAATGGGGCAATTACCTGCGTACTAAATATCCCAATACTGATGGAGCATTAAACCACCTTAAGTATGAAAAACTGAAAGGTGAAACAACTGACCAATATTTCCACCGCTGTAGAGAGAGTTGGATTCAGTCTACTGGTGCAGATCCAGCTCGCGACCCCACCTGTGCTCTGCTGTATAGAGAGCAGCTGTTGAACATGGTTTACCCTCTGAATTGGTTACAAAATTAAGAGATAATCCTGACCTGGCAGGAAACGTAGATCTGGGGAAATGGGAGAGACATGCTAAACATCATGCCCGTGAATATGACACAAAACAGCAGAAGAAACAGACTGAGAGGGAAGAGACTGAGATGACTTTGTTAAAAATGCAGTTGACCCAGTTACATGAGGAAGTGAATAAAAATAAAAAAAGATAACAAGACTAAAACAGGAAATCAGTGTGCAGTAGTTGGCCACTCCTAATCGTGGTTTTTCGCCCTCTCGTGGTCGAGGGCGCGGTGGAGGGTATAGGGGACGTCCCAGGGGAGGCATGAGAGGAAGAGGGTCCAAGACAGCCACCTCAACCTCAAGGCTGTTTCATCTTTCGCTAACCTGATCACTGTGCTAGACAATGTCCCTATAATGCCACAGTGGGTGCTGAAGGCAACCCATATCCACCACCGTACACTCACCAGGCACCAAATGTTGACAAAGCACCAACTGGATTCCAAGGCTGGATGGGACCCCAATAGGGGTGCCCAGGAGGCCCCCCCTCAACATTGGGTGAGGCAGAACCAATTTGCATCCTACTCGTTTGGACATCAATATGTTTTCACTCCTCAATGTCCATTGCCTCTTTTGGGAAGAGACATTTTAACAAAATGTGGAGCTGAGATTCTTTGCTCCCCTGATGGTGTGACTGTATGCTTTTCTGATGGCACAACAGTGGATTACACCTCTGAACTAGTCTCATCCGGTACTGAGGGCTCATGGATTATGATGCCTCAGACAGAAGATGCTGCTAATGATCCTAATAATGTGTGGGCACGCATATTTTGGGTCCGATTGCACGACCAAGTAGTACCTCCTACTTCTGTACTGACTTTGTACAACCAATGGCTTCCTTGGATTCACACCCTTACAGTCCTCCCATTGATCCCATTCACTGTACCCTCCTCTATGACAGGTTGAACCAATGTGACGACTACTATGATGAGTTTATTAGCTCTCTTCCTCAGTCGTGGCGCCTCTCATCTGCAAGGTTATATGTTGGACCAGCAGGGGTCTCAGCACCAGTTCTATTGACATCCGAGCAGCAACATTGGTTTTGTATGTCAGGTGAATCATTTCCTCACATAACTCTGGCCATTAATCCCCTTAACAGTGCTAAGGATCGAGGTCCTATGACCATGGAGGCAAGAGATTGGGTTCAAACACAAATACCAGCAGTTCTCTATTCAGCCTCCACTGACACTTACGGGATTAAACATCACTGTACAGATTCAGGTGAACTTGAGACAAAACTTCTTGACAGACAACATGGTAGGGAATGTACTGATCACCCTTTTGCGGCAGCTATGTTAGATACTGTGCTTCAGTCCTTGTGGGCAGAAGGCCCGGGGGATGTGGGGACCCCCTTGTCAATAAAACCAGTGACCTGTGACACTGATTTGACTAAACCCGTTAGACCTGTTAAATATCCTTGTTCTGCTGTAGCGAAAGATGGTGTTAGGGAAGTTATACAAGGGCTCTTGGAAAAAGGTGTCATTTATCCCACCTCATCACCATGGGACACTCCCATTCTTCCAGTACCAAAGCCAGGCACCACTACCTATCGTATGGCTCATGATCTACGTTTGGTCAATGAAAAAACCCTCTCTGCACCACCTGCAGTCCCAAATACATATACCTGTCTTTCATCCATCACTTCTCAGTATACCACCTTCTCAGTTATCGATCTGAAAAATGCCTTTTTCCGTATTCCACTTCACCCCAAAGTGCAACCAGTGTTTGCTTTCGCTTGGGAAGGACAGCAGTATACATACAAAGTCCTCCCACAGGGGTTTCTTTTGAGTCCTGGTATTTTCAATCAGGCTTTTAAGTCTTTTCTCTCTGATTTGACTCTTCCTCAGGGTACTTGTCTGCTCCAGTATGTTGATGACTTGTTAGTGGCAGGAGTGTCAGCTGAAGCCACTCTGGAAGCAACCCGGCTGGTGTTGCTAAAATTGGCAGAAGGGGGTTTCAAAGTGTCTTAATCCAAGCTTCAATGCGTCCTCTCCAAAGTGACTTTTTTGGGTCGAGTTTTGACTGGTTCTGGTATTGATCTCTCCCCTGATCTTAAAAGTGCTATTTTGAAAGCTAAACAACCAACCACTGTAAAACAGTTGCTTTCATTCCTTGGCCTGGTTGGTTATTCTCGACAACATATTGCTGATTTCACTGAAAAAGCTGCTCCACTACAACGCTTCATTGCTCAGGCAGGCCACAGGAACCTCCACGCTCCTCTTGAGTGCCTCAGAGGAGGCCTTTATTCGGCTAAAACAAGAACTGGTGACGGCGGCCAAACTAGCTCGTCCTAACTATGATAAAACATTTTTTGTTGATGTTGCTGAAAAATCCGGTCATGCACATGCTGTTCTTTATCAAATGGAGGGCAGCAAGAGAAACATATTGCGATACAAGTGTGACACTTGACCCAATTGAACAAAGACAGCCCACCTGCGTCCAGCTGGCTGCAGGTTTGGCGATTCTACTTTCCAAATTGGAACCGGTGATCCAGGGACATCCAGTAGTGGTTGATGGCGTAAGAGCCATGGCGTAAGAGCTCTTATTGAATCAAGTGCATTCACTCTCTCTCCAGTCCGTCAGGTTTAATTGGCATCCATTTTGACACAACCACATGTACAGTTTCAAAATACTCGCATGAATGCTGGCAATTGTTTCCCGGATGGGGAACCACATGATTGCGTTCGAATTGTCATTATTAACTCACGCATTCGTGCTGACCTCTCTCCGACTCCACTTCCCAACCCTGATGCTAACCTCTGGACTGATGGCTGTTGCTTCAGAGACGCTAAGGGGGAGTTGAGGGCGGGGTGGGCAACAGACACAAGACGAAACCTACTTTTTTGACACTAAGGACGGGTCAGTTGGATGGTCATTTGTCATCCCAGGCAGCTGAAGTGGTAGCTCTGATAAACGCATGCTATGCGTCAGAAGGACAAGATGTAAATATCTACACAGACTCAGCTTATGTATATAGTGCTGTACATATGGAACTCAAGCAATGGGAAGAAGGGGGTTACAGAACAAGTGCAGGGAATCCCATTAAACATGACAAGCTAATGAGGGAATTAGCTAGTGCTATTCTGGTTCCTAGCAGAATAGCAGTGATGAAATGCAAAGCACATACGAAGGACGACACGGTGGTGGCTCAGGGAAATAATGCAGCAGATCAAGCAGCTAAACTAGCAGCAGGCTACATTCCAGTAGTACACCAGTTAATACAAATGCAGGAACACACACAGAAGGGATGGGACAAGGACAGTATCAAACAGCCACAGGGACAGAGCACACCAGAAGAAAAAAACAATTTGGAAGGAGAAAGGATATACTAGAAAGTCAGAAGAAGACATGGTTGAGTAAGAAGAATAAGCCAGTGATTCCAGTGAAGGTGATGTCATCTCTACTGACTGAGACACATGAGGGACAGACCCAAATGATGAAATACCTTACAATTATAACTTATAACTACAATAGACTTTTCCAGTAACCTCACCTGATGGGAGAAAAACTGCTCCAGATGGCAGTCAACCTGCATCTGATTCTCTGGTTCCTTTCATTCCTGACTGACAGACAGCAGAGGGTTCGAGTCAATGGCCACCTCAGCTCATCTAGAAAGGTTTCTACAGGACTCCCGCAAGGCTCTGTAATGTCACTGGTCCTATACACATTATACACCAATGACTGTAAGAGCACAAACCCTGGTATAACATATATCAAATACTCTGACGATACTGTGATCATTGACACCACCATCTCCCAGGGTGACCTACAGGGTGAGATTGACAGTTTCGCAGATTTGTGCAGACAGAACTGCCTTGAACTCAATCCCTTCAAAACAAAGGAACTGTTCGTAGAGTTTCGCAGAGACCCCCCCATCAAACCCACTCTGTCAGTCAACAATCAGGCACTAGGGCGAGTTCAATCATTTAAATACCTCGCGACAATCATTGATCATAAACTCACCTTCAAACTAAACGTTGAAAGCATATTTTCCAAATGTCAACAGCGTCTCTTTTTTCTCAGGAAACTCCGCAAACTTCAGGTTCACCAGTCAGTTCTAACAGCCTTTTACAGATGTTTCATTGAATCAGTCATCATCTTCAACATCTCAGCCTGGTTTGGGTCCCTATCCACCATCCACCGTAATCCACTAAGCAAAATCATAACAATGAGCAATAAAATAATTGGACAGGAGCAAGAACCACTCATTAGCATCTACAACAGAAGGACTAAACTCAAAGGAACTCAGATAGCTTCAGACATCACACACACATGCACAGCCACTACACTCTGCTCCCCTCAGGCCAAAGACACAGGTCTCTGATTTTCAGGACCAAGAGAGCCATGTCAAGCTTCGTGCCCACATCTATCAGACTCATGAATGGCTGAGACATTCTTTTTTTATTTGACTTTATTTAAATTTTATTTTGCTATGGTGTTCTGATATTTTAATTATTTATGCACTTGATACATTTTAATTCTTCCTCCATCTGATATATACTTTTAATTATTTTATCTACTACCTCTGTCATGCTGGATGTGTTGTGTGTATTGTTTTTATTGTCCTGATGTTAGGTTGTTTATGTTGTTGGGTGCGGGATTTGTATGTATACGCACATACTCTCTAGCACAAATTAAGTTCCTCACAGAAAAATAAAGTTCTTTCAAGTTGAAGTTGATTTCCGCTGGATGCCCGCACTTTACAAAAGGGCATTTATAGACATTGCAGGATTCCCTGGTGTTGTGGGTGTCATTGATGGGACATGTCTGAATAATTGCAAATAAATATAACTATCACTATGTGAATACTGTGCAAGTGGGCCTACGTTTTCACACATTTTGTAGGATCATTTTTAAGTATAGCTTCCAATTCATTGAGAAAACATTTTCTTTTACGTGAAATACTATTTACAATTACACAGTCTTCATAAGATTAGATTCTATGGTTTAGTTTATCGATTTGAGGGTCCATCCTTTACAATCACACCTAAGCTAAAACTCCTTACTTGGAATTTTTAGGTTAAGTTAGAAGTTCTCTGAGAGGATTCTCAGAATCTTTAGGAATACGTGCCCTGGTTAATATGACTACAAGTCCATCTGAACATGAAAGCAGTTTGGAGGAATGAAAAATCTATATGCGTCAATTTCACTATCATCTCATCATATTTTTCATGCGTTAATACACACCTCGTTTTCCTCAACACTGTGAGAACAACACGCAGTTTTTCTGAAGTTAACTTGAAGTAACTATTCATTCATCCATCCATCCATTTTCTACCGCTTATCTTCACATAGTGTCTTGGAGGGGGGGAGGCTGGAGCTTATCCCAGCTGTCTTAGGGTGAAAGGCAGGGTACACCCTGGAGAAATCTCCAGTTCATCACAGGACACATAGAGACAGACAACCACTCACACTCACATTCACACCTATGGTCAATTTAAATTAACCAATTAATCTAATCCCCATGCATGGTTTTGGATGACGGGAGGAAGCCGGAGTACCAGAGAGAACCCACGCAGAAACGGGGAGAACATACAAACTCCACACAGAAAGGCCACGGGCCGGGAATCGAACCCAGTACCTTCTTGCTGTGAGGCAACTTTGAAGTAACTAAACAAAATTAATTTGTAATTTTTTACAAAACTGTTTATCCTGTTCAATGCAGATACTGGAGGCTAAAAGCAGTTATATATATATATATATATATATATATATATATATATATATATATATATACACATTCACCAGCCAGTTTTGTTAGGTACACTTTGTTAGTAAAAGTATAACATAGTGAATCAGCATTTGTCAAAGGAGGACATGGGGCTCAGGAGTAGTTTCTTGAGGCTTTACTCAAAATATTTAAGGCAGCACACACATCCCCCACTAGCCACCAGAGGGCCCATACATATACAGTCATGGAAAAAATTATTAGACCACCCTTGTTTTCTTCAATTTTTTGTTCATTCTAATATCTGGTACCACTAAACGTATAATACAATGAACACAACAAAAAATGCAGCTGGTCACATAATACTTTATGTCCTATTTGACATTCTTAAGCTTAATTGATTCCCAGGGTATATAAGAGGCCATTTCATGTCACAAGCAGCACTGCACATGCAAAGGCCTAGAGTGGTTTCCTGCTTACATTCAAGCCGTAGCACAACTCAGAAGTTGTCAGCTCTCACATAATGCCTAAAACAAAAGAATTATGTGAAGCAACAAAGGCAGCCACCTTGGCACTGCTGGAAATTGGCATGAGTGAGAGACAGGTAGCGAAAAAACTGAAGATCTCCAAGACAGCCGTTCATTACAACAAAAAAAACAAGCTGAACATGGCACTACCAAATTGCTACCTGGCCGTGGCAGGAAACGTCTTTCTACCCCACGAGATGACCGTGCACTCATCCGTTCCTGTGTCAGGAATCGTCGTCAGACCTCCAGGGACCTTAAAAATGAGTGGGCACTGTCGAGAAATGTGACTTGCTCGGCAAGGACAGTTTGAAACCGACTTGTTGAAGCTGGTTTGAAGTCACACAGAGCACGCAAGAAGCCCTTCATCAATGAAAGGCAGAGGAAGGCCCGGTTACTCTTTGCTCGAGACCACAAGGATTGGACTGTTGATGATTGGGCTAAAGTTCTCTTCAGTGATGAATCCAATTTTGAATTGATGCCCACTCCAGCCAACTTACTGGTTAGGAGGAAGCCTGGAGAAGCTTACAACCCAGACTGTCTTGCCCCTACAGTAAAACATGGGGGTGGATCAGTCATGATCTGGGGTTGTTTCAGTCTGAGTGGAACAGGGCAAATGCAATTGTGTGAAGGCCGAATGAACCAGGTCAAGTACAGGACTACCCTTGAAAACAGTCTTCTTCCATCAGCTGGAAAACTCTTTCCTGCCTCGAATGACTGGATTTTCCAACAAGACAATGCCCCTTGCCACACGGCAAGGTCAGTTAAAGCCTGGATGGAGAACCACAACATTTGCACCGTGCCTTGGCCTGCTCAATCACCAGATCTTAATCCAATTGAAAACCTGTGGAAAATCATCAAACTCAAAATGGAGAACCACAAGCCCAAAAACAAAGAAAATTTGTTTGAATTTGTCCAACAGGAATGGGCTGCTGTGACAGCAGAACAATGTCAGAAGCTGGTGGAGAGCATGCCAAGACGCATGGCTGCAGTCATCAAAAACAATGGTTATGCAATCAAGTATTAACTCTTGTGTGTATCATGTGTTTAAAGCAAACAGAAAAGAAAACATGGAATGCTTAAAAGTAGTGTTTTTGGCGGTACAATGCCATAGCTATTGATGTAAGAATTTAAGTAATTTTGGTTATTATCAAGAAAACCATGGAAAATGAATAATCCTTAGTTCTTAAATTAAACTCTCATGAGCTATTTTTGTTGTTATCACTATAATTGTCCAAACAAATGTACCTTTAGTTGAGCCAGGCATTAAAATTAACAAGAAATTGAAGAAAACAAGGGTGGTCTAATAATTTTTTCCATGACTGTACAGTAACTTTCCTATCAGATCACTTCCTGCCAGATAGCACACACTTTGCTTCCCCAGAGCTCCCTCTAGTGTAATACCAAGTCTTAGCAATCTGAGGATATCACAAAAAGGTTGACTTCAGAACTTCACAAATTAATTCTTGGTGTCACACTTTCAACCAGGTGTTAGAAACATTCCTCACAGATTTTGGTCCATATTGACATAATAGCAACATTCAGTTGCTGCAGATTTGTCGGCTGCTCATCTATGATGAGAATCTCCGTTCATCCACATCCCAAAGGTTCCATTGGCGACTGTGGAGGCCACTGGAGTCCAGTGAACTCTTTGTCATGTTCAAGAAACCCGTTTGAGATGATCTGAGCTTTGTGACATGGGGCATTATCCTGCAGGAAGTAGCCATAGTGGTCATACAGGGATGGACATGGTCAGCAACAATACTCAGGTAGGCTGCAGCGTTTAAACTATGCTCAGTTGGTACTAAGGGGTCCAAAGTGAGCCAAAAAAATATCCCCCACCATTACACCAGCAGCAGCCTGAACTGTTGATACAAGGCAGAATGGATCCACGCTTTCATGTTGCTTCTTCCAAACTCTGACCCTACCATCTGAATGTTCAGCTGAAATCGAGACTGGTCAGACCAGCCAACTTTTCTCCATCTTATCTTGTCCAGTTGTGATGATCCTGTGTGAAGTGTAGCCTCAGTTTCCTGTTCTTAGCTGACAGGAGTCGCTCCAGGTGTGCTCTTCGGCTGCTCTAGTCCATCTTCTTTAATGCCCCAGTGTTGTTCTTCACACATGATATTCTGCATTCCCTGGTTGGAACCAGAGGTTATTTTAGTTCCTGTTACCTTTCTATCATCTCCAACCAGTCTGCCCATTCTCCTGCGACTTCTCACATCAACAAGACATTTTACAATTGGATATTGTCCTCTTTTCCAGACCATTCTATGTAAACCCTAGAGATGGTTGTAGTGAAAATCCCAATAGACCAGCAGTTACAGAAATACCAGCCCGTCTGGCACCAACAACCATGTCACATTCAAAGTCACTTAAATCCTTTCTTTCTCATTTTTCTCATAATTCCTTCCCTCGGTTTTCCAAAATAACATCGTGAACACATAGTTCTCAAAAAAGTTCCCGTTTACATTAACCCGCATAAATATGCTGCCGAGAGCCATCATAACTACAGCAAGCCAATGGGCGGCTGTGTAGGAAGAAGGAGAAAGCCATGCAAGCCAATCAGAAGCCTCATCGACAACAACAATGACTTCCTGCTCCTCTATATGATAAGAGGAGCTGTATTTGCAAATGCAAACATGTAAAAAGTGCTTGCACCAACAGAAATACTACCGCTACTCAGAATGCTTCCATTTAGACTACTCACAGACTACTCTGACAGCCGTATTACACAAAAAAGATCACACTTTTGGTGCGCAGATTGCCTAAAAGTCTGTTTTTCTCCGTTTACATTCAAACGCAAAACCAGAGTTTTCCTAAATCTCCAATTTTGCAATTGCCGTTTGTGTGTAAATGAAAGGCACAAACGAAGAGAAAAGTCTCCGTTTTTACAAATACCCATGTATGTGTAAACGGGCCCAGAATGCATCAAGGTGCTGCCATGTGATTGGCTGATTAGCTATTTGTGTTAACAAGCAATTGAACAGGTGTACCTAATAATGATATTAGTCTGGTGTTTTAATAAATGATTAGTTATTTTAAACCTGAAAAATCTCTGAGTTTGTTTAATCTTCAGATTACAACTAGTGAGGTTGTTCATACTTCACTCAGATACAGAGTTTGAGCGCTTTGATCTCTTTGATGAAAAATTTATTTTATTTATCGATTGAGGAGGACAACAACATGGTGACAGAGCAGCTAAAATGACTAATGGATGTAACCTTAGTGCTACATGGGAAAACAGGAAGAATGAAGTGGAAATGATTTGAATAAACAACTTCATTCACATTTTAAGACCAAATAAAGACGAGTGCATGCACATCTTTCGTCCCAGTGAAAAGCTGAGAGACCATGTTAACACACAATCTGTTCAATGCAATGGGCATTCAGTAAACACAATATCAGTGCATGTATGGCACAACAGTTCAGACAGCATCCAGCTCTGAGAGGTGAGTTACACAACACTGGAGGGGCTGAGTGTGGTGGAGCTCAGGGATGGAGTGTGACGCCAGACGTCTGTCAGGTCCTGTATGCATAAAATGATCTGTGGCTTCTAGACACTTCAATACCATCACAAAGCTCTCAACATTTGAGTCTGAGAACTGATGATACTTTGACTAAATATGATGTCAACTGGGGAGGTTGAGAATGAATGATAATGAAGGCTCAGCAACAGACGAGACTAGACAGAGCGAGGCCCTGACTTCATCAACTAATGAAGAGGATAGACATGTAGCTACATTATTAGCTGATGAGGAGGTTAAACATGTAGCTACATCATCAACTGATGAAGAGGTAAACCATGTAGCTACATTAACTGATGATGAGGGTAAACATGTATCTACATTATTAACTGATAAAGAGGGTAAACATATCAGTGTTCAGGGGTTTCGGCATGATGGTATTGAAATGTTAAGCGGTTAAATATTAACCTCAGTATTGGAGTCAACCTGTGAGCGTCAGACCACAGTGAGGATGCGTCTGGTCTGAGACATGTCATGCATACAGGAGCTGGACATGGGGGAACTGCATAGCCAGGATCATGGAGCTTGGCAGCTTCAGTCGTTGATCAGAGCCAGGATCATGCTGGAAGAACAAGGAAGGAACGATGTGTGTTAATACGTAACACAGAACCCTGACTGAGGCTGTGACTCATCACTGAATCACTCTCACCTATACAAATAGATGAAAAAGCAGAGCAGGTGGTAACCCAATTTGATCATGGCCTCCTTCATGTGTGACTTGAGTTGACCTCTGTTGTGGATCTCAGTGGGGTCAAACACGCCCATATTTCCCATAGGAACCTTCACATAACTGCAGGAACAAGAGAGAAATCAAATGTTAAATCCCATGAAAACTAGGTGATAGTGGATATTTCCTACTGATTTAACTGACAGACCAGACAGGCTGTCTGTTGGCCAAATGTTATAGATGGTGCCATCTATTGTCACAGTCAATGTTCCCTCAAAGCTGCACGGCTGTGCAATCGCATACTGCTCCTGTGTTATGAATTTTTATTTGAATGATTATTCTGTACCATTTTGCAATATATATATATATATATATATATATATATATACACACATACACATATACACACACACATATATATATATATATATATATATACGTATATATGTATACGTATATATATATATACATATATATATATATATATATATATATATATATATATATATATGCATACGCACGCACGTTATATATGTTACATATATATCGTGACGTGCATATACAAGTACGTATATATACGATATATATAACGTCGTTATATATGTTACATATATAACATATATAACGTGCATTATCGTGAGACGATATAACATATATATATATGTTATATATAACATATATAACGTGCGATATCGTGACGTATATATATATATATACGCACGTATATGTGCGTGTATATATACATGTACATGTACATGTGTGTATATACGTATATATACATATACGCTGCATCGTATATGTATATACGTGTATACGTATATGTATATACACGTATATACATATACGTGTATACGCAGCGTATATATATATATATATATATATACGTATATACACACATGTACATGTACATGTACATACGTACACGTATACGTATACGTACGTATATATACGTACGTATACGTATATACGTGTACGTATATATATACGTATATATATAGCTGTGTTATAGCTGTGTTTATATATATACGTATATATAAACACAGCTATAACAGCTTCAACTCTTCTGGGAAGGTTGTTCACAAGGTTTAGGAGTGTGTTTTAGTCCACTCTCAAGATGGCGCCACGAGAGTGGGAGCCTTTACAGCAGCTCTTATACTTTTCTAAGTTTCTTCTTGTTTTTGTAGTTTCTATCTTCTTTTCTCCAAGTCTTCTTTGTATGACTTTGTTTCCCCAAACTATGGGAGGGAGATGGGCATATTCGTTTTTGCTCATCTCCATTATTTTCTTTTTAATGACCACCTTGTCCGGAGACCCCGCTCGCACCCGTGACCCTATTGTTTACAGTAGGGGCCAGCTGTTAGTTTTGCGGGCTAACAGCTGGCTACCGGCAGGCGAAAGACCAGACATTCCCCGCGGGCTGAAGAGGAGGAGACGGGGTTGTCGGGCCGGGAAGGAGCGCTGCAGAAGGAGGAGACGATACAGACACGTCCTCCCATCCGTCATTATGGGGAATGTAAGATCTCTGCCCAATAAGATGGACGAGCTAGCGGCGCTAACCCAGCATCAGAGGGAGTTTCGCAAGGCCAGCCTGCTGCTATTCACGGAGTCATGGCTAACAGCGGTAACTCTGGACACTCACGCCGAGTTGGATGGCTTCCAACTCATACGGGCGGACAGGACGGCAGAGAGCGGTAAGAGGAAAGGAGGGGGACTGGCTGTGTTTGTCAATGAGAGATGGTGTAACCCCGGGCACATCACCATTAAGGAGCAACTTTGTAACCAGGACATTGAACTGCTAGCCATTGGCCTCAGGCCGCACTATCTCCCGAGGGAATTCTCCCACGTCATCGCGGTGAATGTGTATATTCCCTCGTCGGCCAGTGGCAATGCAGCGTGTGATGTCCTGCTCTCAGCTGTGAACAGGGTACAAACACAGAGCCCCAACGCCCTGCTGCTCATCTCTGGGGACTTTAATCACGTCTCTCTGTCGTCCTCTCTGCCCACCTTCACACAATATGTCACCTGTGCCACTAGAGACAATAAAACACTGGACTTGTTTTATGCCAATATCAAGGAGGCATATACATCCCACCCCCTCCCCCCTCTGGGCAGAGCAGACCACAGCATTGTGCATCTCCAGCCTGTGAACAAACCTCTGGTACACAGGCAGCCAGCTGTGAACCGCATGGTCAGAAGATGGTCCACAGAGGCTGAAGAGGCTCTACAGGACTGTTTTGACTCGACCATGTGGGAGCTCTTCAGTGAGGTGCATGGGGAGGACATTGACTCACTCACTGACACCATAACGGACTACATAAACTTCTGTGAGGAGAACACCGTACCCACCAGGACTGTTCGGTGCTTCTCCAATAACAAACCATGGATTACGCCTGACATAAAGGCCCTCTTGAAGGAGAAGAAGAGGGCTTTTGTGTCAGGAAACAGAGAGGAACTGAAGTCTGTGCAGATCCAGCTAAGGAGACGGATCAGACAGGGGAAAAAGGCCTATATGGAGAAGATGGAGGAACAGCTGCAGGCCAGTAATGTCAGCGGTGTCTGGAGGGGCCTGAAAACTATCTCAGGCCACAAAAGCCCAAAGACAGAGACTGATAAGGACAAGGACTGGGCAGATGATCTCAACCAGTTTTTTAACAGGTTTGATCAGGCCCCTTCCCCCAACCAGCCCCCCCTGCAGCAGCCCCTACTACCTCCCCCTACTGTGGACCCCTCCTCCTCCCCTCCTCTGACGACTGGCTCCCAACAGCAGACGACTGCCCTCTCAGTCGACCCCCCACCTCCAACCCCCAGTCTGATTCCTCCTCCTGGCTCCTGCCTGTCTGTTACTGCTGTGCAGGTGAGGAACCAGCTGAGGAAGATGAAAGTGAGGAAGGCAGCAGGTCCGGACAACATCAGCACCCGGCTCCTCAGGACCTGCTCTGACCAGCTGTGTGACATTGTTTAGCACATGTTCAACCTGAGCCTGAAGCTGGGCAGAGTCCCACAACTGTGGAAAACATCCTGCCTTGTCCCGGTGCCTAAGACCCCCCCACCCGAAGGAGCAGCTACAGGCCGGTGGCGCTGACGTGTCATCTGATGAAGACTCTGGAGAGACTCGTCCTTGCTCACCTGCGGCTGCTAGTGACCTCATCCTTGGACTTGCAGTTTGCCTACCAGCCCGGCATCGGCGTGGAGGACGCCATCATCTACCTTCTCCACTCATCACTGTCACACCTGGAGAAGGCTGGGAGCACTGTGAGGATCATGATCATGTTCTTTTTCTCCAGTGCCTTCAACACCATCCAGCCCATCCTGCTGGGGGACAAGCTGCAGCATGCCGGAGTGGACCACCACCTCACCACATGGATTACAGACTACCTCACAAACCGACCACAGTATGTGAGGGCACAGAGCTGTGAGTCAGACACGCTTCTCTGCAGCACTGGGGCTCCGCAGGGAATTGTCCTGGCTCCATTTCTGTTCACCCTCTACACCTCTGACTTCACCTACATTTCCCCAACCTGCCACCTGCAGAAGTTCTCAGATGACTCTGCGATCGTCGGTCTCATTACTGATGGAGATGATCGGGAGTACAGGGGACTGACGCAGGACTTTGTGGACTGGTGCCTGCAGAACCACCTCCAGCTTAACCCTGGGAAAACCAAGGAGCTGGTGGTGGACTTCTGTAGGAAACAACATTCTCCACCTGCACTGATGAACATCCAGGGTATGGACATAGAGAGAGTGACCACTTATAAGTACCTGGGTGTTCATCTGAACAATAAACTGGACTGGACAGACAACACGGACGCTCTGTTCAGGAAGTGGCAGAGCCGGCTCTTCCTGCTGAGGAGACTCAGGTCTTTTGGAGTTCAGGGGACACTCCTTAAGACCTTCTACGACTCTGTAGTGGCCTCAGCCATTTTCTATGGAGTAGCCTGCTGGTCAGGCAGCATCTCAGCCCGGGACAGAGAGAGACTGAACATGCTGGTCAGGAGGGCCAGCTCTGTCCTGGGCTGCTCCCTGGACACTCTGGAGGAGGTGGGCAACAGGAGGATGCTAAGCTAACAGCTATGCTGGACAGACCCTCCCACCCCCGCCACGGCACTCTGACAGACTCTGACCCTCGCTGTAGGAAGGAGAGGTACCGCCGCTTCTTCCTGCCTGCTGCTGTCAGACTGTTTAACCTTCATGTCTGAACTCTGGACTCTTAATTACTTAAACAGCACAGCCACTTTTTCACTTGCATCTGCCATTATGCCTATGTATGTATGTATGTATATATATATATATATATATATATATATATATATATATATATATATATACTGATGTGCACATATATTGTGTGTATGTATGTATGTATGTATATGATATATATAGGTTTAAGCACTGAATGGATGTATGCATATATTATCCTGTTCTGTGTACAGTTTAATTTCTTATCCTGTACTGTTATACAGTTAAGTTTAAATTTAAATTTCTTACTTTTTTTTAATAATTTTTTTCTTAATATTTATATTGTGTGTGTGTGTTGATTTTCTTTGCAGTCTGTTCTGTCTTGCTGCTGTAAACTGAAAATTTCTCCATTGTGAGACAAATAAAGGTTTATCTTATCTTATCTTATGGGAATTTTTGACCATTCTTCCAGAAGTGTATTTGTGAGGTCACACACTGATGTTGGACGAGAAGGCCTGGCTCTCAGTCTCTGCTCTAATTCATCCCAAAGGTGTTCTATCGGGTTGAGGTCAGGACTCTGTGCAGGCCAGTCAATTCATCCACACCAGACTCTGTCATCCATGTCTTTATGGACCTTACTTTGTGCACTGGTGCACAGTCATGTTGGAAGAGGAAGGGGCCAGCTCCAAACTGTTCCCACAAAGTTGGGAGCATGAAATTGTCCAAAATGTATTGGTATGCTGAAGCATTCAGAGTTCCTTTCACTGGAACTAAGGGGCCAAGCCCAGCTCCTGAAAAACAACCCCACACCATAATCTCCCCTCCACCAAACTTTACACTTGGCACAATGCAGTCCGACAAGTATCGTTCTCCTGGCAACCACCAAACCCAGACTCGTCAATCAGATTGCCAGATGGAGAAGTGCAATTTGTCACTCTAGAGAATGCGTCTCCACTGCTCTACAGTCCAGTGGTGGTGTGCTCTACACCACTGCATCCGATGCTTTGCATTGCACTTGGTGATGTATGGCTTGGATGCAGCAGCTCGGCCATGGAAACCCATTCCATGAAGCTCTCTGTGCACTGTTCTTGAGCTAATCTGAAGGCCACATGAAGTTTGGAGGTCTACAGTGATTGACTCTGCAGAATGTTGGTGACCTCTTCACACTATGCGCCTCAGCATCCACTGAGCCCGCTCCGTCAGTTTATGTGGTCTACCACTTTGTGGCTGAGTTGCTGTTGTTCCCAAACACTTCCACATTCTTATAATACAGCTGACAGTTGACTGTGGAATATTTAGGAGTGAGGAAATTTCACAACTGGATTTGTTGCTCAGGTGGCATCCTATCACAGTTCCATTCTGGAATTCACTGAGCTCCTGAGAGCGACCCATTCTTTCACAAATGTTTGTAAAAGCAGTCTGCATGCCGAGGTGCTTGATTTTATACACCTCTGGCCATGGAAGTGATTGGAACACCTGATTCTGATTATTTAGACGAGTGAGCGAAGACTTTTGGCAATATAGTGTAGTGTACAGTTTTGTTGCTTTTCCATTACAACTGAGTACCTCCTCGGTGTGGGTGGGGTCGTCAAACGGCAGCGCGAACCTGCTGTAACTTCATTTGCATGCAACACAGAAAACCGGGAAGAAGAAGAACAACACAACACAAATAATGGACACCGAAGCGATCACATATTTGTTGCTCACTCTGTGACTTTTTGTCACGCATACAGCGAAAGAAAAGAGATAGAGAAGACTCCAGGGAGTGTAAAAATAGCAAAGCATTGGTAAAAATGGCGGAGTCGATTCGTTTTTGGCTTTTACAGTCCAATCGGACGTTCCGCATCCACTGACGCTTCCAATGATGACACTCGTTGGTCAATCAATGGAAGGCAGTCGGCTGACGTCGCATTTTAGTATTGCTTTGGCTCGCTTGGAAACAGGGTTGAGGAGGTACGAAAAAAGTACCAGGTACCAGGTACTAATGGAAAAGCGCCACAACTGTGTAGAGCCGTGCCATACCATACCATGCCTGTGGAAAAGCGAGACAGAGACAGAGTAGAGACAGCCAACCACTCACACACATTCACACCTATGGGCAATTTACCAACCCACGCAGACACAGGGAGACAAACTCCACACAGAAAGGCCCCGGGCTGGCAATCGAACCCAGTACCTTCTTGCTGTGAGGCGGCAGTGTTAACCACTACACCCGTGTTTTCAGAGTCACAGTACAAAATATTCTGTGCATCACAAAAGATGACTCAAAATGGGCAAAAATGCTGGCACAGGGCACTTTCATTTTTAAATAAGGGCTGGCACTCAACGAGTTTACATGTTGAACCGAACAGACTGTGGCACATCCACTCACCAACTGTCACAGCCTTAGTCGTTATTTTAGTGTCATTTATGAGGAATTATCATTTATGGATATTAACCATTAAATGCTGTTACTAGATTGTGAGTAGCAGAAATGCTAATAAAAAACTCTAATTATACATTTTACAGAAAAAGAGCTAGGGTAAGTGTACCTATTAAGCCCACGTACCATATACAGTCGTGGTCAAAAGTTTACATACACTTGTAAAGAACATAATGTCATGGCTCTCTTGAGTTTCCAGTTATTTCTACTACTCTAATATTTCTCTGATAGAGTGACTGGAACAGATACTTCTTTGTCACAAAAACATTCATGAAGTTTGGTTCATTTATGGGTTAAGTACCCATTAAGCCCATGTCAGACATTTGACATATTTTGACAAATTAAACAATAAAAACATTAAAAGTAGTATGAATGAGTTATTGACACTTCAAATGAGACATTAGACTATCATTTTAACTAAAATGTTCTCACTTTAATTGGGGTGGTATATTAAAAATGCCTGAGAAGCAGATTTGGTGGGCTTAATAGGGACACTTACCCTACAGGAACTGACACTGTATCACATGCTGGTGCTACATCACACATCTCATCTCAATGTTTTAATATGAACAAATTCTGATCTCTGAAAGGTGAACAACTCAATTCTTCCAGAGCAGGACCGCCAACCTATACAACACATACAGCTCATGAAATACAAGAAAACATTTTTTTCTTTTACATTCTGAGTGAGCCAAATCACTTATCACTTATATTATTGAAAGTAATCAAATGGAAATCACTGCTGTAATGGGGGGGAAAGCATGTGCTGAACAAATCTATTAATGTTCCAGCTGAGTGAACATACCGATAGATGTTCCAGGCTGCTACAGGCAGATTGAGGAGGAAGATGAACCAGTGCATGGAGACCAACATCAGCATGGTGGAGAGACACTGGCCAACCATCTCTGGGATTACCCACTGAAACACAAAGCAGCCAAACCATAGACAAGAATACTAAGACCTTCTCTGCAGCTACAAAAATCTGCTTTAGCATGCCTCACATAACAAATTAACACATAACATGACAAATTAAATCAAAGCACTACAAATAAATGGCATGGGAAACAAAGCAGTGTGTGGGCTATTCATGGCGTATGAATAAACAGAGCTTACTTTGTTGAGCTTGGAGCAGCAGGCTCTGGCATTGATGTAGTCACATTCTAGATCAGACAGGGTGATAATCTCACATCTAAATCAAGGTGCCACAACATCTTACAAGTGTTGAATAAAGAAATGTGGTAAGTCCTAATCTTGCTTTCGTCAGATCCATTCAACATAAAACATGTTATTAATATAGGATCATTAGGGATCATTTTACTGTACTTCAGACATGCACTCCAAACATATTTCTAGTTACATGCTTATTGTAACACACTCTTGACAGCTGTGGTGTTTTGGTTAAAGACAGTAGTAGTGTGAATCACTATTATGAATGACTTCAAGGTCATCAAGTGGCTCAAAGCAGCATCACAGACAAATATTTTGGTAGTTTCAGTTGCTGTAGCACTAAAAGCAACAGCAGTTGCATTAGCAAGCTAAATATGGGGTTATCACATCCCACTATGGTTGAGCTGATTCAAAACTTCACATGAGACTAAACGGTTTTTTTCCTCTTTGTAGCCGCTTCTTGTCATACTGTTGTTAAAACATGTTCATCTTAACATTGTTCCCGCTAGCCTGACTCACTTACTCCTGCAACAAGGCGGCCAACCGGTTAGCTAGTTAGCCCTAATATCTCATCACACGGAAAGGAGTATATGGGAGCTTTATGCTAGAGAACGGCTTTGATGAATAAGCTCCAAAACTGACAGAAAACACACAGCCGAAAGGATACGAAGTATACCGAGAGGAAAATCAGTGTACAGCAGTCCACCAGCGACAGAATAAATACTGCCGCCTCCATTCTTCCGTCACTGATTTGTTTTCATTTCCGGGTATAGCGGCGTTCTTCTTCTTCTTCTTCTTCTTCTTCTTGTGGTTTTATGGCGGTTGGCAAACAACGTATTGGTGCATTACCGCCACCAACTGATTAGGAGTATGGATCAGTATGTCTTACTCTCACAAGACTAAATGAACCTAAAGTAATAATAACTAAAAAAAAAAAAAACCCTAGATAAATGCCCAAACTTTTATATTCTTCTAAATAACCCTGTTGCTCTCATAAACCCCAACATAATTTCAACACTCTCACCTCGTGACTCTCCCCTCAGTATATCAAACACATTGAACCTTTCCTTTTGCCTACTGAGTTTTTGTATCATTTGTCTCCTTTGTGTTTCATACTTTTTACATCTTACTAGAACATGTTCCACTGTTTCCTCCTCCCCACAGTAGTCACAGCCACCCGTGTTGTGTTTCCCTATCTTGTGCAATGTACTATTTAACCCTGTATGCCCAAATCTTATGTTCTTGACCTCTTTTCGACCAATACTAACATTTATTTCTATATTTTCCTTCTTTATTGCTCTCTTTGCGATCTTATCTGCCATTTCATTTCCTGTCACCCCAATGTGTGCTGGTACCCATATAAAAATAACCCTGAACTTGAATCTGAACATATAAGTGCTCTCATTGGTCTTGTGTCTTCCACCCACTGTAGTGCTAACACTACTGCCACCATTTCCCCTGTGTACACTGAAACTTTTCCCTCAATCCTTTTCCCCACCACGACATCAAACTCGGGCACAAAAAAAACCTACTCCTGTTTTGCTGTCTGAACTCTTTGATGCATCAGTGTATATCTGTACGTAACTATAATACCCATCAATGTATGTTTGTACTGTCTGTGCTGTAAGAACAAAATTCTTGTCTTTTCTTTGATCTAATAATGATAAATCCACAATAGCCTCTGGAAATAACCATGGCTGTATTATTGGTATGGGCACTGTCGGGCTGATCTGTAGCTGATCTATCTGGTGTTGTTTTGCTATTTCTTTCACTGTCCATCCAAAGCTCTTAGTTCTACTCTTCTCCTTCTCCCAACAGGATTTTAAAGTGTCCTGTGCAGGATGATCCTGACTGTGGCCCTGTAAACTAACCCAATAATTAATTGCTAGTTGTTCCCTCCTTATTTCTAGCGGCTGTTCTCCCATTTCTACCAGTAATGCTGCTACAGGGGTTGTTTTAAATGCACCTGTGCATAACCTTAAACATTGATATTGTATTTGGTCTAGTTTTTTCAGAGTAGTGCTCGCTCCTGACCCATATACTATTGCCCCATAATCCAGAATAGCTCTGATTAATCCAATGTACAGAGACTTTAAGGCTTTCCTGTCTGCTCCCCACTCTCTTCCCACTAAGCATCTCATTACATTCACCACCTTTTTACATTTGTCAATCATTTTTTGAATGTGCACTGCCCATGTAAGCTTTTCATCAAACCATATCCCTAATAATTTAAAGTGCTTAACCCTCTCCAGTTCCTGATTATACAATTTTAACTTAACCTCCTTCCCGATTCTTTTCCTTGTAAAAATCATTGTTTTTGTTTTATCAACTGAAAATCTAAATCCCCAACTATCTGTCCATTTCTCTACTTTTAAAATAGCTTCTTGCATTTTTTTTACAATGAACCCCACATTCCGTCCCCTCTTCCAGATTGCTCCCTCATCCGCAAATAAAGAAAACCCCGTCCCCTGCTCCACTTCTGAAAATACTTCATTAATCATCACTGAAAATAATAATGGACTCACAATACTCCCTTGTGGTGTTCCATTCTCCACTGTTACACTTTGTGAGTACTCATTCCCTATTCTCACTTATATCTTTCTATCTTGTAGAAAATTCCTTATCCATTTATATATCTTCCCTCTTACACCCATTTTAAAAAGTTTAATTAGTAGCCCTTCTTTCCATAGCATATCATATGCTTTTTCAATATCGAAAAAAACAACTACCACACTCTCTTTATTAATCTGTGCTTTCCTTATTTCATGCTCTAGGCATAAAGTTGCATCCATAGTATTACGGCCCTTCCTGAAACCACTTTGATACTTTGCTATGTACCCTTTACTCTCCAAAAAATATGTTAGTCTTTCATTTATCATTTTCTCCATTATTTTGCATATATTTGATGTTAGGGCAATAGGCCTATAATTCATTGGGTCTGTGGCGTCTTTCCCTGGTTTACTTATTGGTACGACCACAGCCTCTTTCCAGTTTGTTGGTAATCTCCCTTCCTCCCAGACTTTGTTATACAACTCAAGCAATACCTCTTTGGCTGTTTCACTAAGATGATTTATCATTATATAACATACTTGATCCTTGCCTGGTGCTGATCGCTTTGTCTTCCTTAAGGCTCGATTCAATTCTGCTTTAGTAAATGGTGTATTAATTAGCTCCTCTGTTTCCCCCTTACAGTGCAACAATTCTTCATTCTCCCTTATTGTCCTTTCCCTTCCCCTTTCCCTTCTTCACTAATATTTTCGGAACTATGTATTCTTCTAAATGTTTTAACCAACATTTCAGCTTTTTCCTTATCCCTTACCGCTGTTATGTTACCCTCTTTTAATACAGGGTATCCATACTCCTTTTTAACTCCATTCATTCTTTTAATCATTCCCCATATGCTTGCTATTTCTGTCTCCCTCCCTACTGAGTTACAAAACCTTTGCCAATACTCTTTCTTTGAATACTTTATGGTTCTTCGTACCCTGGCTTGTGACCTTTGATATTCAATAAGACTCTGATAATTATGATTCTGTTTTAACACTTTAAACGCTTTATTTCTGGTTTTAATTGCTTCATCACACTCTTTCGTCCACCATGGAACAACCGTCTTCCTTTGCCCACAACCCTTTACCTTAATAGTTTCCTTTGCAGCTTTCAAAATACCTTCACAGATATATTCATTTAGCCTATCAACATCAACACTTGTCTCAATTTTCTTAATTTCCCTATCACTAATATCCCTAAATTTGTCCCACTCCGCACTACCAAATGACCACCCCTGTGCTCTCCCTGTATTATAATGTTCTAGATTTATTCCCACTTCTATCACTATTGGATAATGGTCACTTCCTATGGTGGTTTCCTTCATCACATCCCAAGAACAGATACCCGCTAGTGAATCTGATACTAATGTAAGATCTATCGCTGATTCTGCCCCTGTCCTAACATTAATTCTTGTCCCTCTCCCATCGTTGAGACATACTAGATTTTTATTATCCATTACTTCTTCTATCACCATTCCATTGTTATCATTCCTACTATCCCATAACATGCTATGTGCAGTAAAATCACCACACCATATAACTTTCCCCTCTAAATAACCTTCCAGTTCATCCATAGCTTCTAACGACATCATGTTACATGGATTGTAGAAATTAACTAGTTTAATATTTCCCTCTTTTGCCCAGACTTCAGTTACTATATATTCCATATTCCCCACCACCCTATATTGTGTTCCTTGTTTCATAAACATTATGCACCCACCACCATTTCCCTCTCCTCTATCTCTACGGATACTATCATAACCTTTAATGGTAAATTCCAATCCTGGTTTCAGCCATGTCTCCTGAATGCACAAAATGTCTGGTGCTTTCTTACAGTCTCTAATAAAACCTTTTAGCTCTTGACCATTGGCTATTAGACTTCTAGCATTCCACTGTAAAATAATCAGTCTTTTCATTTGCTCCCCCTGGTTTCCTGTCTACCTCCAGTTTCCTATTAATATCTTCCCAGGACACCTCCCTCATTCCCAAATACTTTTCAGCCCCCTTCACAATAATTCTAATCTTCTCTGTTTTGTGTTTTACTTGATCAGTACAGTTTATTATGTAGGCCATAAACAAAACCAGTTTTTCAACCTCTAATGCCTCGCCCCCCTCTTGTCTTACAGTCTGTTTCACCTTATTAACCTCCTCTCTTCCTCTTTGCTCGTTTACTCTCTTCACTGCCTCTGCATAGCTTAAGTTGTTAGCCATTTTTACTTCATTCACTTTTACTGCCCTCTGTCTCACCTCGCAGCCACCATACGTCACCCTGTGTTGTCCCCCACAATTGCAGCATTTATCTTGCACACCATCTTCACATTCTTCAAACCTATGGCTTCCTCCACATTTGGGACATCTCTGTTTCCCTTTACACACTGCAGCTATGTGTCCGTACTTTTGGCATTTGTAACATCTAAGTGGTGGGGGGACGTAAGGTTTCACTGGGAAGCTCATACATCCTATTTTAACCCTCTCTGGAAGAACGGACCCTCGAAATTCAAGGAGGACTGACAGGCTGTCTAGTCTTTCCCCATTCACTGTTCTTTGCAGTCTCCGGATTGTATTTATCTCTCCTCCACTCATACTCCTTTTTAGTTTCTCCAGGTCTTCATCTACCGGAATCCCGGTTATGACTCCCTTCATTCCCATTCCTACACCTAGTACCTTTCGTTCACACACCCCCTTCTTGCATATACTCTCCACCTGCCTGGCTTTATTTCTCTGCTCTTCCGTTTTGCATATTATCAGCAAATTTCCATCCCACAAGATTTTCGCCATTTCCATTTCACCTATCTTCTTTCTCAGTTCCCTCGTCAACGCTATCGGACTTAGTTTAATATGTTCATCTTCTTTCCTAAACCTCAGGACAATTTTAAACTCCTCATTCGAAACCCTTCTTCGCACTACTCTACTCCCTTCCTCCGAACTACTCTCTTCTAACCTGTTAGTATGTTTCTTTCTTTTGATATTCTGGCTTGTACTCAAGCTCCCCGCGCTTTTTCCCTGCTGTGCTCGCTGTGATTTCCCACTGCACGCCAGATACCATTCATCTCCTGACTCTATCTCACTGTCCCCTTCATCCTCATCTCCCTGGCTTGCCATCCTGATCCACTCACTAATCAGTTTATGCCCACCGCCAAATTACAAATTTTCCAAAAAAAACACGCCAAAAAGTTGTTTCAAAAACCTCGACTCCTGTCAAACTCCTGTCATGATCAGCTGTTTGTAGTTCCTCCAGCCGTCCACTTCCTTCCCCCAATGCGCGTCCCTCCAGTGGCCTTCTTCTTCTTCTTCTTCTTGTGTGACGTTTTATTGGCGGTTGGCAAACAACGTATTGGTGCATTACCGCCACCAACTGGAATGTGAATCAGGATGACTACTAATACCCCCCCCCTCAAAAATAAATAAATAAATAAATAAATTTATATATATATATATATATATATATATATATATATATTCTATCAAGCAGCCTCGTTGCTTTAAGGAACTGGAATATAAATTTGTAACTCTTGTGCCCTGAGCTCTGTTGTAGAATGACTCTGATATCCAGTGGTATTTTAATGTTCCTGAGATGTGTAATTAAACTCTGTCTTTCTCTCTCATACTTCTGACACTGAAGTATTATGTGCTCTATTGTCTCTTCTTGGTCACAGTAGTCACAATTCCCTGTCTGATGTTTTCTAATTATGAATAATGTACTGTTCAATACAGTATGTCCAAACCTGAGCCTTGATATTATTGTTTCTTCTCTTCTGTTCCTTCCTGCTCTTCTCATTTCTCCCACTTTTCTTTGTATTCTGTAAAACCATCGTCCCATCCTCTCTTCCTCCCATTGTTTCTGCCATCTTTCCGTCAGTCTTTGTTTGATAATGCTCTTAGTTTCAGATTTACTGACATTAACTGTCAAATCGATGGATGTCTTTCCTGCTGCCTCCTTTGCTGCCTTATCTGCCATCTCATTTCCTCTGAGCCCAATATGTGCTGGTACCCACACAAAAATCACTGTCAGCCCCATCATCTGAATTCTGTATAGGGTTTGCTGTACTTCACTCAGTATCTCTGGTCTGCTGTGTGACTGACTGTCCTGTAAAGTGATTAATGCTGAGCTGGAATCAGAGCATATAACTGTTCTTAGTGGTCTTGTCTCCTCAACCCACTGTACTGCAACAGTATTGCGATCATTTCTCTGGTATAAACTGACACTTCCCCACTGATCCGCCTCCCCACTGTGACATTAAACTCTGGGACAATAAAAGCTGCTCCTGCCTTATCTGAGCTCTTTGAGGCATCTGTATAAATCTGGACATAGCTGGAAAAGTCCTCAATATATGCCTGTACTACCTGCGGGTTATAAATGAGTCCTCTATTCTTGTTTTTCTTTTCTAATAACGTGAGATCAACTGTGGCATTTGGAAGTATCCAGGGTGGTATAACTGGTAACGGTACTGTAGGACTGATGTTTAGTTGTGCTATTCCCAGTTCTGTTGCGTTCTGCGTACTTGACCAGCCAAAGCTTTTGTTGTCCCTTTTCTCCTTTTCCCAACACAGTTTTAAAGTGAGTTGTGTTGGATGCTCTTGACTGTGTCCCTGCAAATTAACCCAATAAACTGTTGAAAGTTGCAGCCTCCTCATGTCTAATGGCATCTCCCCCATCTCCACCTGTAGTGCTGCTGTTGGAGTTGTTTTCAGTGCTCCTGTACATATTCTCAGTGCCTGATATTGAATATTGTCCAGTCTTTTCAGAGATGTGCCTGCTGCAGATCCATATACCACACTCCCATAGTCCAACACTGATCTGATCAGCCCACAGTATATGGCTTTTAGTGCACTTCTGTCAGCCCCCCATTCACTCCCCACCAAACACCTCATCACATTCAATACTTTCTTACATTTATCCTCCACCTTCTGAATATGTACAGCCCATGTGATTCTTTCATCAAACCAAATCCCCAAGTATTTATAGTGTTTCATTCTCTCCAGTTCCTGATTATACAGTTTTAGTTTCATCGTGCTGCTAATTCTTTTCCTTGTGAAAAACATTGTCTTTATCTTATCTACTGAGAATTTAAAACCCCACTTATATGACCACTCCTCTATTTTAGTGATGGCACCCTGAACTTTCTTTATAATGAATTCCAGATTACTTCCCCTCTTCCAAATTGCCCCATCATCAGCAAACAGTGATACCCCCATCTCATTTTCTAAACCTGTAAACACATCATTTATCATGAGGCTGAACAATAATGGACTGATTATGCTCCCTTGTGGTGTTCCATTTTCTATGACAAATTTCCCAGAGTAATTCTTCCCTACTCTCACCTGAATGAAACTGCCTGTCAAAAAATCTCTAATCCATCTATACATTTGACCATTAACACCTATTTTTCTGAGTTTGATTAACAGTCCCTCCCCCCACATCATATCATAGGGCTTCTCTACATCAAAAAACACAGCTACCACACTTTCTCTATTTACCTGTGCTTTTCTGACCTCATGTTCTAGACATACAGCAGGATCCATGGTGTTTCTCCTTCTCCTAAAACCACTCTGATATTTAGATATATAGCCTTTACTTTCTGTATAATATGTTAACCTGTCATTTATCATTTTCTCCATTATTTTACAGATATTAGATGATAATGCAATTGGCCGATAATTCCCTGGGTTTGTACAGTCTTTTCCTGGTTTGTGTATTGGGACTACAATGGCTTCCTTCCAGCTCTGTGGTAATTCTCCCTCTTCCCAAACTTTGTCATATAATTCTAATAAAATGTCCTTGGCTGATTCACTGAGATGTTTTAACATTATGTAGCAAATCCTTTCCTTTCCTGGTGCTGTCAACTTAGTTTTCTTTAGTGCACGGTTCAATTCTGCCTTTGTAAATGGTTGGTTTAATGGGTCATCTGTGTCCTCATCATCCTGTAACAGCTCTATATTATCTGCTCTTGTGGTTAACCGTCCTTCTTTCCCTTTTTCACTGATGTTTGCTGAACTGTGAATTTTAACAAAAGTCTTTGCCAGCATCTCAGCTTTTTCTTCATCCTTCACTGCTGTTACCTCACCTTCAACTAACACTGGATATCCCCACTCTCCTTTAAACCCATTCAGTAGCTCAGTCTGTAGTGACTTGGGCTGGGAATCGAAGGGTTGCCGGTTCAAGTGGAGAGTGGACTGGTGGCTGGAGAGGTGCCAGTTTCTCCTCCTGGGCTCTGCCAAGGTGCCGAACCCCCAGCTCCCCGGGCGCCTTACATGGCAGCACTGCTCCCTGAGGGGATGGGTTAAATGCAGAAGACAAATTTCATGTATGTAGTGATATATATGTGACAAATAAAGTATCTATTCTATTCTTTTTATCATTCTCCACACTTTGCCTATTTCTGTCTCCCTTCCCACAGAGTTACAGAATGCCCTCCAATATTCCCTCTTTGCATTTTTTATAACCCTCCTAACTTTTGCTTGTGCTCTCTGATTATCAATAAGGTTCTGACCACTGTGGTTCTGTCTCAAGACTTTGAATGCTTTATTTCTTGCCCTAATCACTACATCACACTCCTTTGTCCACCATGGAACAGTCTTCTTTTTGTTCCTACCTCCACTCTTCTGAATGGCTTCCTTTGCTGCCTCTAGAAGTGCCTTACACAGAGCAAGGTTAAAGTTATTAACATCATCATTTATATTGATTTTCTTCATTTCTCTGTCACATATGATCCCCAATTTCTTCCAGTCAGCACTGCTAAAAGCCCACCTCTGCTCTCCCCTAGAGTCATACTCCTCTACCGTTACTCCTACTGCTGTGATGATGGGATAGTGATCACTGCCCACAGTTGTCTCGCTGTTTACCCCCCATGAACAAATACCTGCCATTGAGTGTGATACCAGTGTCAGATCTATTGCATGTCCCCATTCTGATATTAACTCTAGTTCCACTCCCATCATTCAAGCACACTAGGTTTTTACTCTCAATTATCTCTTCTATTACCACACCATTGTTATCAGTCCCACTGCCCCATAGTGTACTGTGAGCATTCAAATCCCCACACCATACTACTTTCCCTCATATTTGTGCTGTCAATTCATGCAGTGTCTCAGTTGTCAGTCTACTGCATAGATTGTAAAAGTTAACAATTTTAATGTTTCCTTCTTTTGTCCAGACTTCGATTATTACATATTCGAGCTCTGATCCTTTTCCCATCACTCTGTACTGTATTCCTTGTTTGACAAATGTTGCACACCCTCCTCCACTGCCCTCCCCTCTATCTCTGCGGACGCTATCATAGCCTTTTATTACAAAATCCAGCGATGGTTTGAGCCAGGTTTCTTGAATACATATGATATCTGGTTTCTTTTTATTCCCTTAATGAATCCTTTAAATTCTTGACCATTTGCTATCAGGCTTCTAGCGTTCCACTGTAAAATAATCAGGGTCCTTTTTCACCTGAGCTCCCCACTCTCCCATCTGCCTCAAGGCTTTTTGTAATCTGCTCCCAGGACACATTTTTCATCCCCAAAAACTTCTCTGCTCCCCTCACAATTATCTTGATCTTTTCTGTTTTGTGTTTGACTTGGTCGGTACAGTTAATAACATAGGCCATGAAGAGAATCAGTTTATCTACTGCCACCTCTGTGTTAGCTTCCTCCGTTTGCTCTTCCTCTGCTCTTTGGACCTGATTAATTTTTCCTGTGACACTCTTTCCCTTTTGACCATCTACCCTCTTCACTGCCTCTGCATAGCTGATGTTGTTTGTTGCTTTCACCTGCTCTATTTCCAGTGCCCTCTTCCTGACTTCACACTGACTGTATGTCACCCTGTGCTGTCCACCACAGTTACAACATTTCTCCTGACCCTCAGTTTTGGATTCCTCTACCCTGTGCTCCCCTCCACATTTGGGACACCTCTGTTTGCCTCTGCAGGCTGCTGCTGTATGCCCATACCTCTGGCACTTAAAACAGCAAAGTCTGACTGGAAAACACATATATCCTATTTTAACTGTTTCTGGGAGTACTGTGTCCTGAAACTCCAGCAGAACAGATAGACTATCCACCCTATCCATTAACTGTTCTCTGTAGTCTCTTTGCTCTGCTCACTTCACCCCCAGAGATGCTCCGTTTTAGTTTGTCCAGGTCCTCATCAACAGGAATCCTTGTTATCACTCCCTTTACCACCCTGTTAGCGCCCATAATCCTTCTTTCAGTTATCACTTTCTTACAAATGCTTTCTATTTGTAGCGCTTTGTTCTTCTGTTCCTCTGTTTTACATATTATCAACAGATTCCCATCCCTTAAGGTTTTTGCCATCTCCACCTCTCCTAGCTTCTTTCTCAGCTCCCTGCTCAGTGTAATTGGACTCAGGCTAACCTCTTCATCTTCCTTTCTAAATTTCAGAATTACTTTAAATGCCTCTCTCATCACTTTTTTCCGGACTACTCTCCCATCATCATCTGAACTGTTCTCTTCGAAGCTTCTCTTGCTGAGTTTATTTACATTGTCTCGTCTGTTTCTTCCTCTACATCTCCCACTAAAAACTGGTGTCCATCAGCCAAAATCCATATTACCTTCCTGTGTCGGTCAAACCCGACCTTCTTCTTCTTCTTCTTCTTCTTCTTCTTCTTTGGTTTTTAATGGCGGTTGGCAACCAGATTGAAGGTGCAATTACTGCCACCTACTGAACTGGAGTGTGGGCATTAGATTGGCAGACAAAAAAAACAAACCTCTAAATCCTAAATCCTGTTAAACAGTCCTGTTTCTTTAAAGAACACAATGAGATTCCTGTCATGTCTGTCAAGTTAAGTGTTTATTATTTTTTCAGTTTTGTATTTTGGTCTGGTCATTTCTGGTTTTATTTTGAAATTAATTGTCGTCCCTTGTGTTTCAGCTTGTCGCTTCCCATCCTCGTGTCTCCCGTGTCTGGTGATTGTCAGCCCCGCCCCTGATTGTTTCCACCTGTTCCCCATCACCTAGTGTATATATGTCTCCCCCAGTCCTGTGCCAGTACGTCTTGAGTCCATGTCGCCAAGCTACCAGCCATCTTCATGTCCACGTTCTCGTCCCTGTCAGGTTCTCCCTTGTTGTGTGAGCTGTTTGTTATTATCCTTAGTTTTTGTCACCTTGTTTGTCTTGTGTAATTTTGGTAATTTGTAGTATTTTCCTCTTAGTGAGCGCCTTTAGTTAGTTATTTCCTTCTTGCCCTTTGAGTTGCCTTTTCCTGCCTAGTGCCTGAGCTATTTCCTTTAGTCTAGTTTTTCCCTGCCACACTAAGCAGAGCTCCTCAGTTCCCAATCAGGTCAGAGTGCATATTCCTCCCAATACTGTTTGTATTTTTTTTTGTTTGTAGTTTTAATAAATTGACTGTTTGTTTGTATTGGAGTCTTGCTTTTGGGTTAATTTTCTGTGTCTGAGCCACGTTCTTAGAATTCCTGGCATAAACGGTACTAAGGCTCTCTAAATTGAGTGTTATTTTTGCTTTCTCTGCTGCTCTTTCCAGTTATTTCCTTTCAAAAGTCATTATATCGTGTTGAAACATGATGTCTCTACTCAATTCTATCAAGAATAAGCAACATTTTGTGGAAAAAATGCTTCAAAATGAAGAAAACAGGTAAATCAGCTTTCCTATGTGTAAATCAGGCTGAAAATGCCCCAAAAGCCTTTTCTTGCCTTGAAAAGCCCAAAAGACATAGAAATCAGACATAGTATGAATCTACAGAACATACCCAAAACTCATTATATCATGTTGAATCTTGATGTTTCGACTCAATTCTCTCAAAAATTAGCAATATTTTGTGGAAAAAATGCTTAAAAATGAAGAAAACAGGCAAATTAGCTTTCCCATGCGTAAATCAGGCTGAAAATGCCCCAAAAGCCTTTTCTCGCCTTGAAAAGCCCAAAAAGACAGAAATAAGATACATTATGCATCTACAGAACATATCCAAAACTCATTAGATCGTGTTGAATCTTGATGTTTCTACGCAATTCTATCAAGAATAAGCAATATTTTGTGGAAAAAATGCTTCAAAATGAAGAAAACAGGCAAATTAGCTTTCCCATGCGTAAATCAGGCTGAAAATGCCCCAAACGCTTTTTCTTGCCTTGAAAAGCACAAAAACGCACAGAAATCAGGTACATTATGCATCTACAGAACATACCTAAAACTCATTATATCGTGTTGAAACATGATAGGCGGTGGGCCAAGGGGAGATTTCGTGTATTTAAACGATCCCCACTGAGGGAGGACCTAATTTTTTGTGGACAACATCTTCATTTTTCAACAAATGAAACAAAAATTGTTGGCACTCTAACCTCTTGCACATTTTTTGTGTATCGGTAACGGCGTCTGGGTTACCGGTTCCGGCTAACTGCGCAGGCAGCTATGCTCGGGGTCCGACATGCATGACGTAGTTGTAGTTATTGTCCAATGACACGTCTCGAAATTTGCCGGTTACCATGGATACATCGTTAAACTGCTGCTGCGGTTGTAAGCTAACGCTACAGGAGTACAGTACATAAACAAGTTAAAGATCGCAGTACACGCTTACACACAATGCTAATATAACAACAAATTTAAATATCAATCACTTTAAGAGGAGATGAAATTAATCAAGTTAACTGGCAGTTTGTCATCAAGCTTGATAAAAGCAGGAAAATGTATGATTTAGATGTAGATCTGTCATCCCTTCTTTTGAAAATTGAAGTCTTCTGAAACAATGTCATTGTTAACTTTGCACATAAAACTGACTGATTTCCAACATCTGAGATACAGTGAGATGTTATTTTTTTCACCTCTGACAAAATTAGCATAATGTCATAAAAATTAGCCACACACACTACACTCCTCCTCTTGAAACTACGTTTGCTAGCAAACCACAGCGATGGAGTGCTGTATGCATCTTTTGGGTCCTGTAACCCCCTTCACAGACACAGGATGGAAGAAAATTTTGACTTTTACTGTGTTTCTGTGGAAAGACTTAGTACCAGAGAGAGTACTGTGGCAGAAGAGCCAGTGCTTAGATTTAACCTTAAAACCAAGGTTTGTTGTCATACTGAATAGTCGTTGTGTTATGTGGATGGCTTTAGCTTGCCAAGAGACTGAACATGGAAGTTAGCTCTGACTACATATGTGTTCATTAACTGTCCTTATATATTTTATAATTGTGTTAACTTATGATCATTTGCCTCTGCATTAAGATTAATGTAGCTTTAAAATGCTCCTAACAGTAAGATTATTTTAATATAATGTATTGTACTTGAGGGTGGCACAGTGGTGTAGTGTTTAGCGCCTATAAATAAGTTAACTGTAAACCTCAAACTTCAGGAACCTGCTGCAATTCCAGCAAACAGTGGCTATCACAGACTGCTACAGCCAATTTACAAACATGACAAACATAAAACAAGCCCAGAGAAGATGTGATAAGGCACCTTTATTTCAGAAAGAGGCTGAAAAACAGGGTAGGTGTCAAATCAGAACACTCATGTCAATGTGAATCTTGAACTTCAGCTGAGAGTCTAAGACAAATAAAAGAATTTTTTTTTTGTTTCGCCCATAGTCAAGGCAATACAATGACCAAAAAATGAAATACAAACAAGAAAACAACAAAATCATTATACACCTCCTGAAAAAAAAAAAAAAACATGGATCGGAATGCAAGCTATTACACAAGGCACATGCAGACGTTTTTGTCCCCAACTGTAATCTTTGGAAGTGTACCTGAGAGTTAAAATAACAATAAATATGGTGCCACTAACCTGACATGTTCAAACTGTTATAATGTAATGAAGAAAAGCCTAAATGTGTTGTCTGCTTCGTGTTTTTTGAAGCCAGGGGTAGAAAGAGAAACAGACTATGGTGAGGGAACTGCAGCAAAGACAGCTCTGAGATCACACACTGGTGACCTCCACACATCCAAGCGGGCACCACACCTTCTGCCAGCACAATGCATAATTTCCAAACATGAAAAATACAAAAATGAGTCATACACCTGGAAAAGAATTAAAGACAAACTGATTCAGTGTGAAACAATCATAGCTGGAAAATTGCTTCTGGCAGCTGACGAAAGAAGAGATGAGTCTTCTTCTTCACATTTGGGAAAGGGACTTAGTGGCCAGTGAAGCAAGATCTTCTAAAAAGACAAATGAGACAACAGAGAGCAACTTGTATGAAACTGGGTACAAAAGTATTTCTGCGAGACTGTGATTGAGGAGAGGCTTTTAAAAAGACGAGAAGTGTTACGACTGTAGGTTGAACATGCTTTTTAAAAACATTGTAAGAGAGAGGAAGAAGTGGACTGGATGACACTTCCCCCAGCTCCAGAGGCAATACTGGAACTGGTGCACTGCTCTTGTTAAACAAAAAAAAAATTGTGTTAAGGGGAGATGCACCTGCAAACTGCATGAGCTGCCATACACAAACCTGTGTCAATGCACAAACTGTGGCAATAGGTCATTTGAAGATGACTCGGGGTTCAAGGGCCAGCATGAGACACTAACCCTTCTTATCAACCAGTACTGTGTTTATGTGTTTATGTTATTTGTTCCTGTCAGTGTGTTCCTTAGCAGATGTTTGATTGTGATTTATTATTAATTAGCAGATGATTATTAGAAAATAGTTTGTTAGTGCTTAATGAATTAAAATTTCACACAATTGATGTGCCACTAAGCTGATTAAAATACAACTTACACTTAGACAACAAGGTTCATGTTGTATCAAATATTAGCCTAACAACTAAAATTTGTAATTATGCTCAGGGTTTTCCCCCCAAAAAACTTGCTAAATCTGGCGTCTGATGTGTATCGACGGGGGAGGGGGTGTCACAGCTCGCAGAAGGCTGCTCTGAGTGACCACTGACTACGAGCGACGCTGAGGTGGTCTTTACACGAGAACGAATTTATAAGACACCAGTAAAATAAACTATCGATCCGGTGATCTTGACACACAGAGACGCGTATTTGTCCATGACTCCGCATCTTTTTTCAAAACGGGTCTGCAGGTGGATATCTGGGTATTCGTCTTCATGCCGTAGTTGGTGTAAATAGATGAGTCCGCAAAAGACAGTGACGTCATGGCACCCCTCCTCCTCCCCGCCCCCAACCTACGTAGTCACAGACACAACAACAATGACGGTACCCAAGCTAATTTTTTGTTCCAGCAACTACTGATCCTACGACTTTTACACCAACAACAACAGCAGCAACAACATTGCCGCTGTTTACGTTCTGAACAGATGCGTGGACAGGAAGGAAGTCGACCTTTTGTTGGTGCTTTGTGGACTTTTCACAGTGCCACCTTCAGGCTGGATGTATGTACTACAGGATTTGGTGTGGATTTTGCGTTGTCATGTAAATAGTCTAGCCGAGGTACAATACAATGTGTAAACAGCGCTACATGTTTGGTGCCGACGCCAAGACAATACAGGCCGTCCTTGTGTGAGGACGGCCTTAGCCTGGCGGGGGAGAAGTAAAGTAGTACGGTAACACCAATAAAATGCAGTAAATAAACTAACTAGTAACGTTAATTATACTCACACACTGTGAGTGCATGGCTTTTCAAGTTCTTAATGACTGATGCTGGCCAGCTGCTAAATTACCACACGCTTGACTTCCAACACTTTGGGTTATTCACATCATGTTAAATGAATAATGTAGTATTGATTCGATTAGAATAGTTAGCGATATTGAAATATAGATTCAGGTCTCTTGAGTTTAACTGACTGATTAAGTGAGCCCAAGTTGTTAACACTCGGTAGGATTTTAGCTAGGCTAACGGTTAGCGTTACCTTTACAATTATAAATGCCACCTCGCCAAAGGTTATACGTCAAATAAATACCATAGCTAGGATTAATACTTATCTACACACGTAGACGCTGCTTATTTAGCTCAAAATACTTAGTGTAGTTTTTCCATGGCTGTATCTCTGTCTCCACTTCGTATCCATGAGTTGGATCTTGAGAGCAGCAGCTGTTCTTCACATATCTACGCCTGATTGGCTAAATAACGTCACGTGATTTATACGGTTGCGTGCCGTTGGTTTAGCTGATATAGTAAGCTGCGGCGTTTGCCTGCAAATTTGACAAACTTGATCATGGAAAAATGTGCAAGAATCACAAGTGCCAACAAAGAAAATCTGATTAAGAAAAAAATAAACTTTAAAATGTAAAAGATCCAGGTCCTCCCTCACTAGGGATCATTATTTTTCAGAACTAAAGCAGATACGCGACCTAGGCCCACCGCCTATTTGTCCTTTGGCAGGCACATGAAGGACAGACCCAGAACAGCAGTTAGCAGTTGTAAACTGACGGAGCAGGGCTTAAATGGTCCCATCCAGCAGCACAAATTACTAAACAAATAAAGGGCTGTATCCCTTAAAGCATGCTTACTGAGCTGCAGCAGCTATCACAGAGGAGGCCTAAGCCGGAAAAACACAAGTGTGTGTACGGTGGAGTTGTGGACTAAATGTCAGCAAGAGAGCAAACGTGTGATGTGATGTGATGGGGTGTTTGTGCCATGGCAATGTAGGCTGTCAGTGTAAAGCCAAGGTCCAACAGCTTACCTGTTGATTTTGATTTATGGGACATCAAATATAACTTGATCCCAACCCTGAGCAACCATCGGTAGTCTGAGTTCTTGGGCGAAGCCAGACGTTACAGGGTTTGTAATCTCTCTTACTCCCTTACTTTAGCCTTTTTAGTTAAATTAAGTGTTGTTTTCAGCCAACACAGGCAGTTGTTTTCCTTGAAAACACTCTAAAAACCCACTAAACACTACCTGCCAAAGCCCCTTTCCCACTATTGTCTTTAATGGGAAAGCTTAAAATCGTCATTCATTCCCAGGACAGTTGACAATGCAATGCAACAAGCTGATGAACATGGTTCAGCATTTGGCAGCTAGAGTGACAAACATTTCCCTCAGGAGCTGCACCTGGGCGGCACAGTGGTGCAGTGGTTAGCACAGCAAGAAGGTACCAGGTTCGATTCCCGGCCCGGGGCCTTTCTGTGTGGAGTTTGCATGTCCTCCCTGTGTCTGCGTGGGTTCTCTCTGGGTACTCCGGCTTCCTCCCACCATCCAAAAACATGCATGGGGATTAGGTTAATTTGCTAATTTAAATTGCCCGTAGGTGTGAATGTGAGTGGGAATGGTTGTCTGTCTCTATGTGTCCTGTGATGAACTGGAGACTTTGTCCAGGGTGTACCCTGTCTTTCACCCTAAGACAGCTGGGATAGGCTCCAGCCCCCTTGCGACTCTATGAGAGGATAAGCGGTCGATGGATGGATGGATGAGAACAAAGAAAAATGATCCTTCATTTAGAGTAGTGTTGTGTCCAGCTTATGAATGCAAATCCAATATTCACCCTCCTCTTAACTTTGGTGTCTCCACTCAGAGAATCTCACTCTGGTTTATTTGGAGCTTGTTTGCTAAAAGATAACTTCCTGCTGCAGACAGGGTTGATGAGAGTGCTGAGCCTGAACCAAACAGTAAATGGTGCAGTGATATCAAAACTATGAGCTAGTTGGCAGAGCAGACTTGGGTGATAATTCTCTGTTTGTTAATCATTTGGTCACATTACATGGAGTTATTTGATTTATATTTAAAAAAGTATTACTCAGTGGAACTTTAAATCAAAAATATTCATGGGTGACCGGTTAGTGAGTGCTAGTCAGCATGTACAAAACATATATGCCTATATCTGACTGAATGTATGCTGAACACATGGTGAATGGTTCATGACATAACAGCAGATATGATGTCAGCTGCATGTTCACAATAATGACCTAAGCCTGATGCATGGGTCTAGAGTTAGATGCAATCAAATAAGGTGTTACGCACTTGATACAGAGCCTGCAGTGATTCGGCGGCTCAGTCTGAACCAACCAAAGGTGAACACTGTGTACCAGCTCTTTCTGTGTTTGCTCAGATTTCTGCAGCTATTTAGCTTAGCACTTACACATCCTTCAAGGAACTTGTTTGTAATTACATGCTCTTATTTGCAGAATCCTATCTGACGTTGCTGCTACATAATATACACCTTAGATGGCAACCATAAACAGTTTGGACTGCAAACTACAGAGGTTTATACAGCAAACTTGTCTATAAATACATGTGAACATACAGGCATGTGTGCAGTATCCATGTTTATATCAAGCTGTCTGTATTGCAAGCAGTAATGCAGACCCAACAAGCAAGGTCACTTTGGCTATGAAATTTATTTAGACTGTATATAAAGTCTTGACCCTGAGGTTGAGAAACTAAAATCTAATTTTAACACACACTCTGTGCCATGTGATGCAGAGCCTGGGCAGCACTGGTTAATCAAATGACGAATTAAATAATATGTTTAAATTATGTTATACTTAAAAAAAAAAACAAAAAACTAATAACTAAAAACAAATCAAATATATGTCTTATTCCCAGCCAAGGGAAATTAACCTGACTCAAGGGAAATTAACCTGACTGTCATGCTGTCTCTTTAAAGGGATACGCCACCCCCAGGCCAAATTCAGTGTCTCCCCACAGTCCCGAGACCTAAATAAGTGTGTGAAAGCATTTTCCTGGCCACCCAGCCATTGTCCGAATCTATCAGAGCTGACCGCAGGTTGGTTCCGCGGCATAACTACATTTCTATGACCCCACAGAAATATTTCGGCCAAAGTGAATAAATGTACTCGATTTTTCCCCCCCAATTACTTTGCGTGTACTGCACATTTACTTCTAGTGAATGGCGGTGCAGATCACAACGCAAAGGGCTTGTCTTGTTCATTTTCTTTTGGGAACTATTTTTCGGTGCGGAAAAACACAGACAACGCACACCACGGAACGTCATTGGGAAACCCCCACCCCCCCCACTTCCCCCCACAACACTGCGTAGCCACCATCTTCCTGCTACAAATACCATGACCACAGAGTGACGTCTAATCATGTACTGGGTGTAATAATAGGCTACTTACTCTGTAGACAGCTGCCCATTAGGTCCGCTTGGTGTGTTTTTCCTTTTCCAATTCACTTTATCGTGCCGGAAAAAGAAAGTGAGGACTGCGGGGTGAATCATTGCCGTGAAATCCTCGGTAGTAGTGACACAAACGCGGCTATCCTCTTCAGTATTCCTCTGCATCGACGGTAGTGTTTCGCCCCACTCGGGACAACAAAAACACTCCATTTCAGTAGCCATTGGTTGGCATTCTCCACACTTACACCATGTGCTCTCCTGCGCTCATCTGGATCACCTGGAGTAACGGGAACTTCCAGTCTTCTGGTCCAGGTAAGCGACTCAGTGTTGTGGGGGGAAGTGGGGGGGTGGGGGTTTCCCAATGACGTTCCGTGGTGTGCGTCGGCTGTGTTTTTCCGCACCGAAAAATAGTTCCCCAAAGAAAATGAACAAGACAAGCCCTTTGCATTGTGATCTGCACCGCCATTCACTAGAAGTAAATGTGCAGTACACGGAAAGTAATTGGGGGGAAAATCGAGTACATTTATTCACTTTGGCCGAAATATTTCTGTGGGGTCATAGGAATGTAGTTATACCGCGGAACCAACCTGCAGTCAGCTCTGATAAATTCGGACAATGGCTGGGTGGCCAGGAAAATGCTTTCACACACTTATTTATGTCTCGGGACTGTGGGGAGACACTGAATTTGGCCTGGGGGTGGCGTATCCCTTTAAAGCCCTGAATCATCCATCAATAAGAAAAACTGCAGCTGATTTGATAAGTTTTGATATCACAGTGGTCTCTATATTGTGTTCTATCAAAATCCGATATGCTAGAGAGTTTGAAAGTTCACGAACAAAAACTGCTAGGATAGAAGCCCGTTACTGTCCTTTTTTTTTATTATTATTATGACCAATAATAAATGGCAGGAAGGAGTTCATAGTTTACAAAAGAAAAATAACTGCATGGAAATTTGGAAAAACCACATCCCTAAATCAACATTGTTTCTCATAAAGTGATGACACTTGGTGAAATTTGTGTTGACACCATCAGTACACATAAGATAAAAAGTGCAGGGTGAAAAGAAAAAAACATATCACTGTGCAAAAAGAAATGAAGTGCTGTATGAGCATGTATGTTTTATATTATTATATTCCATGTTATTTTTCAATGAGTGTAGTGCATCTGTAATTAATATAATGTCAATTCATTAATTTGAATTGCATTCTTTTATACATTGTGGTAATTCAGCAACGAATGCATGGCAACATGGAGGAGTTCCTGGTTTACCAGCCTATTAATTCACCACTCCATCATCACTAGACTGTAATCAGACAGCAGAACCATAAATGTGCTGCACATTTCCAGATATGCAGTCATATCACTGTATTGTATTGACCATCCCTGTCCTCCATAAATGCACTTCAGGTCAAGGCAAACACCGGTGCCCTTGATCCTGTCGATTGAGTGGAAGAAGCCTTTGCCGGCCTCATGGTGCGCCCACAGCTGTGACCATCTCAGGGATCACAGGAATATGCCCTCCTGATTGAGACTCCAGGTAAGATTAAGTGCCTCTGGAAATCTGTGCCACCCGTCTGCATCTTTTGTTTTGCAGCTTGTGTGGAGTCAGCCTGAGAAATATGCTTGATGCAATATCAGTAACCCTTGCAGAAATCGTGATATCATACAATCTAAATACTCTCCCGTCACCATACCAGACAGTTTACACAGCATATTAGGCTGAAAATACCTTGCAGTAAACGCAGCTCTAAAAACTGACCTGAATATATGCCTGCATGTCGCCCAGTCTGCTTCATGACTTCCTGTCTGTGTTCCATGACTTGTTTGTGTGGGATTTTTTTTTAAATATGGACTGTTTTATTTTGTGACAGTGTTAGTGTTGGTTTTGTAAATAACTGACCACTTCTTAAATCATTTTACAGTCATATTTTGACTGTAATTCATTTACCAAAAAAGAGAACAAACACCACCAACTAACAAAGTTAAAAATGAGTCTGACTTATAGCATTTTCTTCTTTCAAACTTTCTGATACCACGATAATATTGTTATTATGAATTATTTTGGCACCGGTAATTGGGTAGTAAATATCTGATCTGAACCTTATTCTGAAAAGATAAACTATACAATAAGCTTAAAGATTGGTCAGTTTCTTTTTACAAATGATACAACCACTCAAATTTAACTGTAATGCTGATATATTTTCCACACTTCACTATCAATCTAACATTATTAAAGGGAGTTTTTTAGTTCACAGCCTTTTGGTATGTCATGGTATAAATGAACAACAGATGTTTTGTGGCCGGGTCATAAAAGCAGACAATGCTGGAGCCTGAAAACCCCAGTTTAAACCAGACTATAGAGGATGAAGGCAGGTGGTCATGGTCTGGTGAGTCAGCAGCTGGTTCTTTAACGATATTATCATTTGCATACTTTTTATTTCTTGATTTACAGATACAGACTACACTAGTGCGTGCTATCATGATGCACTATGTTGCTTTTCAGGCCTGGACACCAGTGTCTGGCACACTTTATCTTATCTCACTGTGAGTTATGGAGCTGTTCATGGAAGCTGTAGCTTTGAGTGTTCCTGTCGCTGCAACTTGTCTTGTGGCAAACAGGACTAACACATGGTGTGACAATACTCTACGCCACCATATTTCCTTTGACAAACATTACTATTATGCCAAGATAATCTAATTGAGTGTGAGCTAAATATAGCACAAGTGGAACACAACACATTTGGCCCGGGGTGACACTATTGGATCGATGTAAAGTGCTGTTAAACCCCTACAGCAACAGGGACCAGTGTCACCAATTAGCACAAGGAGAAGGTAGCGGGACAGGAGGGCGACAGTGGGGTGAGGACTAAGACTAAAGCCTGAGCTCACTAATAGGAAGGTCAGGAGAATAACAAATGATGGTGATAAACAGAACGGATGTTAACAAGACAATCCTGCAAAAGGCGGGTGCATTGGAGAAACTTCCAAAAATGTTGTTGATGCTGTCGAATTGTCAGACATTAATTTAATAGAACTATTCAATTAATAACATATCTAGTAAGCTATTTAATGAGCATAACATTCACTGAGAAAGTTCCTTTGTGCTTGTTAGATGAGCCTTTTGTCTTATTTGTTCAGCATAGGCTGTGATTTTTATTATATACCTTTTTCTACATAATTTGTTTTTTGTTATTATTTTATGTATTTAGATATATATTCAGGGACAGACAAATGGGCAGACTAAATTTCAATGCTCATCCCTCCATCCTGCTTAACTAAATTAAAGGAAGATTAACGCTACTACAATCTATATATTTATAACATGGGCTCAAATGACTATGTGCATGTGAAAGCTGTCGCTCATAGTGATGAGTCAACAGATAATTATCACCCGACTCTGCGCTCCCCTCAGCTCTACAGAACTTTGAGTCTTTCAACTCATGGCACATGTTTTTTCCGGTCAGCAACTTAACTGTTTTGGTTCTGCTCTCATCAGTGCAGATATGCAGGGCAGGTAGTGTTTCTTAATAGATCTGAAAACCAAAGTGAAACAGCAACTAAAGAGGCAAGTCAAAGGACAAACAGAAGAGTCAACCAGATTTTTTAAAAAATGTTTTAGTTCTTATTCAGTTCTCACTTCTTTGCTCTTTTGGCTTGACCATTACCTGGTCTGCAGTGGTTAGTATCTGAGGAGTGAAATCTGGTCCTGGTGTTCTGATCCAAAAGACCAGAGAGGAACACACAACACACAGAGCATCATAGGTTCTTGCTCTTTTTCTGGCTCCTCCTCTTCCTGGATAGGGACCAGAGCATGGAAGACCTCTGCTTTACCCTGAGGGACAACCTGTTTTTCCTCCACTGCCACTTCATCATCATCTTCTTCTTCCTTCTCTTCTACAAGGCTTTGAGGGTGGTCACTACCTCTGGAAGTGGAGGCGCAGCTGGACCGTTTGGTGGAATTGTTCCCATACAAATTTTGGTAGAAAGCTGCTTCAGCACGGTCATACAGTGGTTTCTCCAGCCACACGTCTGTGAGCAGCTCCACAGGGACACGGGGCAGTCCGTTAATCGACTGTCGACTGGTTGATGTGACCGCTGCTTGCTGGATGACAGGAGTCGCAGGTGTCGGGGCGAAGGACTGATATCCTTCATCAGGTGTTGTGGGTGCAATAGAGCGGTTGGGTGGGGATGGGAGGTCCAAAGAGTTTGGAATTGATGTCCGCAAAGATTCTTCAACATGGCGGCGTTCCGCTTGGTCAAAGGTCATCTTGTTCACCCACACATCCTGGACGACATGGTGGCAGGCCACCTGATCTCCATGGTGGCACACCAGTCCTGGTGAAGAAGACGCCACGGTCGATGGAGAGCTTGAGGGTTTCCCTGGGGCTGGAGGGGACCAGTTTGACTTGGTGGTCCCATTGGAAGAGCTCGCCAACCAGCACTGGTACAGGCTCTCGGCTTTCTCGTAGATGCTGCGCTCAAACCACACATTAGCACACTCGGACTGCAGACCAATCAGCCCAGCATGCGGGTCAGGTCGTGGTTGGCTGCTCTTTTTATCTGGCTTCTCTTCATTCTTGGTCTTACTCCCCTCAGGCCGACTCTCGGGATTGGATGAATGTTTCTTGCGGCGGCGATTTTTCCTACTGCTCTTTCCATCTCCATTCAAGCTACCGCTTTCTGGGGAAGATGACGGTGTCTCTCGATTTCTCTGACCCGATTCAGTCTTGTTCCTACACCCCATTACTGCATTCCCAGACTGGCCCACCTGAGAATGGCTGGCTGCGTAAGGCACTGAAGGAGTGGCGGCAGGCGTGACAACTGCAGGAGATTTCTCCAGAACTGAGACCCGACGTTCCAGTTTGGAAAGTGCAGCTCTCAAGTCATCAACAACTACAGGAACAGGACCAGAGTCAGTGAATGTTGAAAACAAGCACGCTAGGGCCCAACCGATAAGGATTTAAACATAAAATGAGTTATGAAATGCCCTAAATGAGTTATGAAATGCTCTGATGCCCTAAAACATGCCATTTTCTCCATCATTCTTTACCAGCTTTTTCATTTTAAAAATAATGGTCACACTGTCTGACACCAACATCAACTCATCCAAACACGAGCAGTGAGCAGCCAGTATGTTAACGTTGCTCACAAACTAAAGAGTGACATGACCTCATATCTGTTACTGTACAATAATAAACAACAGTGGTGTTATTTGTTTTAACTTTTCATGATTGCACTGAGTAAAGGTGCGTTCACACCGGACGCAACTTCCTGAAACAAAGTGAAAGTGTCAAGGCGTATACTGCCATGACAGTGGGTGACATGGTTGCTGGGGAGTGATTAGAGTCAATGCGACATCTGCTGGAAAAATACCTCTAGGACACCATTTAATGCCCTCACTGTTTTATGAAAATAAACTGTTTAATTGGCAAACTTCTGGCGGATATTGATTATTTTGAAAAGGGTTATAATCAACCAATTAAATTATTAATTATTGAATTACACTATAGAAATATTTTGTGCAAAAAAAGCAACACTTTAACAAGCTCAGACAATGGCACTGGATGCTATGAAACACTTGATGCAAAAACATTCATTTAAAATCAAATTCATGTTATTTTGTTAGTTAACTGTAAAAACATAGTTTAGCTGATTAGGTCTACTAGTGATTTGACAATAAATTCTTTCACCAAACCTATTAATTAAATTAATTGTTTAGGAAACACAAGTAAACACAACACAAGGTCCCAATGCTACTTAACAATGACAATGAGGAAAAACTGCAAATCCTGGACTCCACAAATAGTAATGTTACTATATTGGATAATTACTGGCTGACAATGGCTCTGAAGAAGAAAAAAAAACAAAAAACAAAAACAAAACAGAATTACAGTCGACAAACAACCCCACCTTTGCGTAAGCTGTGGTTCTCCACCTCCAGGCTCTTGATGCGACTGATGAGTTCTCCTTGATCAGCTGCACCGCTGCTGCTCTGTATCATAAAGACACAAAGAGAGGAAGAACAACACAGTTTGAGTGACATCTGATGGCCTTAGGAAAATCAGTCCTTTCATCACACCCAGCAGGACTACCGAGCAGATTTCATATGTGAACACGCAACACACAAAGTGTCCCGACTCAGCAGAAATACAGGAGCTGTAGACAGAGCCTGACAGAAATATGGGTGATAAGCGACTATGTGGAAACGGGTCTGCAACACTCCACACAAAAATAACATCTAAAAGCTGACAAAATGTCTAATAATTGAGCGTTGAGCAGTCTGAAAAAGAAGAATAAAACAATACTCTTAGTTGGCATCTTTCTCAACTCCTGTTACAACAGAGAGTGACCTCTAGTGGTGCATGCTGTGCACTACAACACTCAGGACATCAACACAGCGTCATAGAAAGCATGAAGATGGTATAGGGAAGTGTGGGAACATAGGAATACGACAGGTCATTCAGCTGCACATCATCCTATAATAAAGAATCATCTTACCTTAAACGTGGATAAACCACAGAAAAAATACTTCATTAGCAATACTGTTTTGAAATAAAAAAAAATACTTGTATTTTGTGGCTTAAGGTAGCTGTTAGCTTACAAATTCTAAATAAATAAAATCAGACATGACTTTCAGTCCATACAATAGTGTCACAGGCAGAAAAAAAGTGTTTATGCCGCTGCAGGTTATGTTTTAACTTTTCTAAGCAGGTATACAGATAGACTCATGTGTGCAAGTGATGTGTCGCTGGGGAGGCAACATGTCTAGCATACACGGCATACAGCTATATGAGAGAAATTAATACCAGATACAAATTTAAATGAAACTGTAATCCATTCATGAAATTACGTAAACCTTATCTTGACACATGTACCCTTATCTTGGACATTTTAAAGCAATGTGCTGTATACTCTAGGACAAGTGGGACCTTGATTACTCTACAGGCACAGAAAAAGTGGAAAGTGTGAGATAAAAGGCTAACAAAGCAGATAACATGTACTTACTCCTGCTAGACATTTCTGAATGTTCTCCCGGGCCCCAGCAATGTCTTGCAGAATGGTGTTAGCCCCGACGTCCTTGAACAAAATGAACACAAGTTAATGTTGATTCATCAAATACCACAGTCTTTTTTTTCCAGATACCAACTGGTCGAAGATATTTACACAAAAATATGGCTGGCAGGATCTTACTATCTCAGATTGAAAGAGTGGTATCTCAATAAACTGAGATGGGTACCTGTGTTGGTGGCGAGGAACCATTCGTTTGCTCATAGAAGCGTCTCTCTGCTTCGTCATAGCGAGGTTTGTCAAACCAGATCTTCTCCTGGGCCACAAAGTCCACTGAACTCATGGTGCTACAGATGAGAGTACAAGAGGGACACCAGAGGGACGTATGAACAGGACACAGGGGAATAAGACAAAAAAAAACTGTGAACCACCTGTTATGTTACCTATGTTCACAATGATTAACTGTAATATATTAAATGCTTTCTATTAAAAAGCATACTATATTACTTTCATCTACACACCCCACAAACAGACCACCCATAAACAACAACACAAAAGAAACTTTAAGTCAAGTTGGCAAACCCAAATAGTTCATACAAACAGTCAGAAAAATCATTCAAAAGAAACAAAACAACAAAAAAAATAAAGAATGGATTGACAAAGTTAAAAGAAAACAAGATGAAAAAGTAAAATGTTCACACGTTAAAAGAGGGAAACCCATGATTACATGAAGAAAAAACAATGAAAGACAAAACAGAAACATCTGGAGTGACTCCATTCCACCCAGTTTGGTCATACTTGTCCCTCAGTGGGGTGGTGGAGGCAACTGATGCTGCTTCTGGCCCCCGACCCTTCTTCTTCTTCACCGCCACAGCTTCACTCCCAATGTGACCATGCACTGTAAATGCTAACATACAAATTAATTAAATGTGATAAGTGAACTAAACTCAGTTTTCATCAATCTGTTGTGAACACTGCTTTTAAATAAGTAAGTTTTAATTTTGGGTTGGAGAACTTGTTTAACTTGATTTATCCCAGTTAAGTCAAATTAGAAAAAACATTTATTGTACCCAATGTCCTTTGGGCCATCTATCAGACATGCGCAAATCTGCCCCGCCCACTTCGCGCTTTCCTGAAACGTATCGTTCTGCTCACCTCGATGGATTGTCACCTAGTGCCCTTTCCAACACCTTTTCCAATTATTGTCGGCGTTGTGGGGTTACTAATGCTTAACACACTGATTTGGTAAGTAAATATTTTACTCTTTTAACAGTCTATTTGTCTTGTTGTAGTGTAGTAGCCAACTGTGTGCTGCCAGGGAGGAGGAGTGTCAATTAAATCAAATATCACTGCTAGCAACCATGCTATTTGACCATGACAGTCACTTCAACTTTTTTAGAAACAAATGTAGACTACAGTTTGTGGTAGACTGTTGTGTTTTTTGGCAAAATTTGTTCTCCAGCAGTTTTAAAGTTAACTGGAGCGAGTATATATGTCTATGAAAGCAAGGGGATATTCACTTCCTGTTTTCAAAATAAAAGCACCAATTATATCGTTAACGGAGTTTTATTTTGTAAAAATAACAGGAAGTGCGGTACTCACTACGGCTAGCTTGGGTAGCGCCTAATTTGCCAGAACAAAACTGTAAACTGATGTTATTTGGACAAATTAACAACACGTTGTGTCTAAACTGCTGCTTTCCCACCTAAAATGTTTGAAATGTCGATACAGTAACTTATTTACAGAGTCAGTGCTAGAATTAAGTTTCAGCCTGTTGATTTCGGCTCAGGTAGGCGCTAAATGCACAGTGGGGCGTTACCCCTAATTTCCACCGGATGCGTCATGGTGCCGACATTTTCAAATCAATGTGTCAATTTCCACTGGATGCGGAACGCCGCCGACGTACCGACGCCTGCCGAAACAAACCGACAAGCTTCTATTTTTGTCCAACATCGACACACGGTGTATGAATTCAACGCTGTGTGCCGACGTCCGACAGCAGGAATCTCGTGATTCCAACTGTCCGGTGGAGCCGCAGCAGGCGGATCTGCTGGGTATTGACGGACGACATCGACAGACGCTGACGTCGACTTTTGAAAAAAAAATTTTTGAAAAAAATTTTTTTGAAAAAATTGTATTTTTTTAACAAGTTCTCAGTGCTGAAATTATGTCTTTTCAGGTCAACCAGAGCAGTATTATCAAATGCAGTGGACTTGTAAGTACTGCAAATTTTCTGCTGAAAAGAGAGGCTACTTGCTTAAGCATTACCGCTTAAAACATGGATACCACACTCGGACAGCCCTACTCCCATGTCTTCATAAGGAATGCCTCTGCACATTTAAATCTTTTAATGCACTGAAAGTACACTTATCAACATGGCACTCTCAAAAAGATGCAGGCAAAAGTGGAGAAACTGCATTTCACTGTCAGCTGTGCAACTTTGTGGAGCCTTGCTCAGAAGCAGACTTCTTTACCCATTTGCGAAGACTAAGCTGAGGCAAATGGTTGCTTGCCCACATCAAGACTGTAAGTTTTAGAGTAGTGTTTATTCTACCTTCACTGCACACAAAAGCAAACAGCATCAGATGCACAACAAGATGGCATTCAAACCTGAAATTGTTTCAAAAATGTAGCTGAAGAACTTCCAATGAATGTGAATGTTCAAGTGGAGGAGAGAGATCCTGAAGTTGATGATAGTGACTGTGAAGTTGCTGAGCTTAATGAAGATGTGGAAGACTTGGAGAATCAGTTGGAACGCAATGTGCCTGCTCTTTTCCTGAAAATGTCGTCAATTCTTAACGTCACTGAAACTGCCATGCAAGAGGTTATCGATCAGCTCAACCACATTTATTTGTTATCACAGCCATTGCTACATTCCTCTATTTGAGGAATTCTACATACTCATTGTGCAAATGTTGATGATGCTTTAGTGAATAAGATAGCTCAAGTGGTCACTGAGAATAATGTATTCCTCAAATTCACTTCTGATGGGGGATCGTTGTCAACTGCAAACAGGCGAAAATCATACATTTCAAGCGAATTCCTTTTGGTTACGCCAGTTGAGTTTGTTCTAGAAAATGACAAACACACAGTTGTGTATGTTCCCATACTAAAAATGCTGCAAACATTGCTGAGCAATAGAGAAATTCTGGAAAAGACCATGTCACACAAGGCAACTTTGTCAGAGCATTACAAATCTTACAGAGATGGTGCCCACTTCAAAGGTAGTGCTTTCTTGAATGAGGAAGAGTTCAGGATTGCTCTTTGCCTGTATATTGATGATTTTTAGGTGGCTAACCCCTTGGGAACCTCCAGAAAGAAACACAAGCAAACTGCCATCTACTGGGTACTTGGCAATTTACACCCTAAATATCGCTCGTCTCTTCATTCCATTCAGCTTGCTCTGCTTTGCAAGGTCAATAACATCAAAGACCATGGTTATGGTGAAATTCTCTGCCCTCTCATTCAGGACCTTGTTTTTCTTGAGCAACAGGGCACATATATTGAACAGTTGGGAGCCACTGTTAGGGGCACAGTGTTGTCTGTGGCAGCAGACAATCTGGCTGCCCATTCTTTGGGAGGGTTCTTTGAAAGCTTCACAGTTAGCCAAGTTTGTTGCTTCTGTATGGCCAAGCGGGAGGAAATACAGCACACGGAAGTACGGACAGGCTTATTTCAACAAAGAACAAAAGAAAGCCATGACAAACATGTGCAAGAGGTGTCACAGGATTCAACCAAGGCTCAACAATATGGTGTGAAAGGAAGCTGTCCCCTTAGTGAAAACTTGCAACATTTTCATGTTGTTGATGGCATGGCCAGACATTTTGCATGATCTTCTGGAGGGTATTGTTCCAGTAGAATTGGCCCTGTGCTTAAGGGAACTGATATCAAAGAGACTCATCTCCCTTGAGGCCCTGAATGATGCTATTAAACAGTTCCCATACACATTTTCAGACAGAACAAATCAACCCCAGCTCATTCCCAAGACCTTCTCCTCAAAGTCAACAATTGGAGGAAATGGTCACGAAAACTGGACTCTTCTCCGACTTCTGCCATTATTGATTGGTCAATACATTCCAATTGTCGATGTCCATAAGCTTTAGAAGAAGAATTCCTTTATTAGTCCCTCAATGGGGAAATTTCAATTTACACTCTGTTAGTATTTTTTTTATTTATTTTCAGTTGCACATTACACACAAGTTATGAAACACACATGCACTAGAGGAGAGGTGTCAGAGTGAGGGGGTTGCCCCATATCCAGGCGCCCCGAGCAGTTGGGTGTTCGGTGCCTTGCTCAAGTGCCCAGGAGGAGGAACGGGCACCTCTCCAGCTACCAGTCCACTCTCCACACATGGCCCGACCTGGACTTGAACTGGCGACCCTCCGATTCCCAGCCCAAGTCACTACAGACTGAGCTACTGCCGCCCCCTTTACAGAGGAGTCTTTGTGCTTTCTTGATAGCAAAATCTCTGAACATAGACACTTGTTTCAGAAGGTTTTCCCGGGTGAAAAGCTACGACCAAAGCACCACTACGTTGAGCACTACCCTCAGCTAATTCGAACTTTTGGCCCTCTATCTGATTTGTGGACAATGCGTTTTGAGGGGAAACACAAGTTCTTCAAGAAAGTTGTGCATCACTCTCACAACTTTAAAAACATACCCCTTACTTTAGCAAACAGACATCAGAAAATGATGGCCTTCCATTTAGTTGCCACATCTTTTTTAAGCCATCTATTGAAATTCACAAAGTGAAGTCTGTGATGGTTTCCTCATTTCCGGAAATGTGCGGAACTGGCTCAATCAAAGGAACAACCAGCTGGACACAGTACTTATCGCTTCCTCTGTCTGCATTGATGGCATTAAGTACAGTGCTGATATGGTCATTTCTGTTGGATCTTGCGCAGGGCTCCCAGATTTCAGACAAATCCCAAAGATTGTCATTATCAACACTGATATAGCATTTGTCTGTAGACTGATGACCTCATGGTATGATGAGCATCTTAGAGCATATGACCTCTGTCACAGCCATTTGCCCACCTTCTCAGTCACCCAATTGAATGATGTGTTTCCTCTGTCACTTTACAGAGTTCATGGCAAACAGTTTGTTACACTCAAACGGTACATATTATGCTGAGTGGATTAAACACCGAAATGTTGCATGTCTTAGATGAAGTTCTCATTTTTTCACAGGAGGCGACATCAAAATGGACCAAAGATTGATGCTCCGAGTTGTCATAGATGATGACGATATAAGGAAGCTAACCTTAAATGAGAGACCGGATTGCATTGAAGAACTAAAGACACAGCTGAGGGATAAGCTGTCGCTGAAGTACGACTTCAGACTCCAATATGAAGATGCAGACTTTAATAATGCGCTCTGCAATTTGACTCAAATAACCGATTTGCCTGAAAAAGCTACGCTGAAAGTAATTCCTCCTGTGCTTCTCCAGTTGACGCCTCTGTCTTCACCCACCCAAGAATCAGACTGCAGCACAGCAGACACTGAGATCTTGTCCACTGCTGAACTGCCACCTTCGCTAAGAAGACAGTGGCCAGAGTTCTTCGACATACCCAATTTCTCAGTGGATGTAGAGTACAGACTGAGACAGGCAGACCTTTTATATATGAGAGACCGTCTCCCAATGACTCCATCACGAGATATGAAACATGATATACTGGAAAAGCTTGCAGAAACTATGTACAGCTTCAAGGCTTACCCTGATGATGATGACTTCAGCAGTGTTGCAAAATCACTGATCAGCAAGCACCCCAGCCTCACTGAACCTGGTCCCCAGCCAGGATGGTATGGCTGGAAGAACAGCCTTAAATTCAAGATGGCCAACTATCGTACAAAACTACGAAAAGCAGGATGTGATGATGTAATGATCAATGGGGGTAAACGAAGTAAAAGCAACCCAGAAGGAGAATCATCCAGCAAGAATATCAAGCGGCCAAAAAGAGGTGAAGCCAATTATTTGCCTAACTTACCTGACGGACATGATGAAAGAAGCCTTGAAAAAGGCAGAAACGTTGTCATAGAGGAAATGAAGAAAAAAAAAACCCAATGTCACTCTAGTCTCGCAAATGATGGATCAAACATTCCCACTGCGCAGAAGGGAGATAGTGACACAGGAACCTGATGTGCAGAGCATGGTTGAACGATGGCCAGCGCTTTTCACTGAGAGACAGGTAAGCTACTTGTTTGTTTTGGCCTGGCTTGACCCGTAGAGTTTCTAGCAGATCAAATGTCAGTCAGAACATATCAAAGTTGTGAGGCCAGAAATCCTAATACATTTGGTGGAATATTAAAACATGCAATCCTCATGAAATATACACAAATCAGTAAAATGTTTTCAATAGCAGTATGTGTACTAATGTGTTTAATAATACAAGTAGTAATGTATTAATTAATTATCATTATTTACACAGTATTAATTGAATGATGTCAGCTTAATGTTCCTATCCCTCTCCCTCCTTCCCCTCCCCATTTTTAAGGTTTTTGCTGAGTTTAATCGCATCGCCAGTAAGAATCTTGAAGGTGACTTCTATGAAGCCCTAGACCAACACACCCCACGCTTCATCGATCTTTTCAAGTCCAAAACAGGAACTACAGGACCGAAACTGACAGACTTGATGCAGCACATCAACAGGTTGGTAAGGATTCTGTTGTGTATTTTTTTTTTCTTATAGAATTTTGAGTAATTTACTCTCCAGCATAATGAGTGGTTTCAGTGAACCTTAGGCCTGTGTCACATACCATTCACACTACCTACCTATGTTGTGTTGCTGCTGCATGCTGCTGTGGAGAGCAATCGAGGCAGATGTATTCTTTTGGTGACCATACCAATGGTATATAGCTATAAATACACCAACTTAATCACTTCAACAATTTAATCATGCTTTTAAAATCCTTTCACACCACTTAAACCAGTTGTTGTGCACTACTCATCCAAACATCTTTTTGTTAAATTCCAACAGGTTTCTCTCAGTCATTGTTAAGATTAAGAACGTACAATAATATGGTAATGGAAATGCATGCACTGGGGCAAATATACTTACAATTTAAAGTCATGTCTCTAATACAAGCCTGCCTCCTATTAGAGGAAATTCAGACTCAATACATATTCCCCCTACCCCTCAAAATGCTACAAAGTTCTTAACTTATATCTCTTCTCTCTCTGTATTTTCAGTCGCCAGATGTAACGGCACTTCGCTCCGTTATCCTCAAAGGCCTCCTATTGTACTTGGTGATGACTCCAGTGAAGTTTACAAGACTTGCTTTGTAAGTAACATATTTAGTGTTCAGTGTCTTACTTTTTTGCTTTGGGAGAGGGGGGTGCCTGGGCTGGAATGAGCATGGTCCATTATTGTGGTTCTTGCAGGACCATCTCTCCACAGCACCCCATATCCACAATTACAGAGCATTTGGACCTGAATAAACAGTTAGCATTTTATTAGATAAAAAGTACACCTGTCAGAGGCCATTTTGATTAAAATAATAATTAAATAATGTGAATGAATTCAGGGTTGCACTAGGGGATTTTTTTCCCCAAAAGACGATTTAAAAAGGTAGTTGTGTGTGCTTCTTTTGCAGGATACAGCGAAAGAAGAAGTACTCGCCTCAGTGACAGTTGGGGTGCTTACTGTTGTCAGCGAAGATGCTCAGCAACAGGGTCTACATGCAGTGCATCTCCAGCCCATCTCCACTGCCATCATACTCTAGGGAAGTACTGTTATGGACAATATTAGAGACTTTCCCCAGGCAGTGTGCCTCATATTTGGGCTTATGTATGCCCTTCACTTTGATTACCCAAAATGCATGGCAAACACATTCAGATTCATTCAAACAGTCATGCTTGGATTGGGAAACAAAACCCTCCCTCCAAAACTGCTCACTCTGAAAAACAAACTACAGCTGTTGGCAAGTTGATAGGGTGCAAAAATGTCTTACTAAGAATATTTTTCTAATTTCTAGTTAAAATGTCTAATTTCCAAATGAAAATGTAAATACACTTAAAATAAGATGCATCACCTCTAAAAAGTAACTAATTTTTTATACTTTTTTCAAGTGAAATCTCATTAGCTTGAAATAAGATGCTAATGAGGAATGGGTGGATGAAGGAAGGAGGAAGGGGTGGAGGAAAGAAGGAAGAGAGGGAGAAAGGATGGTGAGAGGAAAGAAAGAGAGGAAGCAAAGAGGAATGGTAGAGGAAAATGGAGGGTGGAAGAAAGAAGGGAGAAAGGAAGGAAGTAAACAAGAGAGGAACAAAGGGTGATGGGATGAAAGAAAGAAAGAAGGGAGGAAGGAAAGAGGACTGGGTGGATGAAGAAAGGAGGAAGGGGTGGAGGAAAGAAAGAAGAGAGGGAGGAGGGGGGGAGGAGAAGGAAAAATCAAAAGAGTTGGGGTCTTTTGATGACTAAGACTAATGACATATTTTTGACTAGAAATTAGACAAATATTCTTAGAAAGATTTTAGGTTTTAGCAGTGTATAACTCCAGTACACATTTTGCATGTAATCTTTTGGTGATGTGAGGAAAAACAAGGTGACTTGTTTTCTGTTACAAGTATAATGTTCAGGTGAAATTTGAATTTGTGAATTGTGTTTGAAAAAGAGTTCTGTATTTTTATGTTTGTTTTATCACTGCTGCATGGTTTAGACCATGAAACAATTTGATTGTAGTTCCAGTTTTGATCACTAATATTGTCAGAGAAGTCAGACCTGTTAGCTTTACCAGAGCTCAAGCTTATGTTGTAATGAGCAACTAGTTTGATGCCATTATGAGAACAGGATCTCGCCTGTTAGTCTTTAGAAATCACAGAATAGGAGTGGACAATGATGCAGTTCAGGTATTATTCAGTAATTTCTGGAGCAAAGGGTTATGTTAGGTGCCTCTTCTTTATATGAGGTGCAAAATGTTGGCAAAAGTAGGGTTGTTAGTAATCCACTGATTCTTCACTCGATACTGATCGTTAATCAAACACTCTTCAGTCTGTCAAGAGCCAGTGTCTCCCATTAAAAGCATTGTTAAGCATTTTAAAATAAATTTTAATTCCATTGAGTTAATCCAATGAGTGTTCTCCATTCATTGTGTTTTTGGGGGTCATTACTGTTAGATAATGGTTTTTTTTTAATGAAATTAGTAAGTGCAGTTGTAACTTTTATTGTAGAGTTCTTTTAGGTCAAGAAAATTAAGTAGACCTGGATATGATGGTTGAGAAAAACTAAAGATAATTAACCTACCTACCACAATAAATAAGTTTCTGTAATCTAATTTATTCAGATTCAGATTTATTCAGTCAGTCCGCTCACTGTCTGGGTGAAGGAAGTAGCAGACTCCAGCCCCTGACCCCTCTTCCTTCTCTGGGACCTCAGCTGGCTCCTCCTCTTCCTGGATAGGGAGCAGAGCATGGAAGACCTCTGCTTTACCCTGAGGGACAACCTGTTTTTCCTCCACTGCCACTTCATCATCATCTTCTTCTTCCTCCTCTTCTACAAGGCTTTGAGGGTGGTCACTACCTCTGGAAGTGGAGGCGCAGCTGGACCGTTTGGTGGAATTGTTCCCGTACAGATTTTGGTAGAAAGCTGCATCAGCACGGTCATACAGTGGTTTCTCCAGCCACACGTCTGTGAGCAGCTCCACAGGGACACGGGGCAGTCCGTTAATCGACTGTCGACTGGTTGGTGTGGCCGCTGCTTGCTGGATGACAGGAGTCGCAGGTGTCGGGGCGAAGGACTGATATCCTTCATCAGGTGTTGTGGGTGCAATAGAGTGGTTGGGTGGGGATGGGAGGTCCAAAGAGTTTGGAATTGATGTCCGCAAAGATTCTTCAACATGGCGGCGTTCCGCTTGGTCAAAGGTCGTCTTGTTCACCCACACATCCTGGACGACATGGTGGCAGGCCACCTGATCTCCATGGTGGCACACCAGTCCTGGTGAAGAAGACGCCACGGTCGATGGAGAGCTTGAGGGTTTCCCTGGGGCTGGAAGGGACCAGTTTGACTTGGTGGTCCCATTGGAAGAGCTCGCCAACCAGCACTGGTACAGGCTCTCGGCTTTCTCGTAGTTGCTGTGCTCAAACCACACATTAGCACACTCGGACTGCAGACCAATCAGCCCAGCATGCGGGTCAGGTCGTGGTTGGCTGCTCTTTTTACCTGGCTTCTCTTCATTCTTGGTCTTACTCCCCTCAGGCCGACTCTCGGGATTGGATGAACGTTCCTTGCGGCGGCGATTTTTCCTACTGTGCTTTCCATCTCCATTCAAGCTGCTGCTTTCTGGGGAAGATGACGGTGTCTCTCCATTTCTCTGACCCGATTCAGTTTTTTTGCTACACCCCACTACTGCATTCCCAGACTGGCCCACCTGAGAATGGCTGGCAGGTTGATCATGCTCAGACCGCTCCAGCGCAGTGCACTGAGGGATCTTCTCAGACATCATCTTTGATCCGTTGCAGGGGAAATAAAAGAGAACAACAAGTGCAGACTTTTGGTTTAGTAGTACAGAGACAAAGGAAGGTCAGGATTTGGGGAAGTCACCTCAAATAACCTCTGCCAAGTGTCTCATACAATCAGATGCAGTACAACACTACAGGAGGTGTGGAGTGCAGTGATTTGCTCAAGGCCCAGCAAGGAAAATGCTTGACCTACCACTGCTATATACTTATTTCCTTCTTTAGAATTTAGAATTTCATTCTTTAGAATTTAAATATGGTACACAGATTCTTATAACAGGTCCTCAGCAATAGGCAGTGGGCCAAGGGGAGATTTCGTGTATTTAAACGATCCCCACCGAGGGAGGACCTAATTTTTTGTGGACAACATCTTCATTTTTCAACAAATGAAACAAAAATTGAAACATTTTTTGGTAACGGCGTCTGGGTTACCGGTTCCGGCTAACTGCGCGGGCAGCTATGCTCGGGGTCCGACATGCATGACGTAGTTGTAGTTATTGTCCAATGACATGTCTCGAAATTTGCTGGTTACCATGGATACATTGTTAAACTGCTGCTGCGGTTGTAAGCTAACGCTACAGGAGTACAGTACATAAACAAGTTAAAGATTGCAGTACACGCTTACACACAATGCTAATATAACAACAAATTTAAATAGCACTTTAAGAGGAGATGGAATTAATCAAGTTAACTGACAGTTCGTCATCAACCTTGATAAAAGCAGGAAAATGTATGATTTAGATGTAGATCTGTCATCCCTTCGTTTGAAAATTGAAGTCTTCTGAAACAATGTCATTGTGAACTTTGCACATAAAACTGACTGATTTCCAACATCTGAGATCCAGTGAGATGTTATTTTTTTCACCTCTGACAAAATGTCATAAAAAATTAGCCACACATACTACACTCCTCCTCTTGAAACTACATTTGCTAGCAAACCACAGCGATGGAGTGCTGTATGCATCTTTTGGGTCCTGTAACCCCCTTCACAGACACAGGATGGAAGAAAACTTTGACTTTTACTGTGTTTCTGTGGAAAGACTTAGTACCAGAGAGAGTACTGTGGCAGAAGAGCCAGTGCTTATATTTAACCCAAACCAAGGTTTGTTGTCATACTGAATAGTCGTTGTGTTATGTGGATGGCTTTAGCTTGCCAAGAGACTGAACATGGAAGTTAGCTTTGACTACACGTGTTCATTAACTGTCCTGATATATTTTATAATTGTGTTAACTTATAATCATTTGCCTCTGCATTAAGATTAATGTAGCTTTAAAATGCTACTAACAGCAAGATTATTTTAATATAATGTATTGTACTTGAGGGTGGCACAATGGTGTAGTGTTTAGCTCCTATAAATAAGTTAACTGTAAACCTCAAACTTCAGGAACCTGCTGCAATTCCAGCAAACAGTGGCTATCACAGACTGCTACAGCCACTTTACAAACATGACAAACATAAAACAAGCCCAGAGAAGATGTGAAAAGGCACCTTTATTTCAGAAAGAGGCTGAAACCAGGGTAGGTGTCAAATCAGAACACGCATGTCAATGTGAATCTTGAACTTCAGCTGAGAGTCGAAGACAAATAATAGAAATTATAATTTTTTTGATTTGATTTCGCCCATAGTCAAGGCAATACAATGACCAAAAAATGAAATACAAACAAGAAAACAACAAAAACATTGTACACCTCCTGAAAAAAAAAAAAAAAAAAAACATGGATCGGAATGCAAGCTATTATACAAGGCACATGCAGACGTTTTTGTCCCCAACTGTAATCTTTGGAAGTGTACCTGAGAGTTAAAATAACAATAAATATGGTGCCACTAACCTGACATGTTCAAACTGTTATAATGTAATGAAGAAAAGCCTAAATGTGTTGTCTGCTTCTTGTTTTTTTGAGCCAGGGGTAGAAAGAGAAACAGACTATGGTGAGGGAACTGCTGCAAAGACACAGGCTCTGAGATCACACACTGGTGACCTCCACACATCCAAGCGGGCACCACACCTTCTGCCAACACAATGCATAATTTGCAAACATGAAAAATACAAAAATGAGTCATACACCTGGAAAAGAATTAAAGACAAAATGATTCAGTGTGAAACAATCATAGCTGGGAAATTGCTTCTGGCAGCTGAAGAAAGAAGAGATGAGTCTTCTTCTTCACATTTGGGAAAGGGACTTAGTGGCCAGTGAAGCAAGATCTTCTAAAAAGACAAATGAGACAACAGAGAGCAACTTGTATGAAACTGGGTACAAGTATTTCTGCGAGACTGTGATTGAGGAGAGGCTTTTAAAAAGACGAGAAGTGTTACGACTCTGTAGGTTGAACATGCTTTTCAAAAACATTGTAAGAGAGAGGAAGAAGTGGACTGAATGACACTTCCCCCAGCTCCAGAGGCAATACTGGAACTGGTGCACTGCTCTTGTAAAAAAAAAAAAAAACAGTGTTAAGGGGAGATGCATCTGCAAACTGCATGAGCTGCCATGCACAAAAGGTGCAAGAAGAAGATGATGACGAAGTGGCAGTGGAGGAAAAACAGGTTGTCCCTCAGGGTAAAGCAGAGGTCTTCCATGCTCTGCTCCCTATACAGGAAGAGGAGGACCCAGCTGAGGTCCCAGAGAAGGAAGAGGGGTCAGGGGCTGGAGTCTGCTACTTCCTTCACCCAGACAGTGAGCGGGTGTGGTTGGACAAGTGGTGGTATGATGCTGCAGAGAGCTGTTTCCATGGTCACATTGGGAGTGAAGCTGTGGCGGTGAAGAAGAAGAAGGGTCGGAGGCCAGAAGCAGCAACCACCCCACTGAGGGACAAGTATGCATTAGCATACTGGCTGCTCACTGCTCGTGTTTGGATGAGTTGATGTTGGTGTCAGACAGTGTGACCATTATTTTTAAAATGAAAAAGCTGGTAAAGAATGATGGAGAAAATGGCATGTTTTAGGGCATCAGAGCATTTCATAACTCATTTAGGGCATTTCATAACTCATTTTATGTTTAAATCCTTATCGGTTGGGCCCTAGAGTGCTTGTTTTCAACATTCACTGACTCTGGTCCTGTTCCTGTAGTTGTTGATGACTTGAGAGCTGCACTTTCCAAACCGGAACGTCGGGTCTCAGTTCTGAAGAAATCTCCTGCAGTTGTCACGCCTGCCGCCACTCCTTCAGTGCCTTACGCAGCCAGCCATTCTCAGGTGGGCCAGTCTGGGAATGCAGTAGTGGGGTGTAGGAACAAGACTGAATCGGGTCAGAGAAATCGAGAGACACCGTCATCTTCCCCAGAAAGCGGTAGCTTGAATGGAGATGGAAAGAGCAGTAGGAAAAATCGCCGCCGCAAGAAACATTCATCCAATCCCGAGAGTCGGCCTGAGGGGAGTAAGACCAAGAATGAAGAGAAGCCAGATAAAAAGAGCAGCTAACCACGACCTGACCCGCATGCTGGGCTGATTGGTCTGCAGTCCGAGTGTGCTAATGTGTGGTTTGAGCGCAGCATCTACGAGAAAGCCGAGAGCCTGTACCAGTGCTGGTTGGCGAGCTCTTCCAATGGGACCACCAAGTCAAACTGGTCCCCTCCAGCCCCAGGGAAACCCTCAAGCTCTCCATCGACCGTGGAGTCTTCTTCACCAGGACTGGTGTGCCACCATGGAGATCAGGTGGCCTGCCACCATGTCGTCCAGGATGTGTGGGTGAACAAGACGACCTTTGACCAAGCGGAACGCCGCCATGTTGAAGAATCTTTGCGGACATCAATTCCAAACTCTTTGGACCTCCCATCCCCACCCAACCGCTCTATTGCACCCACAACACCTGATGAAGGATATCAGTCCTTCGCCCCGACACCTGCGACTCCTGTCATCCAGCAAGCAGCGGTCACACCAACCAGTCGACAGTCGATTAACTGCCCCGTATCCCTGTGGAGCTGCTCACAGACGTGTGGCTGGAGAAACCACTGTATGACCGTGCTGAAGCAGCTTTCTACCAAAATCTGTATGGGAACAATTCCACCAAACGGTCCAGCTGCGCCTCCACTTCCAGAGGTAGTGACCACCCTCAAAGCCTTGTAGAAGAGGAGGAAGAAGAAGATGATGATGAAGTGGCAGAGGAGGAAAAACAGGTTGTCCCTCAGGGTAAAGCAGAGGTCTTCCATGCTCTGCTCCCTATCCAGGAAGAGGAAGAGCCAGAAAAAGAGCAAGAACCTGTGATGCTCTGTGTGTTGTGTGTTCCTCTCTGGTCTTTTGGATCAGAACACCAGAACCAGATTTCACTCCTCAGATACTAACCACTGCAGACCAGGTCATGGTCAAGCCAAAAGAGCAAAGAAGTGAGAACTGAATAAGAACTAAAACATTTTTTAAAAAATCTGGTTGACTCTTCTGTTTGTCCTTTGACTTGCCTCTTTAGTTGCTGTTTCACTTTGGTTTTCAGATCTATTAAGAAACACTACCTGCCCTGCATATCTGCACCGATGAGAGCAGAACCAAAACAGTTAAGTTGCTGACCGGAAAAAACATGTGCCCTGAGTTGAAAGACTCAAAGCTCTGTAGAGCTGAGGGGAGCGCAGAGTCAGGTGATAATTATCTGTTGACTCATCACTATGAGCGACAGCTTTCACATGCACATAGTCATTTGAGCCCATGTTATAAATATAGAGATTGTAGTAGCGTTAATCTTCCTTTAATTTAGTTAAGCAGGATGGAGGGATGAGCATTGAAATTTAGTCTGCCCATTTGTCTGTCCCTGAATATATATCTAAATACATAAAATAATAACAAAAAACAAATTATGTAGAAAAAGGTATACAATAAAAATCACAGCCTATGCTGAACAAATAAGACAAAAGGCTCATCTAACAAGCACAAAGGAACTTTCTCAGTGAATGTTATGCTCATTAAATAGCTTACTAGATATGTTATTAATTGAATAGTTCTATTAAATTAATGTCTGACAATTCGACAGCATCAACAACATTTTTGGAAGTTTCTCCAATGCACCCGCCTTTTGCAGGATTGTCTTGTTAACATCCGTTCTGTTTATCACCATCATTTGTTATTCTCCTGACCTTCCTATTAGTGAGCTCAGGCTTTAGTCTTAGTCCTCACCCCACTGTCGCCCTCCTGTCCCGCTACCTTCTCCTTGTGCTAATTGGTGACACTGGTCCCTGTTGCTGTAGGGGTTTAACAGCGCTTTACATCGATCCAATAGTGTCACCCCGGGCCAAATGTGTTGTGTTCCACTTGTGCTATATTTAGCTCACACTCAATTAGATTATCTTGGCATAATAGTAATGTTTGTCAAAGGAAATATGGTGGCGTAGAGTATTGTCACACCATGTGTTAGTCCTGTTTGCCACAAGACAAGTTGCAGCGACAGGAACACTCAAAGCTACAGCTTCCATGAACAGCTCCATAACTCACAGTGAGATAAGATAAAGTGTGCCAGACACTGGTGTCCAGGCCTGAAAAGCAACATAGTGCATCATGATAGCACGCACTAGTGTAGTCTGTATCTGTAAATCAAGAAATAAAAAGTATGCAAATGATAATATCGTTAAAGAACCAGCTGCTGACTCACCAGACCATGACCACCTGCCTTCATCCTCTATAGTCTGGTTTAAACTGGGGTTTTCAGGCTCCAGCATTGTCTGCTTTTATGACCCGGCCACAAAACATCTGTTGTTCATTTATACCATGACATACCAAAAGGCTGTGAACTAAAAAACTCCCTTTAATAATGTTAGATTGATAGTGAAGTGTGGAAAATATATCAGCATTACAGTTAAATTTGAGTGGTTGTTTCATTTGTAAAAAGAAACTGACCAATCTTTAAGCTTATTGTATAGTTTATCTTTTCAGAATAAGGTTCAGATCAGATGTTTACTACCCAATTACCGGTGCCAAAATAATTCATAATAACAATATTATCGTGGTATCAGAAAGTTTGAAAGAAGAAAATGCTATAAGTCAGACTCATTTTTAACTTTGTTAGTTGGTGGTGTTTGTTCTCTTTTTTGGTAAATGAATTACAGTCAAAATATGACTGTAAAATGATTTAAGAAGTGGTCAGTTATTTACAAAACCAACACTAACACTGTCACAAAATAAAACAGTCCATATTTAAAAAAAAATCCCACACAAACAAGTCATGGAACACAGACAGGAAGTCATGAAGCAGACTGGGCGACATGCAGGCATATATTCAGGTCAGTTTTTAGAGCTGCGTTTACTGCAAGGTATTTTCAGCCTAATATGCTGTGTAAACTGTCTGGTATGGTGACGGGAGAGTATTTAGATTGTATGATATCACGATTTCTGCAAGGGTTACTGATATTGCATCAAGCATATTTCTCAGGCTGACTCCACACAAGCTGCAAAACAAAAGATGCAGACGGGTGGCACAGATTTCCAGAGGCACTTAATCTTACCTGGAGTCTTAATCAGGAGGGCATATTCCTGTGTGATCCCTGAGATGGTCACAGCTGTGGGCGCACCATGAGGCCGGCAAAGGCCTCTTCCACTCAATCAACAGGATCAAGGGCACCGGTGTTTGCCTTGACCTGAAGTGCATTTATGGAGGACAGGGATGGTCAATACAATACAGTGATATGACTGCATATCTGGAAATGTGCAGCACATTTATGGTTCTGCTGTCTGGTTACAGTCTAGTGATGATGGAGTGGTGAATTAATAGGCTGGTAAACCAGGAACTCCTCCATGTTGCCATGCATTCATTGCTGAATTACCACAATGTATAAAAGAATGCAATTCAAATTAATGAATTGACATTATATTAATTACAGATGCACTACACTCATTGAAAAATAACATGGAATACAATAATATAAAACATACATGCTCATACAGCACTTCATTTCTTTTTGCACAGTGATGTTTTTTTTCTTTTCACCCTGCACTTTTTATCTTATGTGTACTGATGGTGTCGACACAAATTTCACCAAGTGTCATCACTTTATGAGAAACAATATTGATTTAGGGATGTGATTTTTCCAGATTTCCATGCAGTTATTTTTCTTTTGTAAACTAGGAACTCCTTCCTGCCTTTTATTATTGGTCATAATAGTAAAAAAAAAAAAAAAAAAGGATAGCAACGGGCTTCTATCCTAGCAGTTTTTGTTCGTGAACTTTCAAACTCTCTAGCATATTGGATTTTGATAGAATTATAGAGACCACTGTGATATCAAAACTTATCAAATCAGCTGCAGTTTTTCTTATTGATGGATGATTCAGGGCTTTAAAGAGACAGTATGACAGAGTCAGGTTAATTTCCCTTGGCTGGGAATAAGACATATATTTGATTTGTTTTTAGTTATTACAAGTTTTTTTTTTTTATATGTATATTAAGTATAACATAATTTAAACATATTATTTAATTCGTCATTTGATTAACCAGTGCTGCCCAGGCTCTGCATCACATGGCACAGAGTGTGTGTTAAAATTAGATTTTAGTTTCTCAACCTCAGGGCCAAGACTTTATATACAGTCTATATAAATTTCATAGCCAAAATGACCTTGCTTGTTGGGTCTGCATTACTGCTTGCAATACAGACAGCTTGATATAAACATGGATACTGCACACATGCCTGTATGTTCACATGTATTCATAGACAAGTTTGCTATATAAACCTCTGTGGTTTGCAGTCCAACCTGTTTATGGTTGCCATCTAAGGTGTATATTATGTAGCAGCAACGTCAGATAGGATTCTGCAAATAAGAGCATGTAATTACAAAGAAGTTCCTTGAAGGATGTGTAAGTGCTAAGCTAAATAGCTGCAGAAATCTGAGCAAACACAGAAAGAGCTGGTACACAGTGTTCACCTTTTGTTGGTTCAGACTGAGCCGCCGAATCACTGCAGGCTCTGTATCAAGTGCGTAACACCTTATTTGATTGCATCTAACTCTAGACCCATGCATCAGGCTGAAGTCAGTATTGTGAACATGCAGCTGACATCGTATCTGCTGTTATGTCATGAACCATTCACCATGTGTTCAGCATACATTCAGTCAGATATAGGCATATACGTTTTGTACATGCTGACTAGCACTCACTAACCGGTCACCCATGAATATTTGTGATTTAAAGCTCCACTGAGTAATACTTTTTTAAATATAAATCAAATAACTCCATGTAATGTGACCAAGTGATGAACAAACAGAGAATTATCACCCAAGTCTGCTCTGCCAACTAGCTCATAGTTTTGATATCACTGCACCATTTACTGTTTGGTTCAGGCTCAGCACTCTCATCAACCCTGTCTGCAGCAGGAAGTTATCTTTTAGCAAACAAGCTCCAAATAAACCAGAGTGAGATTCTCTGAGTGGAGACACCAAAGTTAAGAGGAGGTTGAATATTGGATTTGCATTCATAAGCTGGACACAACACTACTCTAAATGAAGGATCATTTTTCTTTGTTCTCATCCATCCATCCATCTACCGCTTATCCTCTCATAGAGTCGCAAGGGGGCTGGAGCCTTTCCCAGCTGTCTTAGGGTGAAAGACAGGGTACACCCTGGACAAAGTCTCCAGTTCATCACAGGACACATAGAGACAGACAACCATTCCCACTCACATTCACACCTACGGGCAATTTAAATTAGCAAATTAACCTAATCCCCATGCATGTTTTTGGATGGTGGGAGGAAGCCGGAGTACCCAGAGAGAACCCACGCAGACACAGGGAGAACATGCAAACTCCACACAGAAAAGCCCCGGGCCGGGAATCGAACCTGGTACCTTCTTGCTGTGCTAACCACTGCACCACTGTGCCGCCCAGGTGCAGCTCCTGAGGGAAATGTTTGTCACTCTAGCTGCCAAATGCTGCACCATGTTCATCAGCTTGTTGCCAGTACCCTTTTCCTACCCAAAGCCATCCATTTTCTAACGCTTATCCTCACATAGGGTCGCGTCCCACCCTTGTGTCCCATTCCCTTATAAACATGCTGGAAAACAGGGTTATTGAACAGTGAATTGTTTCTGTTGAGTTTGAATAAAGAGTGTTTTCCAACCAAAATTATTGTCTTGTCAGTGGAGTCTAGTAGCTTTATGAAACACATATAACAGATGTTTGTTTTCATTAATGTCGCAGTAAATTAAGGATTTATTCTGACCATGCCAGTGATTGTTGGAACAGTGGGTAGACTAACCCGGGAGACGAGTTTTATTGTGTTTCTGTCGTGTTTGAATGAATGTTTTAACAATCGGTGAAGATCAAATAAATTTTAGTCGCTTTTGAGAAGACATCTTAATTGTATATGTTGTACATGAATGCATCATAGTAATTATCCAAATCCCTGTTGACTTAACATGCATCACATTACAATACGCTGGGTGTAATGTTTCCATCACTGCCTGTTGGAGCTGGAGCCGATACAATCCAGACTATTGCATTGTCAACTGTCCTGGGAATGAATGACGATTTTAAGCTTTCCCATTAAAGACAATAGTGGGAAAGGGGCATTGGCAGGTAGTGTTTTGTGGGTTTTTAGAGTGTTTTCAAGGAAAACAACTGCCTGTGTTGGCTGAAAACAACACTTAATTTAACTAGAAAGGCTAAAGTAAGGGAGTAAGAGAGATTACAAACCCTGTAACGTCTGGCTTCGCCCAAGAACTCAGACTACCGATGGTTGCTCAGGGTTGGGATCAAGTTATATTTGATGTCCCATAAATCAAATTCAACAGATAAGCTGTTGGACCTTGGCTTTACACTGACAGCCTACATTGCCATGGCACAAACCCCATCGCATCACATCATACCTTTGCTCTCTTGCTGACATTTAGTCCACAACTCCACCGTACACACACTTGTGTTTTTCCGGCTTAGGCCTCAGATCAGATTTTCTTTGTTGGCACTTGTGATTCTTGCACATTTTTCCATGATCATAGTTTGAAGTTCGTTAAATTTGCAGGCAAATGCCGCAGCTTACTATGTCAGCTAAACCAATGGCACGCAACCGTATAAATCACGTGACGTTGTTCAGCCAATCAGGCGTAGATATGCGAAGAACAGCTGCTGCTCTCAAGATCCAACTCGTGGATACGAAGTGGAGACAGAGATACAGCCATGGAAAAATTACACGAAATATTTTGAGCTAAATAAGCAGCGTCTACGTGTGTAGGTAAGTATTAATCCTAGCTATGGTATTTATTTGATGTATAACCTTTGGCGAGGTGACATTTATAATTGTAAAGGTAACGCTAACCGTTAGCCTAGCTAAAATCCTACCGAGTGTTAACAACTTGGGCTCACTTAATCAGTCAGTTAAACTCAAGAGACCTTAATCTATATTTCAATATCGCTAACTATTCTAATCGAATGAAAACTACATTATTCATTTAACATGATGTGAATGACCCAAAGTGTTGGAAGTCAAGCGTGTGGTAATTTAGCAGCTGGCCAGCATCAGTCATTAAGAACTTGAAAAGCCATGCGGATCGATAGTTTATTTTACCGGTGTCTTACAAATTCGTTCTCATGTAAAGACCACCTAAGCGTCGCTCGTAGTCAGTGGTCACTCAGAGCAGCCTTCTGCGAGCTGTGACACCCCCTCCCCCGTCGATACACATCAGACGCCAGATTTAGCAAGTTTTCTGGGGGGAAACCCTGAGCATAATTACAAATTTTAGTTTGTTAGGCTAATATTTGATACAACATGAACCTTGTTGTTTAAGTGTAAGTTGTATTTTAATCAGCTTAGTAGCACATCAATTGTGTGAAATTTTAATTCATTAAGCACGAACAAACTATTTTCTAATAATCATCTGCTAATTGTAATCACAATCAAACATCTGCTAAGGAACACACTGACAGGAACAAATAACATAAACACATAAACACAGTACTGGTTGATAAGAAGGGTTAGTGTCTCATGCTGGCCCTTGAACCCCGAGTCATCTTCAAATGACCTATTGCCACAGTTTGTGCATTGACACAGGTTTGTGCATGGCAGCTCATGCAGTTTGCAGGTGCATCTCCCCTTAACACAATTTTTTTTTTGTTTAACAAGAGCAGTGCACCAGTTCGAGTACTGCCTCTGGAGCTGGGGGAAGTGTCATCCAGTCCACTTCTTCCTCTCTCTTACAATGTTTTTAAAAAGCATGTTCAACCTACAGAGTCGTGACACTTCTCGTCTTTTTAAAAGCCTCTCCTCAATCACAGTCTCGCAGAAATACTTTTGTACCCAGTTTCATACAAGTTGCTCTCTGTTGTCTCATTTGTCTTTTTAGAAGATCTTGCTTCACTGGCCACTAAGTCCCTGTCCCAAATGTGCAGAAGAAGACTCATCTCTTCTTTCTTCAGCTGCCAGAAGCAATTTCCCAGCTATGATTGTTTCACACTGAATCAGTTTGTCTTTAATTCTTTTCCAGGTGTATGACTCATTTTTGTATTTTTCATGTTTGCAAATTGTGCATTGTGCTGGCAGAAGGTGTGGTGCCCGCTTGGATGTGTGGAGGTCACCAGTGTGTGATCTCAGAGCCTGTGTCTTTGCAGCAGTTCCCTCACCATAGTCTGTTTCTCTTTCTACCCCTGGGTCCAAAAAAACACGAAGCAGACAACACATTTAGGTTTTTCTTCATTACATTATAACAGTTTGAACATGTCAGGTTAGTGGCACCATATTTATTGTTATTTTAACTCTCAGGTACACTTCCAAAGATTACAGTTGGGGACAAAAACGTCTGCATGTGCCTTGTATAATAGCTTGCATTCCGATCCATGTTTTTTTTTTTTTTTTTCAGGTGTACAATGTTTTTGTTGTTTTCTTGTTTGTATTTCATTTTTTGGTCATTGTATTGCCTTGACTATGGGCGAAATCAAATCAAAAAAATTATAATTTTTATTATTTGTCTTAGACTCTCAGCTGAATTTCAAGATTCACATTGACATGCGTGTTCTGATTTGACACCTACCCTGTTTTTCAGCCTCTTTCTGAAATAAAGGTGCCTTTTCACATCTTCTCTGGGCTTGTTTTATGTTTGTCATGTTTGTAAAGTGGCTGTAGCAGTCTGTGATAGCCACTGTTTGCTGGAATTGCAGCAGGTTCCTGAAGTTTGAGGTTTACAGTTAACTTATTTATAGGCGCTAAACACTACACCACTGTGCCACCCTCAAGTACAATACATTATATTAAAATAATCTTACTGTTAGTAGCATTTTAAAGCTACATTAATCTTAATGCAGAGGCAAATGATTATAAGTTAACACAATTATAAAATATATCAGGACAGTTAATGAACACGTGTAGTCAAAGCTAACTTCCATGTTCAGTCTCTTGGCAAGCTAAAGCCATCCACATAACACAACGACTATTCAGTATGACAACAAACCTTGGTTTGGGTTAAATATAAGCACTGGCTCTTCTGCCACAGTACTCTCTCTGGTACTAAGTCTTTCCACAGAAACACAGTAAAAGTCAAAGTTTTCTTCCATCCTGTGTCTGTGAAGGGGGTTACAGGACCCAAAAGATGCATACAGCACTCCATCGCTGTGGTTTGCTAGCAAACGTAGTTTCAAGAGGAGGAGTGTAGTATGTGTGGCTAATTTTTATGACATTTTGTCAGAGGTGAAAAAAATAACATCTCACTGGATCTCAGATGTTGGAAATCAGTCAGTTTTATGTGTAAAGTTCACAATGACATTGTTTCAGAAGACTTCAATTTTCAAAAGAAGGGATGACAGATCTACATCTAAATCATACATTTTCCTGCTTTTATCAAGCTTGATGACGAACTGTCAGTTAACTTGATAAATTCCATCTCCTCTTAAAGTGATTGATATTTAAATTTGTTGTTATATTAGCATTGTGTGTAAGCGTGTACTGCAATCTTTAACTTGTTTATGTACTGTACTCCTGTAGCGTTAGCTTACAACCGCAGCAGCAGTTTAACAATGTATCCATGGTAACCGGCAAATTTCGAGACGTGTCATTGGACAATAACTACAACTACGTCATGCATGTCGGACCCCGAGCATAGCTGCCCGCGCAGTTAGCCGGAACCGGTAACTCAGACGCCGTTACCAAAAAATGTTTCAATTTTTGTTTCATTTGTTGAAAAATGAAGATGTTGTCCACAAAAAATTAGGTCCTCCCTCGGTGGGGATCGTTTAAATACACGAAATCTCCCCTTGGCCCACCGCCTATCACGTTTCAACACGATATAATGAGTTTTGGGTATGTTCTGTAGATGCATAATGTATCTGATTTCCATGTCTTTTTGTGCTTTTCAAGGCGAGAAAAGGCGTTTGGGGCATTTTCAGCCTGATTCACGCATGGGAAAGCTAATTTGCCTGTCTTCTTCATTTTGAAGCATTTTTTCCACAAAATATTAAATATTCTTGGTAGAATTCAGTAGAAACACCAAGATTCAACATGATATAATGAGTTTTGGGTATGTTCTGTAGATCCATAGTGTATTTGATTTCTGTGTGTTTTTGAGCTTTTCAGGTTGAGAAAAGGCGATTGGGGCATTTTCAGCATGATTGACGCAAAGGAAAGCTGGTTTACCTTCATTCATCATTCAGAATGATTTTTTCCACAAAATATTGCTTACTCTTTTTAGATTTGAGTAGAAACATCATGATTCAACACCATATAATGAGTTTTGGGTATGTAGATCCATAATTTGTGTGATTTCTTTGTCTTTTTGAGCTTTTCAGGTCGAGAAAAGGCGTTTGGGGCATTTTCAGCATGATTTACACATAGGAAAGCTTCATTCATCATTCAGAATGATTTTTTATTCTTCATTCATCATTCGGAATGATTTTTTCCACAAAATATTGCTTATTCTTGTCAGATTTGAGTAGAAACATCATGATTCAACACCATATAATGAGTTTTGGGTATGTTCTGTAGATCCATAATTTGTTTGATTTCTATGTCTTTTTGAGTTTTTCAGGTCGAGAAAAGGCGTTTGGGGCATTTTCAGCATGATTTACGCATAGGAAAGCTGGTTTACCTTCATTCATCATTCAGAATGATTTTTTCCACAAAATATTCCTTATTCTTGTTAGATTTGAGTAGAAATATCATGATTCATAATGAGTTTTGGGTATGTTCTGTAGATCCATAATGTTTTTGATTTCTGTGTGTTTTTGAGCTTTTCAGGTCGAGAAAAGGCGATTGGGGGCATTTTCAGCATGATTTACGAATAGGAAAGCTGGTTTACCTTCATTGATCATTCAGAATGATTTTTTCCACAAAATATTGCTTATTCTTGTTAGATTTGAGTAGAAACATCATGATTCATAATGAGTTTTGGGTATGTTGTGTAGATCCATAATGGATTTGATTTCTGTGTGTTTTTGAGCTTTTCAGGTCGAGAAAAGGCGATTGGGGGCATTTTCAGCATGATTTAAGCATAGGAAAGCTGGTTTACCTTCATTCATCATTCAGAATGATTTTTTCCACAAAATATTGCTTATTCTTGTTAGATTGAGTAGAAACATCATGATTCATAATGA